>OY776114.1:69664492-70910992 GCA_963675035.1 Allygus modestus | reverse complement strand
AATAAGCCATAATTGAAAAAATTGGTTTCAACATCTTATGCTTTAACTTAACCATTTGAGTGCCATGCAACAATATTCTGGAAAGTATGCTGCAACGATATATCATGAGTCAACTTTTGATTCTGTTATCCAAATGGATAGGCTAGTCTTCTATCTTTTGACGTGGTATTGTTATTGAAGTAAGGCTATCGATTACTTCATTTGAAAATTACGTACCGTAATTGAACGACAATTGTCATTGTAAAGTATTTTTAGAATACCGGTAAGTAGTAATTTATTTTGTTGTGATTTTTGTTCTCTTACACTACACTCTGAATTCAAGACGTTCTAGACACTTTTAGGATAATTATACCCTTGCAAAACCTTTAGTCATACACTTTTGGGGTATGACCACTGAAAAAACAACTCTGGCACTCAAAGGGTTAAGTAGCCGACCTTTGACAACTGCAGAATGCCAATAAAGTATTTATTTATTAATCTCGCCTCATTCACTCAGCACAAAGACAAATTTGCGAAGCATATTTGATCATCTTTCCCCTTTAATAAGTTATGTGGGTGAAGCTGCAACTTGTAGCTTGTGAAAACTAAACTTACTAGATTTATGGTTTAGGTACACATTTTATGATTAGATTAAAGAAATAACACTTATGAAGAAATAAGTTACTGTTTTGTTGCTGAAATCGATAAAGACAGTGTCATTTCAACTCCCAAGTTTCCATGAATTGAGGATTTTTAGAAACTTCTAGTAACATTTTGGTTCTAGGTCAACTTTTTTCAGCCTGTCAAACTACAGTCAAGGTAGGTCAGGGAAAGTCAGGGAACCCAGAGATTAAAGCTTATTTTGTTACATCTCGACCTCACGTACTAAAGATATGAAAATAAATTTGTAGTTTAGCCTGTAGACAATATTGATTACTATTCCACCTTAATGCTACTTAAAATTAATTTTGTAATCTTTGTTAAGTCTCAAAATAGGTTATGAGGGACATTATTAAATGTTTTTAGTTATTATTTCTGTTTGGTTATTGAATTTATTTTAAGCTGTTACACAATGTAACAAATTGTGACTTGTTGTCTATGCTATGTATATAGTCTAATGGCAATAAAATGATTTTGATTTGATTTGATTTGATTTATCACAACAAGAATAACTTCCTGTGAGGCATCATATACAATTTACATGACAATTCAGTGCTTTTATTATTCCATCTGATCCCCGATGAAGAATAAACTGAGGGGATGCTTTGCTCCAGATTGTTTAAGTTACAGTCTGTGGTAGCAGAATTTTTCAGGTTGAGTCCCAATGATTGGCTGATGATCTAAGGATTCCTAAGGAGTTTTATTCTTAACATCTTGTAGGTAATCCTCAATTATTGAGTTTATATTGAGATAAATTTATTTAATTTTGTTTTACCAACATTCATGACATAACTTACATGATAGAAAATAATGTTTTTCATATTAAATATATCATAACTGTGCACAGTAATTGTTTATAAAGCGAAAATGTTAAGACATATTTCAAAAGTTGGTCAGGGGAGTTTCACAGAAGGGTCAGGGAAATATAAAATTAAAATTCTGTACAAACCCTGAACTACATGTTTTTTTTACATTCTTACACTTTTTTGAAGTTTATGATTTTTTTCCTGTTAGTTTATGCAAAGTAAAGCTTTATTTGGATGTTCAAAGCGAATAATATAACTTTCCTTTCTTCTTTCAGGCAACAAGCCAGACGTTATACAGCGCCCTCCTCCCCTCAAACCCCCAACTGTGAAACCAGACATTGTTCCTCCATCATCAAACGACGCTGTTAGAAAATCTGTAATGCCTTCTCTATATCCGAATGTAACAAGTTTGAAAGAGCGAAACAAGATTGATACAACCGGGGTGTTGGGTCAGAGGAATAAAATAGCAACGAATCCTGCCGTCAGACCCACCCACATTGTGTGAGTATATAATAAACAACCTCAGTAGGCCCTCTTAATGTTCAGAGGTGAATTTTCTATACAGGACTTTCTAACGATTTTAACCCTTTGCGATCGGAAGGCCAGCAGGAGTGGCCACAACGCAGTCGGCAGCCAGTCGGAATTCTTTCCGTACTAACTTGGTTCCGACGGTCGGACGGCCAGCTGTACTGGCCACCTCCCACTACGCATCACCTCGGCATTTATCATGGCGGCTCGCTCCCCGCAGCTCGGAATTATTTTCACGGAAAACCTTCAGTGTTATCATAGGGGATTTAAATTTTAATAAAACGTCTGTCAATTCGTCTTATCTTTAATGATCGTTCATTATTACTTAGTTAAATATACGGGGGGGAAAAACATAACCCCATTCTTACTAATCAATGTTTATACGGGATAAAACAATTTTATTGTAGGCCTAATTGTAATATAAGTGTAGGCCTATACGTAAACGTACAAGTGTTCTTATAATCATGTACAATAAAACTTAAAACTTAATTAAAAATACAAATAAACAAAAATCTCTCGAGAAAATCACCAAAACACAGTTAAAATCACATAAAACTGAACCAAAACAATGATGATTATGACAGCACTTGTGCCAGAACAACAGGTGTTTATTTTAGTTGTTTACAAAATAATTCTTACGATATAATGTTGCAAGCCTGCTGATCGTTTAGTTTAACAATTCCTCACTAGGTTGCAGCACTCTACAGGCATTATACCACAGTTGGAATATTACAAACGAAAACATTGTTGTCGGCCAGTCCTGCTGGATGCCCGAGCGTTCGTTGGATTTCATGTTGGCCAGCACCGCTGGCCGTCCGATCGCAAAGGACAACTGCTGTAGAAAAAAATCCGACTTCCGCGTGCTAATGGCGGCGGCCAGTAGAGCTGGCCGCGCGACCGCTGAGGAATAGCGGCAAATATGCATTCCGATCGCAAAGGGTTAATGGTTGAGGTATAAAACAATTATGACTTGAATTAACAGCTGTGTAATTTTTAAATTTGTCTCTACTACCATCCTTCTTGCCCATAAGGATAATATCACGATCAATTTGAATTCAATTACATTTTCGAACATGGTATGCATCAATTCAAAACTTCAATTTTAAGTGTCACTCTTTTATCCATCATCGTAGAAAGAGCGTTGGTTTTCGTACCGGCACCGCCGTACGGAAGCGCCTATAGGATCTACTGTACTCCCCACTCCGCAGTGGTAAGGGAGGTAAAATTATGTTGTGCAACATCATTATGAATAAATGGATTTGTATATACAAAATCAAGAGAAATTAAGCAGAAATTGCAGATCTCAAAAAGTTAACATCAAAAGTAGGATTTGAACCTGAGACCACATTTATCGTGACTTTGACAACATGTCCTCTGGGCTACTGTAGTATGTCGAACTTGCTGAAAGTTACAATTCAACAAGCAGTGAGCAACGATAGTAAATTCAATCTGTAGAAAAAACAATCGGTTGATTGCCTTTTCTAATATCGTAACAAACAATATTAACGATATTGAACCTCCCGTGTAGACGATAATGTAATCACCATGTTTGTAACAGCTAATCCACACAAGTGAACGTAGGTTATCGGCAAAAACCGCAATAGTTTATACCCAACCCGAATTTAAAGGCCAACACGCCAGCTGGGAGGTGTCAAAGTATGTTATCGTCGAAAATAATGATTTTACCGAAACTAATTTTATCGGCCGAGATACGGCGATTTTAAACGATTTTAAAAGGCACACGAGATACATATTATCGGCCTAAAATAGCAATATATTCTAATTTTGCCGTCTTAAACGTCAATCGGGCCACATTTTTGGCCTGAAAATGGACAAACTGTGTTTTAGGCAAATTTACTGATTGGACATGAGTTATCAGCCAAAATCGGTATTTTTACCGGCAATTTTACAGCAATTTACTAGCCAAAAACTACGACTGTAAAGTTTGTTATCGGCCGAAAATTTAGTACAAACCGTATTTTATACTGGAAATGTGCTTAATCGCTCAAAAACGGCAATCGGACCGCATTTTCTCGGCAATAAATAAAGCCGGGTCGTGTTTTATATACCAAAAACGACATCCGAAACGGAAAATTAGAGATTTGGGCCTGTTTATTGTTTGTAAGCGGGACTTGGGGTAAATACCCAAATTGTACAATTTGCATTTACCTACCCGTTGGGTATTCACTAACCATATGTAATTTTTTGTTTGTAATTTATAGATCAAAACCAAGTACCAGTGTGACAAACCAGCACAGTGTGACTCAGGCACAGAAGAATCGAGTTCCAGCTTCCACAGGTCAGGCTAAGCCTCTAGCTCTGACTAGTCAACGGAGGTCAATAGCTAGACCTGTACAGCCTATCAAAAAGCCTCAAGCCGTAGCCGTACAGGCTGAGAAAGCCAAAGACGAGCCAATAAGCAGCAGTGTCCCAGAGACCAACGTGAAGTCATCTGTGCCTGCTCCCAGTCATCCGGAACTTCAGACTTCCGGTAACAGAATGCTGACTAGAGAGCAAGTGGAATCCGATCGGAAAATGGGATTGGATTCAAACTCAGATCCTAACAAGTAAGTGTGTGTGTACCTAAACAAAGTTTGATTCATTGTGAGGAAAACACAAAGGCAAATTGACTAAATTTGTCATAGTTCATGAATGACAACAAAGAAATTGATACCTATCTTTAAGCAAAAATTTGATTGGTTTTAGTGATAGAAAATAGGTATGTGTTGAATTGTGATTTAATTTTCCATGGTTTGAATGTAGTCTAATAACTTTCAATAAATGCAAATAAAATAAGGGTAAATAGATTGCTCGATTTCTCTCTTAACACGTTGGTTGCTGCGGACCCCGATCGGGAAACAGAAAATTATGCAAATTTCATGTTTAAACATGTTTGCAGCAGCGAAAGTGTTAAGAATAACAATCTTGTTTTGAAGATTACTATTTCTGTTGTGATGTTTTGCTTTCCTTAATCACATGTATAATTTGTCCTCTTGCTAAAGATGTTTCTTTTATCGAATACAGGCTTTCAGTATTATGTATAAGTAGATGACATAAGCCAATCATCTCAATTATAATAGATAATGTTTGGTTTAGAACATGCTATGATGCAATCGCATTATTATGATCATCATCTGGATTAAAATTAAGTAGCTTGACCAGTTGGTTTTGTCAGATGAATTACACGTTATACTGTTCAGAAACTGTGGCACAAACGAGCAAACATGACACAGAAAATGAAAAATAAACAACTTCTTAGGCCAGTTGACATTGACATGATGAAAGCTTGGGCCACATCTTCATGATACTTCTTGTTGACTTGTTGTATCTTTAATATCATGACTTTATTATGTAGGTACTAGTTTTAAGAAGTATCAGGATTTGCAGACGGGATAAGCATACATGTATAATGCATACATGGGATGTCGGTCTAATATAGGCTACATCTATTTTCCGTCACTTAGCATGATTTTGTGGCTCTCTGATGAAACAGTGAGTTTATAAAATTCACATCAAAATTATCAGTTAAACACATTTCACAGAATTTTGTTTGTTTCAGGAAAAAATGGACCCTAAGTGATTTTGATGTTGGCAAGGCGTTAGGCAAAGGAAAATTTGGTAACGTTTACCTTGCCAGAGAAAAACAATCGCAGTTCATTGTTGCAATAAAAGTCCTTTTCAAGTCCCAAATTCAGAGAGCAAGAGTCGAACATCAGCTTCGGAGAGAGATTGAGATACAATCGCATCTGAGGTGAGTCATTCATGTATTTACTGTCGTTTTTCAATACGGTATATATATATTTGTTGGCAAAGTGTTCTGTGAAATCTCAACATAAGTTATCTCTTGTTTTACTAAAATCTTTGTGTGCTAACTGTTCAAGTGGTCTCTTTAAAGTGGATCTTTCTACTTAAGGGAAGCCTACTTGCACTGCTATTCTATCCCAACCATATAAAAATATAAACAAAGTAATCCAATTCACCTTTATTGAAATTGTTGTCAGGTTGCTTAATTCTTTGTGAGTTGCACATGGTCAACACTGATTTTGGTACTTTATGTTTATTGAAAGAAAACCATATTTTAATTAAAGTTCACCATTAGTGAATTTAATAAACACAATTGTTCTATTCCAATTCATAAGTTTAAAAAATTATAAGTTAGGAACGGAACGAGACAGCGGAAAGTCCTCAGTCAGGAACTGTCGCAGCGACGACAATGCTCATTAAAAATGTTTGGCGGGAGATTTGTCTCAGTTCCCCTCCCTGCAGCCGTGAGGACTACACCAGCAAGCCACGCCCTCGTTCTCACTCTGGACATAACATCAGCAGTTCTCCCAACCTCCAGCGTTCAGCATAAAACTATGGGACCCTCAGAAACTATCGTTTTGTGTACAGAAATTAGAATAACCTAACCTAACTGCCGCAGCGCACTGTGCAAGTCTTTAACTGTATGTAACTGTAATTGTTACGTTGATAGAAAATGTGTCCAAAGTAAAACATTGCCTATTTCTCCAAAGTCGATTTGCTTTTTATAATATAGGCCCTAACTAACGTTTATTCAATCCAATTCACGCTTTACAGTTTACAAGTTAATTAAAACAATTTAAATGTTCTCAGTTTAAATGTAATATAATATTAATTATATTAATTGATATAATTAATTACCAGTATTAAATTATGTTAAAAAGTACAAAGAACAGCAGGATTCTTGGTTTGAAATGATGATATTTTATGAATATCATTATTCTGTTGCTTATGTTTGTTGGCATCATTGACGGGGAGTCAACCTTGGTCAGAGGGCGTGGTCTGTTGGCACAGTAATGCTGGCAGCAGGGGGCAGGAACACCATGAATTCTCCACCAAACCTATAGTACTGACTTCGTGTTGTATGGGCCTACTTGTGTCCAAAAGACATTTTAAACATTCACTACAGCATCCCTCACATTCATGACAGCATCTTTACGAATCAACCAACATGTATAGGCCTCGTAGCGTAGTCTCATCTGCTGATAATGCTGCCTGGCTGCTGTGAAACGCCTTTACATTTATGTTCTGTTCCTGAATCAGAATTATAATACTTTATTTACCCAAATGACTAGTACAGATTTAAGTTATAAGGTACCGGTTCATCAATATGTACAAAACTAAGTTCATAATAAAAGTGTCATCTTTTTAATTATGATTCATAGTAGTGATGGTCAAAACCAGAAATTTCGAATCTCGAAACCGAAACTTACAAAATCGAATCTCGAATCTCGAAACTCAAATCGCGAAACCCTATTTACTTGCCTGGGTATGGTTATGAAAAATAAATCCAGAAAAATTAATTAAAACTAATTATATATTTTGGTTAGAGTTGTTCTTTCAGAAATAAAAATCAATAATCCAAAAAAGGTGAAGGGTCTGACAGTAGGCTTTTGACCTTTGCATTATTGATCAAAACACGGGCGTGATTTCTGTTAAAAAAACAACAATAAAGACACAACAAATCTCAGCAGTTTTGAGTTTTGATTCTCGAAACTCACCGATCGAATCTCGAAACCGAAACTTTTCCAAAGTTTTGGTGGTTTTGAGATTCAAGTTTTGGTTTTGACACATCACTAATTCATAGTCAGTAATTTCATTTACAATTACACAACACGGAAACTTAAATGACTTCAAATACGCTGAAATTACTTTTGAAATAACAAATACTACATATCGCATTACCATTTTGACTTGCAGGGGAAAGGGAGGGAAAATCATAGGAAACATAGTAGGTTTGAGTCTTTTCTTTTTTACTTTTATAGGGGTTGACATTCTTAAAATTTATATATTGCTCGATTTAATAAATATTTTTGTACTTTTGACTTTAAAACACTCTTAGATTTTATTATCTTCCATTCCTGGAGGATTTTATTGTAGGTACTGTATAAGGGTTGATTCCTATATACTGAAGTTTGTACTGGATTGCAAATAATTGTCGGTAAATCCACTATGTTAGCTAAATTTAACCCAATAGATGCTGTATGTAGCAGTTTCAGCCAATTAAAACAAATGAAAAATGTAGTACAGTAGAACTTCTATAGTTCGACAGTCTGTATATTTCGACACGGGCCGTGACGACATAACATGACAGTAGCTGCGACCGATAGTGTCCTCGACGGGTTCGCCGGTCAGTGATGGGAGCCCGCTTATTGTTTTCGCGAACATGCGCTGCCGTCTTTTTTATAAATAACTTATCCTTCCTACCTCCTACCCTGTCCTATCACCCCTTTCCCCGCCCTTCCCAGTAAGTAGGTCAAGTCCATTCGCTCGAGACAATGCAGGAGTTAAAACACGTTTTTGATTCTTTCATGATACGCTATTTTTTTTTGCTTGCTTTTTTGCCCTGTGTTAAAATGTCCCATATACTCCCTGTAGTTTGACATTTTGATAGTTCGACACCCCTCTAGTCCACAAAGTGTTGAGCTATCGAGGTTCTACTGTAACTTGCTTTTAAAGGATAGTTTAAGTCAAGTTGTGAAAGGAATTACCATAATGTAAAAATTAGTTTTAAAATCCAAGAAGCATGTCTAAATCAAAGTCGTTGAATATTTGTACCCTAACCTAGTTCTATTTTTCCAGGCATCCGAATATATTGAAGCTCTTTGGATACTTCCACGACGAGACGCGCGTCTACATGATTCTAGAGTACGCCCCGAAGGGAGAGCTGTACAGAGAGCTGCAGGCCCAACCGGAAAAGAGATTCGAAGAGCCTCGGTAAAGCATTAAATGTTGTCTTATCATTTTCTTTTACTATTTTAATGATTTCTTCATAATAAAGGAACAAAAAAAAGAATTCAGCTTATTAACCTTTCAGTTAATTTAATTCATTTAAAATTCTTAAAAAGTTATAACAAAATAATTACCATTGAGTTGTGTTTAAAGACTATTTACTATCATAAAATAACTCAAATATAAATCTTTGCTGTTGCTAGAATAATAATGGACAAATCAAAAAGGGCTTCCACTAACCGAGAATTGTTGTTTGTATATTTCAATTCATATGGAGTGCATACAAATTTAAATCTTTGAATAAAAGTTCATTTTCATTTTCATCACAGCCAGGAGTGATCCATGATTGCCGGGTTGCATTTTCTCACACCTAAAACCATTCAATCTATATGGGGCCGGCCATACCACTGTTTGTTCCGTCGTGATTGGGTGACCGAGTCATTTGTTGGAGAACTTTCTTCTGTGTTTTGTTATTCAAACAGGATTCAATAAATTACTTATCACAACACTATGAAGTATAATTTACACTTATACTGTACTTGCATACAAGATGGTAAATATACATAAAGGGTGGTGCAAGGCAGTTGATTTCAACTAGTCGCACCGGTCATCATCATCATCATCATCATCATTCATTATTGTTGTGGATTAGGAAACCCCAGCATAGCTGCTAGGCATATCTTCCACAAGCGGGAATATTGCGCAGGTTACCGGAAGGATAGGATATAGCAGGAAAGGAAAGGGTGGGATGGGGCGGCAGCCAAATCGACCCTTCAGAGGGCCAACTCTCATGCCCCTGTGACAGCTGGGATGAGGCTCTCAAACAGGGGTCCCGCATTCTGCCCTCCAACTGGTCAACTCAACTGACAGGGTGTCCATGTAAAACAGCCAGGGACCATCCATTCTCATGTTGGCAGGTTGGGGCCCAAACCCGGAGATTCTGACCCTAGCCCCTGCAAATGGAGGGACCAAAGGTGAAAGGGAAGTTTGTCATAATGGACAGCCAAAAGATCTACCATATGTAATGACAACTTCATTTGCTGTACCCACCAGATTTAAGGTAGTCCTGGGACGCACAGGTCATCTTAAAACTAACGTATTATTATGCTATTCAAGAAAGTGTGTTTCTTTTGTGATAAAGCTTTCCTATTAAGTCCGAGTTCATCACTTTTGTAGACCTGTTTCCAACCGAGTTTAAGGGCAGTTATTTTATACTCAAGCTGTTCTTTGAAGTATCAACACTGCGTTGCTTGAACAAAGTTCCTAGCCATTTATATATATATATAGTTGCCAAATGCTGTGTCACTAATCAAGCCGTCCGCTTGCTTTAAAGTTTGGATCCTTATCCAGCTTTTTATTCATTTCAATTGCTTTCATCATTATAATGGGCCCTCAGAGTGGGATTCCATGGCTTGAATGAACCACTCACTAATGTACACAGTTTTGTCAAGTTTTTCATAATTTTTCCAATTTTTCCAATTTTATGGTTTTACGACTTTTTACATCTCCATTGGCACTTTGCATTTACAACTCATGTTGCTCAATGTTATCGGCATCACATTTACAATCGTTCTTTCACCCCGTGTGGTTGATCGAGGTTTTACAGCCTATGTCGAATTTTCAAATTTGATCTGGAAACCTGGCATTATGCATGAATTTGTTCACACGATTTTAGTGTCGACGTCTACTAAATCATGCATGTTATTATTTATTGCGTACTTGTGTGCTCTAAACCCATTTCCCACCTTTTTCTTTAAGCCTTGCAGGGCTTGGAAAGTCCTCTGGAAAGTCCTTGCTAGCGTACTACTCTAACAAGATGCATTCCCACGCAACATTTGTAAACATCGTCATCATAATCAGCTCTTTTGTCACTTGCTCCCATGGCCATCTATACCCTAGTAGGGATTTGGCCTCGCCAACAATTGCCTTCCATCTGTCTTGATCTGCTGCGTCCTCGGTTGTAGCTCCCAGGCGGTCTTTGTCACTTACTATAAATAAGACAATTAGTGTCACTATTGCATACTTAAATTCATTCTTTTTAGGAAAATTTTGTTTACAATACAGTTCTGTACCTGACATCTCTATTTGAAATTAGTTTGATTTAGATCTGAAGTTTTACCAACCCAAAAGTGAAATTACAAGTTTTTAAATATCCAAGAAACTGGTAATGACATTTTGTCTGTATAGTGATGCTGTGTGTTGAAAAAATCTAGGCCTAACTATTTGTAGAAAAAACTAGTTCGTCAAATTGTTCCGCTACACTCTGTGGCTGCAGCAAGAAGGACTGGTCAAATGGGCTGAGATTGTGTAAAATTATCTGTTTTCCTATATTTAATGTAGATAGAAAATATTGTTGTTTATCATTGAGAAAAAAAATAGTTGCAATCCCCTCTCTCTGTGCAAAAAATTGTTGTAACTATGTTTATCTGATCTTTTTCAGTGCTGCCAAGCTGATCCATCAGTTAGCGAATGCGCTCCAATATTGTCATGCCAAGAAAGTCATCCATAGAGACATCAAGCCAGAGAACATCCTGCTCGGTGCCAAGGGTGAACTGAAAATCGCTGACTTCGGTTGGTCCGTCCACGCGCCCTCTTCCAAGTAATTATTCTGTCTTTAAATTCAGGTTATATTAGTACGTACGGAAAGGCTCATCGCTCATCACTAGTTGACATTATTTTATTGTTGGAGAACAAATTAGGACCAGAGTCTCTACGGGCTGTGGAGTTTCAGACTATCTTAAATAAAATGTTCACTGTACAAATTGATTATTACAATTTTATTTAGTTTATTTATACACTGCCTAAACTTGAGTCGTATTCGTCAATTAATTTCCGAACATTACAGAACAGTATTCAGTATTGTTTTAAGAAATTAAATATCTGGTTTACCTGTACTTTCATGCTCAATATAACTTGCTATATATGCATCGCTAAAATACTACTAAATCAGTGTCCGTTCCTTAGACATTATTTCCACTGAAGGACTTTTCAGTTCAAATCTGCAAGAAATCAGAGACTGATTGGGGATGTTATAGTCCAGTCAAGGAAGCAGGTGTAGAGTGCGTGAGCAGCTACCTAAGCGAAACTTCAGAATCTGGTTCAGGGTACTTAGGGAGTGAACATACAAAAATCCTTGACATCTACGAGGTGAGCCCCCTCCAGGAGGGGG
Source organism: Allygus modestus (assembly GCA_963675035.1). NCBI lineage: Eukaryota > Metazoa > Arthropoda > Insecta > Hemiptera > Cicadellidae > Allygus > Allygus modestus. The sequence goes on along the minus strand of OY776114.1, from coordinate 70,899,097 downwards.
GCGAAACGTTCAAGCTTTGGGTTTTCCTCTTGCGATCTCGACAACGGTGCATCGCAGAGAAAACTTCTCCCATGATAAATGAAAGCTAATATAATTATCTAAAACTTTAGTTCTATACCTTTTTTCGAATTCCTAATCAGTATTGAGATACACACCCTCAAAAGGTAGTGATTAAAAAAGTCATTTGACCTCTCCTATCTTTCATCAAACATTCCTTCATATCGTCTAAACTAATCATCAGAGAAAGAAACTCCTTGAAAAAAGTTGTAGAGAGTTTAATTCCCTTTAGAATATACATCACATGCCAGTAAATGTCAAATCAGTCAACAGTTATAGACATTTTATGTATTTTACATACAATTTGTCTTTTTCAGAGAACCCTGCTTTTATCATATTCCTAAAGTCAGAGGCACACCTCATAGACGTCAGACCTTTTGATATGTTATCTCCCTAAGCACCCTGAACCAGATTCCCAAGTTTCGGGTACCTGCTCACGCACTCTTCAACTTCTTTTGGGCTATTCGTTGACTGGACTATTAAGGAAGTTTTAACATATTGTAGGGAACTAACCGTGTTGACTTAAAGTATTGTTTATGACCACAAATGTAGCGGTACCAAAGGAGATTCTCTTTATTATGATCTGGTTTGATTGTTGTGAGATATGGAGTAAACAAAGATTTTTTTAGCCTCAGTTAAGGAGTTTATAATTTCAATGGATAAACTGAAACTCAACACTGTCAGCTGGCTCATCTCTTTGTTCACCTTGAAATATAAGGTTCTGGAAACAGTTGTATGTAAGTTAGTTCATTGTATTGGGTTTTACAACATGAAAACTGTTGTAAAAATTTTATGTTTTAAAAGTGATAGGTAAAAGTATAGTTTGCTCTGTTCTTTTTGTTTTTATTGTAAACTTGAGTAACATTTTGTCCAGATTAAGTGAATTTTTATCATTCTGCATAAATCCACCTGTTTTTTGTTCTCTAAATAGTACGCAAATGTCACTTTTTAGTCCTAGGTCCTAAAAAATCAGCTGTGATCTTTTTTAAGTCCTAGGACGTAAAACGTCAGCCGCTTGCTAAATATTATTATTGTTTCATGATCTAAAAATGATAGAAGCCTTACCACACGTTATACAAAGTATTGTTTGTAAATAACAGAAATGTAAACACTGTATATTACTTACTTTGTAAACATAACCTCAAAAATACAACTTTATAGTTACAATTTTCAATGATTAAAAGTCTAATTCCGCATTGTGATCAAAAACGTTGTTCATCACTCGGAGCGAAAGTGTCTTTTTGGTGCTTAATCGTTTTTAAAAGCTCGGCTGTGCCTCGCTTTTAAAACACGATTGCGCGCCAAAAAGAGCCACTTTTGTTCCTAGGGATGAAAACTATTATTTCAGATTAGCTTGGTTTGTATTAGTGGTACTTTAATGTATTTTTGGGAGCTATTTTTTAAAGGTCTCAAGTTAGAATTTTAATAAACAATTAACTTAAAAATTCTGTCTGATTTTCATGAAATTTAAATGAAGGAAAATACTACACTGTTTAGATTTGAACATGAGGCTTCTGAAAAATAAGCAGTGGGAAAATAAAAGATAGAACTGGTGTTGTATGTTATTGTAAGATACATAATAGAAATTCAGTTTTCTGTCTAACACAGGTTATTTCTGACGAGTTGACAGTAATTTAACATGTAAACTCATACGTCCCGTTATAACATGGCCGTCGTGTACATCCCTAATGTTATTCGCTTGTGCAGGAGAGACACCCTCTGCGGCACGCTGGACTACCTCCCCCCAGAGATGGTATCGGGTCAGCCCCACGACGCCAACGTGGACCTCTGGAGCAACATGTAAACTCATACGTCCCGTTATAACATGGCCGTCATGTACATCCCTAATGTTATACGCTTGTGCAGGAGAGACACCCTCTGCGGCACGCTGGACTACCTCCCCCTAGAGATGGTATCAGGTCAGCCCCACGACGCCAACGTGGACCTCTGGAGCAACATGTAAACTCATACGTCCCGTTATAACATGGCCGTCATGTACATCCCTAACGTTATACGTTTGGGCAGGAGAGACACCCTCTGCGGTACGCTGGACTACCTCCCCCCAGGGATGGTATCGGGTCAGCCCCACGACGCCAACGTGGACCTCTGGAGCAACATGTAAACTCATACGTCCCGTTATAACATGGCCGTCATGTACATCCCTAATGTTATACGCTTGTGCAGGAGAGACACCCTCTGCGGTACGCTGGACTACCTCCCCCCAGAGATGGTGTCGGGTCAGCCCCACGACGCCAACGTGGACCTCTGGAGCAACATGTAAACTCATACGTCCCGTTATAACATGGCCGTCATGTACATCCCTAACGTGATACGTTTGTGCAGGAGAGACACCCTCTGCGGCACGCTGGACTACCTCCCCCCAGAGATGGTATCGGGTCAGCCCCACGACGCCAACGTTGACCTCTGGAGCAACATGTAAACTCATACGTCCCGTTATAACATGGCCGTCATGTACATCCCTAATGTTATACGCTTGTGCAGGAGAGACACCCTCTGCGGCACGCTGGACTACCTCCCCACAGAGATGGTATCGGGTCAGCCCCACGACGCCAACGTGGACCTCTGGAGCAACATGTAAACTCATACGTCCCGTTATAACATGGCCGTCATGTACATCCCTAATATACGCTTGTGCAGGAGAGACACCTTCTGCGGCACGCTGGACTACCTCCCCCCAGAGATGGTATCGGGTCAGCCCCACGACGCCAACGTGGACCTCTGGAGCAACATGTAAACTCATACGTCCCGTTATAACATGGCCGTCATGTACATCCCTAATGTTATACGCTTGTGCAGGAGAGACACCCTCTGCGGTACGCTGGACTACCTCCCCCCAGAGATGGTATCGGGTCAGCCCCACGACGCTAACGTGGACCTCTGGAGCAACATGTAAACTCATACGTCCTGTTATAACATGGCCGTCATGTACATCCGTAATGTTATACGCTTGTGCAGGAGAGACACCCTCTGCGGCACGCTGGACTACCTCCCCCCAGAGATGGTATCGGGTCAGCCCCACAACGCCAACGTGGACCTCTGGAGCAACATGTAAACTCATACGTCCCGTTATAACATGGCCGTCATGTACATCCGTAATGTTATACGCTTGTGCAGGAGAGACACCCTCTGCGGCACGCTGGACTACCTCCCCCCAGAGATGGTATCGGGTCAGCCCCACAACGCCAACGTGGACCTCTGGAGCAACATGTAAACTCATACGTCCCGTTATAACATGGCCGTCATGTACATCCCTAACGTGATACGTTTGTGCAGGAGAGACACCCTCTGCGGCACGCTGGACTACCTCCCCCCAAAGATGGTATCGGGTCAGCCCCACGACGCCAACATGGACCTCTGGAGAAACATGTAAACTCATACGTCCCGTTATAACATGGCCGTCATATACATCCCTAATGTTATACGCTTTTGCAGGAGAGACACCCTCTGCGGCACGCTGGACTACCTCCCCACAGAGATGGTATCGGGTCAGCCCCACGACGCCAACGTGGACCTCTGGAGCAACATGTAAACTCATACGTCCCGTTATAACATGGCCGTCATGTACATCCCTAATGTTATACGCTTGTGCAGGAGAGACACCCTCTGCGGCACGCTGGACTACCTCCCCCCAGAGATGGTATCGGGTCAGCCCCACGACGCCAACGTTGACCTCTGGAGCAACATGTAAACTCATACGTCCCGTTATAACATGGCCGTCATGTACATCCCTAATGTTATACGCTTGTGCAGGAGAGACACCCTCTGCGGCACGCTGGACTAGCTCCCCCCAGAGATGGTATCGGGTCAGCCCCACGACGCCAACGTGGACCTCTGGAGCAACATGTAAACTCATACGTCCCGTTATAACATGGCCGTCATGTACATCCGTAATGTTATACGCTTGTGCAGGAGAGACACCCTCTGCGGCACGCTGGACTACCTCCCCCCAGAGATGGTATCGGGTCAGCCCCACGACGCCAACGTGGACCTCTGGAGCAACATGTAAACTCATACGTCCCGTTATAACATGGCCGTCATGTACATCCCTAATGTTATACGCTTGTGCAGGAGAGACACCCTCTGCGGTACGCTGGACTACCTCCCCCCAGAGATGGTATCGGGTCAGCCCCACGACGCCAACGTTGACCTCTGGAGCAACATGTAAACTCATACGTCCCGTTATAACATGGCCGTCATGTACATCCCGAACGTGATACGTTTGTGCAGGAGAGACACCCTCTGCGGCACGCTGGACTACCTCCCCCCAAAGATGGTATCGGGTCAGCCCCACGACGCCAACGTGGACCTCTGGAGCAACATGTAAACTCATACGTCCCGTTATAACATGGCCGTCATGTACATCCCTAATGTTATACGCTTATGCAGGAGAGACACCCTCTGCAGCACGCTGGACTACCTCCCCACAGAGATGGTATCGGGTCAGCCCCACGACGCCAACGTGGACCTCTGGAGCAACATGTAAACTCATACGTCCCGTTATAACATGGCCGTCATGTACATCCCTAATGTTATACGCTTGTGCAGGAGAGACACCCTCTGCGGCACGCTGGACTACCTCCCCCCAGAGATGGTATCGGGTCAGCCCCACGACGCCAACGTGGACCTCTGGAGCAACATGTAAACTCATACGTCCCGTTATAACATGGCCGTCATGTACATCCCTAATGTTATACGCTTGTGCAGGAGAGACACCCTCTGCGGCACGCTGGACTACCTCCCCCCAGAGATGGTATCGGGTCAGCCCCACGACGCCAACGTGGACCTCTGGAGCAACATGTAAACTCATACGTCCCGTAATAACATGGCCGTCATGTACATCTCTAATGTTATACGCTTGTGCAGGAGAGACACCCTCTGCGGTACGCTGGACTACCTCCCCCCAGAGATGGTTTCGTGTCAGCCCCACGACGCCAACGTGGACCTCTGGAGCAACATGTAAACTCATACGTCCCGTTATAACATGGCCGTCATGTACATCCCTAATGTTATACGCTTGTGCAGGAGAGACACCCTCTGCGGCACGCTTGAATACCTCCCCCCAGAGATGGTATCGGGTCAGCCCTACGACGCCAACGTTGACCTCTGGAGCAACATGTAAACTCATACGTCCCGTTATAACATGGCCGTCATGTACATCCCTAATGTTATACGCTTGTGCAGGAGAGACACCCTCTGCGGCACGCTGGACTACCTCCCCCCAGAGATGGTATCGGGTCAGCCCCACAACGCCAACGTGGACCTCTGGAGCAACATGTAAACTCATACGTCCCGTTATAACATGGCCGTCATGTACATCCGTAATGTTATACGCTTGTGCAGGAGAGACACCCTCTGCGGCACGCTGGACTACCTCCCCCCAGAGATGGTATCGGGTCAGCCCCACAACGCCAACGTGGACCTCTGGAGCAACATGTAAACTCATACGTCCCGTTATAACATGGCCGTCATGTACATCCCTAACGTGATACGTTTGTGCAGGAGAGACACCCTCTGCGGCACGCTGGACTACCTCCCCCCAAAGATGGTATCGGGTCAGCCCCACGACGCCAACGTGGACCTCTGGAGCAACATGTAAACTCATACGTCCCGTTATAACATGGCCGTCATATACATCCCTAATGTTATACGCTTTTGCAGGAGAGACACCCTCTGCGGCACGCTGGACTACCTCCCCACAGAGATGGTATCGGGTCAGCCCCACGACGCCAACGTGGACCTCTGGAGCAACATGTAAACTCATACGTCCCGTTATAACATGGCCGTCATGTACATCCCTAATGTTATACGCTTGTGCAGGAGAGACACCCTCTGCGGCACGCTGGACTACCTCCCCCCAGAGATGGTATCGGGTCAGCCCCACGACGCCAACGTTGACCTCTGGAGCAACATGTAAACTCATACGTCCCGTTATAACATGGCCGTCATGTACATCCCTAATGTTATACGCTTGTGCAGGAGAGACACCCTCTGCGGCACGCTGGACTAGCTCCCCCCAGAGATGGTATCGGGTCAGCCCCACGACGCCAACGTGGACCTCTGGAGCAACATGTAAACTCATACGTCCCGTTATAACATGGCCGTCATGTACATCCCTAATGTTATACGCTTGTGCAGGAGAGACACCCTCTGCGGCACGCTGGACTACCTCCCCCCAGAGATGGTATCGGGTCAGCCCCACGACGCCAACGTGGACCTCTGGAGCAACATGTAAACTCATACGTCCCGTTATAACATGGCCGTCATGTACATCCCTAATGTTATACGCTTGTGCAGGAGAGACACCCTCTGCGGTACGCTGGACTACCTCCCCCCAGAGATGGTATCGGGTCAGCCCCACGACGCCAACGTGGACCTCTGGAGCAACATGTAAACTCATACGTCCCGTTATAACATGGCCGTCATGTACATCCGTAATGTAATACGCTTGTGCAGGAGAGACACCCTCTGCGGCACGCTGGACTACCTCCCCCCAGAGATGGTATCGGGTCAGCCCCACAACGCCAACGTGGACCTCTGGAGCAACATGTAAACTCATACGTCCCGTTATAACATGGCCGTCATGTACATCCCTAATGTTTTACGCTTGTGCAGGAGAGACACCCTCTGCGGTACGCTGGACTACCTCCCCCCAGAGATGGTATCGGGTCAGCCCCACGACGCCAACGTTGACCTCTGGAGCAACATGTAAACTCATACGTCCCGTTATAACATGGCCGTCATGTACATCCCTAACGTGATACGTTTGTGCAGGAGAGACACCCTCTGCGGCACGCTGGACTACCTCCCCCCAAAGATGGTATCGGGTCAGCCCCACGACGCCAACGTGGACCTCTGGAGCAACATGTAAACTCATACGTCCCGTTATAACATGGCCGTCATGTACATCCCTAATGTTATACGCTTATGCAGGAGAGACACCCTCTGCAGCACGCTGGACTACCTCCCCACAGAGATGGTATCGGGTCAGCCCCACGACGCCAACGTGGACCTCTGGAGCAACATGTAAACTCATACGTCCCGTTATAACATGGCCGTCATGTACATCCCTAATGTTATACGCTTGTGCAGGAGAGACACCCTCTGCGGCACGCTGGACTACCTCCCCCCAGAGATGGTATCGGGTCAGCCCCACGACGCCAACGTGGACCTCTGGAGCAACATGTAAACTCATACGTCCCGTTATAACATGGCCGTCATGTACATCCCTAATGTTATACGCTTGTGCAGGAGAGACACCCTCCGCGGCACGCTGGACTACCTCCCCCCAGAGATGGTATCGGGTCAGCCCCACGACGCCAACGTGGACCTCTGGAGCAACATGTAAACTCATACGTCCCGTAATAACATGGCCGTCATGTACATCTCTAATGTTATACGCTTGTGCAGGAGAGACACCCTCTGCGGTACGCTGGACTACCTCCCCCCAGAGATGGTATCGGGTCAGCCCCACGACGCCAACGTGGACCTCTGGAGCAACATGTAAACTCATACGTCCCGTTATAACATGGCCGTCATGTACATCCCTAATGTTATACGCTTGTGCAGGAGAGACACCCTCTGCGACACGCTTGAATACCTCCCCCCAGAGATGGTATCGGGTCAGCCCTACGACGCCAACGTTGACCTCTGGAGCAACATGTAAACTCATACGTCCCGTTATAACATGGCCGTCATGTACATCCCTAATGTTATACGCTTGTGCTGAAGAGACACCCTCTGCGGCACGCTGGACTACCTCCCCCCAGAGATGGTATCGGGTCAGCCCCACGACGCCAACGTGGACCTCTGGAGCAACATGTAAACACATACGTCCCGTTATAACATGGCCGTCATGTACATCCCTAATGTTATACGCTTGTGCAGGAGAGACACCCTCTGCGGTACGCTGGACTACCTCCCCCCAGAGATGGTATCGGGTCAGCCCCACGACGCCAACGTGGACCTCTGGAGCAACATGTAAACTCATACGTCCCGTTATAACATGGCCGTCATGTACATCCGTAATGTTATACGCTTGTGCAGGAGAGACACCCTCTGCGGCACGCTGGACTACCTCCCCCCAGAGATGGTATCGGGTCAGCCCCACGACGCCAACGTGGACCTCTGGAGCAACATGTAAACTCATACGTCCCGTTATAACATGGCCGTCATGTACATCCCTAATGTTATACGCTTGTGCAGGAGAGACACCCTCTGCGGCACGCTGGACTACCTCCCCCTAGAGATGGTATCAGGTCAGCCCCACGACGCCAACGTGGACCTCTGGAGCAACATGTAAACTCATACGTCCCGTTATAACATGGCCGTCATGTACATCCCTAACGTTATACGTTTGGGCAGGAGAGACACCCTCTGCGGTACGCTGGACTACCTCCCCCCAGGGATGGTATCGGGTCAGCCCCACGACGCCAACGTGGACCTCTGGAGCAACATGTAAACTCATACGTCCCGTTATAACATGGCCGTCATGTACATCCCTAATGTTATACGCTTGTGCAGGAGAGACACCCTCTGCGGTACGCTGGACTACCTCCCCCCAGAGATGGTGTCGGGTCAGCCCCACGACGCCAACGTGGACCTCTGGAGCAACATGTAAACTCATACGTCCCGTTATAACATGGCCGTCATGTACATCCCTAACGTGATACGTTTGTGCAGGAGAGACACCCTCTGCGGCACGCTGGACTACCTCCCCCCAGAGATGGTATCGGGTCAGCCCCACGACGCCAACGTTGACCTCTGGAGCAACATGTAAACTCATACGTCCCGTTATAACATGGCCGTCATGTACATCCCTAATGTTATACGCTTGTGCAGGAGAGACACCCTCTGCGGCACGCTGGACTACCTCCCCACAGAGATGGTATCGGGTCAGCCCCACGACGCCAACGTGGACCTCTGGAGCAACATGTAAACTCATACGTCCCGTTATAACATGGCCGTCATGTACATCCCTAATATACGCTTGTGCAGGAGAGACACCTTCTGCGGCACGCTGGACTACCTCCCCCCAGAGATGGTATCGGGTCAGCCCCACGACGCCAACGTGGACCTCTGGAGCAACATGTAAACTCATACGTCCCGTTATAACATGGCCGTCATGTACATCCCTAATGTTATACGCTTGTGCAGGAGAGACACCCTCTGCGGTACGCTGGACTACCTCCCCCCAGAGATGGTATCGGGTCAGCCCCACGACGCTAACGTGGACCTCTGGAGCAACATGTAAACTCATACGTCCTGTTATAACATGGCCGTCATGTACATCCGTAATGTTATACGCTTGTGCAGGAGAGACACCCTCTGCGGCACGCTGGACTACCTCCCCCCAGAGATGGTATCGGGTCAGCCCCACAACGCCAACGTGGACCTCTGGAGCAACATGTAAACTCATACGTCCCGTTATAACATGGCCGTCATGTACATCCGTAATGTTATACGCTTGTGCAGGAGAGACACCCTCTGCGGCACGCTGGACTACCTCCCCCCAGAGATGGTATCGGGTCAGCCCCACAACGCCAACGTGGACCTCTGGAGCAACATGTAAACTCATACGTCCCGTTATAACATGGCCGTCATGTACATCCCTAACGTGATACGTTTGTGCAGGAGAGACACCCTCTGCGGCACGCTGGACTACCTCCCCCCAAAGATGGTATCGGGTCAGCCCCACGACGCCAACATGGACCTCTGGAGCAACATGTAAACTCATACGTCCCGTTATAACATGGCCGTCATATACATCCCTAATGTTATACGCTTTTGCAGGAGAGACACCCTCTGCGGCACGCTGGACTACCTCCCCACAGAGATGGTATCGGGTCAGCCCCACGACGCCAACGTGGACCTCTGGAGCAACATGTAAACTCATACGTCCCGTTATAACATGGCCGTCATGTACATCCCTAATGTTATACGCTTGTGCAGGAGAGACACCCTCTGCGGCACGCTGGACTACCTCCCCCCAGAGATGGTATCGGGTCAGCCCCACGACGCCAACGTTGACCTCTGGAGCAACATGTAAACTCATACGTCCCGTTATAACATGGCCGTCATGTACATCCCTAATGTTATACGCTTGTGCAGGAGAGACACCCTCTGCGGCACGCTGGACTAGCTCCCCCCAGAGATGGTATCGGGTCAGCCCCACGACGCCAACGTGGACCTCTGGAGCAACATGTAAACTCATACGTCCCGTTATAACATGGCCGTCATGTACATCCCTAATGTTATACGCTTGTGCAGGAGAGACACCCTCTGCGGCACGCTGGACTACCTCCCCCCAGAGATGGTATCGGGTCAGCCCCACGACGCCAACGTGGACCTCTGGAGCAACATGTAAACTCATACGTCCCGTTATAACATGGCCGTCATGTACATCCCTAATGTTATACGCTTGTGCAGGAGAGACACCCTCTGCGGTACGCTGGACTACCTCCCCCCAGAGATGGTATCGGGTCAGCCCCACGACGCCAACGTGGACCTCTGGAGCAACATGTAAACTCATACGTCCCGTTATAACATGGCCGTCATGTACATCCGTAATGTTATACGCTTGTGCAGGAGAGACACCCTCTGCGGCACGCTGGACTACCTCCCCCCAGAGATGGTATCGGGTCAGCCCCACGACGCCAACGTGGACCTCTGGAGCAACATGTAAACTCATACGTCCCGTTATAACATGGCCGTCATGTACATCCCTAATGTTATACGCTTGTGCAGGAGAGACACCCTCTGCGGTACGCTGGACTACCTCCCCCCAGAGATGGTATCGGGTCAGCCCCACGACGCCAACGTTGACCTCTGGAGCAACATGTAAACTCATACGTCCCGTTATAACATGGCCGTCATGTACATCCCTAACGTGATACGTTTGTGCAGGAGAGACACCCTCTGCGGCACGCTGGACTACCTCCCCCCAAAGATGGTATCGGGTCAGCCCCACGACGCCAACGTGGACCTCTGGAGCAACATGTAAACTCATACGTCCCGTTATAACATGGCCGTCATGTACATCCCTAATGTTATACGCTTATGCAGGAGAGACACCCTCTGCAGCACGCTGGACTACCTCCCCACAGAGATGGTATCGGGTCAGCCCCACGACGCCAACGTGGACCTCTGGAGCAACATGTAAACTCATACGTCCCGTTATAACATGGCCGTCATGTACATCCCTAATGTTATACGCTTGTGCAGGAGAGACACCCTCTGCGGCACGCTGGACTACCTCCCCCCAGAGATGGTATCGGGTCAGCCCCACGACGCCAACGTGGACCTCTGGAGCAACATGTAAACTCATACGTCCCGTTATAACATGGCCGTCATGTACATCCCTAATGTTATACGCTTGTGCAGGAGAGACACCCTCTGCGGCACGCTGGACTACCTCCCCCCAGAGATGGTATCGGGTCAGCCCCACGACGCCAACGTGGACCTCTGGAGCAACATGTAAACTCATACGTCCCGTAATAACATGGCCGTCATGTACATCTCTAATGTTATACGCTTGTGCAGGAGAGACACCCTCTGCGGTACGCTGGACTACCTCCCCCCAGAGATGGTTTCGTGTCAGCCCCACGACGCCAACGTGGACCTCTGGAGCAACATGTAAACTCATACGTCCCGTTATAACATGGCCGTCATGTACATCCCTAATGTTATACGCTTGTGCAGGAGAGACACCCTCTGCGGCACGCTTGAATACCTCCCCCCAGAGATGGTATCGGGTCAGCCCTACGACGCCAACGTTGACCTCTGGAGCAACATGTAAACTCATACGTCCCGTTATAACATGGCCGTCATGTACATCCCTAATGTTATACGCTTGTGCAGGAGAGACACCCTCTGCGGCACGCTGGACTACCTCCCCCCAGAGATGGTATCGGGTCAGCCCCACAACGCCAACGTGGACCTCTGGAGCAACATGTAAACTCATACGTCCCGTTATAACATGGCCGTCATGTACATCCGTAATGTTATACGCTTGTGCAGGAGAGACACCCTCTGCGGCACGCTGGACTACCTCCCCCCAGAGATGGTATCGGGTCAGCCCCACAACGCCAACGTGGACCTCTGGAGCAACATGTAAACTCATACGTCCCGTTATAACATGGCCGTCATGTACATCCCTAACGTGATACGTTTGTGCAGGAGAGACACCCTCTGCGGCACGCTGGACTACCTCCCCCCAAAGATGGTATCGGGTCAGCCCCACGACGCCAACGTGGACCTCTGGAGCAACATGTAAACTCATACGTCCCGTTATAACATGGCCGTCATATACATCCCTAATGTTATACGCTTTTGCAGGAGAGACACCCTCTGCGGCACGCTGGACTACCTCCCCACAGAGATGGTATCGGGTCAGCCCCACGACGCCAACGTGGACCTCTGGAGCAACATGTAAACTCATACGTCCCGTTATAACATGGCCGTCATGTACATCCCTAATGTTATACGCTTGTGCAGGAGAGACACCCTCTGCGGCACGCTGGACTACCTCCCCCCAGAGATGGTATCGGGTCAGCCCCACGACGCCAACGTTGACCTCTGGAGCAACATGTAAACTCATACGTCCCGTTATAACATGGCCGTCATGTACATCCCTAATGTTATACGCTTGTGCAGGAGAGACACCCTCTGCGGCACGCTGGACTAGCTCCCCCCAGAGATGGTATCGGGTCAGCCCCACGACGCCAACGTGGACCTCTGGAGCAACATGTAAACTCATACGTCCCGTTATAACATGGCCGTCATGTACATCCCTAATGTTATACGCTTGTGCAGGAGAGACACCCTCTGCGGCACGCTGGACTACCTCCCCCCAGAGATGGTATCGGGTCAGCCCCACGACGCCAACGTGGACCTCTGGAGCAACATGTAAACTCATACGTCCCGTTATAACATGGCCGTCATGTACATCCCTAATGTTATACGCTTGTGCAGGAGAGACACCCTCTGCGGTACGCTGGACTACCTCCCCCCAGAGATGGTATCGGGTCAGCCCCACGACGCCAACGTGGACCTCTGGAGCAACATGTAAACTCATACGTCCCGTTATAACATGGCCGTCATGTACATCCGTAATGTTATACGCTTGTGCAGGAGAGACACCCTCTGCGGCACGCTGGACTACCTCCCCCCAGAGATGGTATCGGGTCAGCCCCACAACGCCAACGTGGACCTCTGGAGCAACATGTAAACTCATACGTCCCGTTATAACATGGCCGTCATGTACATCCCTAATGTTTTACGCTTGTGCAGGAGAGACACCCTCTGCGGTACGCTGGACTACCTCCCCCCAGAGATGGTATCGGGTCAGCCCCACGACGCCAACGTTGACCTCTGGAGCAACATGTAAACTCATACGTCCCGTTATAACATGGCCGTCATGTACATCCCTAACGTGATACGTTTGTGCAGGAGAGACACCCTCTGCGGCACGCTGGACTACCTCCCCCCAAAGATGGTATCGGGTCAGCCCCACGACGCCAACGTGGACCTCTGGAGCAACATGTAAACTCATACGTCCCGTTATAACATGGCCGTCATGTACATCCCTAATGTTATACGCTTATGCAGGAGAGACACCCTCTGCAGCACGCTGGACTACCTCCCCACAGAGATGGTATCGGGTCAGCCCCACGACGCCAACGTGGACCTCTGGAGCAACATGTAAACTCATACGTCCCGTTATAACATGGCCGTCATGTACATCCCTAATGTTATACGCTTGTGCAGGAGAGACACCCTCTGCGGCACGCTGGACTACCTCCCCCCAGAGATGGTATCGGGTCAGCCCCACGACGCCAACGTGGACCTCTGGAGCAACATGTAAACTCATACGTCCCGTTATAACATGGCCGTCATGTACATCCCTAATGTTATACGCTTGTGCAGGAGAGACACCCTCCGCGGCACGCTGGACTACCTCCCCCCAGAGATGGTATCGGGTCAGCCCCACGACGCCAACGTGGACCTCTGGAGCAACATGTAAACTCATACGTCCCGTAATAACATGGCCGTCATGTACATCTCTAATGTTATACGCTTGTGCAGGAGAGACACCCTCTGCGGTACGCTGGACTACCTCCCCCCAGAGATGGTATCGGGTCAGCCCCACGACGCCAACGTGGACCTCTGGAGCAACATGTAAACTCATACGTCCCGTTATAACATGGCCGTCATGTACATCCCTAATGTTATACGCTTGTGCAGGAGAGACACCCTCTGCGACACGCTTGAATACCTCCCCCCAGAGATGGTATCGGGTCAGCCCTACGACGCCAACGTTGACCTCTGGAGCAACATGTAAACTCATACGTCCCGTTATAACATGGCCGTCATGTACATCCCTAATGTTATACGCTTGTGCTGAAGAGACACCCTCTGCGGCACGCTGGACTACCTCCCCCCAGAGATGGTATCGGGTCAGCCCCACGACGCCAACGTGGACCTCTGGAGCAACATGTAAACACATACGTCCCGTTATAACATGGCCGTCATGTACATCCCTAATGTTATACGCTTGTGCAGGAGAGACACCCTCTGCGGTACGCTGGACTACCTCCCCCCAGAGATGGTATCGGGTCAGCCCCACGACGCCAACGTGGACCTCTGGAGCAACATGTAAACTCATACGTCCCGTTATAACATGGCCGTCATGTACATCCGTAATGTTATACGCTTGTGCAGGAGAGACACCCTCTGCGGCACGCTGGACTACCTCCCCCCAGAGATGGTATCGGGTCAGCCCCACGACGCCAACGTGGACCTCTGGAGCAACATGTAAACTCATACGTCCCGTTATAACATGGCCGTCATGTACATCCCTAATGTTATACGCTTGTGCAGGAGAGACACCCTCTGCGGTACGCTGGACTACCTCCCCCCAGAGATGGTATCGGGTCAGCCCCACGACGCCAACGTGGACCTCTGGAGCAACATGTAAACTCATACGTCCCTTTATAACATGGCCGTCATGTACATCCCTAATGTTATACGCTTGTGCAGGAGAGACACCCTCTGCGGCACGCTGGACTACCTCCCCCCAGAGATGGTATCGGGTCAGCCCCACGACGCCAACGTGGACCTCCGGAGCAACATGTAAACTCATACGTCCCGTTATAACATGGCCGTCATGTACATCCCTAATGTTATACGCTTGTGCAGGAGAGACACCCTCTGCGGCACGCTTGAATACCTCCCCCCAGAGATGGTATCGGGTCAGCCCTACGACGCCAACGTTGACCTCTGGAGCAACATGTAAACTCATACGTCCCGTTATAACATGGCCGTCATGTACATCCCTAATGTTATACGCTTGTGCAGGAGAGACACCCTCTGCGGCACGCTGGACTACCTCCCCCCAGAGATGGTATCGGGTCAGCCCCACGACGCCAACGTGGACCTCTGGAGCAACATGTAAACTCATACGTCCCGTTATAACATGGCCGTCATGTACATCCCTAATGTTATACGCTTGTGCAGGAGAGACACCCTCTGCGGCACGCTGGACTACCTCCCCCCAGAGATGGTATCGGGTCAGCCCCACGACGCCAACGTGGACCTCTGGAGCAACATGTAAACTCATACGTCCCGTTATAACATGGCCGTCATGTACATCCCTAATGTTATACGCTTGTGCAGGAGAGACACCCTCTGCGGTACGCTGGACTACCTCCCCCCAGAGATGGTATCGGGTCAGCCCCACGACGCCAACGTGGACCTCTGGAGCAACATGTAAAGTCATACGTCCCGTTATAACATGGCCGTCATGTACATCCGTAATGTTATACGCTTGTGCAGGAGAGACACCCTCTGCGGCACGCTGGACTACCTCCCCCCAGAGATGGTATCGGGTCAGCCCCACAACGCCAACGTGGACCTCTGGAGCAACATGTAAACTCATACGTCCCGTTATAACATGGCCGTCATGTACATCCCTAATGTTATACGCTTGTGCAGGAGAGACACCCTCTGCGGTACGCTGGACTACCTCCCCCCAGAGATGGTATCGGGTCAGCCCCACGACGCCAACGTTGACCTCTGGAGCAACATGTAAACTCATACGTCCCGTTATAACATGGCCGTCATGTACATCCCTAACGTGATACGTTTGTGCAGGAGAGACACCCTCTGCGGCACGCTGGACTACCTCCCCCCAAAGATGGTATCGGGTCAGCCCCACGACGCCAACGTGGACCTCTGGAGCAACATGTAAACTCATACGTCCCGTTATAACATGGCCGTCATGTACATCCCTAATGTTATACGCTTATGCAGGAGAGACACCCTCTGCAGCACGCTGGACTACCTCCCCACAGAGATGGTATCGGGTCAGCCCCACGACGCCAACGTGGACCTCTGGAGCAACATGTAAACTCATACGTCCCGTTATAACATGGCCGTCATGTACATCCCTAATGTTATACGCTTGTGCAGGAGAGGCACCCTCTGCGGCACGCTGGACTACCTCCCCCCAGAGATGGTATCGGGTCAGCCCCACGACGCCAACGTGGACCTCTGGAGCAACATGTAAACTCATACGTCCCGTTATAACATGGCCGTCATGTACATCCCTAATGTTATACGCTTGTGCAGGAGAGACACCCTCCGCGGCACGCTGGACTACCTCCCCCCAGAGATGGTATCGGGTCAGCCCCACGACGCCAACGTGGACCTCTGGAGCAACATGTAAACTCATACGTCCCGTAATAACATGGCCGTCATGTACATCTCTAATGTTATACGCTTGTGCAGGAGAGACACCCTCTGCGGTACGCTGGACTACCTCCCCCCAGAGATGGTATCGGGTCAGCCCCACGACGCCAACGTGGACCTCTGGAGCAACATGTAAACTCATACCTCCCGTTATAACATGGCCGTCATGTACATCCCTAATGTTATACGCTTGTGCAGGAGAGACACCCTCTGCGACACGCTTGAATACCTCCCCCCAGAGATGGTATCGGGTCAGCCCTACGACGCCAACGTTGACCTCTGGAGCAACATGTAAACTCATACGTCCCGTTATAACATGGCCGTCATGTACATCCCTAATGTTATACGCTTGTGCAGAAGAGACACCCTCTGCGGCACGCTGGACTACCTCCCCCCAGAGATGGTATCGGGTCAGCCCCACGACGCCAACGTGGACCTCTGGAGCAACATGTAAACACATACGTCCCGTTATAACATGGCCGTCATGTACATCCCTAATGTTATACGCTTGTGCAGGAGAGACACCCTCTGCGGTACGCTGGACTACCTCCCCCCAGAGATGGTATCGGGTCAGCCCCACGACGCCAACGTGGACCTCTGGAGCAACATGTAAACTCATACGTCCCGTTATAACATGGCCGTCATGTACATCCGTAATGTTATACGCTTGTGCAGGAGAGACACCCTCTGCGGCACGCTGGACTACCTCCCCCCAGAGATGGTATCGGGTCAGCCCCACGACGCCAACGTGGACCTCTGGAGCAACATGTAAACTCATACGTCCCGTTATAACATGGCCGTCATGTACATCCCTAATGTTATACGCTTGTGCAGGAGAGACACCCTCTGCGGTACGCTGGACTACCTCCCCCCAGAGATGGTATCGGGTCAGCCCCACGACGCCAACGTGGACCTCTGGAGCAACATGTAAACTCATACGTCCCTTTATAACATGGCCGTCATGTACATCCCTAATGTTATACGCTTGTGCAGGAGAGACACCCTCTGCGGCACGCTGGACTACCTCCCCCCAGAGATGGTATCGGGTCAGCCCCACGACGCCAACGTGGACCTCCGGAGCAACATGTAAACTCATACGTCCCGTTATAACATGGCCGTCATGTACATCCCTAATGTTATACGCTTGTGCAGGAGAGACACCCTCTGCGGCACGCTTGAATACCTCCCCCCAGAGATGGTATCGGGTCAGCCCTACGACGCCAACGTTGACCTCTGGAGCAACATGTAAACTCATACGTCCCGTTATAACATGGCCGTCATGTACATCCCTAATGTTATACGCTTGTGCAGGAGAGACACCCTCTGCGGCACGCTGGACTACCTCCCCCCAGAGATGGTATCGGGTCAGCCCCACGACGCCAACGTGGACCTCTGGAGCAACATGTAAACTCATACGTCCCGTTATAACATGGCCGTCATGTACATCCCTAATGTTATACGCTTGTGCAGGAGAGACACCCTCTGCGGCACGCTGGACTACCTCCCCCCAGAGATGGTATCGGGTCAGCCCCACGACGCCTACGTTGACCTCTGGAGCAACATGTAAACTCATACGTCCCGTTATAACATGGCCGTCATGTACATCCCTAATGTTATACGCTTGTGCAGGTGAGACACCCTCTGCGGCACGCTGGACTACCTCCCCCCAGAGATGGTATCGGGTCAGCCCCACGACGCCAACGTGGACCTCTGGAGCAACATGTAAACTCATACGTCCCGTAATAACATGGCCGTCATGTACATCTCTAATGTTATACGCTTGTGCAGGAGAGACACCCTCTGCGGTACGCTGGACTACCTCCCCCCAGAGATGGTATCGGGTCAGCCCCACGACGCCAACGTTGACCTCTGGAGCAACATGTAAACTCATACATCCCGTTATAACATGGACGTCATGTACATCCCTATTGTTATACGCTTGTGCAGGAGAGACACCCTCTGCGGCACGCTGGACTACCTCCCCCCAGAGATGGTATCGGGTCAGCCCCACGACGCCAACGTGGACCTCTGGAGCAACATGTAAACTCATACGTCCCGTTATAACATGGCCGTCATGTACATCCCTAATGTTATACGCTTGTGCAGGAGAGACACCCTCTGCGGCACGCTGGACTACCTCCCCCCAGAGATGGTATCGGGTCAGCCCCACGACGCCTACGTTGACCTCTGGAGCAACATGTAAACTCATACGTCCCGTTATAACATGGCCGTCATGTACATCCCTAATGTTATACGCTTGTGCAGGAGAGACACCCTCTGCGGCACGCTGGACTACCTCCTCCCAGAGATGGTATCGGGTCAGCCCCACGACGCCAACGTGGACCTCTGGAGCAACATGTAAACTCATACGTCCCGTTATAACATGGCCGTCATGTACATCCCTAATGTTATACGCTTGTGCAGGAGAGACACCCTCTGCGGCACGCTTGAATACCTCCCCCCAGAGATGGTATCGGGTCAGCCCTACGACGCCAACGTTGACCTCTGGAGCAACATGTAAACTCATACGTCCCGTTATAACATGGCCGTCATGTACATCCCTAATGTTATATGCTTGTGCAGGAGAGACACCCTCTGCGGCACGCTGGACTACCTCCCCCCAGAGATGGTATCGGGTAAGCCCCACGATGCCAACGTGGACCTCTGGAGCAACATGTAAACTCATACGTCCCGTTATAACATGGCCATCATGTACATCCCTAATGTTATACGCTTGTGCAGGAGAGACACCCTCTGCGGCACGCTGGACTACCTCCCCCCAGAGATGGTATCGGGTCAGCCCCACGACGCCAACGTTGACCTCTGGAGCAACATGTAAACTCATACGTCCCGTTATAACATGGCCGTCATGTACATCCCTAATGTTATACGCTTGTGCAGGAGAGACACCCTCTGCGGCACGCTGGACTACCTCCCCCCAGAGATGGTATCGGGTCAGCCCCACGATGCCAACGTGGACCTCTGGAGCAACATGTAAACTCATACGTCCCGTTATAACATGGCCGTCATGTACATCCCTAATGTTATACGCTTGTGCAGGAGAGACACCCTCTGCGGTACGCTGGACTACCTCCCCCCAGAGATGGTATCGGGTCAGCCCCACGACGCCAACGTTGACCTCTGGAGCAACATGTAAACTCATACGTCCCGTTATAACATGGCCGTCATGTACATCCCTAATGTTATACGCTTGTGCAGGAGAGACACCCTCTGCGGTACGCTGGACTACCTCCCCCCAGAGATGGTATCGGGTCAGCCCCACGACGCCAACGTGGACCTCTGGAGCAACATGTAAACTCATACGTCCCGTTATAACATGGCCGTCATGTACATCCCTAATGTTATACGCTTTTGCAGGAGAGACACCCTCTGCGGCACGCTGGTCTACCTCCCCCCAGAGATGGTATCGGGTCAGCCCCACGACGCCAACGTTGACCTCTGGAGCAACATGTAAACTCATACGTCCCGTTATAACATGGCCGTCATGTACATCCCTAATGTTATACGCTTGTGCAGGAGAGACACCCTCTGCGGCACGCTGGACTACCTCCCCCCAGAGATGGTATCGGGTCAGCCCCACGACGCCAACGTTGACCTCTGGAGCAACATGTAAACTCATACGTCCCGTTATAACATGGCCGTCATGTACATCCCTAATGTTATACGCTTGTGCAGGAGAGACACCCTCTGCGGCACGCTGGACTACCTCCCCCTAGAGATATGTTTATGTTTATGTTTATGTGTTGTTAAAGGGACGGATTCAGAGATCCAAAGATTCAAAGATCCTTACACGTCAACCGAAGCTTATTGTGTGTCCCTTGTACGTTAGTATGGCAAACCAATGCCCGTACCCTTTTCGAGATCCAGGAGTTTTTTACCAATACTAGCGTCCCTTTCATCACCTGGTTGCTTACAACCAAACAGAGCCCTTCTCCTTGCCCCGAGTCTCTCGCAGTCCAGTATGATGTGCTTGGCAGTCTCTTCAGACTGATTGCAGAGCCTACACACCTGACTTTCATTTCTGAGTCCGAGAGTGTGGAGATGTTTCTTGAAATGGCCATGTCCAGTTATCCGAGCAATCAACTGCTTAACCCGACCTCTGCCCAACCTCACCAACCAGTTAGTGAAGTAAGAGCTAGTATCTGCTAGCAGCCTTTTGCCAAGTGCTTGACCAGTATGACCTTGCCATTGCTGGCGATGTAAGTCCCTGGACCATTTGTTTATTGTGTGAAAAGCAGTTGTTTTGCTTATGCCACAGCTTGGCTCTGGACCAAAGAATGGCATACCGGAACCTCTTTTAGCAAGCTTATCTGCACACTCATTGCCACCTATGCCTACATGGCCAGGTACCCAACCAAGATGCACCGAGTTGCGTGTCGCGAGTTTGCAGAGAGTGTTGTAACATTCCCACACCAATTTTGACTTGATTTCGTTGGAGTCAAGAGCCTTGAGGGCAGCCTGACAATCTGACAAGATTACTATATGCCTGTCGCAATAGCGTCTGGCAATGCCGAGATTGGCACAAACCATGATGCCACAAATTTCTGCTTGAAAAATAGTACAGTGTTGTCCCAGACTTGCACAGAGTTCTGTTCTAGGTGATTCACTGTACACCCCGTAGCCAGATTTTCCTTCAATGAGAGAGCCGTCCGTGTACCAGACAAGGCTGCCCTTCCTGGAATAGGGCCCTTCCTCAGATGTCCACTCTTCTCTGGAGCAGAATCCAACAGAAAAAGGTTTAGTGAAAACCATCTCCGTACTCATGAAATCTGATGTCATATCAAGCACAGGGTTTTGAGCAACAGCTTTGGTGATGGTGCAATGGCCTGTTCCAGACAGGCCTTCCCTCCATTGGCCTGCGACTTTTAATCGATAGGCTGATTTCCGTGCTTCTGCCTTGATGAAGATATCCAAAGGCAGTAATCCAAGAGCAACTTCGAGAGCTGCTGACGGGCTACTCCTGAAAGCTCCAGTGACTAGAAGTGTGCCCAACCTTTGTAAACTTGTGAGTTTGGCTATGGCTGTAGTCTGGTTCACCTTTGTCCACCAGACTAGTGATCCATATGTGACTTGAGGCCTTATTACTGCCTTGTACAGCCACAGCGCTATGTGAGGCTTGATCCCCCACGTGGAGCCTACAAATCTCCTGGACGTCATGAGCGCCCATTTCGCCTTATGCAGTGTATTATTCAAATGATCATTCCAAGTCAGCTTAGAATCAATTGTCAGCCCTAGGTATTTGACTGTACCTGATACTTCAAGCCGTGTTGGTCCAAGTCTCAGCCTGGAAAGAGACTCCAGGTTCTTTTTCCTTGTGAACGGAACAACTACTGTCTTTGAGGGGTTTATGCTTAGACCCTCTCCAAGACACCAGACATTGACATATTGAAGATTGACATTCATGACATCAGCAACAATATTCGTGAACCTTCCCTGTACCATTAGGACTATGTCGTCTGCATAGCCCTGGACAAAGACGCCTCTGCTAGTGAGCTCACGAAGGAGACCGTCCACCACCAGGTTCCACAGAAGAGGCGAAAGTACACCTCCCTGCGGACAACCCCTCGTGGGTGCGATCACTATCGATTCACCTTGAAGATCGGCTCTAATCCGCCTGGAGCAGAGCACGGTCTCAATCCACCTACATACAGCAGACTCAAGACCACGCCCACGCACCGCCCGGACCATGGCCGTGTAAGTGACATTGTCAAATGCACCTTCAATGTCCATGAAGGTGCATAGAGCGATTTCCTTAGCAGCAAGGCTGTCCTCCACCCTGCTAACAAGTTGATGCAGGGCAGTTTCGCAGGACTTACCAGACTGATAGGCATGCTGGTTTCGATGGAGAGGAGTACCTGAAAGCACTCCCTTTCTTAGATGTCTTTCTACCAGTCTCTCCAGCGTCTTCAAGAGAAACGATGAGAGACTGATAGGCCGAAATGATTTTGCAGTTGAGTAGTCTGCTCTTCCTCTCTTGGGAATGAAGACCACCCTACTGAGGCGCCAGGCTTGAGGAATGTACCCATAAGCCAGACTCGCTCTGAAGAGTTCGCACAGGAGGACCAAGAGAGCTTCCGGTCCTTGCTGTAGCATTGCCGGTATGATACCGTCCCCCCCAGGAGATTTGAAAGGGCCAAACTTGCTGATGGCCCATTTAACTTTGGAAAGTGTGATAATCCGTCTGGCTAAAGTCCAGCTTCCGCGATCAGCTCTTGGCCATGAGCCCCTTTCGCTGTTGCCGGACATGCCTAAACAGTCACTTCCTTCAATTCCAGTGGTATATTGTCCCCCTGGTGACCTCAGGGATCCCAGGGGGCCAATAGGGCTTGAAGCTAAAACACGCTGCAGTCTTGCTGCTGCGCTGAAACTGTTTACCTCCTGTGTAAACCGTCTCCAAGAGTTCTCTTTGGCTTTTTTGATTGCAAGGCTATATTCTGTGAGTGCCTTATGGTTATGTTATACGCTTGTGCAGGAGAGACACCCTCTGCGGCACGCTGGACTACCTCCCCCCAGAGATGGTATCGGGTCAGCCCCACGACGCCAACGTTGACCTCTGGAGCAACATGTAAACTCATACGTCCCATTATAACATGGCCGTCGTGTACATCCCTAATGTTATACGCTTGTGCAGGAGAGACACCCTCTGCGGTACGCTGGACTACCTCCCCCCAGAGATGGTATCGGGTCAGCCCCACGACGCCAATGTGGACCTCTGGAGCAACATGTAAACTCATACGTCCCGTTATAACATGGCCGTCATGTACATCCCCAATGTTATACGCTTGTGCAGGAGAGACACCCTCTGCGGCACGCT
The DNA here is from genome assembly GCA_963675035.1 of Allygus modestus. Classification (NCBI taxonomy): domain Eukaryota; kingdom Metazoa; phylum Arthropoda; class Insecta; order Hemiptera; family Cicadellidae; genus Allygus; species Allygus modestus. Next base: position 70,875,438 of record OY776114.1, on the reverse strand, counting down.
GGACTACCTCCCCCCAGAGATGGTATCGGGTCAGCCCCACGACGCCAACGTGGACCTCTGGAGCAACATGTAAACTCATACGTCCCGTTATAACATGGTCGTCATGTACATCCCTAATGTTATACGCTTGTGCAGGAGAGACACCCTCTGCGGTATGCTGGACTACCTCCCCCCAGAGATGGTATCAGATCAGCCCCACGACGCCAATTTGGACCTCTGGAGCAACATGTAAACTCATACGTCCCGTTATAACATGGCCGTCATGTACATCCCCAATGTTATACGCTTGTGCAGGAGAGACACCCTCTGCGGCACGCTGGACTACCTCCCCCCAGAGATGGTATCGGGTCAGCCCCACGATGCCAACGTGGACCTCTGGAGCAACATGTAAACTCATACGTCCCGTTATAACATGCCGTCATGTACATCCCTAATGTTATACGCTTGTGCAGGAGAGACACCCTCTGCGGCACGCTGGACTACCTCCCCCTAGAGATGGTATCGGGTCAGCCCCACGATGCCAACGTGGACCTCTGGAGCAACATGTAAACTCATACGTCCCGTTATAACATGGCCGTCATGTACATCCCTAATGTTATACGCTTGTGCAGGAGAGACACCCTCTGCGGCACGCTGGACTACCTCCCCCTAGAGATGGTATCGGGTCAGCCCCACGACGCCAACGTGGACCTCTGGAGCAACATGTAAACTCATACGTCCCGTTATAACATGGCCGTCATGTACATCCCTAATGTTATACGCTTGTGCAGGAGAGACACCCTCTGCGGCACGCTGGACTACCTCCCCCTAGAGATGGTATCGGGTCAGCCCCACGACGCCAACGTGGACCTCTGGAGCAACATGTAAACTCATACGTCCCGTTATAACATGGCCGTCATGTACATCCCTAATGTTATACGCTTGTGCAGGAGAGACACCCTCTGCGGCACGCTGGACTACCTCCCCCTAGAGATGGTATCGGGTCAGCCCCACGACGCCAACGTGGACCTCTGGAGCAACATGTAAACTCATACGTCCCGTTATAACATGGCCGTCATGTACATCCCTAATGTTATACGCTTGTGCAGGAGATACACCCTCTGCGGCACGCTGGACTACCTCCCCCTAGAGATGGTATCGGGTCAGCCCCACGACGCCAACGTGGACCTCTGGAGCAACATGTAAACTCATACGTCCCGTTATAACATGGCCGTCATGTACATCCCTAATGTTATACGCTTGTGCAGGAGAGACACCCTCTGCGGCACGCTGGACTACCTCCCCCTAGAGATGGTATCGGGTCAGCCCCACGACGCCAACGTGGACCTCTGGAGCAACATGTAAACTCATACGTCCCGTTATAACATGGCCGTCATGTACATCCCTAATGTTATACGCTTGTGCAGGAGATACACCCTCTGCGGCACGCTGGACTACCTCCCCCTAGAGATGGTATCGGGTCAGCCCCACGACGCCAACGTGGACCTCTGGAGCAACATGTAAACTCATACGTCCCGTTATAACATGGCCGTCATGTACATCCCTAATGTTATACGCTTGTGCAGGAGAGACACCCTCTGCGGCACGCTGGACTACTTCCCCCCAGAGATGGTATCAGGTCAGCCTCACGACGCCAACGTGGACCTCTGGAGCAACATGTAAACTCATACGTCCCGTTATAACATGGCCGTCATGTACATCCCTAATGTTACACGCTTGTGCAGGAGAGACACCCTCTGCGGTACGCTGGACTACCTCCCCCCAGAGATGGTATCGGGTCAGCCCCACGACGCCAACGTGGACCTCTGGAGCCTCGGGGTGCTGTGTTTCGAACTGGTCACAGGAAGACCTCCGTTTGAGACCAAGACCTACGATGATACTTACTACCGCATTCAGAGGGCCTTGTACACCTTCCCCGAACACGTCACCCCATTGGCGAGGGATCTGATTAAGAAGGTATAGTCATTAATGCACAGTAATTTTGATACATTTAATTTTTTTGTGTTACAATATAAACATGGTTCACGTATTCTGGAAAGTCAGGGAATTTGAAAAAGATCAGGGAAAGATGTTAATTTAATTAATCGTAAACGCAATGCACTAACAAAAATTAAAATACCCCCGTCGCATCAAACCTGCGTACTCAGCGAATTTCCAATGCATAATATATGACTTAATACCACATAAATCCGCATACCAAGTTACATAAAAATATATTCACAAATAACCGATATATACAATTTTAATTATCCTCCATAAGAATAACATTGCGGAGATGAGTACATAGGTTTGCTGAAACAAGGAACATAAACAATTGGTTTCTATGCAAATATCAATATAACTCAACTAGGTGAAGCCACATACCTAGTTTCATCAATATACATTTATAAATAAGCGATATATTCCATTTTGATTAATCTCCATAAGAATAACATGGGGATGAGTACGCAGGTTTGCTACAATAAGGAACAAAATAAATTGGGTATTTAGGCAAATATCAATAAAACTCAACTAGGTGAAGTCATATAAGGTATTTTATTCATTTATGTTCATAATTAAGTGAGACATAGCATTTTAATTTCTCTCCACAAGAATAACATGGGGACTGGGTACGCAGTTTTGCTGCTACGGGAACCTTTAGCAAAAAATTATTTTTTTGAGAAAATATCAATAGACCACAACTAGATAAAGCCGTATACTAAGTTCGTCAGTATACGTTCATAAAGAAGCGAGATATAATTTTTTTCTTATTCTCCATAAGAATAACATTAGACAACGTACTGTGTTTAGCACTTGCAATATCTTGGTAACCGATTGATGTAGAGGAATGATAAAAATACCAAATTGTGTGTTTTTTAAAGCTGAATCCAATGGTAAAAACTAAAATTTGGCTATTTCAAAAATTATATGTAAAAAGTTCAAAAAACCCATTTTTGGGGTCAAAACCCTCCAAAATACCCCTTCGGATAGAGCGATATGGCTGGTTTTCAAACTTAAAGTCATAAATGTTGCTTTACACGTTTATACCAAATTTCATTAAAATCGGACTTTTTTTACTAGAGTTTTCGCACCCACGGACACATGTGTATATATATATATATATATATATATACAGTAAAACCCCGTTTAACCGAATTAATGGGGGCGGGACCGTTCCGGATAACCGATTTTCCGGTTAATCCGGAATTGGTTTTTTAAGGTTAATTTCGGGAAAAAACGCATACGAGTTCCAGTTTTCACAACGTCAATTTATTAAAATAAGGGCTATTTACACGTTTACGATATAAAAGGCTATTTGTTGAAGTAATCAACAATCTTTTTCTGAACCTTTTCGTCACAGCGGTTGCGGGCAGCCTTGTCTCGCCATTTTTTTATGAGTAGCAAATCAGCGGGTATAGATTCGTGTGACTGCTCCACGAATTGGAGTGCGACCTACAAAAATACCCATATTGTACTGTGCCTACATGTTCTTAATTTGTATTATGAATTTAAATAAAAGGGGCATTATTTAATACAATATGAATGAATAAATCCTATTTCGAAAGCATAAAAGCAGCGTCTGCTGCTACTCGGTTGACGTCACATGCAGTCGACGCATCTACGTCGTCATCTCCATCAACGGGCTCTGCTGTTTCTCACACATGCAGGTGTGAGAGTCTGCAGTACACTAATCCTTTGGTGCGAAATAGGTCAAGCCCCCACCCCCTCGTGACTGGTACAAGAATGTGGAAAACCCGTCAAAACAACCCCCGAATTCAGTGACCGCCGCGGCCGGCGATGTCTCAGCGCACCATGAGTCATCCCGCCGGGCCGATCCTCTCTATTATTGATTATTTATTTCTCGTAAACCGTTCCGGTTAACCCGGGTTTCGGTTTAGCGGGGTCCGGTTAAGCGGGGTCTTACTGTATATATATATTCAGTTTCGAACGAATGGTGTTTTTGGGGACCCCAAAACGAAAAGTTATCATGGTCCCGGGCTTAGGTCTTACAGGGTCCCCACCCAACCGTGAAAACCGTGAAACCTTGAATAAGCAGTGAATTTCGTATGCCGTGAAAAAAACCTGGAATAAGCCGTGAATTTCGATATCAAACCTTAAAAATATATCAAACTTGAAAAACATTAAAAAAATATCTTTTCGTCATACTGCTTCAAAAACAACTGTTTTTGACAGATGCGTTGGGATTCAAAAGTTCTTCTTTTTAGTCTTTGGATAATAACACATGTTTTGATGATCATTATCGTACTAGTACTAAAAAGATCATTGTTGATGATACTTTTGATTTGAGGTCGTCATTAATCGATTAAAATTCATTCGATTATAAATAATCGAAACATTCATTGTTATTATCGAAACATTCATTGTTGTATTGTTATTATTTTTGCGTTCGTTTCCCGTACACCACTGGTGACTGACAACTGTGAGTGACACGATGGACGAAGTTAGTAGGCCTAACGATTCGTATCGAAATATTATAGAAAAGCCCAAACAATCATAGTTCCATGGCAACCGTGCCCAAATCGAATGTTTGTTTTGAAGAACAACCGATTGATTCGAACCACAATGATTGGTTTGAACTGATCGACTCAACAACCGATAGATATGAATGAACCGAAGTTATGCATGTGCAACAGCTGATTGTTTCAAGAGACAAGCTGAAAGAAACATTTGAGGTTATGAAGACACAGTACGTAAATTTTACTTTTGTTTTTATTTAAACCTTAAGTTTTTTGGCAGTATGACGAAAAATATAGTTCGTTACTCGGATCAAAGTGTCTTTTTAATACTCGCTCATTTCCCAGCCTCGGCAGTTAAACTGGAGCTCGTATTAAAAAGATCCACTTTTGATCCTAGTGACGAAATATACTATATAAGAAAAATATCACATTTGTTTTCAGATAGGGAAATGTACAATAGCATTATTTAGAACGTTATAAATATGGTGAATACCGCGTCGTCTTCCTACTTGCAGATTGCAGCTGTGCAGATGATTTAGGATTGGTTCTGGTTTCCACGGTGCAAAGGAACTCGGGCGACAGTTGTTAAGTTGCTGGTGTTTTTTTCACTGTCAACTGACTGCTGACTGACACTTGTGTAAGACCGTTTATGTGTCTTCTTTACTGTATGTCATTTGCCTATTGTTTTGTATTAGTCGGTGACAGTAGACAGATACTGTAACTATACAACTGTCGCGTTAGTAACTTGCCCATTCCGTTTACACGGTGCATAGTCAGCGTTGCCAATTCGAGAGAAATTACCCTTGCCGGTGATAATTTTGAACTTCAAGGGTATAAGGGGTAATTGTCCTAAAGCCTTTAAAAATATTCAAATTTATATTATACTCTGTTATATACTTATTATACATTCATTGATGTTTATTTATGATTAAATTAGGCCTACTACATTTCTCTACTTAATCGACCCTTCCGGTTTTCGTTACTCTGACGAATACTCACGAAATCCATGACAGAAATCAAGCTTGAGTAAGGATTACATGTACAGTGATTGTCTCATGTTAAAACGTGGAAGAGCCACGAGTGCCAGGACGACAACAAGTCCGCTAAGTTGCAGTAATGATCGCAAGTTTTAACGTCAACTAGACAATAAATAACGAAAATAGAAAATCAGGATAATTGTCACCTGTCTCCGCTTACCTAATCCTAGCAGTTGGTAGACTGAAAGATAGACAGCGTTAGCTGTTTTATAATTGTCGTTTATGGCTGTAAACAAAATTGCATGAGCTGTTAGTCATTTATATACTGTGATTTTTTAAGCAGTAAAATAAATTCTGAGAAAAATCTGTTATATCTCGCATGAAAAAATTGAGACAAAAACTGGTTGGCGTGTGCAACTTCTATTTTTATTCTTTATTCTAAACTTTAAAATTAATTATACATCAGTGACATCTATAGGCGGCTCCTCAAACCTATCTAATTTCAAGCACATTTCCTTTATTTCATTAGTACTCTTTACTCAAATACAGGAGTTTAGATTTTGAGGGTAATTTTGACGAGGATCGAGGGTAATTTGGGAAAAAGTGATTGGCAACACTGAGCGAAGTAGAAATCACCAGCAACTGATAACCGATAGACTGGTGACATGACTCACGACGACAATAAAACAATAAGAAACTCTAAAATAGTTCTTATGTTTTAAAAGGATCACTTGGGATGTATGGTATGGTTTTATGGTTCTGTGACATCGTAATTGGAATGTTGGAAAGTTTTAACTAGTATTTGACCGCTGCGCTGCGTCTGCGTTGTTGTTTTGCGACCGGTATAGGATATTCTTTTTAATATTATTTCGACCGTGAAATTGACAATTTTTAGATCTTGAAAACCGTGAAAAACCTGTGAATTTGATCATTAAGTTTGTGGGAGCCCTGTCTTGCCATGCTGACTACGGTAATAGCTTCTTCCCTATAGGGGAAATTCATTAAAATCAAAAGTCACTAGAGTTTTTTTAAATGTGTTTTTATGGTGCAAAGAAGAGGAAGTTAAACATGACTGGTAAGGTAATAAATTTATCAGACAACAAACTGTAAATATTAAAATTTAAAAAATAAACAGGAGAGCGTGGCCCGATATGGGGAAGGCGGAGGCTGTTAGAACAAATATTAAAAAAATATAACCTATTTAAAAAATGTATATTCTATTCTGAGTGCAACTCAGTCTGGGAAAATTAACTTTTTTGGTCAGGGAAATCACTAACCTAATAAAAGTGTAAACCATGTAGAATATGTACAGGGCCGCCACATGGGGGGCTACCGGGACCACTGTCAAATACCACACTGACCACTGGGCCCGCAAATACAGGGAGATTGTCTACGTTAGGCGTCCCCAAGATATATTGGATAAATTGTGATTCCCAGAAACTTAGCATTATCTTGCATTTCCACTCCTTTTAGGTGGATTCATCCTCTGACTTCTTTTCAAAAGCTAATTTAATTGTTTTGGTTGTCTCGACTGTGGCAGTACTGGAATGTTGATGCTTTAGCTTACTTAGAAATTTATTCATAGAATGTCAGCTGTTCATTCCTTAACTACCAATATGGTCCATGGTCCACAAATAAACTATATTACTGATTTGATGTTTTTTTACTAGGGGTGTGCGAGTACTCGAAACTTCAAGTTTTCAGCCGAGTATTTAATACTCGGACTCAACTCGAAGTTTTAAAAATGCTCGAAAGTTTGAGCTAGTATTTCCTGCCGATTTCCAGACTATTGCTAACGATTGTGGTCGGCCGAATCGCATAGTAACGGGCGCATCACTTAAAATTGGCCGAAAATGACAATTAGAAACATGAATTGATCATAATAACAACCGAACGTGTGTAAATAATGACCGGACCGCGTAATATTTGGCTGTAAATGACGACCCAAAACATATCAGTGAAAAATTACAACTGGATCACGAAATAAAGGCCGAAAATGAAGACGGTATACATAATGTCGGCAAAAGTGGCGACCGGGCCAATTTATATCGGCTGTAAAAAACTATTTCGTCATCTAATATTGATTATAAGCAAAATCCGGACCAAGTGATATTGGCCAAATGACAACTGGACCGTGTTTTATCGGCCGGTTTTGTTTTGTTTGTCAATACATAATCCAGTTTGATTGTACTGGCCAACAATTTTGTATTGCTACTAATTTATTGGTTAGAAACCATGTTTATATTATCAAATCTGGAGTGGTATCCAAATCCCATTACACTATTTGACCAACTGATGGCAAATACTTGCTCGAAAATACTCGAAACTCGAGGATTATTGGTACAACTCGATTACAAAAATCACTAAACTCGCAAATTCCTATTTTTTTAAAGTCTTTTATGAATTGGAATAGTTCTAATTTCAAATAACCAATACTTTGTTTTCAGTTGCTGGTTGTGAAGCCCTCCGGCCGTCTGCCCTTACAGCAAGTCCTGGCTCACGAGTGGATTACCCAACACACGTCTTCCTAACCACACAATACTGACTGGTGAAAATCAAGATTTGACCTACAATATTGACATTCACAATTTGACAGCTGAGAAAAGTGGGAGATTATTTATAATTTGGTATTTGAATAATTTTGTTTTACTTGCTCATTGATGGACGCAAAGAGATAATATAAGGTTTTTTACATTCCCTCTTTCACAACGACTTGTAAGCTAGGGGTTTAATAAGTAGCTTTAATCATTTTGGCGTTATAAGGGATCAATGTGACTTGTAATTTTATGGAGTTTGCATGTCTGTGAGTTTTATGAATCGATTAAACATGAATAGTTAACCTTAACATTTTGTCCAGGCAGTCTTTGAAACACTGTGAGTTTTGGTACTAGAATAAAAACCATTTAGCAAAAGAGTAATAAAATTACACTGTTAAACTTGTATTTTTGTAGATATCTGGCATTGTAAATAAGCCTTTATAATTTATAAAGTATTGGTAAACCATTTTTAACTCAATTATTTTAAATTGTACTTTAAGTTATTGTGGTAAATAGTTTGTAATCCCAACTTTACTGGCTGAACAATTTTTTAGAATTTGTACAAGATTGTCTTAGTAACAGTATTGAAGTATTGGTTGACGTAGTTGTGTCTTGATAACAAATAATTGTTCCAAGCACAATAGCCGATTGTAATAGATATTTTAAAGGGTTTTATTAAAAAAAAACAACTCGACAATCTTGTTAGAATAAGTCGTGTTGAAAGACTGGTTTTTATGATCTTTGTTTTAAAAGAATTTGCGATATTTGTGTAAATAAATATATATTAAGTATTACCGGTAATGTTTATTGTTTAGCTACTGAAATAAAGTTATTATTAAAGTATTAAAGCACTTGTTTAAAAAAACATTTCAATGAACAGTATATTAGCGTTATATATTGAATAACACTGAATCGAGTGTTTTTGTAAGTATTTTTTCTCATTTACTCCAATCAAATAAATCGAGTTGTGAGTTGAGTCCGACTCGACTCGTCCTGCACCAATGTGAGGAGTCACCAGTGTTCCCGAAGGTACGATAATTATTGTAAGAGTACGATATTTTCATAATCCGGTACAATATATGATTATTAGATACAATCGTACCTGAAATTAAGATAATTTTACAAATCTTCTAAAATAAACTGAGCTGATATGAATAACATTTTCAAAATCAATAATGAACTAATTCATAATATTGATCCCTTTTGATCTGTGTCGTGTTTAGTAAACTGAAAAATTTTCTCAAATTGGAGCAGTTAGATGCGCTTAGATTTGTTAGAAGTATTAGGCGATTTTTGTTACAAGCCTACCGGTGAAACTAATATGTATTAAAAGACAGTTTATGTGTTATATCAGCCCTTACCGTCTAGATGTACCTTTTGGGAGTTTGGAAAACATCCACCATCACGGTGTTACCATCTAGGCTTTCAAAGTTCCAGTGTTAATCTTATGGTTGAATGTAAATAAATTTAACTGAAAATTATCATAATTCATGGTTCACACTTTCTAGAAAGGAATTTGAAAAAGATCAGGGAAAAATTTTGATTTGAATCGTAAACGCAAAGCACTACTGTGCGTAAATCAAAACCTATCACGTGCATTCCGAGTCGTGAGTCTGGGAAAATCAACTTTTTGGGTCAGGGAAATCATTAACCAAATAAAAGTGTGAACCATGTCATTTTATTCAACAAAAAGAACAGTACCCAAGCAAGAAAAGCTGTTTCAAGATAACTTCTGGAATGGCATCACAATCACAATTCTAAACTAATGCGACCGTGTATGAGCTGAGTAATGACAAAAGAAAAATATTTGCTTGAGTTTGAACGACTGGATTAACTCGAAAAATTAAGGATGTTTGGCCGCTAGGCTAGTCTGGCGGTGAGGAGCAGTAGTTCGACAGGTCGCCATCACACGCCGCTAGGAAGACAACTCGGGCAGTGCTGTGAGTGTGTGATCTGGCTGGGGGGAGAGAGGAGGGCATTCTCCTCATTTCTCCCTCTCCCCCTTGCAGCACTGTCTTTCCGTCTACTCGCTTTTTCGTCGGTCCAGGGCGCAAGGCCCCGGCCCGCAGCTCGACTGGTTGAATAGTAGGGTTGGGTTGCTTACTATTTTCCACTGATGTGCCTTTCAATGTCGCCGACAACTTATCTTCAATTATGTATGAACCCTGGCCAAACATAGGGTAAACTGCGAAGTATAGCTGGGACTCAGGATAGTAGACCGACATCTGCTATATGTTTAATTTGATGAAGTTTATTTTAAAACTTGCAATCTATCCTAACAGAAACACAATACCATCATGAGATGGTACCAGTAGTAGCAACTGAAATCATTTAAGTAGTTGGTAAGTATAGTTCTGTTCTGTGTAGAATTGGCTATAGATAAATCATTCAGAGATTTGATAGCAATCTCCCGACACTTCAAGTTAGAGGACTAATCAAAGCAAATTACAAATTTAGCTTTTAAAAACTAGTCAATACTAATTGAAGTTAATCCTGTCTTAATTCCTGTCTTGGGAAACGTGTGTTGCTTATGTAGCACCTTACAAAGTTGGTGAGCTTGATTCCTGTCAGGGTATGAGAAATATACTTGGAGTTCATGTTTGAGAGTGTATCGTAGTTGTAGTGCTTGGCCTACACAGCGCTGTGGACTCTGGCAGGGTAGTGTAGTAGGGGTGGGCGAGTACTCGAGTTTCGAGTATTTGTTCGAGTACTAAACACTACTCGAATGCCGAGTCGAGTAGTAAAAATACTCTAAACTATCGAGTCGAATAGTTGACTACTCCCGCCGTTTACCCCAGATAGTTGAAAATTGCATAGTTACCCCCCGCCGTTTACCCACGTTTACGGCGCTGACCAATGTTTAACAAAATAAGTGACTGAAATAAAGAGAAATAAGCTTAAAATATATTTTTAACTCATATGAAAGGAGACATTTACAGGTGGGTTATTTATGGATACCTGTGAGTTAAGATAAGTAAGAGAGGGGCACAGGGAGTGTTTGGGGACAAAAAATCACTTTCTTGTTAAAATGTTCTGGCTTTGATAAACCAACCCAAAATCTTTGGATATATATTTGTAATACTTGTTTGTTATGGTTGTTGAAAACAGTATAGCATATATATATATTCCATTTAAATCATTAATTCATGGTAAAATAAAGGTTAAAATAATATGAATAACATTAATAAATCAATAAAATGTTATGTTTATAATTAAAGTGTAACATTGTTTTCAATACAAAAATAAAATTAGTATCTTTATTTTTTAAAGAACTACTCGATTCAACTCGATACTCGAATAGTTTGGTTCAATACTCGACTTGATTTTAAAAAACACTACTCGCCCACTGCTATAGTGTAGCAAGGTTAATATAGCTAGAGGTCTCGTCTAGGGTAAGACAAATGAAGCCTAGATGCTGACAGCCATTTTCCAGATAACCAATTAAATCCTTTCTTCACAAGTCAAATGTTTGTCAGCTGACAAACTTGTGAAGAGAGTATTTGATTTTGCCATGGGGCACAATGGGTGTCGACCAGGTAGGCAGACAAGACCTCTAGATGTGTTAACCTCGTAGTTTAGTGATAAGAAAACTTGCCTTATCATCTGAATGATGACGAGTCAAATTTAAACATACTTCTTAAGGACAAAAGTAAAACAAAACTGTTAGAAGATAGAAGATTATATAAATATATATACCTTGCTCCAAATAGGAACATAAGTCAGGTCATAAACAAAATATATGCTTAATCACGAGTTTTAATATAAATAAAGCCAATGTTAAAAATCTCCATGCTTTTATTAGGGGGTATGTTTTACGTTATTTCTCGCTACCTTTTTGGAAATACTGCTATTTTTTCCGAGTCCCTGCGATCAAGACCTTTAATTTGTGCCCTCTCCCATTATCCTGCAATTTGCCAAACTCTCACAATTTTGACTTAAAAATTTTGCTTACAGAATTATATATATATAAATCAAATAAAGTTTAAAATTTAATAATTGTGGACGAGGAATGTTTTACATAAACAATAATAAAAGTGCTTCAATATTATTGAACAAGATCGTTCAAGTAGATTTAATGTCTTTGTGTGTTAAATATTAATAATTAACTTGGAGAAGAAACTGAAATAGTCTCTTGACTATCAGTCAGTATTATAACAATATTTTGCAGTGGCGGGTACAGACTATCGTTTTAAGGGGGTTTATGAGTGAAAAAAATATAAACTGTCAAAATACAATAACCTTTACAGTGAAAAATTTGTAAAATAGGTGAAGGTTTTGGGGGGGGGGGGTCATGACCACCCCCCTGATATGTTGCTTGTAAAATGTTATGAATACAAAAAACTATAAAAATCTGTCTAAACATAAATGCATGAAGGTTATATAGGCTAAATAATGTACACATGTAAAATATGCAATATAAAAAAAACTCAACCGGGTACCTACTGAAATTGTTCATATCTTGAATAAGGCACACTTCTTACTGATGTTTATGTAAATTATAAATTTAAAAAATCAAATCGGTAATATGTAATTTTATTTGGAGACAAGGCTTTTCATTTACCATATTCATAGTAATTGAAAGACCTCGAAAATGAAATTTTACTGATTTAATATTTAAAGTTTAGTACATAAAATATGTGTGTGTATGCTTGCTAAAGCCTATGTTACACGGCGCGGGTCTGACTAGGCTCGGGCGGTGCCAGGCGGCGCGCGGTGGCCTGTAGAAAAGAGGACAACCACGGGCGTACCTGATACACGGCGCGAGGTGATCGGCGGCGCGTCACCGTCGTCGCTCTGTTCTGATCCAATGAGTATATCCTATCAATGTCTGATCGTACCTCCACTACATTGCAGTAAGAAAAACCTATGATATGGTTCACACTTTTATTTGTTTAATGATTTCCCTGACCAAATAAGTTGTTTTCCATGACTTTCCCTAACCTAAAAAGTAATGTTCTCTAAATCTCGACTCGGAATGCACACTTTATTTATAACAGGTAATTTTAAACAACATTATTTTTGCCTCCACCATCCCCTTAGCCATCCAATGCTCTCTTGATTATTTTACAACAGTTTGTTGTTTTCCAAGACATATTTGCCTTATCTTTCCTCTTCCCCTTCGTTGCACCATAAAAACGGAATTAAAAAATCTGACAAGTTTTGATTTTTGCACAGTAATGCAAAATTTGGCAGTAATTATTTGCATTTACAATTAAATTACAATGTTTCCCTGACTTGTAAACAATATCAGTAATTTTTCCTGAGTTTCGGCATTTTAAAAAAAATTTCCCTGACTTTCCAGAAAGTGTGAACCATTTAAAACCTGTGATTTAAATAGGCAATGGTAACCAAAGAACAACAAATATTACCTTATTCACTGGTAGCCGATGGCCGAATGAGCTCTGGAGGTGGAGGAATACGGCCGCGCCGAGGCAGGCCTATGATGTTTACCGACTTTCCACTGGAAGTCCGTACGCGCCTGATGACCGCGGGCCGTCCTGATACACGGTCTGTGGTGCGGCAGGTTTTATGGCCTGGCCCGCCAGATCACGGGCCGTGTATCATAGGATTGTCCCCAAATAACATTTTAAATTACTGATTTTATTTCTTTACCTTAGGAGGCCGGAGGGTGCCTTTTCTATTTTTGAGGGTGGGAAGTTTTTTATTTCATCCACCGGTCCACCTCTCTGGCAAGCAAATCGAAACTGTTTGTAGTCACATGGTGCCTTACATCGGGATTTATCATAGCAAAAAGTATCAATTTATGGTGCAATTTACTTATGTTTAAATCTTCAAGTTTGAAAGTCTCCAATTAAGAAAAGAATAGTGAGCAGCGAGCAACCACCACACGACAAGAAAAGAGGACAGATAAAATGTGTAAACCAGGCGGAGACGCGGCCATTACTTGGCGGAAATGCATTTGCCCGCGTGTTGATCGCGGAAACGGAAGTGGACGGCCGCAGGCTTTCACCCTTCTGATCGCGCTCTGGATTCAATAAGTTACGTTCCCGCCAGTTAGCCAACTTCCGGGAGTGCCTCTGCTGAATTTAGGGTTATGTCGGGGTTTATTGCAAGGAGTTGATGTTTGTATTTTTGCCATTGCTGCAAACAATCTTGATACCGTGGTTTTTGATTTAGCTATAAGTGAGGATTTACACTAATATTTTGACCTTTACTCGTATCATCGTCATAGGGTGGCCATACGTTCTATTATTTAAAGCTTTTGAGTGCGTTATTAGTTGAAAATGCCCCATTTTGTTGCCAACGAATAAAATAGATAACATTTCAAAATCATTTAAAAGATATTTGGCTTCAAAACTCCTTCCCCCCGTCATTACAAGCAGAACCGGCGCGGCGATTTTTGTCGTCTTAGGGAATGGTCACATTTGCCGCCTCCTCTCCTTAAAGTCCAATAATACCAACTCAACGCAAATCAAATTTGTATTTACATAACACAAAATTACTGCTGTCACACCATTCCCAACGTCATCTCTAGATATTCAGAAACACGTAACAAAGTAGAGAAAATAGCAATAACTTAATTTAAATTATGTGGGATTATAATGTGAATATGAATATATAATCATAGGCTACACTATTAAATGAATTAATTTTCGTTTTATTTGGACGTTATAACATTTAAGTTTAACAAATATTGAAACTGGTAACATTTAATAGAACCATTGATTATTCCTTAAGATATGCATTTAATGATACAACCTGCAACTGTCTGAGGCTTTTAAACTTATTTGGAAGCACTTTTGCTATGTTAGGCTAAACAAAAGTAATCATGGAGGATTATAAACTATTACAAACTACTACAATTATTAATATAATATAAATAATAAATATTATTACTATAATATTATTACTATATTATTAATACTATAACCAAGTCTATTTGTTTATACCTCGTTACATACCAAAAGCTCCTTTAATTAAATAATATGCAATTAAGTGTGGGGCACTTCTCAACTTAAAAACAACGTGACTACAAACAGATCGACGAACTTATAGTCTGCCCAAAGAACCATGCGCCTCATAGCAGTCAACAAGATATTTTTGAAATAAAAATTGTGCCTGAGCTTTTGATCAAGAGGAGAGTACTGTGAACAAATCGATGTACAGAGTTGCCATATATTTTATTATAACAAATACTTTTTTCAAGATAACAGTAATTAAAAATTAAAATAATAGCAAACCATAAAAGGTGGGTTTAATTTATAAACAAGATGGTATAAACAGGAAAATAAGTGCTACAAGAAAGAGGTGACATATTTGAACGTTGAAGTTTTGAGCTCAGCGGGGCGTTTTGAAACACCAGGTTCGAACGTGGGAGAAAATGGCATCGAAGATGTGAAGTCCCTGTGAACAGAACAACACTTGATGAGAATATGGAACAACGTACAGTTATAGTATATACCACGATCATATAGTTTTCCCTGACACCAACCATAATATTTATTTATTTATATTTAAAACTTCTTACGAAGATGTTATTGAGTAAAAAGTGCACTCGCCTTTAAAATTAAAAATTAAATAATTTTAGAATCTAAAGAACTGATCCGACTACGTGTCAATCCAGTGTTTCTACAAATAAAATCTGTGTTCATACCGACATCTCAAAATAACAATTGGTCTTTGTTGTTTGTAAATGCAGCACTACGAACCTTTATTCTGCTTACGATAATTT
Source organism: Allygus modestus (assembly GCA_963675035.1). NCBI lineage: Eukaryota > Metazoa > Arthropoda > Insecta > Hemiptera > Cicadellidae > Allygus > Allygus modestus. The sequence goes on along the minus strand of OY776114.1, from coordinate 70,859,774 downwards.
GAGTAGAAGCAAAATCAAGAAAGTACCCCGGGCAAATCTGCGTCACGTGAGAGTATGGTTAAGGGAAATGGAGCATTGCAGGAGTCCGGGGGATTTTGGCTATAGTGGCTACGATAGTTATGCCAAACAAGTCAATTATACTGATCCTAATTTTTAAAATTTCAATATCTTAATCTTGTCTCTGCCTTAAATTGTTGTAGTTTGAAAAAAAAAAACGGAAAAACTCATGTTTGTACAACCTCTTCAAGGAGTAAGGCACAAATGGGTACATTAACTTTAAGTAATTCTATTTAATATTTCATGGACATCCACATCTGCTAAAATTCATTATTTGAGTACATTCACTTCTCAAATGTTGGTAGCATTGACTGGTTATCCCTCCAATCAGCTGTGTATCCAATTGTTGTAAATCGTTGTTAAAGGTTATGGCGAAGTGAGTGGATTGTGTGAATTTCAAGTCTTGTGAAATGATCTGTAGGTATGTATACACTTAATAGTTTTTGCTTTTGATACTTTAAACTGTATATTTTTTAATAATAACTAATACTAATCAATATATTTCGTCATACTTCGCGGGAACATATGACTTTCAATACTAAAATGCGGCTGGAAACTTGCTGTTTTCATTTAAAATAACATATGTTCCTTTGTTGTCTTTTCCGATCACTAAAATTAGCTACATGTTAATCTTATGGTGAAAGCCTATTTTTGCCGGATAGTTATTTTCCGATCAGTTTTAGAAGTTACAAACCCGACGCAACAGCTGACTTTCATTGTTGTCAAATCATTGGCCACAGTTAACCTCTCATTGATGTTACATAAACCTTGATTCTAGAATAAAATTTGTTTCTTGGTTTGTAATTATATGACTTTTTTGTAGTATGACGAAAAGTATCGTTCAATACTCGTCCGAAAAGCTCTTTGCCAGTGCTTGATCTAAATTCCGTGCTCGACTTCGTCTCACACGTAAACACGATCTCGCACTGGCAAAGAGCGCTTTTCCGGACTAGTAACGAAATATACTATTACCAAATAAAAACACGATCGCTAGTTTAATATGCGTACTCATTTGAGTACAAGTCTCAAATGTGGCACATTCACTAAAAACGTCCCTGAAGAGGTTAAAAAGGTAAAATAAATTTTGCTTGGTACAAAATACGAAAGTATATATTGCTATCCTCTTAACTATTATACACTTTAACTGTAATTAACGGATTTATGTAACCGCTATAAAGTGAAATCCTGCAAACCCTTGCCTAGCGCCGGCGCCGCGCGGCAGGGGTAGACCGGAACTAATACTAACGTAAGATCCTTTATATTCTGCCCGAAACATCATACCTCCCCGTGCTAGAGACAAGTCTTTATTCTCAGCCATTAAGAGGGGGCACCGGTCACGAAACAATTCGAATCCCTACCAGCTTCTCCCATGAGGCCAATTCTTTCAAAACCCGTTCCTCCTCAACGGATTATCCGAAATGGTTGAATTTGGTTCATTTTAAAGAGCCAAAATATTTTGCCCAGTATAGACAGTTGTAAATCATGTGTCACGTCGAGAAATTAAGACTCTTAGAAGAATAGGTAGTTTCATACTGTGGCATTACCGGTGTTTAGGTTATGAATAATTTATGGTGTATTTTGTATAAAATATTTGTTATGGTTTAAGGAACTCTTATGCAAACAAAAATGCCTTGCGATTTCAGTGGGCATAATTTTGATGTCTGACATAATTAACCTATAAACAGATAGTAAATATTGAATATTTTGAAAGTATATTGAACGATTATTATTTGTGGCATCTCAATTATGCTCATTGAAATCGTAAGGTACATCTTTGTTTTATAAAATGGATAATCTGTTGAGGAAGATTTGAAAGTTACATTGGTCTTATGGGAGAAGCAGGTGACGCTGCTTCTCTTTTAAGATGACAGCATGCGGGCCATAGTAGTTGTAACATTGGTCTTACATAATGGTGATCTAAACAGGCATTTGCCTCAATTAATGCTTCTGACAGCGTGACATATAAACAACCGGTTCAGTCAATTAGAACGTTAGAACCTTGAGGCACAAAAGGTTCCGTTATAATCTAAGAAAAACTGTGTTTCCGCGTACACTGTTTAAATCAAAAGGAGAGTTGAGAACTCCATGTAGAATTATAATTACGACTACAACAATTCTTGCAGTTATAGTATCTGTTATTTTGTGCGTGTATATCAACGCCAATCAAATTTTTAACGTTTTGTTAGGGAATTGTCCAATCCCTGGTCTTGTTAATGTCTAACGTCGACCTTATAAAACATTTTTAATTAATAGCCCAATGACAAATGATAGCTTGGTCTAATATCGACAATTCACAACATTTTCAGACTTGTTATAAGTCATAGTTTTTAGCGAATTTCCCCTATAGGGAAGAAGCTATTACCGTAGGTCTCATGGTAAGACTTAAGCCCGAGACCATGACAACTTTTTGTTTTGAGATGCCAAAATATATATGTGTCCGTTACCGCGATAACTTGAGTAAAAAACGTCCGATTTCGATGAAATTTGGCTCAAATGTGTAAAGTGACATTCATGACTTTAAGTTCGAAAACCAGAAATATCGGACCACGGGAAGGGGGGTTTATGGGGGTTTTAAATTTTCCAAAAATAAGTTTTTTGCATTTTTCACCCTAAAATTTTTAAAAAACTTAATTTTGGTTTTGACCATGTTATAGAGCTTAAAAAAACAAATAATATGGTATTTTTAATTATTAACCTAGGTTAAGTGGTTGCGGAGAAAATCCAAAAAAACCTGCTCATAAAATCTCCCATGTTAATCTTATGGGAAAAAGGTTTTTGGCTTTTCCTCAGTTCATTTCCATGTAAACTTCACATTTGCTTTTACCAATCAGTTTAGCTCCACAAAACAATCATTTTGGTGTTTAAATTGTGATTCTACGTCCAACCGTTGCCGTGATATTCAAAGTGCTAAACACAGTATGTTGTCCAATGTTATCCTTATGGAGAATATTTAAAATTTGATATCTCGATTATTTATGAACGTATATTGATGAAACTTGGTAGGTGGCTTCACCTAGTACTGGTATATTGATATTTCCACAAAAAATTGATTTTTTGTTGATTATCCTTTTAGCAGCAAACCTGCATTCTCATCCCTAATGTTATTCTTATGGAGAATACGGAAAGCTTTATATCTCCCTTAATTATGAACATAAATCATTAAAACTTGGTATATAGCTTCACCTGGTTGAGTTATATTGATAATTGCAAAAAACCTGCATTTTTATATTCCTCGTTGCAGCAAACCTGCGTTCTCAGCCCTAATGTTATTCTTATAGAGAATAAATAAAATGCTATATATCACTTATTTATTTAAGTATTTTTATGAAACTTGGTAAGTGGCTTTATGTGGTAGTAAGAAATATATTCATTCATAGGAAATTCGCTGAGTACGCAGGTTTGCTGCGACGGGGGTATTTTTTAAATATATTTTTCAAAGCGGATTGTAAAAGTGTAACAATCTTTAAAAACTACAAAAGAGAAAAACTGATAAGAGTAAACGATTTCGGCCATGTCACCTAATGTAATCGTTGGTTTGATTATTTATCATTTGTAGCCGCTCAATATCGTAATTATTTAACACCAATACCATACATTGCACGGTGAGAAATAAGTACAACTAAAAAAACCGCCGTAAATCCTGTAAACAGTACTACAAATTCACGTCCCATACATACTCGGACGGACGGGGACACGAACACAAAACTAACATTTATTTCGTTTAGCGTAGCCGGCCAAGGACAAATCCAAACTTATTTTTATAAATTTTGAACACAACTACGTGCTCTACGATAACATTTGACGTGTAGATTTGAAAATGGGAGAGCATCCCCGAAACCAGTCATCTAGTGTTTATAAGATTGACGACGGGAGAGATACATAGCTTATTAGGCACTCTTCAAGCCGATATTTAATCCACGAGGCAAATTATAAATACTCCTTTTAACCAAGTTTTAAATCCTTTTGCATTAGTAAAAAGATGTATAAACTAGGAAGAGCACTGTGACATTTTCCTCGTATGCTACAAAAATATAAACACGTCCGTATACTCACAATTAAGTGTAGACTAAAAACACATTTTGTACAAAATCTTCGAAACAGTAACGTAATCTTTGTGAAACCTGCTAACACAAATACGTCGCTGTCGAGACATTCGCAAGCAAACAAAGAGAGACTCGCATCAGAAGTGTGTCGGAAACGCTCCTCGAAGATTATACCGTCGCAGGTGATAAGGCGATTATATTGTTAGCTCAATTTACAAAGCTCCTGCAGTTTCTACGCTTGTCCCTGCAGATAACTAAGTTACAAGTTAAGACGCGCTGCGTTCCCGTCACTTAACATCGAGCAACTTAACTACATTTGTTTTCCTAAACGACTCTCGGCTAACTTCGTTACAACTTTTTAATCATATTTTGTTCCCAGTAGTTCTGCTCGGATCCTGCGATTACAGTTGAATAAGAAACTTAATTAATTAAGAATTCGAGTAAGGATCTTAACAGCGAGAAATTATTCAGTCGAGAAACAATAGACCACTTGGAAGTTCTTGTAATGTCGGATTGGAATTTATTTTCAAATTTAAGCCTCTTAAAAGTTTGTTGCTTCGATTTGTTGTGTTATTGTTACATCGTTTTAGCATTTTCTGTATTAAATAAGCGATATAATATATAATGTATTTAAATCCTAGAAAAGTAATTGGTACGGTATTGAGTAAGTATTATATTTAGACTAAATGCAGTTGTTATTCCAGGGGGAAAAATAACAGATACGTATAAAATTTGGTAATAAAATAAAAACAGGTACGGAATAAACAAAAATACGAGATCGCACGCAGCACGCTGGCGTGAGGAAAGAGAATTTCCGCATTAAAACCTTAAAAAGATCAAATAAAGTGTTTAAACCAACACTGGTTACATTTTTTTTATTATTGAAAAATTATATTTTTAGCGAATTTCCCCTATAGGGAAGAAGCTATTACCGTAGGTCTCATGGTAAGACTTAAGCCCGAGACCATGATAACTTTTTGTTTTGAGGTCCCCAGATGCCAAAAACACTTTTCGTTCAAATTTATATATATGTATATATATATATATATAGATATATATATATATATGTGTGTGTGTCCGTTAACACGATAACTTGAGTAAAAAACGTCCGATTTTGATGAAATTTGGCTCAAATGTGTAAAATGACATTAATGACTTTAAGTTCGAAAACCAGAAAAATCGGACCATGGGAAGGGGGGTTTATGGGGGTTTTAAATTTTCCAAAAATCAGTTTTTTGCATTTTTCACCCTAAAATTTAAAAAAAAACTTGATTTTGGTTTTGACCATATTATAGAGCTTAAAAAAAACAAATAATTTAGTATTTTGAATTATTAACCTAGGTTAAATGGTTGTGGAGAAAATCCAAAAAAACCTACTCATAAAATCTCCCATGTTAATCTTATGGGAAAAAGGTTTTTGGCTTTTCCTCAGTTTATTTTAATGTAAACTTCACATTTGCTTTTACCAATCTGTTTAGTTCCACAAAACAATCATTTTGGTGTTTAAATTGTGATTCTACCCAACCGTTGCATAGATATTCGAAGTGCTAAACACAGTACGTTGTCCAATGTTATCCTTATGGAGAATAAATAAAATTTGATATCTCGATTATTTATGAATGTATGTTGATGAAACTTGGTATGTGGCTTCAAGTAGTACTGGTATATTGATATTTGCACAAAAAATTGATTTTTTGTTGATTATTCCCCTAGCAGCAAACCTGCGTACTCAGACCCACGTTATTCTTATGGAGAATAAGTAAAATGTACTGACTCCCTTAATTATGAACATAAATTAATAAAACTTGGTATGTAGCTTCATTTGGTTGAGTTATATTGATAATCATATAAAAACCCATTTTTCTGTTCCTTGTTGCAGCAAACCTGCTTTCTCAGCCCCCATGTTATTCTTATGGAGAATAACTAGAATGCCATATATCGCTTATTTATGATTGAATATCGATGAAACTTAGTATGTGGCTTCGCCTAGTTAAATTCTATTTATATTTGCATAAAAACCAATTGTTTCTGTTCTTTGTTTCAGCAAACCTACATACTCATTACCAATGTTATTCTTATGGAGAATAATTAAAATCGCTTATATGTGAATATATTTTTATGAAATTTGGTTTGCGGCTTTATGTGGAATTCAGGCAAATATTATGCATTGGAAATTCGCTGAGTCCGCAGGTTTGCTGCGACGGGGGTATTTAGCTGTTTTGATGCTCTTGGTTATATTTAAATTCACAAATAGGATGCCAATGATGTATATTATAAAGTTAGAAGGAGGTATTGTTGGGATAACAAGTTGGAATAGGAGTATGGGGGTGATAAAGCGATATTAAGATATGAAAAACAGCCTTTTCCAAGGGTAAAATTACCATAAGACAACGTACTGTATTTTGACAAGTAACATTTTCTTTAATGACTCGGTAAGTAATTGTGCTAGAATGATGAAGGAGGGCTTAAAATCTTTGGATTTTTACGTACAATAAGTTAATGTGCAATGAGTGCAACATTTGGGGCTTTTCTGACCCTTTTTGGGCCCAAAAACCTAAGATTTGAAAACTTAAATCCCCAAAAAAGGGGGTTAGATTTTTCCGATTGTTTTGCCCAACGAACTTGTCCAACTGATTATAAAATAGAATGTCTCTACCAAATTGAAGTAAATCGTACAAAACTTGCGACACACACACACACACACACACACACATATATAGGCTATATATAAAGTTGTAGAGACCCCTCAAAACTTGTTCAGGGGATCACGTTAGGAACTTCTATGGTGGTCCCGGGCTTAAGTCTCACCGTGCGGGTCATGCTAATAGTTCACTTTTCCATAGGAAATTCACTAATGAAACTAAAATGTTCATCCTCTTGGGAAGTTAAGTTGCAAAGTTTATATTGTTATTATAATTCAAATTCAAATTGTTATCAACATTCGCATTACGGTAAGGGTCTGGAATAAGCCGACAAGGCCGACAATGGCCTTATACAAATTATGTCGTTGTAGAAATTGTATATAAAGATTGGCGTTTGGCTCTAGTATAATGACTTTCTACATTGCGTTACACGAGTGAAAAACCAGATCATCCTTAAGCACAATGTTAAAATTAAGGGTGCGCCCTACCCAGATTGAATTCATTGTTGTTTAGCGCCGCGCCGGCGCCGCCAACAAGCAGGGCCATGCATATTTACGCTTGAAGACCATTTTGTTCTCCTCGATTGCACTGTTATTTTACAGATTTCTACCAAACTATTTGCAGTTTCACACTTTTCAGATTCCAATCTAGGGATCATACAGTTCCTTTTCTCCAAAATAATTTTTCTCCATACGTTAGGAATCTTTAGAAAAACGCTTAATTTGAGAACATTACTAATGGCCTACCACTTATTTTGAATTAAAATCACGATTTTTAAATCGTATGATCTCTAGATGAACATTTATTGAATTAAATAACATAAAATTATTTTTAATTGGTTAACAATTTAGCCTACAATGAGGGAGATGCAAACCCCTTACTTGAGCGTGCGGAAGGGAGGTACGGCGCACCCTTAACACTGTAGTCTTACATACGGTATGGTTTTTCACTGTGCAACGCACTGTACTACAAATTGTAAAACTGCTGAGCACCTTGTTATAGATGTCCACTTTACTAAAGTCATAGTAACTGTAAACTTGATAAGCCAACCATAAAAACCTCATCGAATAAGTTTTAAATTACCAGGAATACAATATAACATAGATCCATTGATGTGTATCTTAAATAAAAATATATCAAAGTGAACAAACATAAGTGTTTACTTTAGGCCTACGTTTAATATGATTTATAAAACTGTTTCGTATATTTTTAAGAGCATCATGGGAAAAATGTAATCCTTCCTCAACTGATACACTGGTTTATTACTACAGTTAAATTATTGTTTTTAACTATAGTAATATTAGTTATAGAAATCAGAGTAACACTACTAGTACAACACTGCTAGTAACACTGCTAGTTACAACGTTATACCTACGTTTGCAACTAACGGTAAAATTAAGTTAACTTGTTAAAATGCCCCCGTAGTAGAAAACCTGCGTACTCAGAGAATTTCCAATGCAGATACATGTATCTTAATGCCACATAAAGCCACATACCAAGTTTCATCAATATCCATTTATAAATAAATTATTAATCACATTTTAAATTTTTCTCCGTAAGAATAAAATGGCGGCTGAGTACGCAGGTTTGCTGCTATGGGAACTATGAGAAAAACTATTTTTTCGTGCAAATATCAATAGACCACAATGGTATGAATCAATATACCAAGTTTCGTCAGGATAAGTTGATAAATAAGCGAGATATAACATTTTTCTTATTATCCACAAGAATAACATTGGACAACATACTGTTTTAGCACTTTCAATATCTTTGTAACCAACTGACGTAGAGAAATGTTAAAAACAAACAAATTGTTTGTTTTTAAAGCTGAATTCAATGGTGAAAAGTAAAATTTGATTTCCTAAAATACTGTACGTAAAAAACTCAAAAAACCCATTTTTGGGGTACAAAACCCCCCCAAAATACCTCTTTGGATAAAGATATCTGCCTGGTTTTCGAACTTAGTCATAGCCTAGGCCTACATGTTTTTACCAAATTTCATCAAAATCGGACCATTTTTACGAGAGTACCCACGAACACACATACAGTTTTGAACGAATGGTGTTTTTGGCATCTGGGGACCTCAAAACGAAAAGTTATCATGGTCCCGGGCCTAGGTCTCACCATGCCTACTACGGTAATAGCTTCTTCCCAATAGGGGAAATTCGCTAAAAGTAACTCTCTTCAGTTGAATAGCGTACAATTGTGAATTTGCCAACTTGCCAAGATTGTGAGTAATCGTATGAGACGCAAACTGGATTACTCTATGTAAACTACCGCCAGAAATACCCGTTAAAGGGAAAACCACGATCCCCGAGATGTATAAAAACAGCTATACCTATACAGGGTGCCTCAAAAGTCGACGACCAAACTTCGCAGGCTTGTTAATATGGAGAATTTTCAACAAACAAATTTTCTGTATAATTTGTTATCATATTCTTCATAATTTACGAGCTATTGACGTTTTTAATATTTTTTAAAATCTACGTATAGCAATCTCATAAATCATTTTTAGGCAAGCATATGTGCACGTATTGCCATACAACTTTTACAGCGTATAAAAGTAAACAGTAATTATAAATAAATACAGGAGTTTTAGGAGTTTAATAAAATTAATAAACAAATTATTGCAATTTTTATTTTTTAATTCATATTTTTTGTTACTTGAAATTAATGGCTAATTTCAGGAAAAGTGTATTAAAATCCATGTTATAGCCCCTGAACTGTTGTTTTAGACTAAAATAGGTTGTACATATCTTCCGTCAAACAGTTCATACTTGTGAAGGAGTTTCACAACATGTTTCGCCGTAAACACGGCATTATCAAGTGATTAAATACAAGAGTTTTTATCCAAGTAGGACTCGTCAGAATTTAAAAAACACAAACACAGTTCACACATAGTTCGCACACACTTAAAAATTTCGGTAGGCCTACCGCGTAAATTTTACAATCCACGGCGCAACCCGGAAGCAGACCACGGGTTGACAAATAAATAAGAGAGAATACCCAACCAACTACAATTTGTAATGTATTTTAATTGTTTGATTATTTCTCTCATTTAGCGGTGAAGGCAATCTTCAAAATGAAAGCTCAATTATTGGTTTTGATGATGTAAGGGAAATATGGCCTGATGACAAAAACACCATGACAAGTAATAGGTAAAGGAAGCTATAAACATAATCGTAATCCTAAATGACTATGATTGTTTCATCGCAGCTGGGTGAATGTTACAGAATCGCAATTAAGGAACAAAGAAACAAGAAAAAACAAAACAATAATTTTGATCAGTAGAAATTATATGTAAATAGATAAAAAAAACAATTTCAGGAGGACAAACCCCTCAAAACCCCCCTTCTATCGGTACGATCTGCCTGGTTTTCGAACTCTTTCAAATAAATGCTACTTTACACCTCTTTACCACATTATTTAAACATATACCTGAACCTAATCCAAACCAAAGTTCATATTATATTTGCTTTTAACGAAACAAAATGCTGTTTGAAATCAGAAAATTCGGCAGCAAAGTGGCCGCAGCGCTTGGGCTTGGATGCTGTCGTATAAATTACAAGACCGACCAGTTTTGACAATCGCAGTTTTATGTGTGGCTTATGTACTGATGACTCGGCAGTTCCCCCCCTCCCCCTCCCAATACGCCCCTTCCCCCTGACCCCAAACAAAGCTTTCTTGCTGTACGATCCCCTTGATCCCAGCTCAGAGCCGATGGACATGCGACGGATATTTTCGATAATGTTTTGAAAGCTATTGAGGCTAATTTTGTGATTTTGGATTCATTAACAGTGTTGTAAAAAACATGGACATGAACAAAATGGTCTTACCACATTACCTCAGCATATGAATTCATAACAATTAGCTAAAATTACATAGATCTTTAAAATACAAACAGTAAAAAAGAATGAGCATGGAAATTCGTTTTTCACGAAAAGAAAGCGAATTAGAGCAATAAACGAATAAATCTTAATATATAATATATAAATTGATCCCTATTTCCTTTGGTCACGCCATAACTTGAGAGTGTACCAAATTGAATAATTCTTTTTTCTTGTGTTCGTTAATGTCAGGACAAAGTTCTTATAAAAGCAAATTTTTAGTCCGACCTAACGGCTCTGTCCTACTGGCCTTCAAAGTTCCCATTGATTTGATCAAAGTTCAGTTAGTTACACCAAACAGCTGTTAACAAGGATTATATCTATAAACATACTTGAAAGACATGAACATAAGTTCATTATGGAAATAAAAAAACTGCTTGAATGGCAACTCTCACTATGGGAATAAAAAACTACTTGAATGACAACTCAAACTCGTTTTTCGGCAGGCGAGTGAGCGAAGCGAACGAGTTCCTTGAAAATGAACGAGTATTTGACATGAAACAAGTTCAATGACATTAGGACAGGATAACGTTTGTAAATACATTTCTCGTATAATTTACAGTACTTTTCATCCATTTTAATTTTTCGTTCACCTGTATTTTATGAATACCCCCGTAGCAGCATACCTGCGTACTCAGCGAATTTCCAATGCATATATATGTATCTTAATACCACATAAAGCCACATACCAAGTTTCATCAATATACATTCATAAATAAACGATTTGTGACATTTTAATTATTCTCCATAAGAATAACATGGCGGATGAGTATGCAGGTTTGCTGAAGGAAGGAAAACAAAAAATGGGGTTTTATACAAATATCAATATAACTCATTTAGGTAAAGCCACATACCAAATTTCATTAATTTAAATGTTTGCTAGTACTGTGCTAGTAGGCAATGAAAGACAAAACCATAAATATATTATCATCACGTCAGCACGGGTACAAATTAACTTTTTAATACGGCGGCAAGTTTCACATTGCATTGTAATTTCAACATCAGCAGATGTAAGTTGCTAAGTTAAAATAAACTGATAAGGGCAATCAGGAAAGTTAGGGTTAACAGTGATGACGTCATAGCGGTGACGACGATGTCAACATGTGGAGAGAAGCTGTGAGAAAAATGAAAACTCCGCTCTAATTTGCATGTATAAGTAATCCGGAGAGAGCTGTTCCTTCGACTCCATTAATATTAATCCGAGTCCCGCGTGAGATGCTTTATTAAAAACTTATTCTCTCCAGATGGTAAAGTTTTCCTCCATATTTCACTAACAAGATTTCATCTAGTCGATTTGACAGAGTAAGACTGTTTTGCCCGCCTCGAATTGATCAACACTGGTGCAGACATCTGTACGACGGGTTCGGAAGATTATATTAATTCACGCTCCGTCTGATAAATTGCTACTTCTTTGGATCTGTTACGTTCTGCGTTTTGTTTGGACAGGCTTTCAATCTCGGATTTGGATAATCCGAGATAGAATTGAATTGTGTAAATGCCATTTTAACTTGTTATACCGAGTACTCTATTAGAATATATTGTTGATTTAACCTTAAATCGGTTTTGTTAAATAAACGAATGATTTAAAATGCCGGACCGCCTAAGTAGAATCTCCTCGCTGACATTCCCATACCCCATAGTTCTGAATTCGCCTCGACCACAACGCCAGCTTTTAAAAAAAAAACATCTTGTTCATTACCCTTGTACGCCAATTGTACCCAATCTAGGTTCACATTAACACACCCGTTGTCGAAATTTCAAATACACTTCACACCAAGGAAATGCAGTTCGAGAAAAATTAAATATTGCAGATGCAATGTTAATGTTAAGTCCTCATTATAGCGGTGTAGAAGTTCCGTTAGCTGCCGACACCAGCGCTGCCGTGGCAGCCTTGTTAATTAACAACGTGTACCCGTCAACTTGTCAGCCGACCGGACATGATATCTTCGCCTGACAACAACTTATTTTACAACCCTCCTTATAATGAATATGTTACCCCGCTCCGACATGATCGTATTTTGAGGCAAGGTCAATTTAACTCAAGTCTTCCACCCTAAAAAACTTAAGAGTGATCGTAACTCACACCTTAGACGAGAAATAATGTAATTTAACAAAACTTTTTTGGCTTTTGGTATCTGTAAATTTGATTTTAGCATACTTGGCATTATCGATGTTTCATTAAATTTGTTATTCCTATACAAATATTTACCGTGTCCAAATATTTATGTCTAAAAGTCGTTCTTATTCTTGAACGATCCAACATATTAACATATTTAGATGAAGTACTGATACTGATCTCGAACTTAAGTTATACATAAATTGGTTGTAATGAACATCGTTGCTGTATCCTCCCAAACATGAGCTAATTGAATATTTCGATTAGGGGGAAAATTAATGTTTGTGACCAGTGACCGTCAATTGTGGCTTTTAGCACCACAATAATTATCTTCTAAATTATCCTGGGAGGGCAATTCCCCTTGCCACCCCCCCCCCCGAATCACGCCTATGCACCTAAAGGTTTAGACTCCGATTGAAAGAATCTTAGAAATTAAAATAAACAAATAAACAATAAACTCCCGAGTTAAAAATTAAATTTAAAGACGCTCCTCGAGGAAAAGGAGGGATTCGGGTAATCCCGGGATGGGAGGTGTTCGGTTTATAAATACCCCGGAGACGAACTAATTAAGACACTGTTATCGCTGTCCGGACCAGCTCGAGCTGCGATTCAATTAACGAATTATAATCAAATTAGCGGAATCCGTTTTAATCCGGAGAAAACTGATAATTGAATCCGGGTGTAATATTGTATTCCATTAGAAGCAGTCGGCGCATTGTATTACGCTACAATAATAACAATAATTAAAGGATTTTAATCAAGCTAAAATATTCCGCCATCTTGACAAGTCTCGATGGGGGAGAAAGACAAAGACTATCCTAATTAGTGATGGAAAGAATAATAACGGACGAAAGAAGACGCTTTTCTTTGCATTAAACTGACATAATTAGCCCTTCTGTCTTCTTATTCTATCTGCATATTTAAAACGCAAACTCGATCTGGTCCTCGCTTCGAAGCGGCACCCGAGTGTCCGACATCGCTCACTCATTAGAAAAATACCCGAATCGTCGTCTCTTATTCCTCCAGCTCGGTCGAGTGTCTTTGTAATTTATTGAAATAAGATGTTAAGTCGGGTTTGTTTGTCGAGCAAAATAAAGTTTTCTTTAGTTCAACCTTTTGTTATTCTTATGTTTCATGTTACATTTTTTTTAAGTATTAATTTTTTGTTGGCTGGTAGGTAACTCTAGGTTTGATCCATTGGATAACAGACTATTTAACATTAGGCAAAACAGTCTGGTAACAGGATGTTGAGAACTCCATTCAGCCCTTCAACTTGATAGGGACACTTTTATTACGGAATACATAAGGAAATGTTATTTATTGCAATTTGTTTAAACAATAATTATTATTACTGTTGCACTTGTAGTAAATCACCTAAATAAATAACCAAAACGTAAGGTAAGGTGTAATTCTTTATAAATAAATAATGATTTATTGAAAATAATCAAAATATATGGGGGACAAGCAAAATATCAACATTTAAACGGTCAGACAACCGAAAAACAACCACTCGCAGTTGGTAATCTATACTGAATGCATTTGCACAACTTAAAAACTGCCTCGATATTTACAAACGTAACTAACTGTAAAATTAAATGTAACAGTGTTAAGTGTAACTAAGGAATGGATCAGACGACATAGTTATAAATAGAGAATAGAGCCAACTTTCGTACTCTTATAAATGTTCACGCTGCACTATGTTTAATATAAACGAGGTCGCACGCAGCACGCTGACGTGAGGGAAGTGAATTTCCACATAAAAACGTTTACAACCCAAAATCAGTGTAAAAACATACATTTATTCCAATTTTTATTGATATCTTAAAACATTGATTTTTTTGGCTGTTCTGATACTCCTGGTTTCATTTACCTGCAAAGCTGGGAATACAATTTTGCGCAGAATAATGTTAGGAGAAGGTCCAGACAGGCTTGAACGTAGGCGTGAGTTGCTGGGGTGATAAAAGTACTCTAACAAAGGAATAATAGTCTAAAACCCCCATAAGACAACGTAGTGTGTTTAGTCGAAACACATTTTCTTTAATAACTCGGTAAATATTTATGCTAGAATGACGAGAGAGGGCTTAAAACTTTCGCCTCACTAAATCCCGTCTTTTTGCATGCATTAATTTTACATCCGAGGCTTTTCTGACCCTTGTTGGGTCTTTCGAAATTTGAAAGATAAATCCCCAAAAAAGGGGTTTAGAGTTTTCCGATTGTTTTGCCCAACGAAAATGTCGAACTGATTAGAGAAAGGAACGTCCCTACAAAATTTGAAGTAAATCGGACAAAAAATGCGACCGCTAGAGTGCAAACACACACACACACACACATACATGTCCCTAACTTGCTATGGGGTCCTGTCCTTAAACCCAATTGTGGGGTCCTAAGAGTTATATACGGTTTATTAACGTGTAGATGGAGACAAGTTTTAGTACATGATTTGTTTCTCTAAACACACCATTTTAATAACACAACCTTGCATGAAACCAAATATCGGGGCCAAACACATCTCTGCACTATCCCAAATTATGGGGCTATACACACTGTGCATCAGACAAGACTGGGGGGCTTAACACCCGTCCCAAATTATGGGGCTATACACACTGTGCATCAGACAATACTGGGGGGCTTAACACACGTGTTCCTCGAACCAAATCTAGGGGACTTAAACAAATGTGTTTTAAAACATTACATGGGGGTTCAGGGCCATTTTTACATAGGGGCGCACGGGGACAAGCTTTGAGCCCGAGGAGGCCTCTTTGGCGCTCTTCTTGGCCCGGGGCCCCGGTCGAAAATGGGCCCCCGGGTGAATTGAAACTCCCAAGCGAAACGGAGCCCCCAATAAATAGTAGGCCCCCAGGAAATAAAGGGCGCCAAGAAATAAGGGGCCCTCAGAAAATATGGGGCCCCCAGAAAAAAGGCTCCTCGTGGCCTATTCATATTTGTGTAAACGATGTATTAGGGGCGTGCGAGTACTCAAAATGTGAGTATTTAAATAGTCAAATGAACTCAAAGTTTTGAAAAATACTCCAAAGTTCGAGCAAGTATTTCCCGCCAATCTTTGGACGATCGCGACCTGCCAAATCACGTAGTAAACTGCTGCCAAAGATGATCGGACCACGTAAAATCGGCCGAAAATTACGAGACTTAACATTATGTATTACACATGAATCGGTCATAAAAAAACAACCTAACTGTGTAAATGGACCGAATCACTTTTATCCGCCGTAACTGAAGACGTTACAGATGATATAATCTGGAATTAACGTCCTTGCCGCGTAATATCGGCTATAAACTTCGACAGAAAACAAAATACAGTCCAAAAATGACGAATTTACTACGTAATAACGGCCGAAAATACGACAGTAGATCGGTAGCGATTCTCCGGAGATCGGCAGGAGATACGCTCAGATTTTTTAGTATTTTTCAAAATTTGGGGCCTATGCCAAAGCGGACCGCCCCCCACGCCCCCCCCTGGTGCGGGGTGGGGGGGCATAGGCCGCTAACATAAAGTATTTGTACACATATAAATACCCCCGTCGCAGCAAACCTGCGTACTCAGCGAATTTCCAATGCAAAATATATGTCTTAATACCACATAAAGCCGCATACCAAGTTTCATTAAAATATATTCACAAATAAGCGATATATACAATTTTAATTATTCTCCATAAAAATAACATTGGGGGTGAGTACACGGTTTGCTGCAACAATGGACACAAAATAATGGGTTTGTATGTAAATATCAATAGAACTCATCAAAGTGAAGCCACAAACCAAGTTTCATCCATATACATTCATAAATAAGCGATACATAACATTTTAATTATTCTCCATAAGGATAACATGGGGATCGAGTACCTAGGTTTGCTTCCACGGGAACCATATGCGAAAAATTGTTTTTTGTGCAAACAACAACAAACGACAACCAGATGAAGCCATATACCAAATTTCGTCAGTGTATGTTAATAAATAAGCAAGATATAAAGTTTTTCTTTTTCTCCATAAGAATAGCATTAGACAACGTACTGTGTTTAGCACTTTCAATATCTCAGTAACCAATTGACGTAGCGTAATGTTTAAAATACTAAATTATTTGTTTTTTTAAGCTAAATTCAATGGTATAAATTAAAATTTGATTTAAATAAAAATTACATGTGAAAACCCCCAAAAAACCATTTTTGAGGTACAAAACCCCCAAAACCCCCCTTTGGATGGTGCGATTCGTCTGGTTTTCGAACCCGTTCAAATAAATGGTGCTATACACATTTATACAAAATTTTATTAAGATCGGACCTTTTTTACGAGATTTATCGTGCTTACGGACACACACACACACACACATATATATATATATATATATATATATATATAACATACATATATACAAATTTGAACGAATGGTGTTTTTGGCATCTGGGGACCTCAAAACAAAAAGTTATCATGGTCTCGGGCTTAAGTCTTACCATGAGACCCACGGTAATAGCTCTTCCCTATAGGGGAAATTCGCTAAAACCAAACTGATATTGTAAATTGTTGTATATTAGTATTATAAGTTGTTGAAAGGAAATATTTGAAAGAAATTTATGAGTATCCACCATGTTTTGCACCTCATCATACTTAAACATTAAATTTACATATCAGATAATAAAACTTCTGCTCCCCTCTATAACAAAAAGGAGCAGTTGTTTTGACCTCCATCGGTTTGTGACAACTCCAGGGTATTTTGATTGGTATTGAGAGTTTGAATAAAACTCGCAATACGATGCAAAAAATTTGCAATGTTAAAATATAAAGTAACACAATGCAACTAATTGTTTTAATCCTCCCTTTCGACTTTTTTAAATTAGTTCCTGTAGATGAAGAAATATATGGTTTGGAGACTGGAGAGTATTGAATAGGGATTTGATATATTTGAGTTTAGTATTAATGCATATGAAATAAGGGGGAAATATGATGCACCCTCCTCAGATTTTGGCGCCCCCTTACATCGTTACTTGTAAGGTCCACTCGTTTAGCTTACTTTGAAAAATATAGTTTATCATTCCGTCTGTTTAGTAACCATTTCAACCATGTTCTTATTTATTAACTGAGTCATTTAGGAGTATTGGAGATTGAGTGGGAAATGTTAAGAATTAAACATATACTTCTCATTACAGATTAAGATTATTTGAGCTCTGGGGTGACTAATCATCTGTATTTCTTACAAGTTAGCAATTCTTTAAATAAGTTGCGACAGTATATCACAGTATAGTACTAACGAAAAAAACATGTTTGCACCCAACTTGAGTTTTTAGAGTAATTGGTATTAAACTTAATTGATCCAAACACTTTTAGAAGATAAGATTCAATATATCACAGAATAAAGACAAATAAAAATAAGGTTTATAGCTACACTAAACCTTAAAGATTAAATACTCGAAGATAGAGTCCGTATAACTGAAAAACGTGTTGTACATTAGAACCAATAAACAAAAATTATATTCAGAAGAAATTAGTTTAAAAAAAACTCTAACAACAAACTTTGCTGTATCCATCGCGAACATCAGCTAGGAACCGTCAGAATCGCTGTCGGTTTTGATAAGCGTTTTCATTATTGTTTTGGTTTCCCTGGACGAAATCTTTCCCACGCTCAGAACAGATGTACTGTTATCAGTATGTGCTTCACCGTTCCTACTCAGTTTTAAGGGTTTGTTTTCATTATTATTTTTCTTAAATAAACATATAATTGTTTTATGATACACAGTGTATTGTGATACGTTGACTACAATTGTGCACATTTGTGGTTTTTAAAAATTTATATTCTTTTTAATTATTTGAGGTTTTGAGTTTTTTAATTGCAAACATTTTAGCGGCGCGAAGATCGAAAATGAGATACCTTTCTAGGACGATAGTATATGAAATCATGATTTTGAACTACACAATTCTCTTATCTGAATGTGTTCCATAGTTTGTCATTTCAGGTGATCAGCATAGCATGAAACCAGAAACATCGCAAACACATCAACAACAAGCGAGGGAGTGAGGCGCGCACGTGTCAGTATATCTCAGAACTATGGGGTAGGAAGGTTTTGGTTGATGGTGGTGGGCGGGGGGTGACAAATTTGGTCTTTGCACGGGCGCTGAAAAACTGACGGGCCGCCCCTGGACACGAGTCACGTGTCGGAGTGAGAGCGAGCAGGAGGTAGGTAGAGCTAGGACCGCTCATTATCACTATCACTATCCTTGAACCTCTCCTGGAGATAAGAGCGCCTTTGTCGACAGCAGGAATGACATCAAGGCAGGGGTTTCATGGGAAATCAAGGCAGGGGTTTAAGGTATGATCGAGTAAAACTTTTTTTAAAGTTATATTTGTTGCTTTCATCGGGGTTGACAAAATAAAAACCAATAAAAAATACAAATGTTGTGGTGAAAAGTTAAAAACCAGACAACATTCCAAATAAAACATGTAATTAAACAGAAAACATGTTGCTTGTTTTGGTCCAGAAATCACACTGAATGTTCAATTTTAAAAAATGATAACAAAGGAGTTATAGTGTAGAGTAGGCTTTCATAACTATTCGGAAAAAGGAAAGTTTTTTATTTTATCGACGAAACAAAAGTAGTTTTTGCTCTTCCCTTTCGATCAGGAGCTCGGTTTCCCATTCTAATATACTGGGAGGACGTCTCGTCTGTTCCGGTACCAAACTTAATAATTTAGTTTTTTAGGTAAAAATAAGCAAAGTTCCTCTATCTTGCTTAGTATAGCATCTCGGCCTGTGCGTATTTGTATTATAATTAGTTTTCCTTATTTTCTGTAACATTTTTCGTTCCATAATACCATCATCAAGCACGGGAATTGGTCAAAAATCTATTTACATTTTTAAAAGAATTCTTGTCTGTCTGTCTGTTCGTCCTTTATGCATTACTAAACCGTTCATCCGATCTCTGCCGCCGTGAAACTTTGGGAAATGGTTCTATGCCTGGGAAGGTTTGTGCCCTATTCCCGTTCTTTTTGGGCTACGTCCTGTGAGCTTCTTTCGTTCATATTTTATACTAATTTATTGTGTTTTGGTGATTTTTAGCGAATTTCCCCTATAGAGGAGAAGCTATTACCGTAGTCGGAATGGTAAGACCTACGCCCGGGACCATGATAACTTTTCTTGAATGCTTGAATGGCAACTCTCACTATGGGAATAAAAAACTACTTGAATGACAACTCAAACTCGTTTTTCGGCAGGCGAGTGAGCGAAGCGAACGAGTTCCTTGAAAATGAACGAGTATTTGACATGAAACAAGTTCAATGACATTAGGACAGGATAACGTTTGTAAATACATTTCTCGTATAATTTACAGTACTTTTCATCCATTTTAATTTTTCGTTCACCTGTATTTTATGAATACCCCCGTAGCAGCATACCTGCGTACTCAGCGAATTTACAATGCATATATATGTATCTTAATACCACATAAAGCCACATACCAAGTTTCATCAATATACATTCATAAATAAACGATTTGTGACATTTTAATTATTCTCCATAAGAATAACATGGCGGATGAGTATGCAGGTTTGCTGAAGGAAGGAAAACAAAAAATGGGGTTTTATACAAATATCAATATAACTCATTTAGGTAAAGCCACATACCAAATTTCATTAATTTAAATGTTTGCTAGTACTGTGCTAGTAGGCAATGAAAGACAAAACCATAAATATATTATCATCACGTCAGCACGGGTACAAATTAACTTTTTAATACGGCGGCAAGTTTCACATTGCATTGTAATTTCAACATCAGCAGATGTAAGTTGCTAAGTTAAAATAAACTGATAAGGGCAATCAGGAAAGTTAGGGTTGACAGTGATGACGTCATAGCGGTGACGACGATGTCAACATGTGGAGAGAAGCTGTGAGAAAAATGAAAACTCCGCTCTAATTTGCATGTATAAGTAATCCGGAGAGAGCTGTTCATTCGACTCCATTAATATTAATCCGAGTCCCGCGTGAGATGCTTTATTAAAAACTTATTCTCTCCAGATGGTAAAGTTTTCCTCCATATTTCACTAACAAGATTTCATCTAGTCGATTTGACAGAGTAAGACTGTTTTGCCCGCCTCGAATTGATCAACACTGGTGCAGACATCTGTACGACGGGTTCGGAAGATTATATTAATTCACGCTCCGTCTGATAAATTGCTACTTCTTTGGATCTGTTACGTTCTGCGTTTTGTTTGGACAGGCTTTCAATCTCGGATTTGGATAATCCGAGATAGAATTGAATTGTGTAAATGCCATTTTAACTTGTTATACCGAGTACTCTATTAGAATATATTGTTGATTTAACCTTAAATCGGTTTTGTTAAATAAACGAATGATTTAAAATGCCGGACCGCCTAAGTAGAATCTCCTCGCTGACATTCCCATACCCCATAGTTCTGAATTCGCCTCGACCACAACGCCAGCTTTAAAAAAAAAAACATCTTGTTCATTACCCTTGTACGCCAATTGTACCCAATCTAGGTTCACATTAACACACCCGTTGTCGAAATTTCAAATACACTTCACACCAAGGAAATGCAGTTCGAGAAAAATTAAATATTGCAGATGCAATGTTAATGTTAAGTCCTCATTATAGCGGTGTAGAAGTTCCGTTAGCTGCCGACACCAGCGCTGCCGTGGCAGCCTTGTTAATTAACAACGTGTACCCGTCAACTTGTCAGCCGACCGGACATGATATCTTCGCCTGACAACAACTTATTTTACAACCCTCCTTATAATGAATATGTTACCCCGCTCCGACATGATCGTATTTTGAGGCAAGGTCAATTTAACTCAAGTCTTCCACCCTAATAAACTTAAGAGTGATCGTAACTCACACCTTAGACGAGAAATAATGTAATTTAACAAAACTTTTTTGGCTTTTGGTATCTGTAAATTTGATTTTAGCATACTTGGCATTATCGATGTTTCATTAAATTTGTTATTCCTATACAAATATTTACCGTGTCCAAATATTTATGTCTAAAAGTCGTTCTTATTCTTGAACGATCCAACATATTAACATATTTAGATGAAGTACTGATACTGATCTCGAACTTAAGTTATACATAAATTGGTTGTAATGAACATCGTTGCTGTATCCTCCCAAACATGAGCTAATTGAATATTTCGATTAGGGGGAAAATTAATGTTTGTGACCAGTGACCGTCAATTGTGGCTTTTAGCACCACAATAATTATCTTCTAAATTATCCTGGGAGGGCAATTCCCCTTGCCACCCCCCCCCCCCCCGAATCACGCCTATGCACCTAAAGGTTTAGACTCCGATTGAAAGAATCTTAGAAATTAAAATAAACAAATAAACAATAAACTCCCGAGTTAAAAATTAAATTTAAAGACGCTCCTCGAGGAAAAGGAGGGATTCGGGTAATCCCGGGATGGGAGGTGTTCGGTTTATAAATACCCCGGAGACGAACTAATTAAGACACTGTTATCGCTGTCCGGACCAGCTCGAGCTGCGATTCAATTAACGAATTATAATCAAATTAGCGGAATCCGTTTTAATCCGGAGAAAACTGATAATTGAATCCGGGTGTAATATTGTATTCCATTAGAAGCAGTCGGCGCATTGTATTACGCTACAATAATAACAATAATTAAAGGATTTTAATCAAGCTAAAATATTCCGCCATCTTGACAAGTCTCGATGGGGGAGAAAGACAAAGACTATCCTAATTAGTGATGGAAAGAATAATAACGGACGAAAGAAGACGCTTTTCTTTGCATTAAACTGACATAATTAGCCCTTCTGTCTTCTTATTCTATCTGCATATTTAAAACGCAAACTCGATCTGGTCCTCGCTTCGAAGCGGCACCCGAGTGTCCGACATCGCTCACTCATTAGAAAAATACCCGAATCGTCGTCTCTTATTCCTCCAGCTCGGTCGAGTGTCTTTGTAATTTATTGAAATAAGATGTTAAGTCGGGTTTGTTTGTCGAGCAAAATAAAGTTTTCTTTAGTTCAACCTTTTGTTATTCTTATGTTTCATGTTACATTTTTTTTAAGTATTAATTTTTTGTTGGCTGGTAGGTAACTCTAGGTTTGATCCATTGGATAACAGACTATTTAACATTAGGCAAAACAGTCTGGTAACAGGATGTTGAGAACTCCATTCAGCCCTTCAACTTGATAGGGACACTTTTATTACGGAATACATAAGGAAATGTTATTTATTGCAATTTGTTTAAACAATAATTATTATTACTGTTGCACTTGTAGTAAATCACCTAAATAAATAACCAAAACGTAAGGTAAGGTGTAATTCTTTATAAATAAATAATGATTTATTGAAAATAATCAAAATATATGGGGGACAAGCAAAATATCAACATTTAAACGGTCAGACAACCGAAAAACAACCACTCGCAGTTGGTAATCTATACTGAATGCATTTGCACAACTTAAAAACTGCCTCGATATTTACAAACGTAACTAACTGTAAAATTAAATGTAACAGTGTTAAGTGTAACTAAGGAATGGATCAGACGACATAGTTATAAATAGAGAATAGAGCCAACTTTCGTACTCTTATAAATGTTCACGCTGCACTATGTTTAATATAAACGAGGTCGCACGCAGCACGCTGACGTGAGGGAAGTGAATTTCCACATAAAAACGTTTACAACCCAAAATCAGTGTAAAAACATACATTTATTCCAATTTTTATTGATATCTTAAAACATTGATTTTTTTGGCTGTTCTGATACTCCTGGTTTCATTTACCTGCAAAGCTGGGAATACAATTTTGCGCAGAATAATGTTAGGAGAAGGTCCAGACAGGCTTGAACGTAGGCGTGAGTTGCTGGGGTGATAAAAGTACTCTAACAAAGGAATAATAGTCTAAAACCCCCATAAGACAACGTAGTGTGTTTAGTCGAAACACATTTTCTTTAATAACTCGGTAAATATTTATGCTAGAATGACGAGAGAGGGCTTAAAACTTTCCCCTCACTAAATCCCGTCTTTTTGCATGCATTAATTTTACATCCGAGGCTTTTCTGACCCTTGTTGGGTCTTTCGAAATTTGAAAGATAAATCCCCAAAAAAGGGGTTTAGAGTTTTCCGATTGTTTTGCCCAACGAAAATGTCGAACTGATTAGAGAAAGGAACGTCCCTACAAAATTTGAAGTAAATCGGACAAAAAATGCGACCGCTAGAGTGCAAACACACACACACACACACATACATGTCCCTAACTTGCTATGGGGTCCTGTCCTTAAACCCAATTGTGGGGTCCTAAGAGTTATATACGGTTTATTAACGTGTAGATGGAGACAAGTTTTAGTACATGATTTGTTTCTCTAAACACACCATTTTAATAACACAACCTTGCATGAAACCAAATATCGGGGCCAAACACATCTCTGCACTATCCCAAATTATGGGGCTATACACACTGTGCATCAGACAAGACTGGGGGGCTTAACACCCGTCCCAAATTATGGGGCTATACACACTGTGCATCAGACAATACTGGGGGGCTTAACACACGTGTTCCTCGAACCAAATCTAGGGGACTTAAACAAATGTGTTTTAAAACATTACATGGGGGTTCAGGGCCATTTTTACATAGGGGCGGACGGGGACAAGCTTTGAGCCCGAGGAGGCCTCTTTGGCGCTCTTCTTGGCCCGGGGCCCCGGTCGAAAATGGGCCCCCGGGTGAATTGAAACTCCCAAGCGAAACGGAGCCCCCAATAAATAGTAGGCCCCCAGGAAATAAAGGGCGCCAAGAAATAAGGGGCCCTCAGAAAATATGGGGCCCCCAGAAAAAAGGCTCCTCGTGGCCTATTCATATTTGTGTAAACGATGTATTAGGGGCGTGCGAGTACTCAAAATGTGAGTATTTAAATAGTCAAATGAACTCAAAGTTTTGAAAAATACTCCAAAGTTCGAGCAAGTATTTCCCGCCAATCTTTGGACGATCGTGACCTGCCAAATCACGTAGTAAACTGCTGCCAAAGATGATCGGACCACGTAAAATCGGCCGAAAATTACGAGACTTAACATTATGTATTACACATGAATCGGTCATAAAAAAACAACCTAACTGTGTAAATGGACCGAATCACGTTTTATCCGCCGTAACTGAAGACGTTACAGATGATATAATCTGGAATTAACGTCCTTGCCGCGTAATATCGGCTATAAACTTCGACAGAAAACAAAATACAGTCCAAAAATGACGAATTTACTACGTAATAACGGCCGAAAATACGACAGTAGATCGGTAGCGATTCTCCGGAGATCGGCAGGAGATACGCTCAGATTTTTTAGTATTTTTCAAAATTTGGGGCCTATGCCAAAGCGGACCGCCCCCCACGCCCCCCCTGGTGCGGGGTGGGGGGCATAGGCCGCTAACATAAAGTATTTGTACACATATAAATACCCCCGTCGCAGCAAACCTGCGTACTCAGCGAATTTCCAATGCAAAATATATGTCTTAATAGCACATAAAGCCGCATACCAAGTTTCATTAAAATATATTCACAAATAAGCGATATATACAATTTTAATTATTCTCCATAAAAATAACATTGGGGGTGAGTACACGGTTTGCTGCAACAATGGACACAAAATAATGGGTTTGTATGTAAATATCAATAGAACTCATCAAAGTGAAGCCACAAACCAAGTTTCATCCATATACATTCATAAATAAGCGATACATAACATTTTAATTATTCTCCATAAGGATAACATGGGGATCGAGTACCTAGGTTTGCTTCCACGGGAACCATATGCGAAAAATTGTTTTTTGTGCAAACAACAACAAACGACAACCAGATGAAGCCATATACCAAATTTCGTCAGTGTATGTTAATAAATAAGCAAGATATAAAGTTTTTCTTTTTCTCCATAAGAATAGCATTAGACAACGTACTGTGTTTAGCACTTTCAATATCTCAGTAACCAATTGACGTAGCGTAATGTTTAAAATACTAAATTATTTGTTTTTTTAAGCTAAATTCAATGGTATAAATTAAAATTTGATTTAAATAAAAATTACATGTGAAAACCCCCAAAAAACCATTTTTGAGGTACAAAACCCCCAAAACCCCCCTTTGGATGGTGCGATTCGTCTGGTTTTCGAACCCGTTCAAATAAATGGTGCTATACACATTTATACAAAATTTTATTAAGATCGGACCTTTTTTACGAGATTTATCGTGCTTACGGACACACACACACACACACATATATATATATATATATATATATATATATATACATACATATATACAAATTTGAACGAATGGTGTTTTTGGCATCTGGGGACCTCAAAACAAAAAGTTATCATGGTCTCGGGCTTAAGTCTTACCATGAGACCCACGGTAATAGCTCTTCCCTATAGGGGAAATTCGCTAAAACCAAACTGATATTGTAAATTGTTGTATATTAGTATTATAAGTTGTTGAAAGGAAATATTTGAAAGAAATTTATGAGTATCCACCATGTTTTGCACCTCATCATACTTAAACATTAAATTTACATATCAGATAATAAAACTTCTGCTCCCCTCTATAACAAAAAGGAGCAGTTGTTTTGACCTCCATCGGTTTGTGACAACTCCAGGGTATTTTGATTGGTATTGAGAGTTTGAATAAAACTCGCAATACGATGCAAAAAATTTGCAATGTTAAAATATAAAGTAACACAATGCAACTAATTGTTTTAATCCTCCCTTTCGACTTTTTTAAATTAGTTCCTGTAGATGAAGAAATATATGGTTTGGAGACTGGAGAGTATTGAATAGGGATTTGATATATTTGAGTTTAGTATTAATGCATATGAAATAAGGGGGAAATATGATGCACCCTCCTCAGATTTTGGCGCCCCCTTACATCGTTACTTGTAAGGTCCACTCGTTTAGCTTACTTTGAAAAATATAGTTTATCATTCCGTCTGTTTAGTAACCATTTCAACCATGTTCTTATTTATTAACTGAGTCATTTAGGAGCATTGGAGATTGAGTGGGAAATGTTAAGAATTAAACATATACTTCTCATTACAGATTAAGATTATTTGAGCTCTGGGGTGACTAATCATCTGTATTTCTTACAAGTTAGCAATTCTTTAAATAAGTTGCGACAGTATATCACAGTATAGTACTAACGAAAAAAACATGTTTGCACCCAACTTGAGTTTTTAGAGTAATTGGTATTAAACTTAATTGATCCAAACACTTTTAGAAGATAAGATTCAATATATCACAGAATAAAGACAAATAAAAATAAGGTTTATAGCTACACTAAACCTTAAAGATTAAATACTCGAAGATAGAGTCCGTATAACTGAAAAACGTGTTGTACATTAGAACCAATAAACAAAAATTATATTCAGAAGAAATTAGTTTAAAAAAAACTCTAACAACAAACTTTGCTGTATCCATCGCGAACATCAGCTAGGAACCGTCAGAATCGCTGTCGGTTTTGATAAGCGTTTTCATTATTGTTTTGGTTTCCCTGGACGAAATCTTTCCCACGCTCAGAACAGATGTACTGTTATCAGTATGTGCTTCACCGTTCCTACTCAGTTTTAAGGGTTTGTTTTCATTATTATTTTTCTTAAATAAACATATAATTGTTTTATGATACACAGTGTATTGTGATACGTTGACTACAATTGTGCACATTTGTGGTTTTTAAAAATTTATATTCTTTTTAATTATTTGAGGTTTTGAGTTTTTTAATTGCAAACATTTTAGCGGCGCGAAGATCGAAAATGAGATACCTTTCTAGGACGATAGTATATGAAATCATGATTTTGAACTACACAATTCTCTTATCTGAATGTGTTCCATAGTTTGTCATTTCAGGTGATCAGCATAGCATGGAACCAGAAACATCGCAAACGCATCAACAACAAGCGAGGGAGTGAGGCGCGCACGTGTCAGTATATCTCAGAACTATGGGGTAGGAAGGTTTTGGTTGATGGTGGTGGGCGGGGGGTGACAAATTTGGTCTTTGCACGGGCGCTGAAAAACTGACGGGCCGCCCCTGGACACGAGTCACGTGTCGGAGTGAGAGCGAGCAGGAGGTAGGTAGAGCTAGGACCGCTCATTATCACTATCACTATCCTTGAACCTCTCCTGGAGATAAGAGCGCCTTTGTCGACAGCAGGAATGACATCAAGGCAGGGGTTTCATGGGAAATCAAGGCAGGGGTTTAAGGTATGATCGAGTAAAACTTTTTTTAAAGTTATATTTGTTGCTTTCATCGGGGTTGACAAAATAAAAACCAATAAAAAATACAAATGTTGTGGTGAAAAGTTAAAAACCAGACAACATTCCAAATAAAACATGTAATTAAACAGAAAACATGTTGCTTGTTTTGGTCCAGAAATCACACTGAATGTTCAATTTTAAAAAATGATAACAAAGGAGTTATAGTGTAGAGTAGGCTTTCATAACTATTCGGAAAAAGGAAAGTTTTTTATTTTATCGACGAAACAAAAGTAGTTTTTGCTCTTCCCTTTCGATCAGGAGCTCGGTTTCCCATTCTAATATACTGGGAGGACGTCTCGTCTGTTCCGGTACCAAACTTAATAATTTAGTTTTTTAGGTAAAAATAAGCAAAGTTCCTCTATCTTGCTTAGTATAGCATCTCGGCCTGTGCGTATTTGTATTATAATTAGTTTTCCTTATTTTCTGTAACATTTTTCGTTCCATAATACCATCATCAAGCACGGGAATTGGTCAAAAATCTATTTACATTTTTAAAAGAATTCTTGTCTGTCTGTCTGTTCGTCCTTTATGCATTACTAAACCGTTCATCCGATCTCTGCCGCCGTGAAACTTTGGGAAATGGTTCTATGCCTGGGAAGGTTTGTGCCCTATTCCCGTTCTTTTTGGGCTACGTCCTGTGAGCTTCTTTCGTTCATATTTTATACTAATTTATTGTGTTTTGGTGATTTTTAGCGAATTTCCCCTATAGAGGAGAAGCTATTACCGTAGTCGGAATGGTAAGACCTACGCCCGGGACCATGATAACTTTTCGTTTTGAGGTCCCCAGACACCAAAAACACCATTCGTTCGAAACTGTATATATATGTGTCCGTGAGCACGATAACTCTCGTAAAAATTATCCGATATTGATGAAATTTGGTATAAACGTGTATAGCAACATTTATGACTTTAAGTTCGAAAACCAGCCAGATCGCTTTATCCGAAGGGGTATTTTGGGGGGGTTTTGTACCCCAAAAATGGGTTTTTCGAATTTTTTACATATAATTTTGGAAATAGTCAAATTTTAGTTTTTACCATTGGATCCAGCTTAAAAAAACACACAATTTGGTATTTTGATCATTTCTCTACGTCAATTGGTTACCGAGATACTGAAAGTGCTAAACACAGTACGTTGTCTAATGTTATTCTTATGGAGGAAAATACAAATGTTATATCTCGCTTATTTATTAACGTATACTGACGAAACTTGGTATACGACTTCATCTGGTTGTGGACCATTGATATTTGCTCAAAAAACAATGTTTTACCAATGGTTCCCGTAGCAGCAAACCTGCGTACTCAGCCCCATGTTATTCTTATGGAGAATAAGTAACGTGTTATCTCCCTTCATTATGAAAATAAATTAATGAAATTTGGTATATGGCTTTACATACATGAGTTATATTGATATTTGTATAAAACCCCATTTGTTGTGCTCCTTGCTTCAGCAAACCTGCATACTCAGCCGCCATGTTATTCTTATGGAGAATAATTAAAATGTCATAAATCGTTTATTTATGAATGTATATTGATGAAACTTGGTATGTGGCTTTATGTGGTATTAATATACATATATATGCATTGGAAATTCACTGAGTACGCAGGTTTGCTTCTACGGGGGTATTATTTGGTTTCCATAGGAACCATTGCCATTTTCCCGGTTATTTATCTAAATCCGTGCGAATAACGGGTACAACAGCTAATAGACTATAATCATTCTTTATAACTTGGCTGTTTATTATCTGTTTATATTGATCAAGTTATCGTTTGATTCGTCCTTGAATTTTTCTTACTGAAGTCAAGTTTTAATATTTTTTTAAATTTTACAGTAATATAAAAAATATATAAACCCAGTAACCGTTCAACTTTTTTCATCTTTGGACCCTGAAACAACAACAAAATCGAATTTGGGGTGATATCAACTTCAGCCCAAATAATAATTTCTGATTTGAAGATGTAAGGTTGTTTTTATAATTTGACAAAAATAAACAATATTAGCAACATTTCAAATTTTTCCGTGTGCTGGACTTCATGATAATTGATCAATCTTCATTTTCTATTAATTAATCGAACGTATACAAACCTCTTTATCTGTTGCTTTATAGAATTAACTGAAGGAATACTTTACTATCCTTCTTAAGACGTGCCCCTTTTAGTTTAACACAAAATTTGAAGTGGACCCAGTTTGACATGGAAAATCTTTTCAGTACCAATAGTCAATGGTTATATTTACAGTTATAACATTATGATTTTGCTGATAAAACTGTGTTTATATCAATTAATTTTGTAATTTAATCCAGCTGTTGCTTAAAATTTCCATTAAAAAGGTAAATCTTAAGGACAAATATCAAAATTTAAGGGCGTCTAGACCTCTGCCCTTAAGTTTGACCTTCATAAATTCTATGATATGCACAACTTGTTGGCGAGCTGTTTCCAACGACACTTTATTAAAATTAGTTCAGAACTATATTAGGAGCTCTGATTTCAAAAGACCCCTAGCGTTAAGTGTAGATTTTTTGGTATTGGTTTTTTAACATAATGAATATATTAGTACGAAACAGAACTGACAAGAAATTAAATGCATCAGTAGTCTGTTATCGTAAAGCATGCAATGTTCGCGGGCGTGCGAACGTCACTCCACCTCAACCGAGGCGCCTGCGCCCGCGACCGCCGCGCCGGCACGGCACATTACAGTACGAGTACCCAGTGTATCATTGAATCATTGGGTATCATCACATTCAGACAATGGATCTAAAGTAAAAAGTAACGTTACTCAGTACCACAAGACGAGTTTAACAAGTTACTGGGTTAAATCGAGATTATTAGAGATGTTTTAATATGATCCAAAAATTACCCGTAATCTGTGTTTATTTGATATCGAATTAAAAGCCGAATGAAGGAAAATTAACCTAAAAATGGTTTTATCCATAGCCAATATGTATATTTATGGAAATATAAAGCCTCGACATGTATTCGTTTGTGAATAAACTACTTTTAACAACTATAAATTTACATATTTACAATTTACTATAACAGATTCTGATAAAGGAAACAACTCTTGGGGAACATTTGAAAATCGAGACCCTTTTCGCTTTTTTCGATCTCGGATCTTTGACCATTAAAATAAAATTGTAATCGTTGTTAGAATTTGTCAGGTACTTTATTGTTTAGTATGTTAACGTTGAAAGCAGGTGATCTGATATTTTCTAACTTTTATTCAAGTATGGGCTATCATCGACCTTGAAAAGTAAACTTTGATGACGTACAGCTCTCTATAAAATGTTAAGATAGCAAAATAATAAAAAGAATTATAGTACGAAACAGGGTATTAATTGTGTTTACTAGATTACTGTTGCAGCTTCGCTTACAATCGCATTGAAATTATTTAAAAATGTTGACTACGCTGTTCTCGATACCATCCTATGTTTTGTTGTTGCATCAACATGTGTTAATTGAATTGAATTGAATTATATTCTTCCATTAGAATTGTATTGATTGAAACTTAAAGGTTTGTAGGAAGTACCGATGGACAAACAAAAATTTCGAAAGAAATTCGGCAAACCTATGCATTATACTTTTTAATTTGACACATCAACCTTCAAAATCGTTTCGATCGTTTCGTTAGATATCAGCGTTTTCAACTGTGCATTAATACATAAAATACCTCATTGTAATCAAAATGGTTAGAACAAATTAAAAATACGGCAGAAAAAGTTTCTTGGGCGTTTCATAGATTAAAAGATACTTAAATTGTATATTTAGCTGTATATTTCTATGTGAAAGATGAGAAAAACAATAAAATATACTTTTATAAAACATTCAAAGTGATTTACAGCTTCAAGATGACCAGTGACATGACCAAAAATGTGTAGAGGCCAGTTACTTATCCTATTTTTACCGTAGGCCCCGATTTGATAATAATGTAGGACGTAAGTATTTAATACTAGTATACAATAATTGATACGTCATGTTTGCCTCCTATATTCCATGTTATCGACCACTGGAAAATATACGATAAGAGTTTACGTACCACCAAGGTTTATATTGCAACACTCAGCAAAAAGTTACTTTAGACTAGATGCCGACTTAAACCCTCACTCACAGCTCCTAGAGTCTCGAGTAAGGATAAAGACTGTAGGGTCAGCTCTGAAGTCTGAATTATCGAAACCATAGCCAGAGTTCTCCACAAAATAAAAATAATGCGAGAGAACGGAAGCGCTTCCGGGAATTCACAATGCCATGGAGAGGGGAGCGGGGGGCGAGCGGCGGTGGGAGTAGTTCCCGTAAACGCCACGGCGCGCAGCGCAACAGAGCGCTAGCGTACGTAGGGCCCCGTAAGAACACATGCATAGAACCAGAATGTGGGGTCTTCACTAAATTTACGAAAAATGATCGTTGTTGAGCCAGAACTCCAGTAGTACGATTTTAACTCGGGGGCCCTGTGTAATGCCCCACAATTCGTGCGGACCCCCGAGTCTGGCGAGATGCACACACAGGGCCCCCTAGTAAGATGAGTCCATACACACACACACACACACACACACACACACACACACACACACACACACACACACACACACACACACACACACACACACACACACATATATACATATATATATATACACGTTTGGGGGGTCTTTAAAAATTATATATATATATACATATATATATATATATATATATATATATATATATATATATATACAATTTTGAAAGACCCCCCAAACGTGTTCAGGGGGTCACGTTAGGAACTTCTATGGTGGTCCCGGGCTTAAGTTTCACCGCGTGGGTCATGCTAATAGTTCACTTTCCAAAGGAAATTCACTAATAATTTGATTTTCGTGGAGTTAGATTCATAGCTGACTGCTGTCAGTAAAGTTGCGATCTTGAGACGAAGGTTGGTCGGGCATGTAGCAGTCCTGTTGATCCTGTACAACATTGATGGGACCACAAAGATGAAAGGAAAAACGATCCCCCAATTAATAGTAAATTCCCTGATTCCAAGGAGGGCAATAAATCGTATTATTATATTTTATTTTTAAATATTTTTATCGCTTTCTGTCCTATTTTAGCACACCTGATAATATTTTGGTTCGAAACAATGTTTAAGCTAATTTGAATATCCCATTAAACGGGAGGATTTGGCGTGTTTTAGCTAAATGTCTTAAAGAAGCCTGATGGTACAGATTGGAAGTAATTCAACAAAGTATTTAAAAAAATAAAACATATACATCTACTTGGAACTTGTTTAATATGGGATAAATTTGCTTTTTGTCGTTAGTTATTCGTCTTTCTTGTGCCACTGTAAAGCATGAAGCTATTAATGTAGTTATAATTTTTACCTTTAGTTGTATTTAATGTCAAATAAAAGCGCAATTAATTAGTTATATAAGTGAAAAAAAGAAAACGATTTTTTAGTAGAGAAGGCATTATTATCTATAGAAAGTACGGATTCGCAAAGCTGACAGACGGTTATTTGTAACTATTGTTGTTAGTTTTTAATTGTTTAAAACTATATTCTGGACTCTGTTAAAAAATAAAACGCGTTTCATTTCCATTTCATGATGTGTTACTTCGAAGACACAATTTCAGCATCACAGAACGTCCCTGAAGGTAAATCCGATTTTTCTACGGGAAATAAATTTGAGTAACAACTATTCAAAGAAGTTCTGAAAGCTTGATGCAAGACTGAAACACCTCGGTAAAACATAATTAGGCACGCAAACGAACGGTTTCAGCTAATTAAAATGACATTAACGTGTAAACCAGAGGAAGTCTACTTTAGGTTGGCGGGAACAAGATAGGGAAATGGACGGAAACTTGAAAAAACTGACGGGAAACAAACAGTCGTCCATTAGGAGGCGCAACGGTCAGGCGGCGACATGGGCGAGCATCACACTCGGGTTGGCAACGGGCTCGGGCTCGGCGATAGGAATAATGGGCTGGCGAGAGGTTCGACGAGTGGAGGTCGAATAAAGAAGTGTAAAGAAAGCATTCGGTGTCACATTGGTAACACCTTGACCAATGAGGTTGGGGTTATGACTTAGGAGGGCCAAAGTCAATAACATTTTGCGATTCTACTTGCTTCTCCCTTACGGCCAATGTTTCCGTTGATTTATGGATTATTTTCAAATGTCAAACAATACCTAGCGATTTCAGAGACCGGAATTTTCAAATCCCAAATATTTAACGTGTAAAAAATAGCAAATATTTAAACCTTTGCGATCTTATAGAACAGTTATTAGTTGTGATATTAAAATTCCATTCCCTGAAATCGCCAGGGATATTTTAGCTCTTGAAATTAAGAAATACCCCGTCGCAGCAAACCTGTGTACTCAGCAAATTTCCAATGTCTTAATACCACATAAAGCTGCATACCAAGTTGCATAACAATATATTCACAAATAAGTGATAAATACAATTTTAATTATTCTCCATAAGAATAACATTGGGGATGAGTACGCAGGTTTTCTGCTAAAGGGAACACAAAATAATGGGTTTTTATGCAAATATCAATAGAACTCATTTAAGTAAAGTCACATACCAAGTCTAATTCATATAAATTTATAAATAAGCGATATATAACATTTTAATTATTTTACATAATAAGAATAACATGGGGACCGAGGACCTAGGTTTGCTGCTACGGGAACCATATGTGAAAATTTAGTTTTTTGTGCAAACAAAAACAAACCACAACCAGATGATATACCAAGTTTCGTCAGTATATATATTCAGCTTGTATATTCATTAATAAGCGACATATACAATTTTGATTTTTCTCCATAACAATAGCATTAGACAACGTACTTTGTTTAGCACTTTCAATATCTCAGTAACCAATTAACGAAGATCAATGATCAAAACACCAAATTGTTTTTTTACCCTGAATTCAATGGTATAAATTAACATTTGATTTAAATAAAAATTACATGTGAAAACCCCAAACAAATTTCTGGGCTACAAACCCCCCCCCCCCCAAACCCCCATTTGGATGGTGCGAATCGTCTGGTTTACGCAACGCCATGAGAAAAGGTCACAATGCACACTAATGCACTTCATAGTAACGTCGTAACATGGACAACCATCTCCTGCCTTCGCCTTATCTTTATGTATGACTCTGCACCGATGCTATCACTGTGTAATGGATATGTCCCGGCCTGCCGAGTTCTTATCACTCTTATCAACCGCAGGGTACAAAGGCGTTATCGCGGAATGCGAGAATCCCTGATTAACACGTCCCGATCGCAGATGGGCCTCGCATTGTGCTTTATCTGAGATATCTGCGATACCGGCACTAAATGTAGATTTATGCGAGGGTTCTCTCAGCTGATTACGGGTGTACTGTTTGTATTGTAAATTGTACCTAAGTGATGATAAATATTGTGGGAATGTTGAATATTCCTTATCTTCACCTGCCGCTGTAAATTCAAACGATATTGTTGTACTCGCTGCGCCGGAACCTGTGTTAACGAGAACGTTGGGTATTTATTGTTGATTATCACTGTAGGTAACATAAACTGTACCATGGTAATTCTTGTTAAAACCTCTTAAATCGTTTTACATCTTTGTATTTAACTTCCATTGCTAAAAAACGTCACCCTAACCTCCTAATAAATGTACAAACTAACTTTGCTGCGAATTTGACTTACAATACATTGGATACGATATGTTGACTATGCCTATTTCATGTACTGTGCTTGATCAATGGTAATACAGATTCTTACTTCTTGATTCTTGCAAAAACAGCTGTGAAATGTCAGACAGTGCCAGTGCCGACCGGTCAGTTAGTTGCGTGGAGTATGAGTAAGTGAGGTTATGTTATGTCTGGGGCTAGGCATTGTTCTTTCATCCGTCAGTGTTAGCGAATTTCCCCTACAGGGAAGAAGCTATTACCGTAGGTCTCATGGTAAGGCTTAAGCCCGAGACCATGACAACTTTTTTTTTGAGGTCCCCAGATGACTGAAACACTATTCGTTCAAATTTATATATATGTGTCCGTGAATGCGATAACTAGAGCAAAAAACGTCCGATTTCGATGAAGTTTGGCTCAAATGTGTAAAGTGACATTTATGACTTTAATTTCGAAAACCAGAAAAATCTAATTATGGTAAGGGGGGTTTTAAATTTTCCAAAAATCAGTTTTTTAACTTTTTACCTTAAAATTTTTAAAACACTTAATTTTGGTTTGGACCATGTTATAGAGCTTAAAAAACAAATAATATAGTATTTTGAATTATTAACCTAGGTTAAGTGGTTGCGGAGAAAATAAAAAAAACCTGTTCATAAAATCTCCCATATTAATCTTATGGGAAAAAGGTTTTTGTCTTTTCCTAAGTTAATTTTAATGAAAACTTCACATTTGCTTTTACCAATCAACTCAGCTCCACAAAACAATCATTTTGGTGTTTAAATTGTGATTCTACGTCCAACCATTGCAGAGATATTCAAAGTGCTAAACACAGTACGTTGCCCAATGTTATCCTTAAGGAGAATAAATAAAATGTGATATCTCCATTATTTATGAATGTATATTGGTGAAACTTGGCATGTGGCGTCACGTAGTACTGGCATATTGATATTTGCACAAAAAATTGATTTTTTTGTTGATTATCCCCGTAGCGGTGAACCTGCGTACTCAGCCCCCATATTATTCTTATGGAGAGTAAGTAACATGTAATGAATCCCTTAATTATGAAAATAAATTAATAAAACTTGGTATGTGGCTTCAACTTGTTGAGTTAAATTGATATTTGCATAATACCCCCGTAGCAGCAAACCTGCATACTCAGCGAATTTACAATGCATATATATAGATCTTAATACCACATAAAACCAAATACCAAGTTTCATCAATATACATTCATAAATAATCGATTTATGACCTTTTTAATTATTCTCCATAAGAATAACATGGCGGCTGAGTATGCAGGTTTGTTGAAGGAAGGAACACAAAAAATGGGGTTTTATACAAATATCAATATAACTCGAGTAGGTGAAGCCACATACCAAATTTTATTAATTTATGTTCATAATTAAGGGAGATAACACGTTACTTATCCTCCATAAGAGTAACATGGGGGCTGAGTACGCAGGTTTGCTGCTGCGGGAACTATAGGCAAAAAAATGTTTTTAGCGCAAATATCAATAAACCACAACGATATGAAGCAATCTACCAAGTTTCATCAGGATAAGTTGATAAATAAGAGAGATATGCAATTTTTCTTATTCTCCAAACCTCTTGTTTCAGCAAACCTACGTACTCATCACCAATGTTATTCTTATGGAGAATAATTAAAATTGTATATATCGGTTATATGTGAATATATTTTTATGAAACTTGGTATGTGGCTTTATATGGTATTAAGACATATATTGTGCATTGGAAATTCGCTGAGTACGCAGGTTTGCTGCGACGGGGTTATTTAAGTTTATCTGCTAAATAGATAAATATAAGAACACCCGATTTAGAATGCGCAAGGACAGCTGATTTTTAAAATGCACGCATCGCATTTATATTGCTAATTAAATTTAAGAACAGCTGATTGAAGTGCGAGAAAAATCTCCAGCTGATTTTCCGGATCTAGAATGGGAATATATCACTTTCTACATCCACAGCTGATAAGTTTACAGTGCTACCTTTATAATTTTCGTCGTTGCCACTGCACACGGCACAGTCCACTTTCGCCCGCTATTAAAATCGCGCGTTCTTTATCGTTCGGCATCATCAATCTTTACGTTACCCGTTATTTTCATTGCGATATGGATAATTAATGTATTTGTTTGTGAATCAGTCTGTAGTGATAGTTAAACAAAGTTCGTAATTAAGTTCGGTTACTAAAAACGGTGTTTTTAGTTCGTGTATTTTGAAATATAAACAGAACCTATTTGTGCACTGTTTTCCGACATGGACAGTTATTGTTAACGTTAACAGAACGATGTATCTACAGCTTCCTTCACCAGGTAAAATCTTCATCTAATTTCATACTAAGCATAAGGTCGGTGAAATGTTTACTTTTAACATAAAAACGCCAGTGAATACAAATCTTTAAGGCTAAAGCAGTCTTTAAAACCTAAAATAATGTTTTAATAAGCGAACTTTATTGCTCAACATACGTTTTATGTTACTTCCGAGCCGGAATGACAATATTTGTCATATACTAGCTTACGGGAAATAGTCAATTTATTTAGTATTATCATTGACTATAAATACTGAAGGAGACATCCCATCCATATGGCCCAGCTGCTGTCCCACTTTTAGTGCATGCTAGAATTTAAAATTGAAGTAGTTTGGTTGGGTCACCGACAGATTGTGCTGCTGTCAACTTTTTATTTTAATTATTTACGTTAACTTTTTAAATATTTCCACCCCAGAAAGCAAGATAATCAATTTATGTTTGCTTCCTGACACACCAACTGTTGTATTATCCCTCCTTGAGAGGATAAGTAATAGTTGACAGCAGTATACTCTGTTGGTGATTATTGTAAACTACGACCTCTTTCAATCCTGGCATACACAAAACTAGGGACACATTTTACAATGGCAATGAGAAGTCTACTTCAGTATTTATAGTCAATGGTATTATCTCAATATAATAATTTACATTTCGTATTTTCAGACAAATCTCTATTTCTGAAATACTCGGATCACAATCTTGTAATTTTTGGAACTATTCAGATATTCAAGGACGCCATTTTGTTTCCAAGTAATCTGCATTTCTTCCTTGTTAATTTTTGCCACTCGCGTCAATGCCACTGCCACCGCTTGCAGCGACGCGACGACGACGACAGGCATAATATGGCTGTGATCATGGCATCACTGCGCACCGACATCTGTTACTGGCCGCGCTGTCAAACTGTCAAGAAACTAATGGATGTTTTAACTTTTTGTTTAACACAATTGAACCATTTAACATATAATATTATATTTGCTTGATTGAAAACAGTGCAGTAATTGAACGTTTAATATCATTGATTTATGTGATTTAGAACTTAATGAATACTCTGGGCTTGAGTTTCACTCATTGTGTTTTTAACATTTATTTTCAATATTTAATTTTCAATAACTGATTTTTCCCATGTAAAATGAGCTTGATGCGGTATGAATTTATGATAATGATACAGTACGGTACTTATAAGTTAGTGCCTTCGAAGATAAAATATTAGATTTTCAAGAAGTACCTATACAATCTATATAACTGAATGAAAGATTTTGGCGCCCGAACAGGGACTTTAGTGAAAGTGCTCTAGGTGAAGTGATTAATTGTTCAGTCGTATTTTTTCTCAAAATTACGGATACCTTGTGGAAAACCGAATTGCCTTTTTTAGAACAAAAAAAAAAATGCCTTCGGACAGTGAGTCTGAAACCGGGAGTGTGTCATTAGAAGATGAAAAGAAGAATCCGAGGACAGGATGGATCTACGCTCTCAAGAAGACAGAGCTTATTGAAGAGCTTCAAAAGTTTGGACTACGCACCGCAGGCAAGGTGAAAGCGGATCGTCACATGCTGAGCAGCTTTATTCGTGGAGAGTATCGACCACCAGCACGAACACAAAGTCAGACCGATCCAGGATCTCCTGACAGAGATAACCAACTACCCTCAGACCAAGATGCAGGGAAGTCCAAAAGTGAGATGGAGCCAGGAACTCTGGAGAGTGACGAAGCCAAAACCCCGGGAGTTTATGTCAGACTCTCAGCCTGATCAGGTCGGAAGGTTCCAGCTGACTTCTGAGCTACAGCGCCAGAACCGTCTCCAAGAGGAGAGCAGCAGCGTGGAACCGGAGGTCCAGCTGACTTCTGAGCTACAGCGCCAGAACCGTCTCCAAGAGGAGAGCAGCAGCGTGGACCCAGAAACCGGCGTGCAGAGTTCGTCCAGTCCGTGTATCCCCTGTCATCCTGCCGACTTCGGGGTCGCAGAAGCCACGAGAACCAGGGACAAGCGAGGAGCACTACGAACCTGCACGGAGGCCGGAGCCAAAAGGGTGGCAACTACAACCCGGGACATCACGGAGACGCCAGGACTGATCCCCCTGTGACGTAGTGAGCTGGTACCCGGAGCCACTGCCAGAACTACAGACCCAGGATCCTTTATTCAAAGAGTGGAATCCGAATGTTGTACATAGAAAGTGTGAAGGTTTATTTCCTTCATGTCTTAAATCATCAGTTGTCAAACCTTTGCTTAAAAAAGGAAATCCTAGTATTCTAAATAACTATAGACCAATTTCTCTTACCTCAACATTTTCAAAGATTCTTGAAAAACTTTATTTGAATCGCCTTTATCCATTTTTAATTTCCAACAATGTTCTTTTTGATAAACAATTTGGGTTCAGGAAACATTTCTCAACAGTTGATGCTATGTTTAGTTTTATATTTAATGTTTCCAAGGCTTTGGATAGCAGGGAAAGTGTTTTTGGTGTATTTCTCGATCTTAGTAAAGCGTTTGATATGGTGAACCATAAACTGCTCATAGAGAAACTTAACCATCTTGGCATTAGAGGAAGAGCAATTGATTGGGTGTCTTCGTTTCTCATTGGAAGATCACAGACTGTGGAGATCTCTTACATTGATAAGGGTGGTTGTCTTAGTAAACATCAGTCAGAGGAAATTATTGTCAGCTCCGGGGTTCCGCAAGGATCGGTCCTTGGACCAATCCTTTTTTTATGTTTCATTAATGATATTGCCAGCAGTGTTCCTGGCGTTGATTTATGTTTGTTCGCTGACGACACTTCCCTTAGTATTTCTAACAAATGTAGAAGCTTTCTTGAGGTCGATTCTTTCATTAAGTGTAGTCAACTGTTACAGTGGTTCAGCGAAAATAACCTTCTTGTAAATACTGATAAAACACAGTTTATTGATTTTAAATTGAAAGACCTTCATGGAATATTTACTAAATCCACTGTGACGATTGGTGATATTGAAATTGAGTCAAGTCAGCAAACAAACTTTTTGGGGCTTGTCATTGACTCCCGTCTTAATTTTTCTTTTCACATTGCTAAGGTTTGTAGTAAGCTGAGCAGTTGTTTGTTTATCCTCCGTCGTTTGGCCTTTTTTTCAAATAGAGAAGTTCTGTTGTCACTTTATTATGGCTGTTTTCTCCCCCATATGGCCTACGGGGTGGCTATTTGGGGATTCGAAACGGTGAAGCATAAGCAAGTGTTTCGTTGTCAAAAGAAGGCGCTTCGGTTGATTTTTGAAATGAAAATGTCTGAATCATGCAGGGGAGTTTTTTCTTATAACAATATGCTGACTTTCCCTTGCTTGTATATCTTGGAATGTGTAACATTTTTGGTAAAAAACAAGGAGTTATTTCAGTCTTGTAATCAAAATACACGTTATAGCTTCAGAAACAATCTTTCCCTTTCCATTCCACGCCATAACACAGCTCATTTTGAAAAACAAACATACTTCTCATCTATAAAACTGTTCAACTCTTTGCCCATATACCTAAAACAGGAATCAGATGTTACTAAATTTAGACGTCAGACAAAGATTTTTCTCATAAATAAGGAATATTACAGTGTCCATGATTTTTTCAATGACAATTCTGTAATTTAATTTAAAATGTTTTTAGTTATTATTTCTGTTTGGTTATTGATTTTATTTTTAGCTGATACACAATGTAACAAATTGTGACTTGTTGTCTATGCTATATATATATAGTCTAATGGTAATAAAATGATTTTGATTTGATTTGATTTTGATTTTGAAAAGGTTATTTATCCATCAATGTGCATAAATACATCTTAATATTTAATTCCGTAAGCGAATCGGTCCCCACGAAATATCTCGAGCTAGGAAGAAGTTAAGTTAGCTTGAGGACCAAGGACGGTGGGAAAAATATCAGAAATGTACAAAATTATGTGTGCTACGCCCCACTGGACTTAAAAGATCCAATGATTTTCTTATGGAAATATCACTACAGTGTTTTGATTAATAATCAAAATGAACTAATGATCATCAGCTGTGATTATCCACTTACATAAAAACCATATGTTATAGGCTATAGCCCCTGTAAGCCACTAGTATAAATATAATAGTGAATATGACCCATACATCAAAACAAAATCGTGTTCGATGATTATAGATTTGAAGCCTCGATCAGTTATTAATTATTTTAAAGGCTGAAGGATATATGTCAAGTATAATTATATTTGTGATTAATAATAATAGTAATAATTTAAAATTATAAAATGTGTTATGCAGTAAAACTGTTGTAGTAGTAAAACATAGGCTATTCTAATACAAACATAATTACTAAGGAATAAATAAAGGATCTACAGAACTGAAAATTAACAAAAGTAACATATTCAAATAACAAACGAGTTCGCACGCAGCACGCTCACGTGAGGGAAGTGAATTTCCACATAAAAACTTTTAAAACACCAAATCAGTGTAATAACATACATTTATTCCAATTTTTATTGAAATCTGAAAACAGTGATTTTTTGGCTGTTCTGATGCTCCTGGTTTAATTTACCTGCAAAGCTGGGAATACAATTTTGCGCATTATAAGGTTAGGA
Source organism: Allygus modestus (assembly GCA_963675035.1). Lineage (NCBI taxonomy): Eukaryota > Metazoa > Arthropoda > Insecta > Hemiptera > Cicadellidae > Allygus > Allygus modestus. Next base: position 70,817,244 of record OY776114.1, on the reverse strand, counting down.
GAAGGTCCAGACAGGCTTGAAAGTAGGCGTGAGGTTGCTGGAGTTGGTAAAAGTACTCTAACAAAGGAATAACAGGCTATTCTAGTGTAAAATCCTCCATAAGACAACGTATTGTGTTTAGTCGATAAACATTTTCTTTAGTAACTCAGTAAATATGTATGCTAGAATGACGAGAGAGGACTTAAAACTTTTGCCTCACTAATTCCCATCTTTTTACATAAATTAATTTTACATACGGGGCATTTCTGACCCTTTTTGGGCCCAAAAACCCAAAATTTGAAAGATTAATCCCTAAAAAAGGGGTTTAGAGTTTTACGATTGTTTTTCCCAACGAACTTGCCCAACTGATTACAGAAAGGAATGTCCCTACCAAATTTGAAGTAAATCGGGGAAAAAATGTAACCGCTAGAGTGCAAACACACACACACACATATATATATATATATATATATATATATATATACACATATATATATATATAAAATTTTGAACGACCCCCCCAAAACGTGTTCAGGGGGTCACGTTAGGAACTTCTATGGTGGTCCCGGGCTTAAGTTTCACCGTGCGGGTCATGCTAATAGTTCACTTTCCAAAGGAAATTCTAAAAAAGTAATGTACGGTAATGTACCTTTTCTCAGGATCCATAGCAGTTGTGACAATGAGATTTTTGTCACTTGTTTTTGGCAGCCATAGTTACCATTTAACACAGGGGTTTTTTTATATTATACATTTTAAGTACTTTTAAGAATTTTAAAAAATATATATTTAAAAATTTAAAAATTAACTGATAAAAAAATATAACATATGTTACAGTCAGAATGTGCCAAAATCCCTGTGCTAAAATGTGTACCTGTATATAATGAACTTGTGGTTAAGTTTTTAAGACTGTAGCTTGAATAGTTTCTGAGAAAAGGTACAGTTTGTATGAAAATATTAAATTTGCGGAAAAACGAGGCTAAACGCACCTGATATTGTCTTTAGTACTTCCCACAGGAATATGAAGGTCCTGCCTTGTTGTCTTCTGCCTCATAGTGGTCTTCCAGCTTCCTTTTTGCCAGCTGCTTACTGCCTCTAATCTTCTTCTGTATTTCAGAGGCATCTCGGTCACTTTTAGCAATACGCGCACGGTCTAATTCCCTCATGATTTTAGAGCAATACATTCCAGCATTTATTCCCAGCTTTGTTAGTACATCACATTTGGCAATATTACCTTCATTAAAGTTTGCCACTGCATCATACACTCCTAATTCTAGTGTGTTGAGGGCTACAAAATTAATTTTTGGAAGGCAACTCCAGATGACGCTGTTTACCGACTCGTTGGGGTTTTGAGTTTTCCCGTATAAACATTTACTCAGTAGTCCACTGGCACTGAGATCTCTGAAAATTTGTTTTACTTCTACTATTACGTGTTCAGGTAAGTGAAAATGCTTAGTGTGATCATAGTGAGTGCCTGATGCTTGGGACTTCTCATACTTGCACCATGATTCATGACACAGAGCATGCTGCGGATTTTGGTTGCTACTCGCTAAGTGAAAATATTCTGCCCAAATGTCCTTCTTCATTGTCTCTAAATTTGTAGGATTCCGTCTGATAGCAAGGCCATACTGTGATATATTTCATATTTAAAGATCATATGTTTCAAGTTACATCTGTTATAATGTTTATGTTGATCCTTGTTTTTTATTGTAAGAAAAATATAGTTTATTCTAATGTACAAAGAACGATGATTATTTCCATATTGGTTAAATATGTTTTAGTGGCGACGAGAAATATGAGTTTTTTGTAAAATGTCTTTTGTTCATAGCAAGTATTTTGCATAATTTATTTACATGACCTTTCATTGAACAAAAATGGCTGAACAACTTTCTTCTATCCTTTCTAAGTTTGTTGAGCAACAAGCTGAGCTATTAACCAGATTTAATGAGATAACACATTTGCAAGAACGAAACCCACAACCCTCTGAACGCACGGAAACACAGAACGTTATATCATCATTCCATTTTGACCAATTTGATGATAATATTGAGGAATTCAGTTCATACAGGCAACGACTGGAAAATTTCTTTCAACTAAAAAATATTACTGGGCACGAAGATGACGAACAGCGAACCAAAGCACGAATATTAATAAACTGCATTGGACCGAAACATTATCAACTATTAGTTAGCCTTGTATCACCGGACTTGCCAACAAACAAAAGTTACAATGAGCTAATTGAAATCGCAGAAAAACATTTATGTCCCAAACCAAATGTGTTTGTGCAACAACACACCTTTTTATCACGAGTTCAAAGTCCAACAGAGACTATATCCGATTTTGTGGCAGCATTACGGAAACTTACATTTACGTGCGAATTTGATTGCGGAACCTGTGGTGAGTCGGTGGCTGACTTATTCTTAAGGGCACAATTTATACGAGGATTGCGTGACGAATCTATTAGTGAGAAAATTCTTCAACAACCCGATCTATCGTTTAATGGTGCTTGCGAACTAGCTCTGACTCTTCATGCATCGAAAACAGGAAGCAAGACATTTCACCAGACTGAAACTGTGGGTAAAGTATCTCAGGGGAAACCCTATGTTCCTAGTTATCCACCAACCACACAGAATGATCGCCGGCGTGGATTTTATGAACGTCTGGGAATATCTGGTCTATGCCTCCGTTGTGGAGATGACAATCACACAACGAAAACATGCAACAAAAATAGCAAAACTTTGTTCTGTAGTTTGTGCCGTAAACAAGGACATGTAGCAAAGGTTTGTATTTCTAGTATTTCCCGATGTAATCCACGCAAAGTAAATGCAGTTAATCTCGATTATGTAGCACGGAGTGCTTCTGATGACCTTGAAAATGTAACAGATCCAAATTTTTCTGTTGGACAAATAATAACAGTTTGTAATACATCAACTACTTCTCTACAGGGAAAGTTTACTGTTACACTGAACATTGAAACTGGACGTCTGAAGTTTGAGATTGACACTGGAAGTCCAGTTACCATCATTACTAACAAAGACTTTAAGCAACTTTGCCCAAATAGAGCACTCAAACAAACTTCTATTAAATTTAGAACTGTAACAGGTGAAATGTTTGAACCTTTGGGTGTTGCCAAAGTTGAGGTAGGCCTACAGCATAACAACCAGCTATTTTACCAAAACTTGTTTGTCGTTGATCGTCTGACGAACCTGTTGTTGGGCCGTGATTGGTTGCGGCAGTTGAAGATTCCTCTAATTTCTGAAGAGCCCATCAATAATGTAAACACTGATATCCGTTTCAAACTACGAGAAGAAGTTCTTGACAAATATGCAAAACTGTTTGAAGAGAAGATTGGAGAAGCCCCATATTCTTGTAACCTAATCCTCAAAAGCAATGCTCGTCCTATATTTTTAAAACCAAGAGTAGTCCCTTTTGCACTCCGAGATGAGGTTGAGGCTGAACTTGATAGGCTGGAAAACGAAAATATAATTGAAAAAGTGGACAACGCACAACGGGGAAGTCCGTTGGTGGTAGTTCCAAAGCCGGACGGAAAGGTAAGATTGTGTTTTGACTATAAACGCACAATAAACTCACAGCTTGAGGACACAAGATACCCTATTACCAGTCATCGATGAAATCCTGGGAAAAATCAGAGGAGGTAACTTTTTCTGCGTGCTTGACATCCACAAAGCATATCTTCACATTCCAGTAGACACAGAAAGCCAAAAACTACAGGCAATATCTACACATCGTGGAACGTATCTAATGAAAAGATTGTCTTTTGGCATTAAAAGCGCACCTAGTGAATTTGCAAAATTTATTGACACTGTATTACAAGGCCTTGAGTGTACCTTAGCATATTTTGATGATATTATAATTTGGGTGTCAAATGTTGAAGAATGCCATAACCGGTTGCTTGCTTGTTTGGCCCGTCTAGAAAGATTCAATCTTCACATCAACAAAGGCAAAAGTAAATTTTTCGAAGACGAAATAACATACCTTGGTCACAAGATAAGCAAACGCGGTATCCAGAAGAGCCCAGAAAAGGTGACAGCCATTCTCAATGCCCCTAGTCCTACGAATTTAGAGGAGGTAAGAACATTTATCGGCTATGTATCATACTACTCTAAGTTTATTCCGAATGTAGCCACTATTATGCATCCAATTTACCAACTTCTTAAAAGGGGGAATACTCCTTTCCGGTGGACAGAAGCTTGCGAAAATGCTGCAATTAAAATCAAGGTAGCCATAGCTAGCGATAAAGTTCTAGTTGGATATGACCCATCTTTACCTCTTGTCTTAGCAACCGATGCTAGTCCCGTGGGAATTTCAGCAATTTTATCACACACAATAGACGGCACGGAACGTCCAATCTTCTTCGCATCCCGATCATTGACACCTACAGAGAAAAATTACTCTCAAATTGACAGAGAGGCAACGGCAATCTATTGGGCTTTCTTAAAGTTTTATCCTTATATTTACGGAAGGAAGTTTTCACTCATTACCGATAACAAACCGCTAACTCACATTTTTAGTTCCAGTTCTAAGTTACCGGTAATAACAGCTTCCAGACTGCTTCGCTATGCCATGTTTTTGTCTGGGTTTGACTTTGACATCATCTTCAGACGTTCATCAGACCATGCTAATGCCGACTATCTGTCAAGATTTCCATTGCCATCCACACAAACATCTGTTGATGAAAATTACACAATTTGCAATGTAACCTTGTCTAATATTTCAAGTGAGGAAATTACACACAAGAATGTATTAGAAGAAACCGATAAGGATCCAGAGCTTATTCCTCTAAAGTTATCCCTACAAAATGGCACATGCACTTCACTTGAATACAGCCTTCATGAAGGAATAATATTTCGAGGGGAGAGAGTAGTAATTCCAAAAACTCTGCAACAGTATGTCCTCCGTGAACTCCACAAGACACATCAAGGTATAGTACGTATGAAATCATTGGCCCGTAGATATTGTTACTGGAAACTGATTGACAAAGACATTGAATCGGTGGCAAAGTCATGTAGAGCATGCGCCGATGTGCAAAATAATCAGATGAAAGTTCCCGCTCACCCATGGGAATCACCTAAAGGCAACTGGGAACGTGTGCACATTGATTATGCTGGTCCATTTCTCGGACATAACTTTTTAATTGTGGTAGATAGTTTATCAAAATGGCCAGAGATATCCATTTCAAAGTCAGCACCTACAACTGACTCCACTATCGTACATCTTAGAGAAATATTTAGCCGGAATGGACTCCCCGTTACAGTTGTAAGTGACAATGCGTCAATTTTTACTTCAGATGCCTTTCAAGCATTTTTGTCTAGGAACGGTATACAACACAAGACTATAGCCCCTGGACACCCGGCCACTAATGGACAAGCTGAGCGATTCGTTCAAAGTATCAAGAATAAATTGAAAGCTGTTGTATCTGATCCTGGAACACTTCATTCCAAGGTGAAGCTCTGTTTTACTATCGAGCAACACCATTTGGTAATGACGACAAATCACCAGCGGAGAATTTTATGCAGAGGAGATTCCGAACTAAACTTGACCTTCTAAGGTTTCACACTCCTCAAGAAATTAAACCTCGCACTGCACCACAGTTGCCACAGTCACTCAAATTATTCCCTGGAGAACGTGTTCAAGTGAGAAATTATAGTTCCGGAAACAACACTACCAAATGGAAGTATGGAAAAATAGCAAAGGTACTAGGCCGCCTACATTATTTAGTGGAAATTGATGATGGAACAATGGTGAAACGGCACATTGAGCAACTAAGAAGGTCCGAAGTTCCTGCTCCCCCTCAACCACACCCACACCAGTTACAACATAACCAAATCCCACAGACCAAACTAGTTCACAAAAAAAATACTGGCAATAGTTTCATTAATATTCAATATAGGAATGTACCAATTTCCATGCCCCGGGAGAATCATGATGTTGCAGATGAGACTGCCTTGTTAGAAGCTAGGCAGCCACAAATTCAAGAAGAACACGAACCTAATCATTCCCCGGTCCAGCTGAGAAGGTCAACAAGGGTCCGTCGACCAGTAGTGAGGTTAAACCTATGACTTTGTTCGGTTCAACAGTTCTTCAGTTATTTCTTCTACAGTGGGGGAGACTGTGATATATTTCATATTTAAAGATCATATGTTTCAAGTTACATCTGTTATAATGTTTATGTTGATCCTTGTTTTTTATTGAAAGAAAAATATAGTTTATTCTAATGTACAAAGAACGATGATTATTTCCATATTAGTTAAATATGTTTTACATACCGTAGTACTTTTGTATTTTCAAAATGTACAAAACCAGAGATAAAGAACACACAAGGCGAAAACAGAAAAAAAACACAAAACGAAAAACAGACACACACACACACACGAGAAAATCATCGGTGTGTTCATCGCTGTGTGTCTTGTGCGATGGCGGCGGTATGGCTGTTTTCAAAATGTCATTATATTAAGGACCTGTTAGTTTGAACTCTGGTCCTTACTTCTTTTTTTCTTGGCACCTTTTTCTGATTCCGTTTGCTTTTTTTTCTTCTCTGCTGCCTTCTCCACTTGTTTTACTTTTTTAAATGTAATAATCTTCTCCCCATTCTCTTTTGGACATGGCTAATACATTCAAGTTTTTTAATCTCAAAATCTTGACCATAAATATGAGAGTCAGAAACCTGTTGAAAGGCTTTGGAGTCCCCATCGCCTAAACAGTGTTCGTATTGCACGCCACGTTCTATTGATCGTTCACAAATTTCCTTCACACCGCTAATTTCCATTCCGCCACTAACACCAATATAATTTGCACTACATTTCACATTGTGTTCATTCTTGTATTTATTCTTACATCTACAGTACTTGGACCTAGTAGCAACATCTCTAACTTTCCCTGTATCAAAGCTCGTTGATGTAACCACGCCATTGAGCGATAAGTGGCCACGCTTCTGCCACGTTCCATCGAAGGCCACGCTTAGGTCTTGGTTACCATCATTCTTCTCAATAGCTTCATTTAGAGCATTGTTCATTGATTGCTTAGCAAGATCTGATACAGCACACAACAAAATGTCATTATATTAAGAGAATTTTGAGGGCGGCGACGGAAGATTCAGAATTCCAGCCAGGGTTTTACCAGCGGTAGGCCATTTTCCGATGGTTCTTAGCCCATAAACATACCGAATGTTAATTTCAAACAAATGTTTTTCATTGTTTAGTTCAGTCCTTCCCACAGGTACTTGAGGAGAAGAAAAGAATTTATTTATTTCCTCACAGTTAGGACAAGTGACACAAATTTCATATGCTAGGCCGAACTGCGTTCAAAGGTAATCGCCAAGTTACTACCACAGTTTAGACATGCAGCAAAGCTATTGAAAATCTCTTGAAATACATTACTATCAATTATTAGGTTGAAACTATTTGAATCAAACTCTGAATATCTGTTTAAATTCTTGGTAACTTGATATTTGAAGCCCCTTTGCTCTCTCCAAGTTTAGTGTCACTTTCAGTTGTAGGCCTAGGCTCTGAATGGTTTTGTGAGCCAGTTTGTGGTTTCCCCACCAATTTTCGCTTTTTAAATACTCTAGGAACTGAAGACCTAGGCATTACGTCACAATCAATAGCTAAAATAGCCTTCACAATGTTTCACTCACTATAAAAGTTCACAAATAAATACTAATTAGATTATTATTAGATTATTAAATACTTCCTCTTTTATAGATATAGATATCCCAAGTTTCATGGCAAACTTTCGGTCCAACGGTTTCCGAGTCCATAAATTTAAAATATATATACAAAAAACAAACCAATCTTCCTCTATATATATAATAATAATGTTCTCAAAATATTTATTTTCACTTTTACAATTTTTTAATTCTGATTTTTTCATATTTATTTTTTACCACTATAATTTTGAATTATTTTGTTCACTCTTTCAGTGAAAAAATTTCAAGGAGAATTTTTTGCATATAATACATGTTGCCTGTTACCTTCCTTGTTCCCCGCGACCATCTGGCATGGGACCCGTCCATTCCGCCAGTTCAAGGCACCTACTTCCACATGACCGCCTTCAGACGCCAAGTGGTATAATGAATGCCAAGGGGTATTATCTGTAACAAACAATTGAAATAAATATGTTTAACTGACTTTGGTCTGCAAATTTACTAACTCCCCATAAGAGTAACATTGATAAGCAACGTACTGCATTTACCACCGGCAGGGTTTCTTCACTTTTCTCCAAAACCACTCAAGATAAAAACACGATTCAAAAAAATACTATAATGTTAGTTCTTAATGTTAGCTCTACGACACGAAAGCTGTACAACATTATTTTGGAAAATATATTTTTAATTGTTCAAAAAATTTAAAAATCACATTTATAAAACGTTTAAAAATGTGTAATTGTGATTGGCTTAATAAACACAGTAGCCTACAATATAGTGAATCAAATCTAAATGTTTAATGTCGTAAAGTCAGATTCATTTTCAATAGATTTTTAATAAAGTACCAAACATCAAATAGATGGGCAATTTGTTTTCATGCTATTTATAAATGCACACAACAAGCTATGCAATGAATAAATGTCAAACAAGTCAAACGATTTAAAATGACGGACATAGTACAATGCTAACTAGTGTATGCTGTATTTAATTATACAATTCCAATGATGATTAGCACCTAGAGAGCAAGTGTTTTCCAGTGCTAATTGGAACATCGGGAAATTCAGCGGTGTAATGTAAAGATGGCGGCGGGAGGGAGGGCGCTGATTGGCTCCCTGGGTCACGTGACTAGCACGTGATGGCGGTGCGGTCACGCTCAATCAGCTGACTGATAACGTATCAGTGGCGACTTCGATGTGTACGGTCAGGTCTTCCCTTGCTCTTTGTAATTTTGAGTTTTTTTTGCAAATTATATATTTGGCGATATTTTTGTTGTTGATTGTATTGTTGATCCGTGTCTATAAATATGTATAAATCCTGTGAACTCCTAAATCACTCAACCGAATTAATGGAACTTTTCATGGTCATTCAGGTTGGCCCTAAGCTTTTATATAGAATGGAACTCCAGAAGGGCAAAAATAAGATAAACGAAATTTAATTTGTAATAGATTTACTTATAAAACTAAAGTAAGCTTTATATAGTTTTTTGAAAGTACACAATCTGTTACCTTTCATTAGAAATTACGTAAAGGTCGTAAAGGTTCGTAGGTTGTGGTGTGACAGAATCATTTAAGTACTGAAGTCTTGTGCTAAGATAAGTTGTAAGCATTGCAGTTCCAAAACTTTATCCATATCCATATTCGTGGATATCTTTGTCTTGATTTCGAAGTATTTTGGGGAGCGACTTAAAATCATTGAAATTATAAATGTCCACTTGTGTTCAACACAAATTTGAAACCACAAACAAAAAATATTGTTAAAACACTAATCGCAGGTGTTTGGGTGTTTTTTGTTCGTTATTTGTTAGCTTACATCAATTTTATTCCATATCCATCTTCGTGACCATTTAAGTTCACGATATAATTTACTGACTTTTTTTATCTTGGAACGTAACATATATAGCGTGTAAAATAGCGTTCAAAGTACGTAATGATTTGATTTTAAACAGTAATTTGTCGGTTTTTGTTCTACCTGAGTCTCCATTATTCGCCAAACTGTATAAATTATCATAATTAAAAACTAAATTACCCTCATCAGAGACCTCCAGGCGAAATGGTTACCATGTGAATGTTTTATTGCAATAATTTGGGTCTATATTAAATTATCAATTTGTTATAAATCATTTTGTAAATTAATTTATAAACTGCGTATAATGTGTTATTATTAATTGTTATTTCTTACGATATATTAAGATAAGTTACAACACGAATAGTTAATTTTCAATGAAGAAATCTACATTCAAAACAATACGTACACACATTTTTGCAAATCGTTTCGCGTCTGTGGGTTGTCCTTAAATTTTCGACCCATTAAGTTAATAAACGGTATCAGGAAACTGACACATACTTTCTCCCTTTTAGCCCAACTTTAATGAATCAATTACTTTTTATTCACTAGATATAGAATACAAAGCACGGTCGAATGTACAGAAAATCTTGTAAAGTTGTTTTAAAAAACATCCACCCAAATCCCTGCTTTGGAGGCACTACAGAATCCATTGCTGCACTCGTGCTTTTAAGAGGGGAAATGCCCCCTATTCCCCCCCCTCCAGGGTTATTAAGGGGCAACATATTTCGAATTTCCTCTGTTGGTCAATACTAACTTGACAAGCATATCAAGTTTGAATGAAATTGATCAGTAAATAAGAGAGAAATAGTAATTTTTTTATTCCCCATAAGAATAACATGGGTACAACGTACTGCGTTTACCGCAAAATGAAAATTTCAATTTTCTCCGAAACCAGCAATCGTAGAATAGTAATTCAAAATACTAAATTATTTAGTTTTTTGAGCTCTTTTTAATGGTGAATAGTAATATTTTTTATATTTATGTCTTTTTATGAAAAATCCAAAAAACAGAATTTTTTATGTTTTAAGTCCTGTAATTTCTGAACCCGAATTTTCACAGGAATGCGGGTGGTGTCATTTTGTTGGAAAACTAAAGTTCTACAAACGACTAAAGTTTAATCAAAATCGTTAGAGCCGTTTTTGAGAAATTTGGATTTGTCATGTTTTTTGGAGGTTTTGGGGGGAAAATTACCCTTAAAAATAAAAAATTCAAAAAAATGAAAAAAACGCCTGGAGATATCGTGGATTAGTACCTACATGCCAAATTTCATAAAAATCGGCCGATTGGTTAAGGCTCTAGCTCTGTACACATCCACACAGACACACACACACACACACACACAGACAGACATCACGTAAAAACCACTTTTTTGGGTTCAGGGAGCACCAAAACAAATATTTCCACTAACAACTCAAATTCGAAATTTTTTACGAAAACAATACTTTCTCCATATACTATGTATAAGGGGAGAAAGTAAAAATGAACTATCTGTTATCAGGATGTATTTATTTATGAAATTTACACGCCTTATTACAGGTAATTTAATCTTATTACAATCAGACAGTTCTAGAAACAAGACCAAATTTAATAAATTGAGACCACGTGGAGCAAAGCACCATCCTACTTAAACATAACAATGCGAAAAACGGTCTGCAAATAAATAAACACATTAAAGAAACATTATTGCACATGATATTACAACAAGAATAATTTGCCTTATTAAAATATCACAAAACTAAACCGGAAGTGCGGGGGAGCGAAATGCTCCTCCCTACGTGCTCCAAAATTTTAATAAATTTGTCAGTTACTAGTAAAATTTATTGTATGGAAAAAGATTATAAAACTAATATAAAAATACCCCCGTCGCTGCAAATCTGCGTACTCAGCGAATTTCCAATGTATAATATATGTCTTAATACACCATAAAGCCGCATACTAAGTTTCATAAAAATATAAGCGATATATACAATTTTAATTATTCTCCATAAGAATAACATTGGTGATGAGTACGTAGGTTTGCTGAAAAAATGAACACGAACAGTGGTTTTTATGTGGATTCACGTAGTACTGGTATATTGATATTTGCACAAAAAATTAATTTTTTGTTGATTATCCCCGTAGCAGCAAACCTGCGTACTCAGCCGCCATGTTATTCTTATGGAGAATAAATTAAAATGTAATGATGTGGTGTAATGGTGTGGTTTTTATGCAAATATAAATATAATTTAACTAGGCGAAGCCACATACCTAGTTTCATAATATTCAATCATAAATAAGCGCTATACAACTTTTTAAATATTCTCCATAACAATAACATGGGGGCTGGGTAAGCAGGTTTGCTGCAACAAGGAACAAAAAAATGGGTTTTTATGCAAATATCAATATAACTCAACATGGTGAAGTCACATACCAAGTTTTATTAATTTATGTTCATAATTAAGGGAGTCATTACATTTTAATTTATTCTCCATAAGAATAACATGGCGGCTGAGTACGCAGGTTTGCTGCTACGGGGATAATCAACAAAAAATTAATTTTTTGTGCAAATATCAATATACCAGTACTACGTGAATCCACATACCAAGTTTCATCAATATACATTAATAAATAATCGAGATATCAAATTTTATTTATTCTCCATAAGGATAACATTGGACAACGTACTGTGTTTAGCACTTTGAATATCTCTGCAATGGTTGGGTGTAGAATCACAAATTAAACACCAAAATGATTTTTTTCTGGAGCTGAACTGATTGGTAACAGCAAATGTGAAGTTTACATTAAAATGAACTGAGGAAAAGCCAAAAACCTTTGTCCCATAAGATTAACATGGGGGATTTTATGAGTACGTTTTTTGGATTTTCTCCGCAACCACTTAACCTAGGTTAATAATTCAAAATACTAAATTATTTGTTTTTTTAAGCTCTATAACATGGTTTGAACCAATATTATGTTTTTTACAAATTTTAGGGTGAAAAATGCAAAAAACTGATTTTTGGAAAGTTTAAAACCCCCATAAACCCCCTTCCCATAGTCTGATTTTTCTGGTTTTCGAACCTAAAGTCATAAATGTCACTTTACACATTTGAGCCAAATTTCATCGAAATCTGACGTTTTTTACTCAAGTTATCGCATTCACGGACACACACACACACACACACACACACACATATATATATATATATATAACAGCCTGCCAGCCATATATATATATACACACATATATATAAATTTGAACGAATAGTGTTTTCGGCATCTGGGGACCTCAAAACAAAAAGTTATCATGGTCTCGGGTTCAAGTCTTACCATGAGACCTACGGTAATAGCTTCTTCCCTATAGGGGTTATTCGCTGAAAACATAATTATTACAAGTAAATATAAATATGAAAGATCAAATGGACTAGATTAGGGCAAAATAGTACAAAGATATTAAGTCTATAATAGCGGAAAAGAGAGTTGCCAGTTGAGGGCGTGGCTGGCAGGGCTATCAACCAAGATCAGCCAATAGTAGACGTTCTGAATTACCAAAACTGCACACCAAGTGATCGGAATAACATTCGAGTGATATTTTTCTGCGGCAAAACAGCAACAGTGACAGTGTACAACCATGCTATTGGCCAAAGCCCAACTGTCAATTCACTTGTCCACTATTTCACTATATATTAGAATAAATGTTTGTGTTTACAATAATCACAATGTAATTATTAGAGACACATTTGTTAAATGGTATTTTTGAATTTTTTTTATCCCCAGTTCACGTTAATTCACTGTACAGTACAGTGATGGCCTTGATGGCCAGCCAATAAACAAGGGGGTGAAGAGAACATTACCACCACGGTCCTTCCTTTTTCACGCCAATGGGAAAATTTATTTGATTATTTGTTTTTATTGCAATATTTTATCACAGTTAATCGTTATGCTCAATTATATTTCATTGATGGTTTCTTGGTTGGCTTTGACGATTATCATTGTACAGATAGTGGAGGTAGCAAATCTTTCCTAGTTCTTTGTTTACTTCCTGCCTATCGAGTCATCTCCAGTAAGGCAGTAAGCTTTCAATATATGGGTTCACGTTTAACAGAGGATGTCAAACATCTAGAAAACCCGTCGAAGAAGCTGTTTTATCCCCGATAGATTGGCATTATTTATAACTCCACAAATCCAGGAGACAGCCGGTGAGCAAGAAATGGAATGAGTTTTTGCCCTACTATACTTAATCCAGTCTAAATGTAATTCAACATCGGAGATAAGACAGAGTAACGTGACATGCTGCGAAAGTGAAGCAAATTGGAATATAAAAAGACCACCTGAAAGACAGACAGGCACTGACGGCCGGTCGAACATCGTGTCTGATTTGTTTATAAACGTCAACTCCAATACGCTGTCTCCGAGCATTACCATCGGAACTCCCGAAATGAAAACTGACAGCAAGACGTTTTATACAAGCTTAATTCAAGCTTTTATTAGTGAATTTCCTATGGAAAAGTGAACTATTAGCATTACCCGCACGGTGAGACGTAAGCCCGGGACCACCATAGAAGTTCCTAACGTGACCCCCTGAACACGTTTTGAGGGGTCTCTAAAAACTTTATATATTTATGTGTTCGCACTCTAGCGGTCGCAATTTTTGTCCGATTTACTTCAAATTTGGTAGAAACATTCCTTTTTATAATCAGTTGGACAAGTTCGTTGGGCAAAAAAATCGGAAAAACTCCCTTCTTTGGGGATTTTAAGTTTTCAAATTTTGAGTTTTTGGGCCCAAAAAGGGTCAGAAAAGCCCCAAATGTACACTTATTGCACATTAACTTATTGCACGTAAAACTCCAAAGATTTTAAATAAGCCCTCCCTCGTCATTCTAGCACAAGTACTTACCTAGTTATTAAAGAAAATGTTAATTGTCAAAATACATTACGTTGTCTTATGGGGATTTTACACTGGCAAAGGCTATTTTTCATATCTTAATATTGTTTCATCACCCCCCATACCAACTTATTATTCCGACAATACCTCCTTCTAACTTTATAATGTACAACAATGGCATCAGAATAGTGAATTTAAATATAACCAGGAGCTTCAAAACAGCCAAACAATAAAACTTTTCAATTTACAAAAAGATTAACCAGTGATGGTGTAAACCTTTTTTTGATCTTTAAGGTTTTAAAACGGAAATTCACAATTCACTTCCCTCACGTCAGCGTGCTGCGTGCGATCTTGTTATCTTATTAACTCTATACAGTACTTTAGTGAACTGAGTCTGTTGATTTTTTTCTTACTGTCGCAATAATAAAGAAGTTTGTTTTACTTCTACGTTTGTTCTTTTATTTATGACTGATTTATACTGTAATTTTCTACTTAAAACACAACTTATTAGAAATGTTTCATAACAAATGTGCTTGGTATAGCAAAAAGTATGTGACCTCGATAACACGTCTTGTTGTGAAAACCACCTTGATAGCACGACCCTCAATTACAAGTGTACCTCGATAAGAAGACTGTTTTAGAGATCCCCTTGAGAGTCGTGTTATCGAGGTTCTACTGTATTGGCTTTCGTAAGGCTGTATGATAATGAAGGGGTCTCCTACAAAAGTTAAAATTCATTAACATGTTACCTGTTCTGTCGTCTTAAAATCTTAAAGGTTAACAAATTTTCTCCTAAAAAGAATACGTGAGGAAAACGTTAAGATTTTTAGTTAAGTTTCAAAGCAGTACTAATTTTAGTTGAGATATTCTATCAAAGTGATTTTGTTTCAGTGGAACTAACAATGCACAATTTCAAGTGACGGAACCTCAAAACGAGCTTGCCTTTCAGGCCCTATAATTATATTATTCAATGCTCACTTTTTTACTTCCCTCAGTCAAACTTTGTACTGCGTCTACTTTTTTTGTACTATTTTTACAACTTTTTGATTAGAATATTACGTGTTGTTATTACTTACGGGATGTAATAACTGACGTCTTACAACACTTAAGATATATTTACAGTATATACAGTTATTGTAATGTCGAGAATGAAGATGCGCAACTGAAAGGAGCAAATCTGCTAGTCAGTAGGGGGACGTGTTGAAAAATTACTCCAAGTCATCTAAACAAACTGGCCTCCCCGAGCAAAGCTCGGTCCCCCAGGTGCTTATACATACAACTAATGGAATATTATCTTGTCTTTTGCCGGTCGGCGGAACAAGTATTTCACGTTTAAATGTGCTTATGTGTTGTGTTATAATATTTAATTTTAATTTTTGACAAATATGTTTCTGCAACGGAAGAAAGACATTTTTGTAAACACTGATGATGGAACAAGAGTTCCGAAACATGTAGGATTGATCTACTGGAAGTCGAATTGTTGACTCAAGGTACATAAACCTTAAATGATTGTCATTTAACAGTTCTGTAGGCATTCAACAATCCTATACTCTTATATGAGCAATGTTTGCTTGATTGTTTGCTTGATTGGTTGGTTGCACAATTATCTCAAAAACGGCTCCGAGGATTTCCTTCAAATTTTGGAAATAACTAAGTTATGGTATCAAAATATGTTCTAGACAGGTCTCATCCCCAGTAAAAATCAAGTAATGTTAAAAACTAAATTGAAAAGTTAAAAAAATTAACATTGGGCTTATGGAGTTAAAAATCAAAACAAAAGAATTGTAACAGCTGTTCATAATCAATCGGGGAACTGTCAAAGTAATACTAAAATGTTGTTATGATTATTAACATGTGGTTTCCTGAGAGCAGAGATTAAAAGATTTCAGTGAAGATTACATATATAGAGTATTAAAATAAATCAAAGGGACATTGAGCTATAAATAATAACTGGAGTGACCTTAAAAATGTATAAAAGAGGCAAATGAGTTATACAAATCTGATTATCAGTAGGGGGGAAGTGGTTAAATATTACTCCAAGTCATCTAAACAAACTGACTGGCCTTCCCCCGAGCAAGGCTCGGCCCCCCAGGTACTGAATAAATAAAACTAACATCTAAAAGTTCTGCTCCATTTCCCTAGGCAACTAGGGCTGCTGCGCCGCGTAGGCATCTACAAAATGCGGCTCGCCGAGATCGGACAAGCGGAATCTCGTAGTAATCGTCGGCAAGAAGACGTAATTAATTGGAAAGAATCGCACAAGAATCGCTATTCTAGGAGCTGCGGATCGCACTCGACCACAAAAAGGAAACATCTCCGTTTTGGTTTGGGCTCGGAGTTGATTACATCTGCGAGGGATTCCGCGCTCAAACGGGGGCAATGTATGCGTCGCAATCATGGGGAATGGGAATGCCTTTCCCGTCGACTCGTCCTCCTTCGGTTACAAGCAGTGATACTTCGCGCGAGAAAAAATGACCCCACGTTATCCCACGATCTGCTATGAAATGTCCTTTATTTACCCTTAATTTTCAAAAAAAATATTTTGTACTTGGTAAGTAGGTTCATAGTAAGAATATTCTTTGGTTGAAAATAATAATAAAGAAATATTTAAATTGAATTGCAAATTAAGTTTTTGAAAGTATATTTTTTAGTGTTTTTTATGGATCATACCTATTCAATAAAAATACTATACATAAAAATACTATACATAAAAATACTATACATACAAATGATCCAAAATCACATACAAAACAGCTGAATACTGTACCTAGTTAAGATTATATGGTGGGTTGGTTAGATGGGCGACAACCAACATTTATTGAAAATATTACAAATTAACCGTGTAATTGGACTTATGTATTAAGAATTTTAGTAAAGAACAAACATGTATTTAATTTAGTGTTTACAAAAATGAAGGTAGTCAAAAATATCCTAAATTGTCAAGCAATCCCATTATATCCCACGGGAATTTAAAATATCACTAAAATGGGATGAAAATCCCTAAAGTTGGAACACTGATTGCAAGTTGTCAATAATTGTTCCACGGTCGGGGATACATACTTTTTATTCGCAGCCTCATACGCTTGTGTTTTTTTGTTAATTATGGAAATGTTTTTATTTACCAGACCGCTGTATTTTTGAAACTCAGCGATAGATTTGTTATTTATTTTTAAGATCTGTTTGGACTTTACCTATCGCTTTTAGAGTATAAATTGCAATACTTCTGAGCCGTAAACTGGAATTAAACGAATAAAAATGCATGGTTTCTTCTTATAAATAATACAAATATAGACGTGATTCTCACTCTTACGAACAACGTGAAACGTGAAACAACTATTGGACTTCTAAGGCATTCAGCTGGTATTTGACAGATTATTATTTTCTTCAATAAACTAAGAAAACCAAAATAATATTTTCCCTCTTAATACTTCGTTCCTTCCCCGGTTAAGAGAAGAAAGAGATATTATTTTCTTGTCGAATTAGAAGTATGCGATTGGTCTGATCGAGTATATTTGATATTTGTAGGTTAGGAGGTTATAATTAACCTTGATAGACTTGAAGGGTATTGGAGGTTATTAATTCGTATTATACACAAAAATCAGAAACAAATTTAAAATCATGTGTTAAAGTAAACAAAACCTAACCATTCATACTATTTACATGATCACCTTTTTGTATTTTGGTTTATAAGTGATCATTTAGTTCTTTTGAAACAGGTACTGCATAAAATTTCTGAACAATTATGATGGGATTAAGTTATGCTGGGATTATTTGTTTGGGGGACGATAAAAACCAAAATGTCCACACACAAATTATGTTAGAGACGATTCTATGTTTTTTGTTGTAAAATAATATCGGGTATTGTGTTGGTATTCATCTTGTTGCAATTTATGTGTATTATCAAAAACGAATAACAAAGATAGTAAAAGGTTTGAATATTTTTATTAGTGGAAAATTGTAGAAATATATTATTTGTTTTCAACGAGACCTAAAACATAACGCTCTTTTTCTGAAAGCCTGCACTTTAACACACGTTCAATAAAACAATTTATTTTATATATATAAGAAAAGCTTTTCTAATAAAATAATTCGAGTAAACTAACTTATCCTACAAACTAAATATTTGTAAACGCGAAAAGGTTTGAGTAAAAATTATAAACTTTTCATCTCAGAAGAAAGATAAGAAAGGCCTTTGAGGATAAGAAGACATAATTCTGCGGCGAAACGCCTTGTTTATTAAACTCACCCGGCCCAGTCCTTCGTCATTTCACGGTGTTCAATTCTTGAGGGATAATTTTTCACATTTCCTCCCCTAACCTTGCTTTAGTGGCGAATTTAAAAGGCGTCAGAGAAAATAAGGGAGCGACACAGAAAATGAAGTAAAGGGGGGCTGAATGAGCGTGAAAAGATTTTTATGTGGCGTTGAGATGGCTATAAATTAAATACTCGATAATGGAAGGGGCGACTCCAGACGTACGACAAATTAAGGCGTTTTTTCACGGCTTATTTACATTTTAAAGTTGCAGTTAGTGATGAAAACGATCGTTCGTGAATGCATTTATTTAATTTGAATTGAAAACCATTTATAATATCTTATGTTACCTTATCTTAAACTGTTTACCTTTTAAATGGTCTATGAGTTAAAGCGGAACCAACATACTTATAATATCTCAAATTCGTGGTGAAACAGCTGGTAGTAACAATTGTTACCATAGAATAACCTTGAAACTTATGTGATTTTCATGTTAACCATCTCAGCCGCAGTGAAAGTGTTAAAAATAATATTGCCCTCCTCAAATTGAGACAGTATTTTCAAAAACACTGAATCTAGGTGATGCGAATAAATAATGTTTCTGTGTTTGAGAAACAAAAAAGTACTTTTAACTTTTATAAGGCAAAGTGTACTGTTAACTTTTATACTTTTCCATCCACTATAATAACTTCATATCACGATATATTAATCCTCCATGCCTCATGAGATAAAACCATTAAATTTGCCTTGCTCTATTATTAATGTTGGATACGAATAAAGTCCACACATAGGCTAACCCATTTGGAGAAATTAAAACCTTAGTAATGATCCTGCATAACTTATGTTTTTTAAACCCAAATATTTATTGTCACAATACTGGGCAAGACACCTTCCGGTCTAGAGTCTAGAGTCCACTACGCCCTACTTGGCAATGGGATACCGTGACTACAGTAATGGGTGCACGGCAACATGCATGCATGTGCACCTATCACTACACGCATGATAACATGCTTTGTAATGATTTTATTATCCTAACAGCAACCCATATATACCTCGCTTGCACTTTGGATTGAGACCTACGTTAAGATTTGTGTAAGATATATATTATAGATTACTTGCCTTTACAGTATTTAGCTTTTGGAGCAAAGGAGGCGCAAAGGTGTTCTTTGTTGGCAAATTGTCTGTGAAAAAGTAAGTTTTTTCTTTTTAATATTTTCCCACAGATGCTGATTTTCCCACACTGTTGTAGGGATATAGCTGGAACAACTGAGTATTGATACAGAGATGATAATAACTAAATACGTTTATCAAATTATTTATTCTGTAAGTTTTAATAAATAATTAGTGGTCCGAAACTATGGCAGCGGCCCTGTCGTGGGTTTTAATCCCAGTCCTGGCATATCAATTTTATCAGTACTGTACAACTCGTACTGTAACGGCTCACCGCTTGCTCTGCTGGATACGTTCCTCGAACATATCCACAGCTATGTCGAGGGGTAAAGCAAGAAAAAAGAGGCTGTTTGAATAATTACATTTGAATTAATTTTTCCTACTACTGGATATTGAAGTATCAATTGAAATTTAGGTATTACCTTGTTCAATATCCTTGGTGAGGTGTGGTCACTACATGTTTCGTGGCAACTGCCACATCTTCAGGTGATCCACGAAACGTGTAGTGACCACACCTCACCAAGGATATTGAACAAGGTAATACCTACATTTTCAGTGAATAATTACATTCTTTAGTTACTTAAAGGCGGGGTAAAAACTAAAAGAATTTACATGTAAGTAATATTGGTTAAGTCAGGGACAATTTTTGAGTCATCGAACACAAAACTGATAAACTATTCGTGTTAATAAAACGAGATCGCACGCAGCACGCTGACGTGAGGGAAGTGAATTTCCATATACAAAACTTTTAAAACTCAAACCCAGTGTAAAAACATACATTTATGTCAATTTTATTGAAATCTGAAAACATTGATTTTTGGCTGTTCTGATGCTTCTGGTTTAATTTACCTGCAATGTAAGGAATACAATTTTGCGCATTATAAGGTTAGGAGAAGGTCCATACACGCTTAAAAGTAGGCGCGAGGTTGCTGGGGATGAAACAAATACACCAAATAATGAATAACATGCTTTTCTAATGTAAAAACCCCATAAGACAACGTACTGTGTTTGGTCGATACACATTTTTTTTAATAACTAGGTAAATTAAATATTTATGCTAGAATGACGAGAGAGAGCTTAAAAGTTTCGCCACACTAATTCCCATCTGTTTACATGCATTAATTTTTCATCCAGGGCTTTTCTGACCCTTTTTGGGCCCAAAAACTCAAAATTTGAAAGAATAATTCCCAAAAAAGGGTTTAGAGTTTTCCAACTGATTATAGAAAGGAACGTCCCTACCAAATTTGAAGTAAATCGGACAAAAAATGCGACCGCTAGAGTGCACACACACACACACACACACACACACACACACACACACACACACACACACACACACACACACACACACACACACACACACACACACACACACACACACACACACACACACACACACACACACGTAATTTTGAACGACACCCCAAAACGTGTTCAGGGGGTCATGTTAGGAACTTCTATGGTGGTCCCGGGCTTAAGTTTCACCGTGCGGGTCATGCTAATAGTTCGCTTTTCCATAGGAAATTCACTAATAATAAACGTAAAATTGTGCCGTTGAGGAAAGCTAGTTGTCAGCTTCACGAAATATTAATCACACATTATGTCCAAAACTACGAGAAATGGTTTAATATTTCAATAAAGATTTTTAATAAATTTGTATTTTTAGCAAAACCCAAGCTAGTTATTTTAAAACATTTGTATAGAAGTCGCTTATGCGAAGAGAAAGATAATGTACAACAAATATGGGTTGATATTACTGTAACATTTCAGAAGGTAATACTTCGATACGTACAGTTAGTTAAACAACTCACTGTAGGCACTTATATCCCGATTTAGGCATATCAAAAAGAATACATGACACTGTTAACATCTGTTTGGTTCATAAACTACACGAACAATATTAAAGGAATCTAGGAGCGATGTGATATTTTACAATATACCAACCACTAAAATTAGCACTATAATGTGATTTGAAAATGAAGGTGCCTCAGCAGCATCTTTAACCCTTATCGAACGATTGCCACGTTTTCCCCACTCAATTTTCCCCTATAAGACCACCCCCAACCCCCAATCGTCACCTCGGTATCAGTAATATAAGCCGAGGAAAGTTGTACAGTCGAGTAAATTGGTTTGTCGAGACTGTCGACATTAGATAGGGGAGGAACACAAAGAAAATGGCGTTCTCCGTGCAATTTCGTTATGAAGCCAACTTTTACTCCGTGTTTTAATCCAGAACTCGGTAAGGAGCCGGGTAGTAAGATCGCCCCCTTGTTTCTGCTATTGACTTTCGCCTCGGCCCGTCCCAGCCACGACTTCTCAATCTAGTCTGATGTCATTATGTTGTCGGCGGGCTCACGCGAGCGACGTCCAAATCCGAACAACTGCCTTCCAAATCTGTTTATTTTATTATTATTTTCTTCAATAAACTAAGAAAACCAAAATAATATTTTCCCTCTTAATACTTCGTTCCTTCCCCGGTTAAGAGAAGAAAGAGATATTATTTTCTTGTCGAATTAGAAGTATGCGATTGGTCTGATCGAGTATATTTGATATTTGTAGGTTAGGAGGTTATAATTAACCTTGATAGACTTGAAGGGTATTGGAGGTTATTAATTCGTATTATACACAAAAATCAGAAACAAATTTAAAATCATGTGTTAAAGTAAACAAAACCTAACCATTCATACTATTTACATGATCACCTTTTTGTATTTTGGTTTATAAGTGATCATTTAGTTCTTTTGAAACAGGTACTGCATAAAATTTCTGAACAATTATGATGGGATTAAGTTATGCTGGGATTATTTGTTTGGGGGACGATAAAAACCAAAATGTCCACACACAAATTATGTTAGAGACGATTCTATGTTTTTTGTTGTAAAATAATATCGGGTATTGTGTTGGTATTCATCTTGTTGCAATTTATGTGTATTATCAAAAACGAATAACAAAGATAGTAAAAGGTTTGAATATTTTTATTAGTGGAAAATTGTAGAAATATATTATTTGTTTTCAACGAGACCTAAAACATAACGCTCTTTTTCTGAAAGCCTGCACTTTAACACACGTTCAATAAAACAATTTATTTTATATATATAAGAAAAGCTTTTCTAATAAAATAATTCGAGTAAACTAACTTATCCTACAAACTAAATATTTGTAAACGCGAAAAGGTTTGAGTAAAAATTATAAACTTTTCATCTCAGAAGAAAGATAAGAAAGGCCTTTGAGGATAAGAAGACATAATTCTGCGGCGAAACGCCTTGTTTATTAAACTCACCCGGCCCAGTCCTTCGTCATTTCACGGTGTTCAATTCTTGAGGGATAATTTTTCACATTTCCTCCCCTAACCTTGCTTTAGTGGCGAATTTAAAAGGCGTCAGAGAAAATAAGGGAGCGACACAGAAAATGAAGTAAAGGGGGGCTGAATGAGCGTGAAAAGATTTTTATGTGGCGTTGAGATGGCTATAAATTAAATACTCGATAATGGAAGGGGCGACTCCAGACGTACGACAAATTAAGGCGTTTTTTCACGGCTTATTTACATTTTAAAGTTGCAGTTAGTGATGAAAACGATCGTTCGTGAATGCATTTATTTAATTTGAATTGAAAACCATTTATAATATCTTATGTTACCTTATCTTAAACTGTTTACCTTTTAAATGGTCTATGAGTTAAAGCGGAACCAACATACTTATAATATCTCAAATTCGTGGTGAAACAGCTGGTAGTAACAATTGTTACCATAGAATAACCTTGAAACTTATGTGATTTTCATGTTAACCATCTCAGCCGCAGTGAAAGTGTTAAAAATAATATTGCCCTCCTCAAATTGAGACAGTATTTTCAAAAACACTGAATCTAGGTGATGCGAATAAATAATGTTTCTGTGTTTGAGAAACAAAAAAGTACTTTTAACTTTTATAAGGCAAAGTGTACTGTTAACTTTTATACTTTTCCATCCACTATAATAACTTCATATCACGATATATTAATCCTCCATGCCTCATGAGATAAAACCATTAAATTTGCCTTGCTCTATTATTAATGTTGGATACGAATAAAGTCCACACATAGGCTAACCCATTTGGAGAAATTAAAACCTTAGTAATGATCCTGCATAACTTATGTTTTTTAAACCCAAATATTTATTGTCACAATACTGGGCAAGACACCTTCCGGTCTAGAGTCTAGAGTCCACTACGCCCTACTTGGCAATGGGATACCGTGACTACAGTAATGGGTGCACGGCAACATGCATGCATGTGCACCTATCACTACACGCATGATAACATGCTTTGTAATGATTTTATTATCCTAACAGCAACCCATATATACCTCGCTTGCACTTTGGATTGAGACCTACGTTAAGATTTGTGTAAGATATATATTATAGATTACTTGCCTTTACAGTATTTAGCTTTTGGAGCAAAGGAGGCGCAAAGGTGTTCTTTGTTGGCAAATTGTCTGTGAAAAAGTAAGTTTTTTCTTTTTAATATTTTCCCACAGATGCTGATTTTCCCACACTGTTGTAGGGATATAGCTGGAACAACTGAGTATTGATACAGAGATGATAATAACTAAATACGTTTATCAAATTATTTATTCTGTAAGTTTTAATAAATAATTAGTGGTCCGAAACTATGGCAGCGGCCCTGTCGTGGGTTTTAATCCCAGTCCTGGCATATCAATTTTATCAGTACTGTACAACTCGTACTGTAACGGCTCACCGCTTGCTCTGCTGGATACGTTCCTCGAACATATCCACAGCTATGTCGAGGGGTAAAGCAAGAAAAAAGAGGCTGTTTGAATAATTACATTTGAATTAATTTTTCCTACTACTGGATATTGAAGTATCAATTGAAATTTAGGTATTACCTTGTTCAATATCCTTGGTGAGGTGTGGTCACTACATGTTTCGTGGCAACTGCCACATCTTCAGGTGATCCACGAAACGTGTAGTGACCACACCTCACCAAGGATATTGAACAAGGTAATACCTACATTTTCAGTGAATAATTACATTCTTTAGTTACTTAAAGGCGGGGTAAAAACTAAAAGAATTTACATGTAAGTAATATTGGTTAAGTCAGGGACAATTTTTGAGTCATCGAACACAAAACTGATAAACTATTCGTGTTAATAAAACGAGATCGCACGCAGCACGCTGACGTGAGGGAAGTGAATTTCCATATACAAAACTTTTAAAACTCAAACCCAGTGTAAAAACATACATTTATGTCAATTTTATTGAAATCTGAAAACATTGATTTTTGGCTGTTCTGATGCTTCTGGTTTAATTTACCTGCAATGTAAGGAATACAATTTTGCGCATTATAAGGTTAGGAGAAGGTCCATACACGCTTAAAAGTAGGCGCGAGGTTGCTGGGGATGAAACAAATACACCAAATAATGAATAACATGCTTTTCTAATGTAAAAACCCCATAAGACAACGTACTGTGTTTGGTCGATACACATTTTTTTTAATAACTAGGTAAATTAAATATTTATGCTAGAATGACGAGAGAGAGCTTAAAAGTTTCGCCACACTAATTCCCATCTGTTTACATGCATTAATTTTTCATCCAGGGCTTTTCTGACCCTTTTTGGGCCCAAAAACTCAAAATTTGAAAGAATAATTCCCAAAAAAGGGTTTAGAGTTTTCCAACTGATTATAGAAAGGAACGTCCCTACCAAATTTGAAGTAAATCGGACAAAAAATGCGACCGCTAGAGTGCACACACACACACACACACACACACACACACACACACACACACACACACACACACACACACACACACACACACACACACACACACACACACACACACACACGTAATTTTGAACGACACCCCAAAACGTGTTCAGGGGGTCATGTTAGGAACTTCTATGGTGGTCCCGGGCTTAAGTTTCACCGTGCGGGTCATGCTAATAGTTCGCTTTTCCATAGGAAATTCACTAATAATAAACGTAAAATTGTGCCGTTGAGGAAAGCTAGTTGTCAGCTTCACGAAATATTAATCACACATTATGTCCAAAACTACGAGAAATGGTTTAATATTTCAATAAAGATTTTTAATAAATTTGTATTTTTAGCAAAACCCAAGCTAGTTATTTTAAAACATTTGTATAGAAGTCGCTTATGCGAAGAGAAAGATAATGTACAACAAATATGGGTTGATATTACTGTAACATTTCAGAAGGTAATACTTCGATACGTACAGTTAGTTAAACAACTCACTGTAGGCACTTATATCCCGATTTAGGCATATCAAAAAGAATACATGACACTGTTAACATCTGTTTGGTTCATAAACTACACGAACAATATTAAAGGAATCTAGGAGCGATGTGATATTTTACAATATACCAACCACTAAAATTAGCACTATAATGTGATTTGAAAATGAAGGTGCCTCAGCAGCATCTTTAACCCTTATCGAACGATTGCCACGTTTTCCCCACTCAATTTTCCCCTATAAGACCACCCCCAACCCCCAATCGTCACCTCGGTATCAGTAATATAAGCCGAGGAAAGTTGTACAGTCGAGTAAATTGGTTTGTCGAGACTGTCGACATTAGATAGGGGAGGAACACAAAGAAAATGGCGTTCTCCGTGCAATTTCGTTATGAAGCCAACTTTTACTCCGTGTTTTAATCCAGAACTCGGTAAGGAGCCGGGTAGTAAGATCGCCCCCTTGTTTCTGCTATTGACTTTCGCCTCGGCCCGTCCCAGCCACGACTTCTCAATCTAGTCTGATGTCATTATGTTGTCGGCGGGCTCACGCGAGCGACGTCCAAATCCGAACAACTGCCTTCCAAATCTGTTTATTTTATTATTATTTTCTTCAATAAACTAAGAAAACCAAAATAATATTTTCCCTCTTAATACTTCGTTCCTTCCCCGGTTAAGAGAAGAAAGAGATATTATTTTCTTGTCGAATTAGAAGTATGCGATTGGTCTGATCGAGTATATTTGATATTTGTAGGTTAGGAGGTTATAATTAACCTTGATAGACTTGAAGGGTATTGGAGGTTATTAATTCGTATTATACACAAAAATCAGAAACAAATTTAAAATCATGTGTTAAAGTAAACAAAACCTAACCATTCATACTATTTACATGATCACCTTTTTGTATTTTGGTTTATAAGTGATCATTTAGTTCTTTTGAAACAGGTACTGCATAAAATTTCTGAACAATTATGATGGGATTAAGTTATGCTGGGATTATTTGTTTGGGGGACGATAAAAACCAAAATGTCCACACACAAATTATGTTAGAGACGATTCTATGTTTTTTGTTGTAAAATAATATCGGGTATTGTGTTGGTATTCATCTTGTTGCAATTTATGTGTATTATCAAAAACGAATAACAAAGATAGTAAAAGGTTTGAATATTTTTATTAGTGGAAAATTGTAGAAATATATTATTTGTTTTCAACGAGACCTAAAACATAACGCTCTTTTTCTGAAAGCCTGCACTTTAACACACGTTCAATAAAACAATTTATTTTATATATATAAGAAAAGCTTTTCTAATAAAATAATTCGAGTAAACTAACTTATCCTACAAACTAAATATTTGTAAACGCGAAAAGGTTTGAGTAAAAATTATAAACTTTTCATCTCAGAAGAAAGATAAGAAAGGCCTTTGAGGATAAGAAGACATAATTCTGCGGCGAAACGCCTTGTTTATTAAACTCACCCGGCCCAGTCCTTCGTCATTTCACGGTGTTCAATTCTTGAGGGATAATTTTTCACATTTCCTCCCCTAACCTTGCTTTAGTGGCGAATTTAAAAGGCGTCAGAGAAAATAAGGGAGCGACACAGAAAATGAAGTAAAGGGGGGCTGAATGAGCGTGAAAAGATTTTTATGTGGCGTTGAGATGGCTATAAATTAAATACTCGATAATGGAAGGGGCGACTCCAGACGTACGACAAATTAAGGCGTTTTTTCACGGCTTATTTACATTTTAAAGTTGCAGTTAGTGATGAAAACGATCGTTCGTGAATGCATTTATTTAATTTGAATTGAAAACCATTTATAATATCTTATGTTACCTTATCTTAAACTGTTTACCTTTTAAATGGTCTATGAGTTAAAGCGGAACCAACATACTTATAATATCTCAAATTCGTGGTGAAACAGCTGGTAGTAACAATTGTTACCATAGAATAACCTTGAAACTTATGTGATTTTCATGTTAACCATCTCAGCCGCAGTGAAAGTGTTAAAAATAATATTGCCCTCCTCAAATTGAGACAGTATTTTCAAAAACACTGAATCTAGGTGATGCGAATAAATAATGTTTCTGTGTTTGAGAAACAAAAAAGTACTTTTAACTTTTATAAGGCAAAGTGTACTGTTAACTTTTATACTTTTCCATCCACTATAATAACTTCATATCACGATATATTAATCCTCCATGCCTCATGAGATAAAACCATTAAATTTGCCTTGCTCTATTATTAATGTTGGATACGAATAAAGTCCACACATAGGCTAACCCATTTGGAGAAATTAAAACCTTAGTAATGATCCTGCATAACTTATGTTTTTTAAACCCAAATATTTATTGTCACAATACTGGGCAAGACACCTTCCGGTCTAGAGTCTAGAGTCCACTACGCCCTACTTGGCAATGGGATACCGTGACTACAGTAATGGGTGCACGGCAACATGCATGCATGTGCACCTATCACTACACGCATGATAACATGCTTTGTAATGATTTTATTATCCTAACAGCAACCCATATATACCTCGCTTGCACTTTGGATTGAGACCTACGTTAAGATTTGTGTAAGATATATATTATAGATTACTTGCCTTTACAGTATTTAGCTTTTGGAGCAAAGGAGGCGCAAAGGTGTTCTTTGTTGGCAAATTGTCTGTGAAAAAGTAAGTTTTTTCTTTTTAATATTTTCCCACAGATGCTGATTTTCCCACACTGTTGTAGGGATATAGCTGGAACAACTGAGTATTGATACAGAGATGATAATAACTAAATACGTTTATCAAATTATTTATTCTGTAAGTTTTAATAAATAATTAGTGGTCCGAAACTATGGCAGCGGCCCTGTCGTGGGTTTTAATCCCAGTCCTGGCATATCAATTTTATCAGTACTGTACAACTCGTACTGTAACGGCTCACCGCTTGCTCTGCTGGATACGTTCCTCGAACATATCCACAGCTATGTCGAGGGGTAAAGCAAGAAAAAAGAGGCTGTTTGAATAATTACATTTGAATTAATTTTTCCTACTACTGGATATTGAAGTATCAATTGAAATTTAGGTATTACCTTGTTCAATATCCTTGGTGAGGTGTGGTCACTACATGTTTCGTGGCAACTGCCACATCTTCAGGTGATCCACGAAACGTGTAGTGACCACACCTCACCAAGGATATTGAACAAGGTAATACCTACATTTTCAGTGAATAATTACATTCTTTAGTTACTTAAAGGCGGGGTAAAAACTAAAAGAATTTACATGTAAGTAATATTGGTTAAGTCAGGGACAATTTTTGAGTCATCGAACACAAAACTGATAAACTATTCGTGTTAATAAAACGAGATCGCACGCAGCACGCTGACGTGAGGGAAGTGAATTTCCATATACAAAACTTTTAAAACTCAAACCCAGTGTAAAAACATACATTTATGTCAATTTTATTGAAATCTGAAAACATTGATTTTTGGCTGTTCTGATGCTTCTGGTTTAATTTACCTGCAATGTAAGGAATACAATTTTGCGCATTATAAGGTTAGGAGAAGGTCCATACACGCTTAAAAGTAGGCGCGAGGTTGCTGGGGATGAAACAAATACACCAAATAATGAATAACATGCTTTTCTAATGTAAAAACCCCATAAGACAACGTACTGTGTTTGGTCGATACACATTTTTTTTAATAACTAGGTAAATTAAATATTTATGCTAGAATGACGAGAGAGAGCTTAAAAGTTTCGCCACACTAATTCCCATCTGTTTACATGCATTAATTTTTCATCCAGGGCTTTTCTGACCCTTTTTGGGCCCAAAAACTCAAAATTTGAAAGAATAATTCCCAAAAAAGGGTTTAGAGTTTTCCAACTGATTATAGAAAGGAACGTCCCTACCAAATTTGAAGTAAATCGGACAAAAAATGCGACCGCTAGAGTGCACACACACACACACACACACACACACACACACACACACACACACACACACACACACACACACACACACACACACACACACACACACACACACACACACACACACACACACACACGTAATTTTGAACGACACCCCAAAACGTGTTCAGGGGGTCATGTTAGGAACTTCTATGGTGGTCCCGGGCTTAAGTTTCACCGTGCGGGTCATGCTAATAGTTCGCTTTTCCATAGGAAATTCACTAATAATAAACGTAAAATTGTGCCGTTGAGGAAAGCTAGTTGTCAGCTTCACGAAATATTAATCACACATTATGTCCAAAACTACGAGAAATGGTTTAATATTTCAATAAAGATTTTTAATAAATTTGTATTTTTAGCAAAACCCAAGCTAGTTATTTTAAAACATTTGTATAGAAGTCGCTTATGCGAAGAGAAAGATAATGTACAACAAATATGGGTTGATATTACTGTAACATTTCAGAAGGTAATACTTCGATACGTACAGTTAGTTAAACAACTCACTGTAGGCACTTATATCCCGATTTAGGCATATCAAAAAGAATACATGACACTGTTAACATCTGTTTGGTTCATAAACTACACGAACAATATTAAAGGAATCTAGGAGCGATGTGATATTTTACAATATACCAACCACTAAAATTAGCACTATAATGTGATTTGAAAATGAAGGTGCCTCAGCAGCATCTTTAACCCTTATCGAACGATTGCCACGTTTTCCCCACTCAATTTTCCCCTATAAGACCACCCCCAACCCCCAATCGTCACCTCGGTATCAGTAATATAAGCCGAGGAAAGTTGTACAGTCGAGTAAATTGGTTTGTCGAGACTGTCGACATTAGATAGGGGAGGAACACAAAGAAAATGGCGTTCTCCGTGCAATTTCGTTATGAAGCCAACTTTTACTCCGTGTTTTAATCCAGAACTCGGTAAGGAGCCGGGTAGTAAGATCGCCCCCTTGTTTCTGCTATTGACTTTCGCCTCGGCCCGTCCCAGCCACGACTTCTCAATCTAGTCTGATGTCATTATGTTGTCGGCGGGCTCACGCGAGCGACGTCCAAATCCGAACAACTGCCTTCCAAATCTGTTTATTTTATTTACGGCACACACCAATTTACATTATTGGTAAATATTATGCAGCCAAAAAGACAAAAACTGATACGATGCAAAACAAATTAGAAATAACAATATAACAAAGATCATATATCAGAACCTGAATAGGCAGACTAGTATTTGAAATAATCAAATGCATATAAAACAAATAAATAAATATTTTATTCAGTCAAATAAGACATTTAAATGCAGTGAACATTGTAAGGCTTACAAAAAGTAAATTTCAAATTGAAATATATGGGCCAAAGCCTAAAAACATGCCAAATACAAGCTATAAGATATATGTTACATAACTAAAAATCATCATAAAGCGAGGCAATTATAATGAAAATTATCATACAATAAAACAATACAGCAAAAACAAACTTCTTCAAGATGGTATACCTATTCTTAAATGCAATGATAAAATTACATCTTGCACTGTTATACGTGCAAGTCAGCAAAACATAGGACAAACATCAACTTATTAATTTTATACTGTAGAAAGAATTTAAAAGAAGATTTGTCTTATCAAGATTTAAATATGACTGAGAGGTTCTTCAGGGTACAGGGAAGACCTGCTCTATTTTTAGTATTTTCTATTTTTCTGTATTTTTAGTGCTATATGCGAGGAACCCTTCTGAATCCTACTGAGTCTGGATCCTGACGGATCAAAACGTTCTCTAGAACAATAATCAATCAATCAACATACACAATGTAGTGTGACAGGACGTAACTACAAATTTGGCTCTGAAATAAAATACCCCCGTCGCAGCAAACCTGCGTACTCAGCGAATTTCTAATGCATGTATATGTTTCTCACTACCACATAATGCCACCTACCAAGTTTCATAAAAATACATTTATAAATAAGAGATATGTAGCATTTTATTTATCCTCCATAAGAATAACATTAGGCTTGAGCACGCAGGTTTGCTGCAACAAGAAAGATAATAAATGTGTTTTTAAGCAATTATCAGTATAACTCAACCACGTTTACCAGGAAGCTACATACCAAGTTTTAACCATTTATGTTCATAATTAAGGGAGATATAAAACTTTACTTTTTTCTCCATAAGAATAACATTATGGTTGAGTATGCAGGTTTACTGCTACGGGGATAGTCAACAAAAAATCAATTTTTGTGCAAATATCAATATACCAGTACTAGGTGAAGCCACATACCAAGTTTCATCAATATACATTCATAAATAATGGAGATATCTAATTTTACTTATTCTCCATAAGGATAACATTGGACAACGTGTTGTGTTTAGCACTTTGAATATCTCTGCAACGGTTGGACGTAGAATCACAATTGAAACACCAAAATGATTGTTTTGTAGAGCTGAGTTGATTGGTAAAAGCAAATGTAATTTTTACATTAAAATAAACTGAGGTAAAGCCAAAAAACCTTTTCCCATAAGATTAACATGAGAGATTTTATGAGCAGGTTTTTTTGGATTTTCTCCGCAACCACTTAACCTAGGTTAATAATTCAAAATGCCATATTATTTGTTTTTTTAAGCTCTATAACATGGGCTGAACCAAAATTAAGTGTTTTAAAAATTTTAGGGTGAGAAATGCAAAAAAACTGATTTTTGGACAATTTAAAACCCCCATAAACTTCCCTTCCCATAGTCAGATTTTTCTGGTTTTTGAACTTAAAGTCATAAATGTCACTTTACACATTTGAGCCAAATTTCATCGAAATCGGACGTTTTTTACTCAAGTTATCGCATTCACGGACACACACACATACACACATATAAATATATATATACATAAAATATATATGTAACACACACACATATATATATATAAATTTGAACGAATAGTGTTTTTGTCATCTGGGGACCTCAAAACAAAAAGTTATCATGGTCTCGGGCTTAAGTCTTATGAGACCTACGGTAATAGCTTCTTCCCTATAGGGGAAATTCGCTAAAAATATATTTTAAGTAAGTGACCAACATCATTAACAAAGTTTCCATGTACCCAAGGACAAGAGGTGCAGGATGATCGTCTTTTGGTACGACCTAGCAAAGTCCCCCCCAGTTATACGCTTGATAACTCTATTATATTATTGTCTGTTTATTTTACTATTTTAGATTGTATTACATGTTATATTATTTTGGTGTTTTCTAATTTTCGTTAGACATTATGTGGTGTTGAAATGTGTGCAACTGCATTTATTAATCAAGTTATATTGTTTGCAGAAACGTTTTTGTAGCCTAGTTGTGTTCTTTATCTTTCTTAAAGGGTCTTGTCACCGGAAGTTGCCAGGCACCATCTTGGAGTTTGGTCCATAAAGCCAATGTTAACTTTGTGCCTCCGTTACTCCTCGCCCGATCTTGCAAACTTTCGTTGAGGTGTAAAAATAAAGGTGTGGTGGTTCATAAGGAAATTACATTTTCAATTTCCTTAATTTGGGCATTATGGGGTTTTAAATAAATTGTTTCGTTTTCAATTATATTACTGGTTTCTCATTAATCGATGAGTTAGCTCTAAATTGAATTTCATTAGAGACGACGAAACCTTTGATTTGAAACAAAAATTAATTGTATGTGATCAAGTGAGAAGTAACGGAGGCACCAAGCTAACCTTGGTCTTAAGGAACAAAAACTCTGAGATGGTGTCCGGAAACTTCGATGATAGTGTAGATAAAAACGGTCCAAACCTCTCAAAGGTAAGTGGGTGCCCGAGAATCGAATCTGAGACCTCATCGAAGACGCTCACCTTGGGTTAGAGAAGCGCTCACCTAGTTGGCCTTTATGTAAGTTAAATTAGTTAAAGAGTAATTTAGTTATTTTTGTGTGTGTGGTATTGTGTTTATTTTTTTCCTTGAATATTGGTAATATTTCCCAGATGGTAAACAGTTGGAAGTTTGTATTGTATTTTTCATACGTCTGCCCGAAAAAGCGGTTGTTTTCGCATTCAATATAAGTCGCAAAACAGGTGATTCCCGTATTCATTTTACTTTGCGCACTCTCGATTTACTTTGCGAACTCCAGTGTTTCAACTTAAGAACACAAAAATAGTCAAAAACAGTATGCACGTAACGTTGTTTATACATGAATTATGTTGGCAACACTGGATAATAAACATCTGATCTATTGTTGTTGCTCCCGAACAACATAAACATAACCTGTATTTTGTTGAAGTTTAATTAAAGTGTGTTTACATAAAAAAGTGTCCATAAATTGTGAGTAGGCCTAGTTATGTTACTATTACTTTAATCAGGTATAGTATATATTGAAGTACATTTTTAATAGTGGCAGCCTTCTTCTAAAAAAACGAATAAATATAATTGAAACGCTTTATTCTAACTGTAGGAAATATATCATATAGGCTATAATTAATATTATACATATCATACTGTATAATCAATATTTGGGAGACGTAGGAAATATTTAATATGCAATTCGTGCGCAAAGTGACTTTGCTGCAGTCGAGAGAAACGAAAGATCCGCCTACGGCTCGTGCGTAAACATTTCCCTCGAGTGCAGCAAAGTGTCACTTTGCGCACTTGTTGCATAAATAACTATTAGCAGCTCGCAACAGTAGAGGCAAGTTAGTATAAATGATAAACAACTAATTGGAGTATAGGCTAATAAGATATTTAGCATAAGGTTTGCTTATAAAAGTAAACTGCCCCTCAAGTACGATTGCACTTGAAATAGAGGCTTGCGATCTCGCGATTATTAAGTGCAGTATCGGATAAAATTTTGTTACTGAAAATAATTTTATTACTTTCTAATGAGACTTTTATAATTGAATACGTAATGGAATTTCCCGCCTGCCTCGAGATAAGATTGTTTAAGCTGCACGCATATGATGAATAAGCAACTGGTTATTAAATTATTAAAACAAAATGGCCGCCGGAGAGCTCCTCGGGCCACAGCTGATAACAATTCAGCGTAAACACATAATGGCTGATTTAATACCATGTCGTTTTCGTAATTACCGGACTTAGTTTGTTTATAACGTGTCCTTCGTAATTATGTAAATGTATGGAAAGGGTGAAAATCAGTTTTTTCTTTTAAGTTTCCTGCGGTTAATAAGACCACGCAACTGATAAAACCCGAGTTGCGATGAATTGCGGCATTCTCATGCGCTTCCTCGTTAGGGCGGTTGCAATTAGGAATAAGAAGACAAGTCCGGTAGCCTTGGCAGAGCGATTGTTAGGTGTTGTTCAATTTGCACTTGCATGCGGGAACATTAGCATAAAGTTATTGCAAAAGGTACGTAATGTTAAGTTGCAAATATATAACAAGATTCGCGTAATGATGAATGCAAAAAGTCATGTATCTCATTTATCATTTTTCATTGTTGCGGATTAGGAAACCCCAGCATAGCCGTTAGGCACATCTTCCACAAGCGGGAATATTGCGCAGGTTACCGGAAGGATAGGATTTAGCAGGAAAGGAAAGGGTGGGATGGGACGGCAGCCAAATTGACCCTTCATCAATTGACAGGGTATCCATCTAAAATAGCCAGGGACCATCCATTCTCAGGTTGGCAGGTTGGGACCGGAGGTTCTGTCGCTACCCTAGCCGCTGCAAATAGAGGGACTAAAGGTGAAAGGAAAATTTGTCATAATGGACTGCCAAAAGATTTACCATATGTAATGACAACTTCATTTGCTATACCCAATGTCAGCCTCAAAAGTGGTATAAGGTCATGTATCTGGGACAAGTGATGTATCTATGAAATTCGTTCATATGACGACTCTAGAAATTGTCTAGGTAATAGAAAAAGTTGATTATGATCGAATTATTTTAGTGTTATATTTAAAAGGCTACGAATTTGTATATACAAATAAATATTTTTAAAATCGAACCCTCTCTCTCTATATATATATATATATTTACTTTTCCAAAGATGCAACCCTTTGCAATGCGTTTATACCATGCTAGCGATCATCCAGATTTTGGTGATCGAGATTCGACCAAAAATTAATCTACCAACATTGGCTGTTTGGGTGACTAACAGTATAAAGAGTATACAGTATATACAAAGGTATCGTATTATAATTAGTTTTAAATGTATTCTCCCCTCGACATTCATATACCGTTACTTACACAGAATCGGTCTTGAACGGTCATGTAAAAAGAACAAAATATCTACTCTTTCCTAATTTTACGTTGATGATTATAAACTCAACCTCATAACTTCAAGGTAAAATTAATTGCAATTCAGTACTATTTATAATATGCCTGAAAAATCTTTTCTTTTTGTTGTGTTATCATTTGTTACTATATTAACAGTTGTAAAATGTACTATTCAATTGATTACTGGTCTTCCATAAGATTGGAACTTTGAAGGCCTGTGGGGCGTAGCATTTTGGCCTCTGAGGCCGATGTATTTGCAAGGGGTGTAATCATAAGCGATTTTATTTTCAAAAACGACTATACCTTTCTAAAAGTAAGGGTGAATATCTCCCTTGGCGCACACTTGCTGAGAAAAGCTTTTCCAAAATTAATTGTGCTTGCCTATTAATGCAATGATTTAATCAGAATTCACGAAGACACCTCACCATTTATACTTCAGCTACGTAAAAGCGAAAATAATCAGGCAATCTGGCTGCTAAGACGGATAATTGAAACATCGACTACCGCGTTGGCGAGGAGGCGCAGGGGGCCAGATAAATGGAATGTAATTCGTCGAGTATATAAATCGAGACGAGACTAGTAAATGAAACGGCTGAGTCGGCGAAGAAAGGAAATTGAATCCGATAAGAGTGAAATGTGAAGCGAGAATAATGAGAAGAGAGATTGATGCGATTGTCTCCGAGCCATTAACAAGTCTCGGACAGAAGACGAACATTCGTCGATGCCACCTGCCAGGTGGTCGAGTGCAGTCGCTCCAAACTTGGGCGATATCGGTCTTAGTTAAGCACTTTAGCCGGGATAAATGCGCCTTATCTCATCGGGGAGAGGAATTAAAATTACCTTCTATTTACTTGGCACACCAAAAGTTCCGAAAGGTGAAAAGTACTGAATATTGTATATATTATATGCTCGTTGAAAACTTGACTTTTTCGGACTCGTTTCACCAAGGAGAAGTGTAACATATTGAAATATGTTACTGTGTTAATCGGCAACAAAGAATCTATGCAGACAAACCGTATGAACTCAGACCATTCTAGAAAGTTTTGAGAATCTCAGAGAGTGACCACACACTTGAATGTCTTGTGCTATTTTAATTGTAAACTGGACAGTATTACTAAACATGTATCGAATAGTTTCCTCGATTGTTCACTGATATTTATCTGGCATCTTGCATTTTAAACATATACTATCCAATAACAATATTGAATGTGTTTTTTGTTAGATTTAGAGAGTTAACTGGGGGGCGAGCTTTGCTCGGGAAGGTCAGCCAGTTTGTTTAGACGACTTGGAGTAATTTTTCAGTAAATTTTCACTGAAGAGCAGAATTGCTTAGCTTATTTGCATCTTTTCTGCATGTTTAAGTTCACTCTAGTTGTTATTATAGCTCAAAACCTTTGATTAGATCAATTATCCAACAAAATATTTTATTTTAAGATTTGTAACCATGACTTGGCGTATTGCATTGTAATATTTGTCAACATGCTAAATAAAGAACTTTAACTTGATTTATTTTGGATATGGCATGACCACTCTACATGTAAACTTCATTCAATGGTTTAAGTCACTGCTCTCATTAAACCACATGTTAATAATGAATCGACGCGAGTATTACTTTGACAGTTCACTGGTTGATTACAAACTCAATAAGTGCAATGTTATTTTTTTACTTTTTTCGTGTTTTTACATAATTAGATTTTTCCTAGGGACAGGGCCTGTCTAGAACTTATTAACCTATTTGTATTCAAAAAATGAGTTAATTACAAAACTTTAAGGATATCGTTGAACCATTTTTGGGATCAGAGTTGCAAGCGAGGCAACCAAACAACCAATCAAGCAAACCTTACTCATATTAGAGTAGGCCTATAGGATAACCGAAATGCCACAGTCCATCATGAATCCGTGGTTGTATAATTCTAAACTCTAATACGAGCATTATCTCTTGGTCTGTTTGAAAAGTTGATTTTGCAATCCAGCGGAAGGATGTTGCTTAAAGGAATTGGGAGGGATTGGACCTAAAAAATCTATTGCATCTCTGTGGAACTCAAACTTTGTTAAAGAAAACTCATTTGAAAATTGGAAATTATTATATTGAGATTTTTGAGTTTCAAATTGAAGAAACATAAAACTACTACCTCAGGGGAATTGAGTTATAATAACAACTGGAGTAGCCTTTACATGCGGAAAAAGAGGGTTGAGCGTATAAAATCTACTCATAATGAAGGTGGCAGTGGTGAAAAACTATTCTAGGCCTTTTTACCACACTGACAAGCCTTCTCTGAGCCAAACTCGGTCCCCCAGGTACTTTATTTAATGGCACAAGCTATTAGGGATCGATATTGTAAAGCATTATACAGTATAATAATATTATATTATTATACTTTATAATTGGGCAGATTATAAAGTATAGCTTTGAAAAATACTTTTGGCCTGTATTTTACATTATTTTAATATTTGTTTTCAATGGGTCAGTATTGTTTTGACTATCTATGCTCTAAATTAGTCCAAGCTACAATACATTTAGTTAAACTCACTAATGAAACTGAATAGCGCTACAATTATTTATATTCGATGTCTCTGTATGATATTAAAGAATTAATTTAAGAAGGTATGTACCTTCATAAAACATTAAATACAAGTAATTACAGTGAATTACCCTACTTGACAAATTTACCAAATAGAGACAAATGTACAATTTTTATTTCTTCATGTAGACTTTTCAGGCATTACACGGTGACGATAGTTAAGGAGTAGAAATTGTTTACATGATTTAATATAATAAATCTTTATAATTTCGTTTGGCCCTGGCGAAACGACCCTAATCACCTAATTAAGCATCATTGCGCTGCAGTTAAAAATTCATAAATTAACGCCCTTTTAAAATGTTAAAATCTATTTACAAGTAAATAAGCTTAATTAATTTTAAGCGATATTTTATACGTCCACTTGGCGCTAATTGGACTACAAGTATGACCAATTACGAGTTATTTTAAACTGAGTAAATCCATAATGCATAAAAAATGCGTTCTAAATCTTTAATCTTTAAGCATCTGACACTGCATCGCACGTACGGGGCGTTTAAATTCCACACACGTACTTAATTATTTAAACAGGTTTCAAATGGAAAACAACAATTAGTATCAAAAGTGTTTTTGGGGGTGGTAAAAATTAATAATCGATTGAAGAGTAACCTTTAAAGAAGATTTTGGCCGTCACAAAACATTTAGTCCGATTAATTTAGAGATTGGTTTACGGGTCATAAATTAAATATTAACTAGTGGCTTGAAGGGGCCAAAGCCCCCAACCGTGATCCAATATACTCTGCCTCATCCGAGTTTAGTTACGCTTTACATAATGAGGGAATAATACATTATAAGGAGGAACACGTAAGTTCGTAAACAAAGTAGTCACGTAATCACATGTTTTAATGTAAGCAAAGCAGAAGTTTAAATCCCCATGCTTTTTTATGGGGGATGTTTTACGTTATTTCTCGTTTGCTTATAACCTTTTTAGAAATACAGCTATTTTTACCTAGTCTCTGGGATCAAGACCTTAAATTTGAGCCGTCTCCCATCAACCTGTGATTTGCCAAACTCCCACAATTTTGACTTAACAATTTTGCTTACAGTATTATTTATAAAGATAGTACACATATTGAATTCAAATATAAACACCAATTAGAATAGTACCAGTTATGGATATGGAAGATAAAAATTAATCGTACCTAGTTCTCTCTGTTGCTCTCAGTTTAGGTGATTTAGTACAATTCTCTTGAGAATAATGCAGACAACAATAACAATTAATAACAATAATAACAATTTTGACACGGATACTTTTCAAAGTACCTCTGATAACTGTATATACGATAATTCATATTCTTCGCTTTTTGTCTTTGAATCATCCATGCTGTTAATTAGGCGAATGTTTAGCCACATTCACTTCATGAGTTACATTAACGAATAGTTTTTGTAGTGCACATTCAAAATTAAACATTTAAATATTTTTTTAAACCAAACAATATCATAAGTTTCTCCTCGAGCTTAATTTTGGAAACCTTGTTGTTTGTTAAGAAAAAACAAGTATTTTTACCATAGTTCTACATCATAATAACTACCACCTCCAAACCTGGCTTAACCTATCAAGGGACCATACAAATATTACGTAACGCACTTAAG
This sequence comes from Allygus modestus, assembly GCA_963675035.1. Classification (NCBI taxonomy): domain Eukaryota; kingdom Metazoa; phylum Arthropoda; class Insecta; order Hemiptera; family Cicadellidae; genus Allygus; species Allygus modestus. Next base: position 70,776,910 of record OY776114.1, on the reverse strand, counting down.
GGAGGGGAGGGGGTATTGCGTGGCGCTATGTAGCGTTATGTGGGAGAGGGGGGATTGGATCAACGTTAAGTAACTCACACATAATATTAACCCTAAAAAACCTGGTACACTCCCGTATCTATTGAGATAGTTTATTTTATTGTTTATATTATTAGTAACAGTCTTGTTTGTTTATATAAATTTTGCCTTGAAAAAAGTTGTCAAAAATGTTGTTAGAAGAAAGTAATTAAAAAGTGTAATGATTCATTGAAATCCATATTCCAAGTTGCTAATAAAACGATGTATAAAATGTTAAAGCTGTTTTAAAGCCTACTACGATTGGGTTACGTAACACTGGGGGGAGGCGGGGTGTATGGTCAAGTGTTATGGTGCGTTACATGGGGGAGGGGGGCCTGAAATGACGAAAGAGTGCGTTACGTAATATGTGTATGGCTCTCAATTGCTAAACATAGAACCTTATTATCTGGACACCACATGTTTTATAACGGAATCCGGCTTTAACAAACAGCTCAAAAGAGGAAATTGAGCGTAATAAATTTAAATTTCAACTGAAAGTGTTCTCCTTGACAAGATGCCTTAAGGTAGCGAAATGTAAATTTAATTAGTTATACATTAGTTCAAAGCGAAATTTGTAAGTAAAAATTGTGGGAGTTTGGCAAATCGCAGGATGATGGGAGACGGCTAAAATTAATGGTCTTTATCCCAGGAACTCGGGAAAAATAGCAGTATAGTATTTCTAAAAAGTGACCAGCGAATGAGAAATAACGTGAAACATCCCCCATAAGAAAAGCATTAGGATTTAATACCCCCGTCGCAGCAAACCTGCATACTCAGCGAATTTCCAATGGAGATATAAATGTCTTAATACTACATAAAGCCACTTACCAAGTTTCATAAAAATATATTCACAAATAAGCGATATATACAATTTTAATTATTCTCCATAAGAATAACATTGGGGCTGAGTACGCAGGTTTGCTGCAACAAGGAACACAAAAAATTGGTTTTTATGCTAATATCAATATAACTCAACTAGGTGAAGTCGTATTCCAGTTTTTATTTATTTATGGTCATAATTAAGGGAGACAGAGCATTTAGTTATTATCCATAAGAATAACATGGGGCATGAGTACGCAGGTTTGCTGCTACGGGAGGATTATGCAAAAACAATTTTTTGAAGCAAATATCAATAGACCTCAACGAGATTAAGCTGTATACCAAGTTTCGTCAGTATACGTTCATAAATAAGCGAGATAAAAAAAATTTCTTTTCCTCCATAAGAATAACATTAGACAACGTACTGTGTTTAGCACTTTCAATATCTCGGTAACCAATTGACGTAGAGGAATGATCTAAATACCAAATTGTGTGTTTTTTTAAGCTAAATCGAATGGTCAAAACTAAAATTTGACTTTTTCAAAAATTATGTGTAAAAAATTCAAAAAACCCATTTTTGGGGTACAAAACCCCCCCAAAATACCCCTTCGGATAGGTCGATCTGTCTGGTTTTCGAACTTAAAGTCATAAATGCTGCTTTACATGTTTATACCAAATTTCGTCAAAATCGGATAATTTTTACGAGAGTTATCGTGCTCACGGACACACACACACATATATATATATATATATATATATATATATATATATATACAGTATCGAACGAATGGTGTTTTTGGGGTCTGGGGACCTCAAAACGAAAAGTTATCATGGTCCCGGGCCTAGGTCTTACCATGCCGACTACGGTAATAGCTTCTTCCATATAGGGGAAATTCGCTAAAAACGTCTGCTTTGTTTAAATTAAACATGTGATTAAGTGCCCACTTTGTTTACGAACTGTCATGAGTTCCTCCATTGAGCAAGGTTAAGGGCTGCATATATGGATAATACTACATATATAGTTAGTAGATTTGATATGATTTAATATTTATTTTGAAGTATAATTTTAATTATTGCTACGACTAGCTCATAAACGTAAATGCATCTTTTGGCACAATAGAATCTAAATTAAATAATACGTGAAAAATAATAATACAAATTTTAATTAGCCTACTAAAGATAAAAATCACAAAAATTAGTATGTACATTTACGAACGATCCCTTGTTTAACGAGTTGTAATTGTTGAAAATTGCATTTAAACCAGTAGCCTAAAGGCGGATCAAACGGGTTCAGCTGTCCCGGGCTGCGGCCGCGACCGATAATTTGATAATTGCCCGGATGAATTTGAGATAAATGCCATCGTTCGGGAGTCGGTCGAAAAGTCAACAGCGGTACTCCGTTATTAGCCGCAGTCGAGTAATATCTGTCATCGGCCTCTCTGTCATTACTGGCTATTATGATGTTTGGCGTCCCAAAACACCCCACTAATATGTAGATTAAACTTAGGGTATGAATTGATGTGTTAAGAAGTTTTAATGATAGTTTTTTCTAAAATTACTGATCTTGAATTTATTTTGGAAAACCGATACGTGTCCCATTAAATTTTACGTTAATTCCAACATGTGGGTAAGGTACTATCTTTATCTTCTTAAAATGGTCCGATTTTAATTTTGAAACTTCGATAACTTAATTTTTTGAAGTTCGCCGGATCCGATCATCAGCAAAATCCTGAGTAAATGTTGTGAGGGTTCGAAACTGGATCTAGCGGCCATTGGTCATTGGGCTATAATTTAATGATCCTAAAGATCAGTCGGTCTTAGACAGTAACAAGGCTACACAAGGTATCTCACCCATTCCTCATAAAAAAAGTACATTATTCTCTTGTTAATTCCAAAGTACAGTATCGTATTTCTTGCTTTTGTGGACCATATATTATTTAAAACCTTAAACCTGTTATTACAAAAAAAGATTATAAAATGTTGCAAGTCAGAATGGATGAATTATATTTTCCTTTGTTTAAATTGTTGGGCATTTTACCTCTTAGACATTTATATATTTATCGAGTGTTACGTATTTTCTTTATTAGTGGAGGTAATGGAACCAGTAACATTAGTATTCTTTCTACTACATTTCAATTGAGGAAGTGCATTGCGGTTCCTCATCCAAACAATGAGGCCTTTAAAAGATTTTTTCTGTATTGTACTCCTAAATTATTTGGAAAGTTGCCAATTAAAATTGCTTCTTCTGAGCAGATTAAAATCTTTCTTAAATTATTGAAGATATGGTTATTTGAAAACAATGAAGTTGAAGTTTTTTTTTAAAATTAACAACTAAGAAATTTGATATAGTAGGTATTTCATTTGCACAACAGTGTTCTTTTATGTTTATTTTTTTCAAATTGACCTTCATAGTAATTGCATTAATAAGCAGGGTGCAAACAGGTATATTCTTATATATTTTAATTATTGGTTTATACTAAGCAATCGTAACGTATTAAAAAAAAGTATTTAAACGTATTTAAAAAAATGCAATCCCACTTTTTATATTTTTCTTAAGCGGAATTCCTAAATGTTCCTCAAACCTCCCGAAAGTGGATTGTGAAGGTGACGTTTGAAGAAGGTTTAAGGCCGGTTTGAGATAACGGTTGAATATAATTATAATAGCGGACAATTAAATTGACAGTTGGGCTGTAGCCAACAGCATGGCTGTACGCAGTCAATGATGCCATTTTGTAATAGAAAAATATCACTCGAATGTTATTCCGATCAGCTGGTATGGAGTTTTGGCAATGCAGCACGTCTACTATTGGCTGATCTTGGTTGATAGCCTGGCAAACCACGCCCTCAACTGTCAAGTTATTTGTACGCTATTATAGAAGGTAGAATCATCATTCAAACTTATATTATCCTTTGTATCATTGCGAATCAACCAATTAAAGATGGGGACACGTTAATTTTGGTTTGATAGGATACCAACACGCGCAAAAAATTTAACTTTAGGGAACGTTTGTGAATGCTGAAATTCTCACTTGATATATACACTACTATGCATACTGTGGGTTGAAACCTGTATATTGAAATAACTACTGGATTGGCCTAAGCAAAATTATTCTTTAGAACTGTTACTTGTCTCTAGAATGATTTGTTGATTATTCGTTTTCCAATTTCATAAAATCATAGCACTTATTTCAATTCCTTAAAAGTGTTTTAAACAAAAATAATTAAATAAACGAATTAATTTTTATATTTATTGTTATTGTTATAAAGGTTGCCTGGTTTGAATACTTTTTTGTACAATAAACAGCCAGCACGAGTATACTATGTTTTAGAGGCAAGTTATTTATCAAGAGGTCGTTTTTTATAACTTAATTTTTACATTTACTTTAGCTAACCCGGCTGTTTATAGGGTACATCTCGAAGTGTTTTATCCAGGGGTAGAAGTAGGACAACAGACAACAGACAACAGACAGGAGACAACAACGCCCGTCGTGTCCTTATCACTCCCTTGCAACTCGACGCCACCCGGCTTTTTAATTTTCTGCTCCGACGCGCCACGGACAGACGGACGGACACACATTGCGGTCCAGACTCTCAATTAACAGATTACATTTGTCCTTTCCTCTGCCCTTTGCCCTTTCCCCTCGTGCTCCTATGTACTTTAAAGTCTGTCCCTGGCGATATTCCACCTCAACTCATTTCTTTAGTAAGTTTTGTATTGCCCAGTGGGTTTTGCAATTTGATTAACGATTTAAGGAGCTCCAGAACTCTGATTCTACCTTCTCCCAAAAGACCAATGACTGCATCCCTTCCCTCAACAATATACTAAATTCTTGATTCATGGCTCATTTTATCGAGCAAAACATACCTAGTGATTTCAGTGAGCACTATAGTAAATAGAAAATAATATTTGTTCATTAAACTTCCAAAATATTCAATTTTTATTAGTGAACTATTTGTGATATAAAAATTCTGCTCGTTGAAATCGCAAGGTATTTTGCTGCTTTATAAATGAACCAGAAATCAACTATTTCGAATAATCGATTGATAAGGAAGGGATTTGAAAGTTAACATTGACCTTGCGGTAAAAACAGGTAGAAACGGGAGCACCTCCTGGTGGAACAATCGAATGAAAATAATCGATATAAATTATCGATATACGTTAATGTTTTGATATTTCGATATAAATAAATCGGATCAAATCGATAAAACTGATATGTTACAACCATAATAATACGAGTATATGTTTACAACACCGAAACAACACTTTATTTTCTCCCTTGATTTTCATCTTCATATCGTCGTTATAAACTTTGCCTTTCATTGATTGTGTAATTAAACGATGATTTTTCAGAAACTCGTCGCAGATCATATTATTTATCAGGATACCTCTGAAAGAGAAAGATTCAGAATGTCAGGGAAAGATTCATTTCTAAATTTTTAAAGCAGCTAAAAGCGCATATCCAGGAAATTAAACTTGTAAATGTTTCATGTTATTTATGTTAGACAGGATTGATAAAATAGTCTTGCAACACTATAAAGTATATTTACACTTATATTGTGCTTACATACAATACGGTAAAATATACACAAAAGATGGTACAAGTCGATCGATTTCAACCAGTTACACCAGTCATCATCAGGCCCTCTACAGGCATTCTCTGATTGGGCCTGATGATGACCGGTGTAACTGGTTAAAATCGATCGCCTTGTACCATCTTTTGTGTATATTTTACTGTCTTGTATGTAAGTACAGTATAAGTGTAAATATACTTTATAGTGTTGTAAGACGTATTTTATTTATCCTGTTTAGTTGTAACAACACGTATCATGCTAATAAAGAAATTATTTATGTTAGGCATGGTTGAATTTATTTAGTTTAAAGTTAATAAATGTATGATAAATGTACTTGTATTTATTGCGAAACCTTAATAATCGAATTAAAATAATCTATTATGTACATCAATATTTTATAAAGACTATTTTCATTCGACTGTTCCATCGGGCGTCTGCGGAAGTGCAACCCCCCTTCTTGACAGGTCCCACTTAGAAGCTTAACATTATTAGAATCTATTCAGTTAAATGGTGACCACGAATCATATTTTTTGTAAACATAATATTTAAACATCTTTAGCAGAAGGATAATATATTCCCGATGATGTAACTGTCAAGAGTAATCATTGATAATTTTGCCTCAGAAAATGCTCGATGAAGTAAAAATTACTTTGTCAACGCAAAATACAGCAAGTTCATGAATAACTTAAAAATATTTTTATTGCGTATTATGATAACGACATATAAAAACGAACGTTGTAATGCGAGTTTTTTATTACGTGAAAATTATAAGCCCGATAAATTTATTACTAAAAATTGTATCCCTTTAATATACACACACAATAATTGTTAATAAAGAATACGAAGACTCACAACGTCCATATGGCACTGATAAGTGGTGATTCAAATGGTACACAAGTGTCATAAACCCCCGCGGCTGCGAAATAAGGCAATATTTTTGCCGGTAAAAGCCGAAACGTGCGCGGGAAATAACACAGCGGTGTTAACCTGCTCGTTTATGTGTACAGAATGTAGGAAATATTCCGTAGTAAATTGAAATCGAGAACCATTTATAAAGCCATTTACGTAATTTAGTGCGACACACTTGTAGCAGGTTTCACCTTTAACGCTTGCAGAGCTATTTATTTGGACGTTCAACGAATATAAAACATCCGTAAGCACCACTTACAGGAGCTCGGGGCAAATTGTTTCGATTTATGGCGAGGCCGTATCATTAGAAGCGGCATAAGCCGGCGCCGCTCTCCGCGCGGGTATACGTAGGTTCACAGAGAATACATTCTGTACGGGGATGCGGGAAATGTGTAAGGACTTAAGGAAGCATTTTGTTTTTGGCCATTTAAAAGTACCTACTTATAATTTAAGTACACGGTGAAGGAGGGGAGATAATTGGAAATAAGATTTGTGCAAAGCGAGATGATAGGTTATGGACAAAGTAATAATTGGAATTACTCAAAAAAATCGACTGATTCAATAACGTTCTTTGGGATACACACATTAGACATTTTGTTTAAAATTATGAAATAACCGACTGTATTCCCATTTTAGATTTGTAAACAGTCGTCCATATAGTGTCAACATAAAATAGAGATCAAAATATAACTTCAATAAAGTTAAAGTGATCAAATTCAGTGCAACTGCTAAATTGATTGCTAAAATATTAATTGACTAGTTGTCCTGTTGCTCGAATCCAAGCAAGTTTGTACCCAACGAAAGGTTTCTTCAGCTGTAAACAAAAATAACAAAACATCTGATATTGAAATGGATGATAACATCGTACTTTCAATCAACACGTAATTTAAACTTCCGCCGTCGGATAGCTCCACTGTTCCGAAAATTCAGCCCTTTACTGTGTTTAGGTGATGCCCTTTCTTAAAATTCTGAGACGTATTGGCAAATTTGCGTAAAAATACCTTTAATTTGGCACCTCGAACGTTAAAATCCGTCCAGCCGTTATCAAGTTATGACTGTGAAGGAAAAACCCCTAGCGTATTAACATATAGAAGATACCATAGTTGATCAACAATTAGTATTCATCTGCTGTCCTCAGTGTCGAACCCAATTTATCATGTTATTGTAATTTTTATGTTAAACCATATTGTTATTTGTCTCGGTTACCCCAATAAATATACAATGACAATTAAATAATAGAATGATTTATTTTTTTAGGCTGTTTTTACAACTTTAAAAATTAAATTTCAGTTCTAATGCATCATTTACACAATAAGATATTAAATAGGGTATGTAGATCACTCAATAAGAAAAATTTAGATTTAAACGTTTAACCTTATATTTTGTACGATTATAAATCATAAAAAATAGTCCGCAGAGTAAGCTTCTTCAAAAATTTCTACACTATATTTAAATCATCTGAGACATTCTCTTATATCGACAAAACACAGAAGCGCTCGACGAAAATTCCACAACTCAGTGACAGCTGTTTATTCACACAAGGAAATAAAACGAAATCTTATTTTGTATGGCAACAAAAACAAAAGTTTGTTGGTGTTCCAGTTGTTGGCACTGCTCAGCCAAGTGTGACGACAAGCCTCTCAAATCCAATCTGGAGCTGAAACACTCAGTCTTTCCTCCGACTCTGTGTAGCGAGTTTTTCTTCGATCATATTATATTGTTCCCCCATTGCATGCACTCCTCAAACTTGGCTTGAAGCGATCTATACTGATTACAAGATAACTTGTCTAGATATAGCACGGTCCTGTGAACTTGGTTATTGAGGTATTTTCTTGGTGTGATTTTGACCAAGTTAGCCTTCAATCCTTTTTTATTATTAACTTTTGTAGTATAAAATAATTTATTTTCTCCTTTGTATTACATAACAAATAGTATTTGTTATAGTTGTTCAACACAGTTGCTAATTTTTTCGTAAATTTAGAAAAAAGGGTTAAAACTAAAACTATAAAAATGGCAACAAGATAAGCCCAATAATTTTCCAATAGTTGTATAATTACCTGTGTTATCGGTAAACCAAAATCGTAATGGCAACTCCATGCAACTTCTTCCGGAGTCGTAATTTGGTCGTTCATGGATGCAGTTATTGTCATTAGAATATCATCGAAATGATAAATACCCCCTTAGCAGCAAACCTGCATACTCAGCGAATTTTCAATGCATATTAATTTATCGCAATACACCATAAAGCAACATACCAAGTTTCATCAATATACATTCATAAATAAACGATTTATGACATTTGAATTATTCTCCATAAGAATAACATGGCGGATGAGTATGCAGGTTTGCTGAAATAAGGAACACTAAAAATGGTCTTTCATACAAATATCAATATAATTCAACTAGGTAAAGCCACATACCAAGGTCTATTAATTTATGTTCATAATTAAAGGAGATAACAAGTTAATTATTCTCCATAAGAATAACATGGGGCTGAGTATGCAGGTTTGCTGCTACGGGGAATATCGGCCAAAAAATGGGTTTTTGTGCAAATATCAATATACCACAATGAAAGAAGCAATATACCAAGTTTCGTCAGGATAAGTTGATAAATAAGCGAGATATACAATTTTTCTTATCCTCCATAAGAATAACATTGGACAACGTACTGTGTTTAGTTACTTTCAATATGTCAGTAACCAATTAGCGTAGAGCAATGATTAAAACATCAAATTGTGCGTCTTTTTAAGCTGATTCCAATGGGGAAAAATAAAATTTTACTTTTTCAAAAATTGTATGTAAAAAACCCAAAAAACCCATTTTTGGGGTACAAAACCCCCCCAAAATACCCTTTCGGATAGGTCGATCTGTCTGGTTTTCGAACTTAAAGTCATAAATGCTGCTTTACACGTTTGTACCAAATTTCATCAAAATCGGACCTTTTTTACGAGAGTTATCGCACCCACGGACACACACATATATATATATATATATATATATATATATATATATATATATATATATATATATATATATATATATATACAGTTTCGAACGAATGGTGTTTTTGGGGTCTGGGGACCTTAAAACGAAAAGTTATCATGGTCCCGGGCCTAGGTCTTGCCATGCCGACTACGGTAATAGCTTCTTCCCTATAGGGGAAATTCGCTAAAAGAACATTTAAAGGTTTAATTGACCCGTCTCAATTTTAAACATTTACTTATTAAACTAGAACCGAGTGGTTTAGAGATGGTGTTCGCGTGATTCCAACACCAAAATTTCAACTTTCAAATTACTTTAAAAGTTTGTGTCATCTGATAAGAACTTATCACTTCTTATCATCTGATAAAAAGTGCGAAAGGTACGTCGTTACTCGTCTCTAAAGACGTCTAGGACTTAATTGCAACAATAGAAGACTATGGAACTCTTTTTCCCCTATACAAAAACCCTTAGGCCATTCAGAATACCAACTGCGAACTGCGGAAATTGCAGTGTCGGTCGACCTTGTCAAATATAGACTAACATAGTCAAGCCATACCGAGTTGAAATAGCCTTGAACGGCAGAGTAATAATTGTAAGTGAGAGGAAAAACATGTTAAACAAATTGTGTTCTTAAGCTTTGCCATTATAGAAGTATTTTAGGATTTGATTGAACGATTATTATTTGTGCTCGTACAATTCTTCTCATATCTCTTAGCTATAGTTTTGCGCTATAAAATGCCAGTAATTCATCAATTTTGGATAGACTGTTGAAGAAGAGTGGGATTTTAAGGGGACTTTAAACCAACACTTTTTTGTTTTTTATTTTTATTATTTATTAAAATTTACAAAGATATAACTCATTTAGGTATAATTAGAAAGTAACTGGTTGAAACAAATAAAATACTGAAGGCTTGCGCAACATTTCAGCGCTCTGTCAGACAGTAGTGAGAGCTACTATGGGTGGTTAGGTCATTTATTATATTTCCCGAAACTTTGATTTTTTTTTCATTTATTTATGTCACTTTTCTCAGACAATTATATAGATATCTTTATGAAATTTGTATGGTGTTTATATAACACTATTACCAAGAGATTTAATGAAAACTCCAAATAATACCCAAGAAAACAATTATTTAAATGTGAAATTTCTATGTAAAAAAGTTATTTTTATAAAAAAGATTACTTAGACATATTATATTGAAAAATACCTGTGTAGCATACTAATGTAAGAGATTACCTACAAGGAGAAAATACCCCCGTCGCAGCAAACCTGCATACTCAGCGAATTTCCAATGAATATATAACATAACATATTATAACACTTAACAGGATTCATAAGAAATGTATTCACAAACAAGCGATATTTAAAATATTAATTATCCTCCATAAGAATAACATTGGGGATGAGTACGCAGGTTTGCTGCAACAAGGCTCACAAAATAATGGGTTTTTATGCAAATATCAATAGAACTCATCTTAGTGAAGTCACATACCAAGTTTCATCCATATACATTCATAAATAAGCGATATATAACATTTTAAGTATTTTCCATAAGAATAACATGGGGACCAAGTACCTAGGTTTGCTGCTGCAGGAGCCATAGGTGAAAAATTGTTTTTTTTGTGCAAACAACAATAAACCATAACCAGATCAAGCCATATACCAAATTTCGCCAGTTTATGTTCATAAATAAGCGAGATATACAATTTTTCTTTTTCTCCATAAGAATAACATTAGACAACGTACTGTGTTTAGCACTTTCAATATCTTGGTAACCAATTGACATAGAGCAATGATCAAAATACCAAATTGTTTGTTTTTCTAAGCTGAATTCAATTATATAAATTAAAATTTGATTTAAATTAAAATTAAATGTGAAAACCCCAAAAAACACATTTTTGGGGTACAAAATCCCCCAAAAACCCCCCTTTGGATGGTGCGATTCATCTGGTTTTCAAACTCGTTCAAATAAATGGTACTTTACACATTTGTACCAAATTTCATTAAAATCGGACCTTTTTTACGAGAGTTATCGTGCTTACGGACACACACACACACATATATATATATATATATATATATATATATATATATATATATATATATAAAAATATATATAAACATATATATACATATATACAAATTTGAACGAATGGTGTTTTTGGCATCTGGGGACCTCAAAATGAAAAGTTATCATGGTCTCGCGCTTAAGTCTTACCATGAGACCTACAGTAATAGCTTTTTCCCTATAGGGGAAATTCGCTGAAAATTATGACAATATCTCATACGGTTTTTGAGAAAATTGGCATCTAGTTAACATTGAGTTAGATAGGCTTTTGAAGTCCTCTTAAGTGAACATTGATCCTATGTGAGAAGCGGGTAGAAACAGATAACTGGATCCCTCCCAAAACTAGTTTTGTTATTGTCGGTCAAACTCATTCGTTTCCGTCCAGCTATGAGCACGCATCTCAACCAATGCCCATATTTCCACCTCCCTCATTTCCCTTCCCATAAAGGCGGTCACAACTCAGCAGGAATCACGACACAGCGGCGGCCACAAAAGGGAAATTGAATGATCGCATAAACCACATAAACCCCGGCCGCGCGATTACCAGCACTTACAGCCAATAAAGCGCGCTCAGGTCCGCCGTCGGATCACAAACACTTAGCGAATGCCGAGGCGGGACAACACGTGTCAATTAACAGTTTACGCGGCTCCGGACTAATTTATGTCCAACCAGGAGGTTTACGGACACAAAATGTCGTTAATTGTCGCGGAGATGCGCGAGTAATTGCGCCGAGACGTGGACTACATTTGTTGCGCGTTGCCAGTTCTCGCACGTCGCTACTCGATTTTTTTAATGCTAATTAGAGCGTATTGATGCGAACGAGGGAATGTCGACTGGTTCGTGCGTCCAAGGTCCGCGGCGGGGAATATTAAATCCCGTGAGTTTATTCGGTTGTTAACACTGAACACCGTGGTTTTACGAATCGTTGTACGGGTGGGGAAGTCGGTGATTTTCTAGCTTTGGGACTAAGTTTCTTTGACTTCGAATTTACGTTTTTAACTTTGTTAGATGTAAAAGTAAAAAATTGTTTTAAAAGATTCCTCTATAATTTTTTTTTTCTAAATTCTGATACATAGTCAATCATTGTCATGAGATAACACATTATTATTATCGTTTTAAAGGTTTGTTTGTACGTTCGCACACTGTCAGTTTTTTCAGTTATGTAAAGTTAGTTTACATTTATATATTTCCAGAGTAAACTTTTTTATAATTAAATATTCTTTTACGGATTTTACTAAAAGAAAAGTAAGATTGTTTTAGTCCTTGTAGTAACTACTTCTATTATCGTTAGATTTTTACTAAGTAAAAGAACAGTTTAACAAACCGAATTTACAGTTTATGACCTTACCTTATGAGCTCTCACTATTTATACCCATCAATTACCTCAGATTAACAGGGCTACTGGAATGTGATTCTTGAATACAAAACGGTTAAAGATTGCTTTTAATAAAGGTTTATTTTCTGTGTACCTTTAAGATTAGATAATCCTTAAATTGGATACTAACCAATTCTTTTAAGTTTTAGAGGTTGATACAATGAGAGCAGAAAATGTTATAGTTTTGCCGTTAGTAAGGCCTGTGTCGCTAAATCTTTGAGTCTTACCAGCGGTTGCATTTATCAAAGATTTGATTAATAATAAGTCTAATTTTGTCCGTATAAACTCAATTTTATCACAAATGGCTAAGTATAAGCTGGAACAGGAATCAATATTTTTAAAATTAAATTAACAATAGATCAATTGTTAATCAAGGCTTCATTCTAATATAGAAATATAGAGTGTTAGGAAAACACCGTGTTTGGCTATGAAGTTACAGTTAAACTTTATAGCGGTATTTTATTGTCAAACAAAATATTATAATGAATCATGTCTTATAGAGGCAATTTCGGGAAAACGCTCTTAACAAGTACAACTTCAAGGTCAAGAAAGACCTCGGTCGGATTTACTCGGTTGCCTTATTGCCGAAGTGACCAACAAATCGTTCCTTCCTTGGCTCCTGTCCCGCGGCAAACCCAATCGACACCTTGGCAAGCGACCCAAGTGAGAACTCATTCCGGAATTTATCAGCAGATTGAAAAGTTACGAGGTGGCGCAGATGATTTGTCGAGACTCGTCTGAGCGATGCGAGGTCCCCAGCTGCCACCTCCAGCGGCCACCTGCCGAACTAGCGGCCGCCCGCAGCACAATCCCTATAGAAATGTCAAACGATATCCCTATAGAAATGTCAAACGATCGGAGGATTCGGCGACGACGGGGGTCTAATTAAGGCTGTGAATTAAGCGGGCTCGACTTATTAAAACAAAGAATCGGGCGGGGGAGGGAGGTTTTTAATTAGCGTGTTAATTCAGCGCTGGCTGGCTATTAGTTGACGTCTTTCTCTCATTTGTTATGAATTACGAGACACGGCGACGCTTTCAAAGACAGACACGACGCTTGCCCGCGGCCGCCTTTGTTGCGACCGGGGTATTACCTCCTTCAAAACTGGGGAGCGTTGTTCGCTTACTATTCGCCAGTTTCAATAAAATCGGGCTGAATTGGTGAAAGGGTCGCTTTCTAATTGCGGATAAATGATTTTTAAAGATTTTAGATTTAACTTGAGGTTTAGAAAACGGGTTTTAACTATTGTTGGGTAAGGAATTGGAGGTTTTCAAAGAAATTGTGAATGGACAAATAAATAATTATGTTTGTTTCTCCTGATACTGTTGAACATTCTATGTGGGAATCAACTTAGTCAATAAGTCAAATGATTGTTTGGATCCCAAAGTACATACAACTTTTTCTGTACTACCAGCATTCAACACTTGCAAATACAACCAGTAAAACAGATATGTTAAAACGTAATCGTTTGAAGTCATTTTGTGTCGTTTAATTCTTTCCTATATGAATAATTTTTTAAATTTGTTTAGAAAATTAATGCTAGCGGAAGTAATGCTAATGTAGCCTTATTTGTTACCTGTCCTAGTGATAGAATATCATTGGATTAAACTGATCCTCTGATGTGAGGTGCCAGCGTTAAAAGAAAGTTGCCTCAAACTCTTCCAATGTACAAAATAAATATAAAACTACAACTTTGTTATTTTTAGATTTAAATTTAGATTCATATATACATTTTACAATGCATTACACACAAATTAAAAGACCACAATATTTAATCCTTAATTTTGTTAATTCTACTAAAAGGTAATAGTGTATAATATAAATTTTAAAAATGTATTTAGTTAGAACATTACACAACAATTAAAATTAAAATTTATCATTAAACCCACTTTTCTTAAATAAGGGTCTCCAAGTCATCAATGTTTCTGATAGGCATCAAGAATGGAATAAATTTTTGTCATTCAAAAATAAATAAATGCACTCCCCTTTGTGGTTTTACAAATTTCCCTAGGTCCAAGCCCATAGTTACGCAATAACAGATGGGAATTATATACTAAAATATATAAAAGACTTATTATTTAAGCTTGGTAAACGGACGGTCAAGATAGTTTTTGTCCTCGTCTTATCTGGTGGCCAGCGAATGTTCGTAATTGGCCGATGTGGACTACGTACACAAAGAGGCACTCGTATCGGCAGCTGCGGGATTATCGACACATTAGCACATCACCTGTTCGTTCTTTCTCCGATGTTTCGCCCAGTTTCAGACAAGGCGTACGGGTCGTACGGATAATCAGGACAACGTCCCATCTCAAGGCCCTTTAAGAGGGGGCTCTGGTCAAGAAACATTACGCGTTACTACCCGATCCTCCCATGAGGTCAATGTCAACTCTCAAAGCCCGTCCCTTCTCAACCGGTTATTTGAAATATTTGATTTATTGATCATTTTAAAGAGCAAGTCCACTATTTCTCTTAATGGTATATAGGTGTAATGACGTGGAGTTTAATTGCACTATTACTATAGGTTGCGTTACTAATGATTTGTAATTGTATTACAGTTATAACTAGAATATATGGACAGTAAACATCTTGGTGTTATCAACAATTATAATCAATGGAAACCAAATACATTTAGTTACTTTAGACCACTGCACTACTATGCACATGTCATTACATTTAATGTAAACAGCTGAGATTACAATTTTCAGTTGAATTATAATTTCACCTGTAAAGGCTGCATTAAGATGCGAATACTTAAAGCAATAAGGAACAAATCACGCAATCAAGTACATTCATTTTGATTTCAAGGTATTTTTTCACAAGGTTGTAAATCATTGGGAAAAAATTACACTATACTCTTGGCTTTTAAATTCAAGTAATGTTCTTATTATTAATTTATAATAACAATGAAACAAGTGGCTTAGTCTTGTTAGTTGTGAAGTAACATTAAAACTTAACCTAGAAGTCATGTCGTTGAGTGAATAGTTGGGTAGGGAAGAATCTTAAAAAAAAATCTTTAGCAGTAAAAATCAGACAGTCTTTAGACTAAATTCCAAGCCATGAGACAACAGTTTCTCTTACAGTTTCCAGGCCCGAATATAACAACAATAATGAACACCACACACTGGGGGTGTTAAACCTCTCGGCGGCGTCGTGGGGGAGAAATATAAAACAGAATTAAAAATGCCTCCGTGCAGGAAGCCGGGACAATGAGGGATATTGTTAAAAGTGCGAGACGCGGTCGTGGTCGGGGCGGGGTGGGGGAGGGGTCGCAACCCTTAGCTGGTAATGACGTGATTGATAGATCATCCATTACCCCATTAATTATGGAGGACCCGGTTTACTTTTAATGGATGTCGCCCGCTTTTTGCATTCCCTTATAAGCATTGTCACACAAAAACCCGAGACAACTTTGCCTAACAGTTTTTGCCCGCTAAAACACCTCCGTGATAGATTGTCGTACATCTTTGTTGATCACTTTTAACGTGGTATTTTTGTCGGCACAAAAACATTTTGCGGTAATAAATCACCTAACGCATTACAATGTTTTGGCCAACTCCGGGCCGCCCTGGCCGTGACTAATTACACTTCTTTAATACTTGGTTTACATTGTGTTTAAGGGTGGGAGTTATTTTAGTGGATGAATTGCGGCGCCTCTACCTCGAGGGTTAGTTGGATCAAAGTTTTACTGTGATCTCAACAGGAATGTCTTCTTCATTAGCAGAGCCTTAAGGCTGAAAAGGTCAAATCACCTTGACATCAAAACGTAGAATTTACTCCTACACTGATTGGTAACTGCATGAATAGGAACTTACGAGTGGGCTCCAGTCATGAAACATTTGGGGTTTCTACCTGCTTTCCCCAAAAGGCTTGTTACTTTTACAGTCCGTCCCTCCACAACGGATCATCCGATATCGTGATTGATGGGAGAAGCAGGCAGACACGAGAATTGTTGCGTCACTGGAGCCCCATCTTAACCTTGTTAAGTAACTCCACCACGAGTCTTACCAACAAGACTAATTTAACCATATATACAGTAACATACATTATGCACTAGTTTATCGCTACATTCCCACTAATGTATAAATAATTATTTACATCGAGTATATATAAACATGAATTAAACTTAAAAATGTAAGCTAGAAAATAATTTTTTTCAGTTAGCTCTTATGGAAACTATTTTTCTTTTACACTTATAATTACAATTTATGATGACTGTTTAGTTTCGATATTACATTTTTCAATAATTAGGTGTATTTGATTAATATTATACTTTTGCAAAACGATTACATTATTTATAACGTTTTTACAGTAAATACCACCGTTGCAGCAAATCTGCATACTCAGCGAATTTCAAATGGTACTTCACTAAGTCATGAAGCCACTTACCAACTTTCATCAAAGCATATTCATAAATAAGCGAGATATGACATTTTATTTATTCTCCATAAGAAAAACATTAGGACTGAGTATGCAGGTTTGCTGCATCAGGGACAACAAAAATCGGGTTGTTATGCAAATACCAATGAATCGCCTCTAGATAAAGCAACATACCAAGTTTTACGAATTTATATTCATAAACAAGCAAGATATCACATGTTTCTTATTCTCCATAAGAATAACATTATCGCTGCTGAGTACGCAGGTTTGCTGCAATGGGGACTACAAAAAATGGGTTTTGTATGCAAATATCAGTAAACCCCAACCATATGAAGCCACATACTAAGCTTCATTAATATATGTTCATTAATAAGCGAGATATAACATTTTAATTATTCTCCATAAGATTAACATTGGACAACGTACTGTGTTTAACACTTTCAATATCTCAGTAACCAATTGACGTAGAGCGATGATCAAAATATCAAATTGTTTGTTTATTAAGCTAAATCTAATAGTGGAAACTCAAGTTTGGCTTTAAAATGAATTATATGTAAAAAGTTCAAATAACCAATTTTTGGGAAACCCCCCCCCCAAAAAAAAACCGTTATAATGGTGCGATCTATCTGGTTTTTAAACTCATGAAAAATAGATGCTGCATTACACGTTTATACCAAATTTAATCAAGATTGGACCATTTTTACGAAAGTTATCGTTTCTACGGACACACACACATATATATGTTTGATTCACAAATTAGGGCTACTAATATAATATTAATAAGAAATAAAGGAATAAACCTTGAGTACCCTTTTCTCATTTTTATTTTACACGACACGTGATTCGACTTTCAAGTCATCTTCACAGTGTAAGTACATTAACCTAATATATAAATAAATAAAGACAATCAGATGGAGTTAAAATAGTGTAACTATCATATGCTATCTTTTAGCGAATTTCCCCTATAGGGAAGAAGCTATTACCGTAGGTCTCATGGTAAGACTTAAGCCCGAGACCATGATAACTTTTCATTTTGAGGTCCCCAGATGCCAAAAACACCATTCGTTCAAATTTTTATATATGTATATATATATATATATATATTGTGACATTTTTATTCAATTCACTGGTAAGGGCTACTATTTTTATTTTATTAATTTTTAATATATATATATATATATATATATATATATATATATATATATATATGTGTGTGTCCGTAAGCACGATAACTCTCGTAAAAAAGGTCCGATCTTAATGAAATTTGGTACAAATGTGCAAAGTATTTGAACGAGTTCGAAAACCAGATGAATTGCACTATCCGAAGGGGGGTTTTGGGGGGTTTTGTACCCCAAAAATGAGGTTTTTGGGGTTTTCACATTTAATTTTAATTTAAATCAAATTTTAATTTATACCATTGAATTCAGCTTAAAAAAACAAACAATTTGGTATTTTGATCATTGCTTTACGTCAATTGGTTACCGAGATATTGAAAGTGCTAAACACAGTACGTTGTCTAATGTTATTCTTATGGAGAAAAAGGAAAATTGTATATCTCGCTTATTTATGAACATAAACTGGCGAAATTTGGTATATGGCTTGATCTGGTTATGGTTTATTGTTGTTTGCACAAAAAAACAATTTTTCGCCTATGGCTCCTTTAGCAGCAAACCTAGGTACTCGGTCCCCATGTTATTCTTATGGAAAATACTTAAAATGTTATATATCGCTTATTTATGAATGTATATGGATGAAACTTGGTATGTGACTTCACTAAGATGAGTTCTATTGATATTTGCATAAAAACCCATTATTTTGTGTGCCTTGTTGCAGCAAACCTGCGTACTCATCCCCAATGTTATTCTTATGGAGAATAATTAATATTTTAAATATCGCTTGTTTGTGAATTCATTTCTTATGAATCCTGTTAAGTGTTATAATGTGTTATGTTATATATTCATTGGAATTTCGCTGAGTATGCAGGTTTGCTGCGATGGGGGTATTCTTAGCTTATAACCGTTGGTGAAGTTGTTTCTTTGATCGTCTAATTTAATTAATTTTGTCAAATAGTGGGTTTCGCGCATTTGTTTGTACTTCGTTGAGTAAATTTACTTTTATCATTTTGGAAGTTTGTATAAATGTGGAGTTCTTATTTGGTATTCATTTTTTGTCCTTTCTATATATAAGAATTTGAAAGAATGGTGTTTTTGGAATCTGGGGGTCTCAAAACGGAAAGTTATCATGGTCCTGGGCCTAGGTCTTACCGTGCCACCTACGGTAATAGCTTCTTCCCTATAGGGGAAATTCGCTAAAACGGGTTCAAAATAAACAAGTCATTTCTATGGTGGACTAGGGAAATCTTATGAAAATGCTTCAGGCTCTTCTATTGAAGTTATGTTTTTATGGCGGCTTGTTGAGCTCTTAAATGAAATTCCATACAAGTTTCACACTTCTCTATATGATAATAAAACGCGAGAAGCATAATAATTTTCTTTACTTGTAAGGGATATTTTATGTAAACCAACTTATGGAAACATATTAAAACAGAGAGTCAACTGGACAGTGTTATGTTTGCTCATCGCTATAGTTACTAATTATTTTTGTGTTATTCTCAATTTGTGCTTGGCACTAAGTACCAAGCAACAATTACTATTTTTTTAGTCAAACGACAGCAATATTAATTACAGGGAAGAAAAGCTTACATAACTGCATGATAGCGTATAATGACTATGTACAAAAATTAACTTTATTTGTAATATCGAGGTAATATTACACTATTAACTTTTGTACTATTAGTACTGGCTGTTCCTTTGCCATTCATTTATAATTGCGGGAAGTTAAATTGCCATTTGAGGGTGTGGTTTGCCGGGCTATCAACCAAGATCAGGCAATAGCATCCCTCCATGGGCAATAGTAGACGTGCTGCATTGCCAAAACCCCACACCAGCTGATCGGAATAACATTCGAGTGATATTTTTCCATGGTAAATTGGCAACACTGACAGTATAAGACCATGCTATGCTACATCCCAACTGGCAATGCAACTGTCCGCTACAGAGGGTTTGTTACAGGTTTAAGTAGGAGGTCTTGCTAGTCCAAATATCGTCTCGTTAAGAAAGGAATTTTTCATTTCATCGTACGTTATTAGCTGGTTAGCTTGAAAAGAAGCATTAAAGCTGAATTAATCTTTTGAGAACAGACTGGATGTTGGTAAATGTAACAAAAAGTACGACAGATAATTTGTTTGTTCTCTTTTAAAAGGTCTTACTCGTCATTGAAACACACAATCGCAGGGAAGCAAATCTTTGTTAAATAAATTGTTGAAAACGACTTAATGACTCGTTGGGTGGGGTTTTGCGTTTTCTATACAAAGAAAAAATAGCTGTGGGGCAACGAATAAAGAAAATATCAAGTGATATTTAGTTTTTAAGACTGTTCGGAAAGATAAAAGCCGACTCGAATAAAATCGGCATTTACGTTTCCTTAGTAATTAATTCAAAGTCGCAGTACGTTGGTGCGGGGGGGGGGAGCGGGGCCTGGGAGGGGTACCGCCCTCTCAAGCGCCTCGTGGAGCGGTAACCCGAGGGCGCAACCTTGTTAAAATATAATAATGATGTGTAATTTTTGCTACTTGAGGAGAAGAACGCCGTGTCGCGTGTTCATCTTGTACAAGCTGCCGGTCTTACCCCGCCTTGCGCTGCAACCCCTTTCACCAACAACATTTTGAATTTCCGTGTAATGTTTTGTAACATTTTCTTTTGGAGCTTAAGAGGGGATTGACATGAGGCGAGCGGCAGTTGTTTGCCGAGGTACATTCCGCTTTGTTCCCGGTGTCGCAATAATTAGCGGACCACTTAAGGTAATATATGAGTTCCGTCATTCTAATTTAACTTGCAAGCTTCTAGAGATTTCTTAACGAGCTTGTGTAAGTAAAAGAGAAACCCGCGAGCAAAAAGATAATGTCTTGGTTTGTATTAATTTATTCGCGGACAAATTCAAAGTAATTGTTTTCTTATGAGAGCGTTATTTATATTTTCAAACTTTTAAAATACTTCTCTCTCATCAACAGTTTGAAAAAAAATTAAAATAAAATATATATTGGTGGTTTTAAAAATTATTTTTATAACCATCACTAAATAATACTGTTACTAGTCGACCGCGTTTAAACACATTTAAAAATCATAAAACATATAGGTTTTTATAGTTATTTAGTTTTTTCAACCCACAGAAACAGTTTTCACAAGTTTCCTAATTTGTAATATGGACATTTTGGCTAGTTATTTGTATAAATATAAAAATAAAAATGTTGTTTACAATTAATGTTTTTAATAAATTGTCATAATAAAATATAAAGAACAATATTTTAGAAGAGACAAATCCGATAGTATTGGAGTGAGGGAGAGAGAAAGAGAGAGACTTGTCAAATAAATCTTGGTTGTTTATTGTAACAAGCAATTCTGTCAAAAACTTCAACCAGACATATCTCCAGCTATTGTCTGGTAAACTATTTATTCGAATCAGTCTCTTATAGAATTGTGTTTTATAACAAACCATTCAGGAATAGAAACTATCGATCTCCAACAGGAAAATATAATTAACAGAAATAATATATTATATTGATTGGGGGAACAAATAATTCAATTTTCTTTACTTTTAATAGATTAGAGGGATATAATAAATTTTAAACTTGCTTAAGCGTTTTTAAATAATTCTATTATAAACATCATCGTCTAAGAGAGCTTTTAATAAATAAACTCTAATTTACAAATGTTAAAAGTACATAATAATTGGCTAGTGCATGGTACAATAACAAGGAAAGAGTTGTTTGTTTTTTTAGTACAAACACAATTTATGAAAACAATTGAAAGAATTTGAATTAACTGAAACAAATAACTGAGCTAGCTATGAAAATAAACTATCTTTAATTATCACTCAAAACATTACAGTTTATAGTAGTCTTACAATTTGTTAAAATAACTCTGTCTCTAAGGTCCACTTTGGGAAACTTAATAATTAATTTTCAATCAACTGTAAAACTGTTAATTGGATATTAATGACTAACCTCTAAACTCTTATTATAAATTAATCGAAAAACGGGTTCAAACTTGTAACTATAGTCTAACAAAAATTATTTAATATCAATAAGTATCAACCTCTTATTAGAATAAAACTACCAGATATTTTTATTGAATGTAACGATAACAACAACAACAACAACAACAAACATAACAGTTTATTGATATACAGAACTAAAATTGTGTATCAAATGTTAAAAAAAACATAAATTATAATTTTTGAACCACCCCGTAATACTGTACAAAACAATGTAAATTTATTCAAAATATAAGGAACTATAGTCTCAACAATATCAGAGTCTTGAATAGATACAAAAAAATTATAATCAGTAAAAAATAGTTATTTAGTTTTAATTATTACAAAAATAAACATTTCAAATTTAAGTAACATTTAAGTTATGTATTTTGTAAGATTTTTAACAAACTGATTAAATCTACTTTTCTATATTAACTCCCATCCAACCTTATACTGTAAGAAAAATACTAAAAATCTCTCTTGATAGAATATGGGATATTCCTTACGCACATCACGACACACGTCCTACACTGAGTGTGAGTCAGTAATCGTAAGTCAGGATATGACGTCAGAGGATCTGTCAGGCGGAGCATCGATAGCCCCATCCGAGCTCTCGGGGGAGGAGGGAAACTGTCGCAAATTGGACATTATGGCCAGCCTTGCACTTAGGCGGCATTAACATGTCACGGAAAGAAGGAATAATACACCCCCGCCCCCCGCCCTGCGGCCCCACGGCCCGCAACCCTTCTTCCGTGACCCAGGTTTTACCCGGGGCCTGTTTCCTAATGCATGTGTTCTCCCTCGTTTTACATTGTTTTACACTCTTTCGCAATTAGCCCTTTTTGGTCATGGTAAAGTGAGATTGGAATTTGTTGATTTCGTAAAAGTATACGTTAATAAGGTTAGTTTTATGTTGTAATATAAGGTTAAAAGCGGATTTTAGGGGGTGACCACCAGAAAAGGGAATATTATATCTTTAAATATTAAGGTATATTTGGAAAGGCCGTTTATTTGTCGGTAGACCATACCTCCCTTAATATTTCTTCAAAAACAACAATTAAGCCATAATTTTGAAGACCATATTCACCGATAAATGCGAAAAATAATAAAAAAGTACAACATTTAATAGACGATTTTCATTATTTATTTGTGAACGTACTGCGTGCCCCTTATAGCGATAATTCAATTGACTGAAAGCAGGTGTTTTAATGCTTAAGTTGTGCATGGGAGATTCTAGTATGTTATAAAAAAAGTGGATCCGTCTGTAGTACTCTCTCTTTCTTTACAATGCAAGGGCTCTTGACCCGATTGAGATAAAATATTCGATACAGGTTCTATTGGCAACACATTCTCGTTACCAACATCTCGCAAGAACGTGGCTCTTAGTGTTTAAAATATCACCATGGATAATGAATGTTATCATGTTTTGCTTTTTGGATCTTAATAAGTGAAAGAAAGTCAAAGCAGATGTTACAACACATGAACATAAATGAATAGTGGGAAACCTTTCCAAAGCATTTGTGACTTTAGGACTACAAAATCCCCCAATGAAAAACCTGACACGTTTTTGACCGGGATTAAAATAAAATTTTTAGCTACAAAATAAATTATTTAATAAAATTTTTTACAAAAGAAACTTTTGTAGATAAATCTAATAATAATTAAAAAACTCTTTTAAAGATTACGTTGCATAAATGAATCTGTGGAGGTTTTTCCAAAAAGGTACTCATCTTTAAATTGTACTTAAATGTTAAGTTTTGATTCATAAAACACTTTAATATATTACGTTTTATAAACATTTTTCATGGTTGTTTATTCAAGCGTTCGATTATGTTCAAAACCACATTCAAAACCTGAGTCACGTTTTTTAGAACACTAGTGATGTTTTGCTTCAGATCCTGTAGACGTGGTGGCTCTGGTCTAAAACGTTTTCCCTTAAGGATTTCCCCAAATAATGTATCAGAATGAGAGATCAGATAAGTTTCTTGGGAGGTATAGCAAGTTAGCTGAGCAATACATTATACCACTAAGGAATCAGCTACATGGAAGGTCTAGGTTTCCGACATTATACCACTAAGGAATCAGCTACATAGAAGGTCTAGGTTTCCTACATTATACCACTAAGGAATCAGCTGCAGAGAAGGTCTAGGTTTCCTACATTATACCACTAAGGAATCAGCTACATAGAAGGTCTAGGTTTCCTACATTATACCACTAAGGAATCAGCTACAGAGAAGGTCTAGGTTTCCTACATTATACCACTAAGGAATCAGCTACAGAGAAGGTCTAGGTTTCCTACATTATACCACTAAGGAATCAGCTACATAGAAGGTCTAGGTTTCCTACATTATACCACTAAGGAATCAGCTACAGAGAAGGTCTAGGTTTCCTACATTATACCACTAAGGAATCAGCTACATAGAAGGTCTAGGTTTCCTACATTATACCACTAAGGAATCAGCTACAGAGAAGGTCTAGGTTTCCTACATTATACCACTAAGGAATCAGCTACATAGAAGGTCTAGGTTTCCTACATTATACCACTAAGGAATCAGCTACAGAGAAGGTCTAGGTTTCCTACATTATACCACTAAGGAATCAGCTACATAGAAGGTCTAGGTTTCCTACATTATACCACTAAGGAATCAGCTACATAGAAGGTCTAGGTTTCCTACATTATACCACTAAGGAATCAGCTACATAGAAGGTCTAGGTTTCCTACATTATACCACTAAGGAATCAGCTACAGAGAAGGTCTAGGTTTCCTACATTATACCACTAAGGAATCAGCTACATAGAAGGTCTAGGTTTCCTACATTATACCACTAAGGAATCAGCTACAGAGAAGGTCTAGGTTTCCTACATTATACCACTAAGGAATCAGCTACAGAGAAGGTCTAGGTTTCCTACATTATACCACTAAGGAATCAGCTACAGAGAAGGTCTAGGTTTCCTACATTATACCACTAAGGAATCAGCTACATAGAAGGTCTAGGTTTCCTACATTATACCACTAAGGAATCAGCTACATAGAAGGTCTAGGTTTCCTACATTATACCACTAAGGAATCAGCTACATAGAAGGTCTAGGTTTACTGCCCAAAATGTGTTTTTAAAAACTTCGCAAGTGTTTTGATGGACTCATCTCCAGAAGAATGTTTGAGTACGGGTTTGATCATGACCGAACACATGGAATATGGAAAATACCCCCGTCGCAGCAAACCTGCATACTTAGCGAATTTCAAATGGAGATTTAAATGTCTTAATATTTCATAAAGCCACTTACCGAGTTTCATAAAAATATATTCACAAATAAGCGATATATACAATTTTAATTATTCTCCATAAGAATACCATGGGGCATGAGAATGCAGGTTTTCTGCTATGGGAGCCTTTGGCAACAAATTATTATTTTGAGCAAATATCAATAGAACACAACCAGATGAAGCTGTATACCAAGTTTTGTCAGTATGCGTTCATAAATAGGCGAGATATAAAATTGTTCTTTTCCTCCATAAGAATAACATTATTAGACAACGTACTGTGTTTAGTACTTTCAATATCGCGGGAACCAATTGACCTAGAGGAATGATCAAAATACCAAATTGTGTGTTTTTTTTAAGCTGAATCCAATGGTATAAACTAATATTTGACAATCTGAAAAATGAGATGTAAAAAAGTAAAAAAAAAACATTTTTTGGGTACAAAACCCCCCCAAAATTCCCCTTCGGATGGAGCGATCTGGCTGGTTTTCGAACTTAGTCATAAATGTTGCTTTACACGTTTGTACCAAATTTAATCAAAATCGGATCA
Source organism: Allygus modestus (assembly GCA_963675035.1). NCBI lineage: Eukaryota > Metazoa > Arthropoda > Insecta > Hemiptera > Cicadellidae > Allygus > Allygus modestus. The sequence continues at coordinate 70,750,846 of OY776114.1, read as the reverse complement.
TTTTTACGAGAGTTATCGTGCTCACGGACACACACACACACACACACACACACACACACACACACACACACACACACACACACATATATATATATACAGTATCGAACGAATGGTTTTTTTGGCGTCTGGGGACCTCAAAACGAAAAGTTGTCATGGTCCCGGGCCTAGGTCTTACCATGCCGACTACGGCAATATCTTCTTCCCTATAGCGTAAATTCGCTAAAATAATGATGGAAACACCTGAAATTTAACATTCATGTTTTTTTGGCATAAAATAAATAGTTCGGTACAATTATGATGAGTACTAGTTTTTGGGGGTTTCTACATTATTTCAGATACACTACAGCATACTATTGCCAATGAAAGATAGCTTTACTAATTTTTAGTAGAGCCGTTGCCTATTTTCCAGTAAGTTATGAAGTTTTTCTCCAATATATATATATATACATAAGTTACATCCAAATGTTCTTCACAAATGAGATATTTGTTATTATTTTGTTGTATTGTAGGTAATAAGGATTGTTCAGGATGAAAATATAAAACAGACAACAACAATTCGACACGTCTATTATTTTCACTACCTCGCTTTTTCTTATACCTCGTTCCACGGATTTGTTAATTTTCAAGATACAAATTCTTTACATTTTATGACTTTTGGAAAAATATAACCATAAGCAACTATAAACAATAATCGAATTTTCGTTCAACGTGTTTGAAATAATTCAGAAATTTACTTATTTCACTTTAAAATATACATTAAATTTGCAAAATTTGGTAGGTATGTTTAAACTCACATTTATAAATTATTCCATAAAAAAACTAACTCGTTTACTCATTTGTAGATTTTAAATCTTCTTCTTCTATATCTACAATACGCTAAGCCGATTTTTGTGAACATAACTCCTCCGTTATTCCTGGACCGATTTTGACGATTAAGGTGTCAAAAAAATGGCCCAGATTCGTAGTTGTGCAAAGTGGTTTTCAATTTCCAATACTGTTTTTCCGAAGGGCACAGGATACCCTCAAAGTTCAATTTTCTCCCATTAATATAACATGGAGAGTAGTTTGAAATCAGTTGCACTCTAAAACAGGTGATGATACAGTAAAATACAGGTAAACTGGAAGAACAGCTGACTGCTCGATTTAGAGCAACAGGCCCACTAGTAATTTTATATTTATATTCAAAAGGCAAAACATAATGGAAAAATTAGTGTTTCCCATAACCACTAAACGCAATATTTACCACACTACATTGTTAGAGATCTAAATCATTAGTGTTTTACAAATTTCAACGGTGAACAAAACTGAATCACAACACAATATAAGGAATCTTCTGAAGACAGACTTACATAATTAAGACAAGTTCCACCCTACCGCAGAGCAGTGGCAGCGGTAGTACAGCTGTAGGCCCCGCCCCCTGGCGTGAGCGCACGCTATGCCTCTTATCAGTCATATACGCTATCCGTGATAAGACGGAACTACGCCCTAGTTCAGTAGTTGACTTGCGGCAAAAGTCACAGTTCCTGAGAAAATGTCAGATTCAGTACAGTTTACCTCCAGGTAATTCCAAAAACACCCGAATTCCTGTCACTTCAGCTGATTTCGCCCCCTCATTTTCTTCCCCCATCGAACCCACTGTAGTACCCGCAGTTACCCGCCGTGCTGTGTTGTGTTCACCCTCTGTAACACGTTATTACACGATACCATCGTATGTCAACCATGTTGAAAGTCCGCCATGCTGGTGTTTTGGTCGATCATGTTATGTCCGGGATAATTATTCTCTTTTGTGTCGAACACGAACTTTACAAATATGAGAAAACCCTGGCGTTTCCGGCCATTACGGAATCGATCGATGATAAGCGGTTATTACCGCCGGACGACGCGATCTTCGTGATTGTGGCGAACAGCTGACGGGAAATCGCTGGTTGTCTGCTTACACGAATATTCGGCATCGTCATTGCAATGTACGCATGTGAGAAATAACACTATTATAATAGCACAAAACCAAAATACTAATACCAAGGGCTCACTACCGATTGATTGGGCTCCAGTCGCGTAATATTTCGCGTTTCTGTTTCTCCCATTTAAACCAATGTTAAATTTCAAATCCCGTCCGTCCCTTATGATAGTGATTTTTTGCAGGTTTATTATTATGGATTGTTGTTAATTATGGAGTTACTGTACTTGATTTTAAGCAGATTATTATTTGATTTGTTCTAAATGTACAAATAAATTTGGGTGTATGGATTTAGTTGTTTTCCTCAATATTGTTAACATTTTTATCTAATTACTCTAAATAGGATATTTATCTTTTAAAATATTTAAACTAGGAATCGATAAAAACTAATGTGAAGAATTCACTGTCGATTAAGAATCCTAAATTGTTGTCGTGTACAAATTTGTTTCGAGGTTCACACCCAATCTCAGCACCGTTGCCTAACAGATCAAATCTGAGCGATATTTTTAATATGAACCTAAATTTCATGACAGCCTAGCAAAACTGTACGGTTAGACTGTGAGCCTCAAAAATACGTTATACGCACTACAATAATTAATTTAGGATGGCTTAAGAGGGGACTACAGTTGAAGGTAATCGTTGGAGTCGCTACTGAGATCAGAGTTGCTTAGGATGGCTTAAGAGGGGACTACAGTTGAAGGTAATCGTTGGAGTCGCTACTGAGATCAGAGTTGCTTAGGATGGCTTAAGAGGGGACTACAGTTGAAGGTAATCGTTGGAGTCGCTACTGAGATCAGAGTTGCAATTAAACAAGCACGCAAGTCTACAAGCAAGCAAGCAAACCTCACTCATATTAGAGTATAGGATTTATTTATTAAGTGTATTATTTACTAATTCATCTGCTCAACTGTGTTTTTGATATGGTTTGAGAAGTAAAGGTGAAATGTTCTTGAAGATTTCATAGCTCGCGTTTTAGTTGTTGATAAATTATTAAATCAAAGAAACTACTTAACACGATACTACTTTTCGACTAATTAAAATCAATATTTTAAAATGCAAATTTTGAATTGGGTTCAATAATAATAAAAGAATCTACGTTACCAATTGTTCATTGTGTTATAACTTTAAAAGAAACACTTTATACAGTTTATTTTTATTTTTATAACTTTTAACTCTAACAAATGCAATCTACGTATATTCTTTTTTTTATTTCTACATGTATAGAATTTATAAAACTCTTTATCAAATAATCTCAAATTAAATTATTATATGTTAAAGTACCCTTATTTCACCACAGGAAAACATAACACAGTAACTATTACATTTCGTGCATACTTAATTTTTATTGTTTATTTCTTTTCTGCCAACAACATTTTTAAGACTTAGTTTCACAGATATCCGTGGATAAATTTAACCTGCCACCTCATAGCAGAGTGTTGTTTGATTAAACTATTCAGTAAGTTTGAAATACACGGGTAATTTAAGTAATCAGCTGTTAAACCCTTAGTTTCCAAGATCGGGGCGCGGGGCGGCGCGGCGCAGACCACTATATCCACCACCTGCCAGATTATACGCTTCCTTTCCCTCTCAAATTGGATAATTCTCGCGGCAAGACGATAAATACATGTTGACAGAAAGGCTATCATTACGTATTGACGGGATTCGCGTGTAGGACTGGGCAGGGCCTCCCGTCGACGGAGACAGCTCAATTTCGGTTGCCCTACAAAGAAGAGATAAGTACGAACTCAGAAGTAGTATTAGTAGTAGTCTGGTAAATATGAGATTCCAAAGTTTAGCTATTTAGTAAGTTTTTACATTTCTTGGTCAGGAACAGAGGGATTGGACATTAAAAGACAAATTCATACAACTGAAAGAAGAAACATCTAAAGGAGTATAATAAGTCACAACTAATTAATTAAAAGAACATTTAACACTCATGGAGTAAATTGAATCAATAATAAAAACATGTTTACAAACACTAAAATGTTGAAAATTAAAAAGGAATAAAAGAATTCTTTGATATACTCGAGAAATAGGTTAGTTGTCCCAGAAAGTTAGCCACTTTGACATGGGATTGCAGTTAGATAAAATCCATATGCGAACTATTCTTTGAAATAAATGCATTGAAATTGAATATCGCAGTAAGAATTTTAGTGCGTTATCGTGATTAAAGCTGATCTTATACCAGTATGTTTATGATGATTTCAACATATATCATTATAACAAATTCTTTAATACTTTAAGGTTTCGTTCCACTGGTTTTAATGTTTATCTATTACATACCATGGTTCCACTAGTCAGATGAAACATTTAAAAAGTTCATAAGTTTTAAGGGTACAGAGGTAAGGTTTAATGGAACCTGTCTCAGCTTACCATCAAAATATTTATGAAATATATATATATGTATATATATATAAATATTTATATATATATATATATATATATATATATATATATATATATATATATATATATATATAGATGTATAGATATAATATGGAAATTTTATTGATGTAACCGGGAGAGGGACTAGTAATATAAAATTAACTAAAAAAAAAAAACACACCTAAAGTTTAGTAAATAGTATGAAACGGTAAGTGGGAAAATATAAATTTTTAATTGGATGGGTTTCCACATTATGTAATGATATACAGGCGAACCTCGATATCCGAACACACGACAATCCGAAGACCTCTGTAATCCGAAGACCTCTGTAATCCGAACGGCCTTCAGCCGTCAGTTGGTCTGTATATAGATTTTCAAGTTTTGACAACGTATCCAGGTCAGTGCACTCCAGTGCACACAGTACTCAAGTACATTTTATTTCAGTGAACTTTGTATTATATGTATAATCATCATTAGCACATAACATTCTTTGCTTTTTATATTGTACTAGTGGTTTGTTACTTGTCTAATTTCTTTTCATCTTTACAGTATAAGTAGGAATACATGTCAGTTCGTAAACAAAGTATATACTTAAACAAATCTTTCGATCTAAACAAAGCAGACGTTTTTAAATCCCCATGCTTTTCTTAAGGGGGATGTTTTATATTATTTCTCGTTTGCTGGCAACTTTTTAGAAAAACTGCTATTTTCCCCGAGTCCTTGGGATAAAGACCTTTTATTTGAGCCGTCTCCCATCATCCTGAGATTTGACAAACTCCCACAATTTTGACTTACAGAATTATTTATAAAGATTTGTCACTTTAAAGTAATTTTGGTATAATTATAATCGTGTTTACAGAGTTTGTGGTTTTTATTCGAAACTGCCTCAATAATCCGAACGCCTTGAGCAAACACATATTTAGATTAACGAGGTTTGCCTGTATTAACTCTGGTTTAATAAAATTTCACTTCTGTGAAAACCTTTTATGAAAGTAGAAAACTTAGTAACAAGTGTGAGAGAGAGGGGAGCAATATTGATCTCACGCTAATAAATGAGCCAATTACGAATGTTACCGCATTTATTTACTTACACCGGTGTAATGTTACGGTTAGCCGTATCGTTAGGACTTGTATCCATTAGCGGTAATATTGCAAAGTCACGTTAAAAGTGCATACACTTATAGCGATGAATTAACAGTTAGTTATACCGTAACGAATCTTAACGTTTTACTTTGATTTTGTATTAAAAAATCCTTACTTAAATTTAATTTATGTTTATAGACAAGTAAAATTACAAATAAAAGTCGAAACCTCATAATTTGGTCAATGATGGTATAAAAAAAAAACTAAAAATAACGAAATAGATTTATTTGATTTTAAAAATTAGTTTTTAATCTGGGGTATTTTTTTGGATTTCGAAACGACGCGCCATAAAAGATCGCAAAACTACATTGTTTGCTTCAGTTTTATATTTTAAACAATAGCAACATGTTTTTGGTGGCAATTTTTTGATGTAACAACTGACTGTCAATTTTACTGCGTTCTAAACTGTAGCACTTCAAGAAAAGGTGCCGGGTCCCCTCACTTAGCCTTGTACCATTGATCATAGTCAATGATCCTACTGTCCGGCCATTATGAATATTGATTGAACATTGTCATTTTCGGTTTAATTAACAGTTTCTAACAAGAACAGTTTAAAAAGATAAATATTGTATACAAAATGAATCTAGTAAAATCAACTTTATTAAAATATTCCAACAGACGTTTAACTTTGTCTATAATCATGAGAAAGTGTTCAGTTTAATTTGAATCAAAATCCGTGTTTACGGTTACTTTAATCACACAGTTAATTAATTAAATTATGACAATATTCATAAGCACATGTCACAAATATAACAAATTGATATTAATCGCTGAGTAAAACTCCAATATATTCAATATACCACTGATTTCGCTAGGTATATTTTTGTTCTATACATTGAGCCATAAATCAACGATTTTGGATAACCCGTTGATGAAGGAAGGGGTTTCAAAGTTAATATTAACTTTAACTGTTATTAACTGTATATTTTAAGGATATATGGGTACTGATTCATCAATTATTGTATTGTTTACTGAATTGAATTGTAAACCATTGTACGACAATGGCACTTGCCGTAGGAAATATATAAATATTGACCTTATGGGAGAAGCAGGTAGAAACGCGAAAATTTACGTGACTGGAGCCCCCTCTTAACGTTTAACCCGGGCCACAGGATGCGAACGAAAGCCGACAACCCACGAACGAAACTTGGGGTCACAACCCCCGGTCTCCCATCAGAACAGGGGCCATTCCCTGGAATTTACCAGGAAACCCGGGATTCTCATACATTTTATTCCAACGAAAGACACCACTGGACGGATACAAGGGGTCTATCCGAAGGCAGCTCAGAACAGGAAGGCGTGTAAGTAGCACTCGAACATACCTAGTACAACTACAGTCAAGCCGGAGTGACCGGAGTCGCCCGAGGTGTGCGTTGCACGCGCGGCTGCCTCCAGCCAGGGCGTGTACCCGGTAGCTCTCGTGAGTGCCGGCTATTACAGTCTAATGCGCAGCTCCGCCCCCCGCCTGCCATTGCCGGGCTTATCATAGGTACAAATTATCCTCATTGCCCCCATCAGATACTTCGCATAGCATTCGTAATGCCAACACCGGTGCGGATACAATGAGCTGCGAAAATGCTCTCTATTTGGGATGGATAGGGGCATCGGGATAGGAATGAGTCAACTGCGTCACACACTTAGGCGAACATTTGCTTGTACTCATGGGGGGACCAATGAGTGATCCAATGAGTGATCATAACACAATCAAGAATGGCAATTGGTTCATTCACTAAGTCTGTGTGGACTGAGTGGTCGGCCAAACTGAAACGAGTTCGCACGCAGCACGCTGACTTGAGGGAAGTGAGTTTCCACTTAAAAAACTATAACAACTCAAAATCAGTTAAAACATACAATTATTCCAATTTTTATTAAAATCTGAAAATATTGATTTTTTGGCTGTTCTGTACTCCTGGTTCTATTTACCTGCAATGCTGGGAATACAATTTTGCGCATTATAAGGTTAGGAGAAGGTCCAGTCAGGCTTTAAAGTAGGCGTGAGGTTGTTGGGGATGATAAAAGTACACCAAAAAATGATTAACAGGCTTTTCTAATGTAAAACCCCCATAAGACGAACGTACTGTGTTTGGTCATTATCCATTTCCTTTAATAACTCGATAAATATATATGCTAGAATGACGAGAGAGGGCTTAACAGTTTCGCCACACTAATTCCCATCTTTTTAAATTCGTTAATTTTACATTTTTCTGACCCTTTTTGGGCCCAAAAACTCGAAATTTGAAAGATTAATCCCCAAAAAAGGGGTTTAGAGTTTTCCGATTGTTTTGCCCAACGAACTTGTCCAACTGATTATAGAAAGGAACGTCCCTACCAAATTTGAAGTAAATCGGGCAAAAAATGCGTCCGCTAGAGTGCCTGCACACACACGCACACACACACACACATATATATATAAAATTTTGAACGAACCCCCAAAACGTGTTCAGGGGGTCACGTTAGGAACTTCTATGGTGGTCCCGGGCTTAAGTTTCACCGTGCGGGTCATGCTAATAGTTCACTTTCCATAGGATATTCACTAATAAAAAGGCCCGCAACCTGTTAAAATAACAAAGATTCTGGTTTCAGTTTCGATACACCTCGAAATTTTTTAGAGATTAGTAAAATGTTTTATGCAATTTTTATATTGGTATAATTAAAACGGGAAAATGACACCATTTACGTTTTTATTGTTTAAAACTATTACCTGTTAATTTGAAACGAAATAGAAAGTTGACGATGAAACTGTAATAGATAATAGGTTGGTAATCACAGCGATTATTGTGATAAATATACTGATTTTAAACCTATTTAATGTTTGCCCTGGAGAATCCCTGTGTAAAGAACGGGGCGTCAGTAAGTCAACCATAAAACGCATCCTCCAACTAAATTCTGTGCAGAGAATAATAAACAATAATTATTATAAGTTAACTTATTCTTGGAGTAGTAATGGTAGTGGTTATTTCCTAGCGTTGTAGTATATACTTATACTTATAACGCCCATAATATTAACATGGGAACTTTAAGGTACTGTGCAGAGGGCTCCAAGGGATTTTCGGAACGGAAATAAGTTTGTATGCTTGGGGTATACTAGCTTATACTAGCTATCTTCCTACACAATTTTAGCTCAATTGGTCCAGTAATTGGTGCATAATGAACTTGACACACTAATATGTAGATTTATGTTCATATATAAAAGTGATTAATACATAAAGTAGATTTATGTAATTTTTATGATCATTAAATAAAAGTGCGTTATATAATTATTGGAACTGTGAAAGCTTAGCAGTACGTAGGGTTGAAGTTTCAATCTTCAGAGAGACGCAATTACATCTAAAAGACTTTAAATATGTACACACAAATAATTGAAGAGGTTAAATTTATGAAAAAATATCAACACATTATTTTTAAAATAGAGACAGCACAATTTACACAATTTTACACCTAGTAAAAATTCAATATTAATTGCTGTAATTGAATTTTACCTAACTATTATGAAGATGTATTATGATAAAATACTTTGTGCTTAGTATTGGTTTGATACTGTATACCTTTGTTATATAAAGTCACAAGAATGGGTAATATTTGATTTGGTGGTTTTTAAGATAAAATATTTTATTTGCTATAAACAAATATGTTGCATGGGCATCGTCAACATACAATGTAGACTTGGTTTGGATAAACTCGAAGGTGTCTCTGAAACCATACTAACCTTGTATGAATTTAACAGCTTTCTTAGAACATCGCCTGCTTGGCTGAAGTATAGAAGAACGAGTAAATCTTCTAAATTCCTGAAAACATTGAAACTTAATTAACGATTTTGACGGAATGAAGACACTTTAGATAGATATGGAATTTAATATAACCACCAAAATCCTATTAACAATCTGTAAAATCCAACGAAAATGTTTAGCAAATGTTGAGTATGAAGTTCAATTAATAGAGATATATAATTTATATTTTAACAAATCACTAGATGAAACATCCCTCATCGATTTATTGCAAAAACATACGTAATTTAAATTATTTTAAAATTAGTAACAGAAGAAATTCAGTTTACACATTTCATCCCCGTCGCACCGCAACGGCGGCAAACAGACGAGGCATAATGAAGAGGTATGAGGAGAAGAAACAATTGGTTTTATCAGATAACAAACATCTCGCCATATGAGCGTAAAGTGGTACTATCAGGGGTCGTAAGTTGAGGTATCGCGATGGGAAGTCTCGGAGGAATAATTAAAAAATAATTAAAATGTATAACCCGGTGGTGCGGTAATAGTTAATTTGTCGGGCCGGAATTGATGGGAGCGCGGCACGGCGCGGATTTATGCTGCTGTGTTTTATTCCGACTAATAATACGTTACACTCGCTAAATATTCATTAAATGACTTCATTAGCTCCGAGATAAGTCCGAAGGCAACGACACGGTTATTGTATATTAGCGGACGATGTAGACGCGCTATCGGCATTACCTGGCTACTGCGCATGGGCGAGAGAAAATTGTAACCGCTTCTGGAGGGGGCTCCAGTCTCCTGGTTCTCCTAAGACCAATCCTTAACCAGTGTTAACCTTCAAATTGGGCCCGTCCTCAAGGAGTTACCTGAAATCGTTGATTTATGGATAATTTTAAAAGATAAAATACGTAATGATTTCAGCAGCAGAATTTTGTTTTGAAACAATAAATATTTCACCCATAAAAAAGTTAAAATATTGAATACTAGTGGCTTGAATGGGTGATAACCCCTATCCTTGCTCCAATCCTGTTATTTTTACTCTTTATTTGCAGAGAAAAATAAAACAATATAAATAGGAAAACATGTCAGTTCGTAAACAAAGTAGCTTAATCACATGTTTTAATGTAAATAAAGGAGACGTTTTTAAATCCCAATGCTTTTCTTATGTTTTACGGGGATGTTCTACGTTATTAGTGAATTTCCTTTGGAAAGTGAACTATTAGCATGACCCGCACGGTGAAACTTAAGCCCGGGACCACCATAGAAGTTCCTAACGTGACCCCCTGAACACGTTTTGGGGGGTCGTTCAAAATTATATATATATATATATATATATATATATATATATAGAGAGAGAGACATATATATATATATATATATATATATATATATATATATATATATATGTGTGTTTGCACTCTAGCGGTCGCATTTTTTATCCGATTTACTTCAAATTTGGTAGGGACGTTCCTTTCTGTAATCAGGTGGACAAGTTCGTTGAGAAAAACAATCGGAAAACTCTAACCCCCTTTTTTGGGGATTAATCTTTCAAATCTCGAGTTTTTGGGCCCAAAAAGGGTCAGAAAAGCCCCAGATGTACAATTAATGCATGTGAAAAGATGGGAATTAGTGAGGCGAAAGTTTTAAGCCCTCTCTCGTCATTCTAGCATAACTATTTACTGAGTTATTAAAGAAAATGTGTTTCGACTAAACTCAGTACGTTGTCTTATGATGGTCTTATGGGGGTTTTACACTAGAAAAGCCTGTTGTTCCTTTGTTAGAGTCCTTTTATCATCCCCAGCAACCCACGCCTACTTTCAAGCCTGTCTGGATCTTCTCCTAACATTATAATGCGCAAAATGTTATTCCCAGCTTTGCAGGTAAATGAAACCAGGAGCATCAAAACAGCCAAAAAATCAGTGTTTTCAGATTTCAATAAAAATTGGAATAAATGTTTGTTTTTACACAGATTTACAGTTTTAAAAGTTTTTATGTGGAAATTCACTTCCCTCACGTCAGCGTGCTGCGTGCGAACTCGTTTATTGTTTAGTAGTAACTTTTTAGAAAAACTGCTATTTTTCTCGAATCCCTGGGATCAAGACCTTTGATTTGAGTCGTCTCCCGTCATCCTGCGATTTGTCAAACTCTCACAATTTTGTCTAACAAATTTAGCTTACAGAATTATATACAAAGATTTTTTAACTCCCTGAACGATTATTATTTGTAATATCGGAATTTTGCTCACTGAAAGTCTATGTATTTTTTGCACATAGAAATTAGCCGTAAATAAACGATATCGGATAATCCATTGAGAATGTACGAGCTTTGAAATTGAAAGTTAACATTGGGCTTATGGGGGAAGCAGGTAGACACGCCAGAAGGTACATGACCGAAACCCTTTTAAGACAAGAATTTTTCACAGAGTTAAACATAGAAACAGAGTAAGCTGGAAATTGGAGGAAAGCACACTCAATGTTAAAAGTAGTGCAAGAGAGGAAACAGAGTTTTAAAATCAGGAATAATGATAAAATGTTGATCGATGAGTTTATTAGTGCCTGTAGTCTCTGGATAACTTTCTCCTCGGAATGTATTAACCATTAAAACTGCTTGGTGATAATTCAGACAAAATTAAAGAAAAATATCTCAAAGTTCCAAAAGGAAATGCATGGCATGGAGTGTTCCTGATGTTTGCTTGTTATACGTAGGCTAAATATCTTTGCGCTCACAAAATATTGAGTGTTGAAATGTTAAGTTATTGCATGTGTAACAACCCTTGACTTTGACTATTGCATGTATTTTGCCAAATGTCAATAAAGATTTGATTTGATTAAAACATAAGGGAACTAATAATTTTAATAATAAATTTGAATCGTAATAAACTACACAAAATAAAGAAGTGCTTACTCTGTCAACAGACTGAATAAACATATTACACTTGATTTAAAATTCGAGTGGTTTGATTACTTAGATTTCTAAATTGGTTTGAAATTTTCAAAATATACTTCTTTTGGAATATCCTTAAAGAATAAAGTTGTGCTGGTTTTATAAAACTCATTAAGAAAGACTAATGGAATTTAATATGGTTTTAATTAAATTAAGGAATAAGTGTAAACATATGCTCTAATCAGTGACAACGTGTATTTGTAAACAGACTGTGTTTAGTTTAAAGTGTTGCTTCCAAAAACCGATTTATTACATAATTTGCCAATTATTAATACCATCCAACAAATTCAGAGGAGACCTTTAACAACGTGGCTGCGGTTGACCACAACATTGTAACCACAATTGTTGTCAGTTTCCGGTGTAATGGTTGACAAGCATATCGTCGTACTTAACGCTATAGAAACAATTATAGTATTTAGTATTTGTATACTTTTGCAGTATAATATTTGCAGGAGAAATGGGTAAGTTGGTAGTAAGTAGAAATTTTAAATAGTAAACTTCGACTAAAACAATGAAGCGAAATGGCTTGTATATTAAAATACTCCATATAATTTATGCTGATACAACCCCTTTTAGCGAATTTACCCTATAGGGAAGAAGCTATTACCGTAGTCAGCATGCTAAGACCTAGGCCCGGGACCATGATAACTTTTCATTTTGAGGTCCCCAGATGCCAAAAACATCATTCGTTCAAATTCAAATCAATCTATGTGTCCGTAGGCACGAAAACTTTCGTAAAGAAAATCTGATCTTTATGAAATTTGGTATATTCGTGTAAGGCAGCATCTAATTTCATGAGCTCGAAAACCAGACAGAACGCCTCATTAAAAGAGGGGTTTTGGGGGGTTTTTGTACCCCAACAATGTTTTTTTTTTACTTTTTACACATAACAATTTTTAAAGGCAAACTTTAATTTGCACTATTGAATTCAGCGTAAAAAACAAACTGTTTGGTATTTAGACCATCGCTCTACGTTAATTGCTTACCGAGATCTTAAAAGTGCTAAACACAGTACGTTGTTCAATGTTAATCTTATGGGGAACAAGTTTAATTTTATATCTCGCTTATTAATGAACGTATATTAATGAAACTTGGTATGTGGCTATTTTAAATTCTCTAAGTATGCAGGTTTGCTGCAACAGGGGTATTTTATTGCATTAGCGGTACCCCGGCCTGCGTTAAATGGAACACATCACTGAAATACCTTCACTCATGATATACCTACCTCATTTCAACTAGCTACATAAATAAATCCGCAGCTGTTTACAATCATTTAAATCAAAACTAATCTTTTAATCTAATCTGATAACATAAAAACAATTCTTAAGGGAAGGCAAGTAGGGCGAAGCCCTTAAGTTATAGGACCTTTACTTATGGATTTAAACCTTCTTAGGGTTAACCCGAATAACTATGCAAAGTTTCATTATTCTCCGTTGAGGGATTGGGAGACCATAGGGAACATACATACTCACATCCATTATACATATACATAGATTATATATATACAATATAAATACGTAAGAGTTTATGAAGAAAGTATGCGACAAAGGATCCAGTTAAAATTACACAATGTTATCTGTAAATTCGTCTATATTTGGAACGTCTTCTTTCAATAACCCTAGTGATGGAAACTAATGTATACATGGCTACACGGCTCGCTTTCAAAACGAGCGTAGAACGGATAGCAGAAAGAAAAGAAAAATGACCTCAGTCAATTGTAACAGAACCATTGATCAACAATAGTGCTCGAATCATTTGTCGAACAAGAAGAAACGCTCTCAGTGGGGGAAAGCGAGGAAAACCGGCAGGCAAGAAAGGCAAACAGGCAAAAGGCAGGAGAGGGCAGATGGCGATTGATTGAATCAGGCGAGACCCCGGCGGCGAATATAATAGCCACTCTTACAACAAAATACACTTACGAGTTTCCCGACGACATTGTCCCGACAAATGTAGTTCTGGCGTGTTAACAAAACTGGAACAAGCGCACTCCAGACACCGAACTCCACTTTGGACCGCGACTCCTAAGTTTATTTTTTTACTTTCTGTTGTTTTTGGCAGCTGTGTAATGGTGTGAGGTGAAAGGGGAGTTTTATTGGGAATGGGACATTTGAAAACCCTAAGGGATTAGTATTGAGGACGCGAACTTTGGAGTTCTTGGATTTATTCCTTATTATTAACACGTTATTCGATTGTGTTTTCGTTGACTGTACGATTTGCAATGCTATAGAAACTAGAACAATATCTGAGCAAAGAAGTTCAAGGTTCAACAGGTACTGTTTTCAGTACCAATCCTAATTTTCTTTTCAATCCCATAGAAATCGATTTCGGATCCTAGATCCAAGATCCTGGTCGTTCATGAACACTGACTGTTAACAGATCTTCGGGTCTGAAATCGACTTTCTACAGGATCGAAAGCAAAACTAGGATTGATAAGGTAAAACATAATGTTTTTAAAAATGTATTACTGTTATAGAGCTTTTTGAGTTTTTTAATCAATACAAATTAGCTATGCCAGCGACCAATAAAGAATCGCATAACTCCAACTCTAAACATAAATAACAAACTTACCTATTCATTTTAATTGTTATTATTATTATTCGTATATTTCTCTACAATTACAAATGGCGTATGACAAGTGTGGATAAATCATAAGAGTATTTAGTTATTAACTTAACGTTCACTAAGTAAATCATGTAACCTTTTTAGTTTTACGATTTGGAAAAAAGATAAGTTTGTACATGAAAATTTGGATTTGCATCGATATTGAAAGTGTTGTTGCATTCCGGTGACTATATATGTGTCAGGATTATAATAATTTGTTATTTAATTGAACGGCTTTACAAATATTTTGAAAATAAAGCCTTTTGCTATTTAATCAATGTAAATGAGTAACAAATTAAGTTAAATAATTGTAACGGAGTGCCATTTATATATTTGTATTTTAATATAGTTTTATTAATTGTTCCATCTCGATTATCATATATCGGAATAACACAATGTTCCTAACACAGTTAAATATTATATATATACTTAGGATTTGAAAAATAACCTCGAGAAAGGAAGGACATTCATAGGTGAGACAACCGACTGCATTAAGCCAGTATGTGCTGCTACCTATAGGATATGCAGGGAACCAACACAATTAATAGCTCTCTTTGTCCTTCGCTTGTGTACCTAACCACAGAGTTACTTAATCTTTATTACGAATGCTTTGCCTGCCATTCGTGGCCGCATATTTTGAAACAAAAAATACTTTGGCCCATAGTAGACAAACTTACTTTGTCAATTGTAGAGGAATAATTGTTCACTTCTAATTAGGAAACTAAAAATATGTAAACAATGTATTTAATTTAATAGGTTTGGAATTTAAACGAAATGCCTATTCTGACACTCAATAAAGACAATAATAAAAGAACCATGCTCGTCAGGCTTTAGGTGCGACTCTTTAATTTAGTATTTATATATGCAAAATAACAGGTCCTTAAATTTGAGAACCTTCACAAATGTAAGCAAAAGTGTAGATCTGATGGAGTTGCTTGACGTCAACTATATTCTAACCTCTCACAACGTATTTGTTCAGTTGTAATTAATTTGTAAACTGGCTCATGTGCGACTATTTCGGAATGCATGAAAGTGTTAATTGTACCTTGTTCCTAAATAAATTTTAATTTATTTTTAAACAAAACAAACAATCAAAAATCCTGTGTCATTGCTAGTAAACTGGTTGTAGTGCATGTAATGCGAAACCCTCTAGAACAGTGAAATGATTGTTTGAATTGGATTTCCTATTCTGTATATAAAAGGGAAGGTTTTATTAATCCCTGTATAACGCAACTTTCGATTTCTGCCCCCACCAAACACCTCCCTCAATAACCCCTCCCCCCATTAAACGTTGTACTTGCTCTTATATAACTATCTCAAAGGCTTATTTTCAACCTAAATGTTATTATTTTCATCTCCAGCGTTCCCAAACTTTGCGAAGTATCGCAAATCATGCGTATTGCAATATTTATTCAACCCTGTTCACCGGTAGTTAGCTGTCGAACGCTTCTAATCAACGCGAAAGGGATATAAATTACGAAAATGTTTACTGCGAGTTTAACAAGGCAGTGTTTTGGCCGTAAAGATAGGTTTGTCAACATAATACGGCCTAATTAAATGAGTCGGGCAGTGTCTGCGTGTCTGGCAGTCCTAACATATCCAGGGCTTACAACGTAACATACAGGCTGGCATGGTCTCTGGTAGTTCCGATACCAACCTCGTAAAACTTAATACTCTTTCATTGGTTCTTGTACGTAAGAAAATTACTTTATTCGAGAACATGTTCGCAGCTGAAGGGTTGCGTTGTTTCTGCGAAATATAGGTCGTTCGTGTTACACTACGGTGTTTATGTTATACTGTTAACAAAACTCTGGATTTGTTAATGCCAAAAGCATGTGCGTTACCAATATTTTAAAAACTGTCGTTTGAAGTAAGATTTTGTTATAACCACAGAGGTTTATATTGGTAATATGTTGTGCGTTAAAGATATATGATGCGGTTGGTCGTGAATTTTTGAAGTAGTTCAAAATAATGAAATTGAAACTACGACATGTGGAAAAAGAATGCTCTTTGATTTAAAATATTGACACATCATCCAAAGTAAATGTTTAACTTGGGTTGATCACTTTACCAGACGCTGCTTGAAATGAATAACTTGCGCTCAGCATTTGAAAAAATACATTGCAAACTTAGCTACAAACTTTATCCTCATTTTAAACCCTAGCCATCCCAATTACAGTAACGAGATTAGGTCCCTTCAACAGATTAGGTCTTGTACGGCTAAATGTGAAAATTATGGAAATTGCTCATTACTGTTCGAACCGACTGCTAACAAGCAACGCACTGTTATCATTTCGCAGTTGTTAACTATGTAACGCCAAACTATACTACAGTTGTAACTACACATGTTGTAAGTTACCTAACCCATTTAAACTTTAAATCCATAATCATGCCGATTCTGTTAAGTCGATTTCTCTACTAAACAACGCCTGTCTTTAGTATATGAAATCTCGCGCTTTCTCTAAACGACCGTTAATAACGTATCCGTAAAAGGTATTGTAGAGATGTGAATTCACAGACACGATTTTAAGTTATGTCTCACGTTAAGTGATTTAGAGAATAAATCCAGGCATAAACTGCGCTCCACCGAGGGCGATTACGAAGTAAATAATCCGTCGGCCGAGTATAGAGATGGCGCATTGGACCTAATTCATACAGGGATTAGCAAGTGGAGGGGGCACTTACCGTATAGGAGGAAGACTCGAGGTCCCAGTCCAGTACCTTGAGGTAGTCCGCGACACTCTCTCGCTCCACATTCAAACAGCATCTTGCAGCTCCGACCGGCTCGGAATGTTAATCGCCTCTCCCACCCCGCCTTTTCGGCGCTTTCTGACCAAAAAACCAGCCCGATTACAGATACCTCCGCGTCCATCTTAGTGTCAAACGGGAAATCTTAATGGGTATCGTCTAATAACATAGGTGCGGCTTACCAACTGCTCTAGGCGAGCCACTCGCTTTACATGACGGATGTAATCGCTGACCGCGGGAACACGCGTCTCTGTGATGAATTATCTAGAGAAATATCAACTGGTTTATGACCACATAAAATTTTAAATATATCGATTATGAGTGGTCGTTTAATCGGTTTGGAAAGTGAACTTCCGTTCGCCAAATCGTCTCAGGTTAAATGGCTTTACCGGATGAAAAGTAGTTGGTATTTATAGAAAGAAAATATTCGGTTGCCACATTCGGGCAAAATTTTCGGTACAATACAACCTAGGATAATCTTTACAAGCCAGAGTTAATAGGTCTTCCCTGTATTCACTTTTGTTTAATTTGCTGAGACAATGCATTCCATTACATATATTTATCGATTCCGGATAAAATGAAATAACTTTATTTGATCATAAATTAACAATCCACACGACGCACATTTTTATTTTTATTTTTAATCGACATTTTTCCTGTTGGGCGAGTTGGTTTTGAAGGATTATTACAAAGCATGCAAGGAATATTTGGTACCTCTCAAGGTTTTCACTAGTCTCCAACGCAACGAAACTTCAACCTAAAAAGGCCCAAGCAACTCATAACCCAGGGGGATACGTCGTGTGTGGCAGATTCCGACATTTCGCTTTTTTATGTATCATCGATTTTCAAATACGGTGAATCACATTGTTCAAACGGACAGCAAAATAGGTGAGCTAGTTTGAAATTTCTGGACGAAGAAAGTAAAGGAAACAAACTTAAGTAAATAAGTTGTTCATGCTTTTTCGTCAAAGAGGTGGGATAACTTATACTGCTAATTTATCGTATATGTGCTAAGATTTTGAACCAAAAAGGATATGATTAATTTTTATTTTTTTTACAAATGGCTTCCGCAATATAGAGAGGCCATTTTGTATCTATGGAAGCTTAGGCTAATCCCCACAAAAGTCGCATATTTTAATCTGAATAACGTCAACTTTGATGGTGTTTCCACAGTTCTTTATCTAACACTAATCTATATCACTCTCTCACGTTTCAAATGTTACTTACAAACTTCAGTGAAGGTACCAAAACTAGAACCAAACATAGTAGCTGGTAACATTTAGCTGAACAACGATACAACATGGGGACCACCGTGTTTGTTCTGCGTATTTCACTTTGGACCTGGTATATTTTACTGTTGAATATTGTTGTACTGTGCTCCCAACGCGTGCGTTCTGCTATTGCGCGTGGACCCAACGTCAACGGTGCACGTCGGAGATGTCCAACTAAACAGAGCAATTCGAACTTTTACTCCAGTTGCCACCCAACTTACCTGATGGCTCCTAGGACTGTGCAAAATTGTTCCTTCATTCTTCTCTTAAAGGCTTTTTGAATTGTCAGCAATAAGATATTGTGAGACCCTAATTGAACCATCAACGTAATCCACTCCAGGATCTTTCACTGGATGGAAATCGTTTATGGTAACCCACCTTTGCAGCTAGGTAAAGAGAACTTAGCACGCGGAACCCCCTGAACCTAATTGTCAAAAGAGTTTGGAGGGTGCATTAGACTAAAACTCCGGTAAAAGTTATGAACCATCCTAGAATCATACGTAATTGATTTTATTCTTACGACGTGGGTTTAATTAACTTTGTGGACCTCAAGTAAAGGAATAATCCTATGATCTAGGGTCTGACTGCCAAACCATCAACCACACTGTAAACCATTGCACTCTGCGTTCTTTCTCTGGAGGGTTGGCATGTATCAAGTGGCAGTCGGTCGACTTTGAATCGTTGGCGTAACTTGTCTGAGAAATAAGCTGAACTTGGATGTTAGAAAAAATCTATTTTTGTGTATGCTACATCTATTTACACTATACACAGAAGCACATTAGGAATTGGCTATGTTATATAACAATACCTATGTTACAATATGCAGTGAGATAAATAAACAAAAGTAATGTTGCTATCTAGATATATTGTAGCAACATCAATTTGGCCAGTAAGTGCTATGAGATTGTCGAGATAGAGCCACAACAGCCAGACACCTTAACACAATATTTAAAATTATTGCAAAGATTAGTTTGAAAATACAGTACATCCATCTACTTTCTACATTGAGAGTAAGTACCTTATTTGGTTTCAACAAAGGTTTTGTTATGTGATTTTCTATTAAGTGAAGCACACACTCGAATAAAATTGCTTTTATCATTTCTACATATCTTTAACACTTCAGTTAGAGATTTTACGATGTGTAAATATGGGGCTAGTTAAAAAAATTTCTTTATAGTCGAGTAAATAGAGAGGTTTCACTCTATACAAACGTAAGTAAGTGTGTTTCTGTCACCCCACACCCTGTGTTCCCGCCGCCAAATTGGAAAATCTAACGAAAATTGCCACTTTTTCAGTCTTTCGGCTATAACTCCGATGTTGAACGTTTTATTGCAAACTATGTAATTCATAATTTTGTTGTCCACAAAGGCTCCTACAATACTCGTTAATAAGAATTTTACGTAATATAAATAGTAGCGGTGGTATGAACCATCGAAAAACGACTAAAGTAGTAAAAATTAGAAAATTTGTCATTGTAATATCTGAATCACTTAATCTTAGCGTATAACACCTTATCATATTATTGGTTTTATTTGATGGTCTAATATAATAATTTATAATTATTACATTTATGATCTTTAGAAAGATGGAAATCAGTGAAATACAAACCAGTTGTTATCCATAAATTAGGACTAGATGAACCAGGATAATTTATACACTAAATAAAATACTGTCACATCAACCAATTGTACCCAGCGATTTCAAATGCGACTATCTAACTACAATCTGTAGCCATGTTACAAGTTTCATAAAAATATATTCATTAATAATTCCTCTATCAAACCAATTGCTTACTTGTTTGCTGCAACAGAGACCCCGACATCTGAGTATTTTACACTAAAGTCAATGGCCCGCAACCTTGTTAAGCCACATTAAAATATATTCATAAATAAGAGAGCTATAAAATTACTCATAAGAATAATATCTGTATACCTATAAGGAGTGTTCCAATAAAAGGAATTATACGATGTTATTGCAATTTAAAGTTAAAACAAACGTTAAATTTTAAGAATTTCACGACTATTGTTGCTTTTGATACTTCCGTTGCTATTTATAGTAAGTACAGTTCTTAATTACAAATATTATAAAAGATCTTATGTGCAACAATATTAGTAATCACATATTTGCGATAAAACATTCAGCAACGGAGATATAGCCGAAAAACTGAAAAGTGCCAACTATTTGTTAGTTTTTCCAAGATGCCCTGTGAGCATAGGGTGTGTAGTGACAGAAACTTGTTTTATTCATGTCACTACCAACCTAAACAACACACGAAATCCAGCACTACCACACTGTTTGTTGGGTAACCCCTTTTTCGACCTCTATTTACTGGGTTATTGTGTTGAAGAACTAAGTAGACTAAAGTTTTGATTCGTAACCGTATTAAACATGTATTTTGTATTTATTTATTGTCTTTCCCATCACGGTTCCCGACTAATATTTCCTGTTATTTCACGTGCTGTCATCCCATACATCTGCTTCCCCCGCTTAACATTGTTCAATGCAGCCAGTGTATTCGCATATAAGATAACTATTTCAGAATTAAGACCAAACAAACGGAAAATGAGGTGAGGAGAACACATTTATATTTCCCTAACATGTTTGTTGGGAAGTCACATTAAGATTGTCCAAACTCAGCAATAATTTGTTCAACAGTGGCCTTTTTTCATTTGCTGGTAAATTAAAATTTGAGTGGGCTATTCATTCTCAGTCTGGTTAGAAAGAATGTCTTTGCGGATGGCGGTCTTAGGCTGGTGAAATCAACTGATTAAAATGGGAAAAACGTTGCAACCAGAAATTGTTTAGCTGGAAATGTACATCAGACTTTATGGTTTCATCTTAGGTTTTGCTTGTAAGTTAAATATTCCCTGGCGAATTGAAAAATGAAAAATCTATTTTGAAATATATTTTTGGTATGTAATAAAGTAGACTTTTAGAATATTTCACTAAAATTATAAACAAAGATTTAAAACTACAATAATTTTTCCAGATGTAGTTTTAACATAAATTTAAAACGAACTTGAGTTACAACACCCCTAAGACAACCACAACCCCCCTAACACAACCACAACCCCCCTAAAACAACCACAACCCGCCCTAACACAACATAACCCCCCTAACACAACCACAACCCGCCCTAACACAACCACAACCCCCCTAAGACAACCACAACTCCCCTAAAACAACCACAACCCTCCTAACACAACCACAACCCCCCTGACACAACCACAACCCAACCACAGGGACCCGATGTCAGCCTAATCCCTCAACCACCAAGCTACGTAATTAGGCATCGCTTACTAACTGAAAGATTAATAGTGTTTTTGCCAACATCAAAGGCACGCCCGGCGCCGGCGACTGGTCGGTTACGTATTGCAGTTTTTAGCGAGGACGGACTCATTGCAGGGTCGAGTCCGAGATTTCGCCCTGTGGGGCACCGAACAAAGAAGTCCAGTCCTATCAATCATCTTGGGACAATTTATGGAAGCGGCGCGCTTAAAATTCGGCGCACGGGGCCATCAGACGGCGCTTGGAGCCTCAATCAACCTATTGTCCACCGGTTAATTAATACCGTTACAGGGTGTCCCGCGATGTCCGAGGTATGGCGTCTATCTCAATAATCTGGCCCAAATCTCGACAAGAGTTGGTAACGACCGGTTTTTATAAGGTCATTATGTCTGCGTTTTTACCCAACTCGTATCAAGGCTATGGGAGTTATGAGAATTGCTTGATCAGTGTTTCAATGAATTTACCTTGGTAATGGGATCAGTGGTTCAGTGACCTTACTATGATAATGGGATTAGCGTTTCAGTGACTTTATGGGAATTGCTTGATTACTGTTTCAGTGACTTTGCTATCGTAATGGTAACAGCGTTTCACCCTGACTTTACTATGGTAATGAATCAGCGTTTCACTGACTTTACTATGTTAATGGCGTCAATGTTTCAGTAACCTTACTGTGATAATGGATGAGTGTTTTAGTGACTGTAGTAAGGCAATAGGAATGATTTTAGGTTTGGTTTAAACGAAAGTTGTGATTGGCATGTAATAAGCTGATGTATTTATTAGATATTTCGATTATGTGAGTTTGTGGTAAAATTACTGTTTTTCGATAAGAGGTAACTACTTCTAAAGACTCATGGCAAACTTCAGAAAAGCTACCGCATTGTCGAAACTATTAGGTTTAAAATCACGGTTGAAGTGTTATTTGAAAGCCCTTGTCCTCTAGATTTACCTTTTGGCGGTTTGGAAGACGTCCACCTTCAGGGCTCTGCCCCCTGGGCTTTCAAAGTTCCAATGTTAATCTTATTGAAGTTTGGAAATAAATTTAATTTAAAATTTAACAGCAGCTGTTGATACTAATAAACAGAGCAGAAGCAAGATCAGCTGTTTTAATAAAACTTCTGGAATGGCATGTCAATGTAGTCTAATAAAACGGTATATGAGCTAGATATTCCCAAAATGAAAATAGATCCTGATTAAAAATGAAATAAGCAGCTGGTTTTGCTAGTAATGATAATATGAATTGTAATTTATTTAAAATTTCGTTCCTGTTATAAAAAAGTAGAAAACAACTAAACCTTGTTTTACAATAATATTAACTTTTCATCGGTTTTGCATTATTAGATAATAAAGAAAATCGAACCCAGTAACAAACTACATAAAAATACCCCCGTCGCAGCAAACCTGCATACTCAGCGAATTTACAATGAATTAAAACATAACACATTAAGCCAATTAACATGATTCATAAGAAATATATTCACAAACAAGCGATATTTAAAATATTAATTATTCTCCATAAGAATAACATTGGGGATGAGTACACAGGTTTGCTGCAACAAGGAACACAAAATAATGGGGTTTTATGCAAAATATCAAAGGAACTCAGCTAAGTGAAGTCACATACAAAGTTTCATCCATATACATTCATAAATAAGCGATATATAACAATTTAATTATTTTCCATAAGGGTAACATGGGGACCGAGTACCTAGGTTTGCTGCTACGGGAACCATAGGTGAAAAATGTTTGTTGTGCAAACAACAATAAACCACAACCAGATGAAGCTATATACCAAATTTCGTCAGTTTATGTTCATAAATAAGCGAGATATAAAATTTTTTTTTCTCCATAAGAATAACATTAGACAACGTACTGTGTTTAGCACTTTCAATATCTCAGTCACCAATTGACGTAGAGCAATGATCAAGATACCAAATTGTTTGTTTTTTATGCTGAATTCAATGGTGAAAATAAAAATTTGATTTTAATAACAATTACATGTGGAAACCCCGAAAAACCCATTTTTGGGGTACAAAACCCCCCTTCGGATGGTGCGATTCGTCTGGTTTTCGAACTCGTTCAAAAAAATGGTACTTTACACGTTTTTACCAAATTTCATTAAGATCGGACCTTTTTTACGAGAGTTATCGTGCTTACGGACACACACACACATATATATATATATATATATAAATTTGAACGAATGGTGTTTTTGGCATCTGGGGACCTCAAAATTAAAAGTTACCATGGTCTCGGGCTTAAGTCTTACCATGAGACCTACGGTAATAGCTTCTTTCCTATAGGGGAAATTCGCTAATAGGCTTTGTACAGCTTACTAACCACAAATTTCACTAAAAAACTACTTAGAAGAGAGAACAGATTAGAATGATTTTGTATAGTAATAGACATTTTTACAAATCGGTTGTAGTCGACTTTGGCATCTGGGGACCTGAAAACGATAAGTTATCATGGTCCCGGGCCTAGGTCTTACCATGCCGACTACGGCAATAGCTTCTTCCCTATAAGGGAAATTCGCTAAAAACAGTTATTATATCTTTTGGTCAAGTTAAAAAATTCCAGATTATTCAAAGTGGCATTTTATTAAAAAAAAAAAAAAACTAAAAATCCGGAATGGCTGAAGATTCTTTATGAACAATGGGAGCCAATATCTGGAGCGGTTTGACATATTGTGATGTACTACAGCAAAAATAATGAAGATAAAAACAATGAATAAAATATTAATTATAAATGTATTTATATTTTAAATACTCAATTTCGAAAAAGACAAGCGAGTTTTTATGTTTAAGATATATAGTTAGTTCTGCAAGAAACGCTTGTAATAAGGGTCTCTAATAACATTCAATCGGGGGAAAAAATAAAAAAATCAAGTTGAAAATTAGAAAACCCAATGGGGAAAATGGTCAGTGAATTCATGCAGCAAGTAAAAATTAATCTCTGATAGATCGACTTAAAAAGTCTTATTTCATTTGTTTTAAAACACCCAGTCAATATCGCCTATGTGGCCATGACTATGGTGTCCTCCCTGAATACCGAAACGCGCGTCATTTTCGCTCAGCAACGGTACACGTATTAACCTCCAGCTTCCGGTTAGCTACCGATCCAATCACCGGCGATGTCAAGTAATTAAAGTTAATTGTCTCCGGTAAATGAATATATCGTATCTGTAATCAAATTACGTAGGGAGGGGGGGGCTAGTTTGTAGGTGTCGGTGTTGTGATGGGTACGGCTGGACGCCTGATAGATGTGGCAAGATTAGACAGCTTGGTCGTCTACGGCCTCTCTATTAACAATAATAACACGCTGCCGGCCGTATATCTCACAGCCACCTGGGCCTGCCTCCCCTGCGATCGGGAATTAATTTACAATTAATTGCCGATCAACCAAATTCAATCGGGCGGCCTCTAATTTGGGACAAGATTGCGAATTTTCCCTCGTGTTCTCCCGAGAACGGCAGCTTCTGTTTTGTTAGAGGCGGGGGTAGATTTCTCTAATTTTTATTAAAAGACTGTAGGTCTAGTAAGTTAATTTGGGTTTAATTTCGAGCATATCCTACGGTTAAATCTGACTTGTATTTTTAACCCCCAGCATCACCAAATGTTTGCGTACGATGAGGACTAAATTAAAAAAATGACATTTAATTATTATGAAACCCTAATGTTATCATACCGTACTCAAACCTACGTCCACATTCACGGGAAAAAATTATGAGGGGGCTCCAGTCATCCAACATTTTGCGGTTCTACCTGTTCTCCATAAGGTCAACAGCGCAAGGTTTTTGTAGTTAAAAAACTTTCAAAGCCTGCCCTTTCTCTACGGATTTTCCGAAATTGTTAATGTATTGTTAATTTTTAAGAGCAACAAAAAAGCTGCGATTTCAGTGAAAAGAATTTCGTATGACCTATAATTTATTTTGAAAAAATCGTAAATATTGAATATTTTTGAATTTTATTACACGATTCGTACGTGCATTGTCCAGATTTTGCTCTCTGATATCGGTAGCTATATTTTACTCTTTAAAATTATATATATTTGCTCGGTATTCAAATTATATTGTATAATTCTTTGAAGTGGGATGAGATTTGAAACTTATCATTGACCTTATGAGGAAGCAGGTAACAACGCTAAATGTTTCATAACTGTAGCCCAATCTTAACCAGAATGAAATACATCTTCACTGTGTTATTCAATGGTTTTGTATTTTGTATATGATTACAAACGCTTTTAATTCTTGAGCGACATTTGTATTTCTCCAATATGATATTTTGTGTTTCAAAAATATGCCTTAGGTTTGTATAGCCTAATCTCGATCTATAATTGTCTGCGGTTGCAAGTTATATCCCCGTGAAAAAACAAACCCGCTTTCAGTCTCCTAATGGGATTCCGTATTAAAACAGTACGAGATGTTTCAGTAGTGAAGAAGTCTAGCCTATCGCACTAATTATATCTTCCGCATCATGTTTTTGTGTGTCTAGTAAGACAGCTCGTACGAAGATCGTGTTGCTAGGTCATCTTAGCTGTTAAAAAACTAGTTCAAATCGCGCAGACATAAATTCACCACGTTGCTGCTTGGTTGGCTATTGGTTAAAATTGTGTTTTCCTTTCAAATCGATTTTGTAGTCCAATGTATCCAATGGTGTCACTACTTTTACTGTAAGATAAGGCTCGGGTAAGCCACGGAAAAATGTATTTCCCTAGATTAATTATGTTTCAAAGTGTTAAAAACGCTAGGATTATATAATAAAAACAAATTTGTTATCTTGAGATTTCTCAAGGAATACCCTATGTGTAACCCTAAAACTTGGATACGTTGTTGTAGAATCAGTATTGTATTTTCCTAAACAATAGTTCATTGATAAACTTAATTGGGGTGCTACATGATATTTGGCAAAGTTCAATGTATAGATTCCAGGACAGTTTTACCTCAGAATGGAATTTCGCAGTAGTAATACCTTGTATATCATAGATGTTATTCATTCTTTGGAGGGGTCTTTTGATGCATTTATTACTGATCTGTTAGTTATGTTATTGTATCTAAATCTAAAAATGCAAAATTGATCCAATCTAATTAGTAATTGACGTATTTTAATTACTCAGTATATGATTTATTTCAAAAATATGCATCATAACTAAATTTCTAAAAATGCGTGAGACATGCAGGCGTATATGTACAAAATACTTTTACAACCTCCTGTTTATAATTTTTTGCCACATTCTATAGCCGTCTGACATTACAATTTATTTCAGGAAACACAACTTTACTTTCAAGTTTATGCGTTGATTTGCACTTACAATTCAACGCCTATAAAGAATTTTCAAAACGGGAAAGGGCTTATTAAGCTATTAACTGACTTTCTTCAAAATTTTAGCTTAACCAGTCAAGTATGCAATGAGGACACAAACACACAAACTTTCGCTATATAATATTAGTAGGAGAGGATATGAGAAGCCAACAATAAATTATGATTCCAACCTGAAACTCTAGCTTGAAATTCAACATCGGCCAAGCCTTAGCATATTCTTTTTTATTTTGCTTATTCACACTGACCGATGAACGCACGTTTCCACGTCCATCAAGTATTCGATTACATAAATACAATTCCTACCTACAGTTTTTAACTAAAAATAAATTACGAAACTTATACTGACGCTTAAAAGAAGACGAGGAAAAACTGCTATATATTAAAATTAAACATTCCTACAATGTACACGTTTCTTTCCTCTCACTTGCTTCCAGCGTTGCGACATAGTCGACCAGCGTCTCTTCTGTGGGAACTCTAGTTTTTCAGTCACTTTGAAACCGTTTACCGAGACTTAGGCCATCTCGGATAGAGCGATAAATCTACAACACGTATTGCGAGTCAGTTGGTTACAAATAATCCACAATTACAGATGTCCGAGGGGATCGTGCATCGCATCTCGCAGACGGATGAAATATACATGTCCTGCGGTCGGTAGGATGCGGTATGACCAAACTGGGAGCAACGCCGGGTAGGTCATGTATGAGAAGAGCATCAAAAAATGATCTGATTTATAAACTGGAACATAGGACCCTGGAGTTGTCGTTTGGAAATGACACGGAGAATTTATATTTCAGTTGGAGATTGTGACTTTTGAATAACGGATTTTTCAGATTTGTTTTATTGGGTCAACAAAATCGAAGCTTTGGAGTCAAATTTAATTGTTTTAAAATCGGATACAACTATGTAGATGGCTTAGGCAAAGTAAATAAAGCTTAGGTAAAGGTCAAGTAAAGTTCGTGTAACCTTCTAGCCAAGGTCTTTTGTCAGAGTTTTCAGGTCGCTCTAGTGCCTCTGACATGACCTGTCGACTACTTATATAGCCGGGACCAACGGCTTGACTTGCCTTCCGAAGCACGGGGGCAGTCTGAGTTTTTAACGTCAGATGGATTTCACCAGCAATTGAAGTCTTTTAGGTGGTAGGCCAGTTCTCAAACCCACGCAGCTATGGCCCACGTCTTATAGCAACGATTATATTTCCACAGATAAAATTGTGGATTATTTGTGGATAATTCTTGTGGATTATATTTCTTATCTCATAGCAAGTGAATTTAGATGTAGTTTGTTGGAATTAAAAAAGTCTAATTTCATCATTAAGACAATAGTCAAAAATGCAACAAGATATAACAGTCATAACGCTTTTTTGAAAATAAATTTGGAAATAATTTCACACTCAAATTTTTATATATTGGCAAAATTAATTTTTGGAAAAAAGTTAAGGAAAAGTTATTCTCGGCTGGTTTGTTTGAGATAGTTTATTTGTTTTTGTAGATAGATTTACCACAGTTTAAGCAGCATGTTTTCCGATCAAACTTGTTACATCATCGTCAGATAGCGAAAAGCCATATTTTATTGGCGAGGATCAATTCTGGAACCTTGAGGACAAAAGGCTAACCAGTATACCATACCGTTCTCCAGTCTAAGTATTCATATGATCAAGTAACAAGTTAAAACCCATTAGAGTAAAATGGATTTTTATAATCTGACCTGTATTTTTTATTTTGCTGTAATGTCTGTTTTATTTTTCTCTTGTGTTGTTTTGACTTGAGTTGTCTTGAAAACAGTTTGTACTGAAGAACACTTGTAAATAAAAGCATTATTTATTTATTAGAATAAAATTTGAATTTCAAAGGCCCATGGGATTATGGTTATTTTTATATCATAATTATAAACTCGAAAAACATATAAGAAATCCCTAACCTTTATTTTATAATATTATGGATGTTTTATACTCTCGAATCATAAGATTTATTGCATCACAGTACTAACAGTTATGGGTCTTTTATTTTCAATGTCCCCATACACTTAAGGAATAGGAAAATAAACATTTTACAATTTACTGACTAAACATGGACATTTAAAAATCTACAAAGAATACCAGAATCAAACTTTCTCTTCAAAGTTCCAGATCAGTTTGTGTATGCCGTTGGTCAGTTGTACTCGTAGAGGGTTTCAAGAACTTTTCCACCTTGAAGTTTGTATTCTTGTTAATTTGACTCCTGAAAACCTACTGCTACTGACTTCAGTTTGCAATATTTAACCTACATTTATCTTTCAATCGACCTTTACTATCAATCTCACCTTGTAGTTTTGAAAATATATTTTAAGCATTCTCTAATTTTCCCGGTGTGTTTTATCCAATCATTATATTTCTGAAAATAATGATGATGAAATTACTGCGATAGCTTAGTGAGAAGCAACGTCGGTTTTCGTCGCGTCGGAACGTCGGTTTTGAATAAATATATCTGTATATGGTTGGCTAATATTCATCGATATTCTTCATTCTACAATGACTGCCTGCATGAAAACAGATTAATATACGTGAAAGTAACATTTAACTGTAAAATATTTTTGTTGTTAGGAAAATCAATATTATAAATGTAATAGACTTGATACTTTCTGAAACTTCTCGGCAGATTATGGAATACAGTTATACAGTTAATTACGAGGATTTCCCTAAGACAGGGAAAAATTGTGAACGCGATTTATAATGACGGAATAAAATAATGCAATCGACTAACTTTTATTTACGGTTACAATTTGCAACGTTGGTGCCGCGGATAATTTAAAACTAAAATTGTTCCAGGGCCACAGAGTGCGAAGCAGAACTAAGATGTCGATGTCGATGTCGAGGTAACGCATTTTGACAAGAATAACGGCAAAGTTGAGCTTAACTGTTTCCCCAGGCTAAGGAAGAGAGGGGGGACAATCTTACAGCTGTTGTATTAAAACAAACTTCCATTTTAGAAAGGCGGGAAAGTTGGCCAACAATTGTAGGCTCCCACCGAGGCTTCTGAACAGCCTTTACTAATTAATACACCCTCGGAGTAACCTTTTGATCATAATTGGATAATGGCAGTAAGTGCCCCTCCCCCTCCCCTTGGTGAAACGTGACGTCACAGCCCGTGTCACCCGGTGTCAATACGCGTCTGTCGTCTTGCTGGAGTACAACACATTTTCATTAGTTAGGAAGTGGAGGAGGAGGAGGGGCGAAGGGTGCCACGTGAAGGGCTGACGGTTGGAAGGGTTAATGGTAATGTTAATGGATTGTCGCTACGCGTGTCTCCGAGGTGTATGACAACCGAATCGAGTTGGTTCGATATCTGTGGAAACCTAAACTTTGATTCGTTGGAAAATAATTTTATGTTAAATTGCAGCTATAAACCGGTGAATTTCTGAATATTTGTCATCTTCAGGTTCAAACAAGTCAATTACAATAATATTGGCTTGTACAGCCCATGATGTTCGTGTTTTGTGTAAGTGGAAATTAAACTTTCTGTTTACAAGCTGAGGAAGATAAATCAATACGAAAGTATGAAAAAATATTGTACATAATCAAAGCAAGAGCTTTAGTCACATTATAAATAATGACAGCTGATCATTAGGTAATTTTTTAGTTTTGATATTTTGTATTTTAAGAACATTTTAAAGAGAATGTAAGGACAACAATATAAACAAATCGGCTCCTTTGGGGTCTTCCTCATCTAATTGTCTTTGAAAGTTCATAGTTATAACATATATTTACAAATTAATAGGCCTACACAGATAACATACAAATATGTTGATTTGTAAAGCTTTGTTGAAATGAAACATTACCACTATATGATTTAGTATGATTCTCCATCGTGAATTATTACCATTTATTACCGGTATATGATTAAGTGGATATGTAGGACATGCAACAACCACTTGATGATATTGAGGATTTTAATCTTTATTGAATGGTAAAAGAGACTTTTTCGATACCTGTCAACACATCTAAAGAATATTCCTGTACGGTACACAGTCAATGTAGCAGCTCCGTCTATAATTTAGACATAGACATAGAGAATCAGAGGTCGGCCGTTGTTATAAGCCCATCATTCCTACCTTACAGTGTCAAGTACTAGTACGAGTAGTCGAATACTGTAATCGAATACTGTAGTAGTATTCGAATACTCGAAACATCGCCTATGCGTGATGTGCCTGTCTGTGGGCAGCAAAATTTATTAAGTTTGAGTGCCTGAGGCACACAGTTTTGCTAAAAAATATTCAGAACTTGAATAATATTTTCCCATTTTAAATAGTCCTACTTAATAATACTATAAATGTGGAAGTTTGGATGTATGGATATTTGTAGTTCCATCACGCTTACATTGTTAGACCGATTAAGCTAAAATTTTGCATGGACATAGCTTACATATCACATTAGCATATAGGCCTGATAACGTCCACATCCAACCTTAGGGCTCCACCCCACGGGTAACATAAGTTCCGATGCAAATCTTATGGGAGGATACCATTTATAAAATTACCAGCTGTAGTTGTTTGTCAGTTATTGCAAAGGAAGTCATGGTGAAACTAAACACAGATTTGATAGTGCCGGTCAGGTTAATATTTTTAATGTGTTTTAATTTATCGTGAGAATAACCAGTGTAACAGCCAGTATACAATATAAAATACAACTTTTGCCTGTTGTAAATCATATACTTAATGTATTATTGAACTAACATGTAGATAGTCTAGAGTAAATTATCACATTCGTAAGAGTACAGTTTGAACAGAACAAAATTAAAGATACTGAAAAGAAAAATACAAGGAATGCATTGTACCCTTAATTATGAATATAGTATTAGGCTCACTTTCTTGTTTAGTATTAGAGTTAAAGAAATAGCAAGAGGTCATGATTATGGTTGAGTACTTATTTGAAAGTCACTGCGTACTCGAATTCGAGTACCGGACTGCGAGCGATTACGCAGTGTAATCGAGTACTTCGAGTATTAATAGAGTAAACGGGTACTTTGTACTCGAATACGAAAACTACTACATCTTACCTTCTTTATTAATTTTAGGATTGTTTAGTTGAATATAATCACTTTGTAGGTTTGTTCCCAATCCCTTGTGGTAAAAATTGGTTTAATTATGTCGACAGATAACTGAAAAGTACGTAATGAAGTAATTAACCACCAAGTCAACAACAAAAGGCCAAACAATTATTGCTATCAATAAGTGGAACAACGGAACCACACGACAGTCTGCGCTGTAGCGCTCGGCCGGCAACTGCTGCGCTCTGTCGGGCACACGGGGAACTAGTCGCCTGCAATCCGCGTGTAGGCAGCCCGCGTGTCGTGATGCTATCGTGCGTTTAGGTGCATAGTTGATTAATGTAAGGCGATTTTCACTTTTCCAATTAAACCGGCTTTTCGGCCGCACAACGCCTTATCTCGGGCCTCAGAGTGTAAATGTATGTTGGCCCGGATGTATAAATAATTCATTTTATGATACACACAAATAAAAGTTACTTTATATTCGTCAGTAATTGGTAAAAGGGTCGGGTTATTTACTCGGCGACACGGAGCTTCTTATCGACGCGTTCCTCGTTCTTGTTTCGACACGTAACAGTGAATTTATTCGCATTTACAAACCATAAACTAATGGTTTATTTACAACCGCTAATGTGTGGCCCACTGTATTAATGAACCAGAAGGTGAATTGAAACAAAGAAACGAAAGCGTTTTGTATGGTGTTTGCCTGTTTGGAATTCGGCTGCTAATTTTAACTTAATAGTTGTGTTATTTTCCAATATTAAAGTTCAATGATGCTATTTGTCTGCATATTCCTTCCAACTAATATTAATAGATGTACATGTGTGGTATACCTAGATTGCGCTATAGCGACTCTATTGGTTACAATCGAAAAGCTAAGATTATCATGACTTAAATCATATTTAGCCTTACATATAGGAACGTTCCTTTGCCTGTAAAAATAACACAGGTAGTTTTATACTGCACAAATAAATCATATTCTTCTACAGAAAATACTGTAAATGATACACACTAAAATCTAAATATTAATACGCAAAGTTATAGAAATATGTTTTACATCGTATAACAATAGATTTTCACTAAAACCTAATTTTATTTAACAATTTGCATAGACAATCAACTTTAAGTAACCTCTAAAGAATTACTGATTGAAGTATTTAAGATAACATATAATTATAACATGCTGTTGTTACACAACCAGTTACTTTCGATTGATAAATGTATAATTTATTTTTATTTGTATGTTTACTCGAATAATTCTATGGCTCTTTTAACATTTAAATTAGAACGGCCCAAACCCTGGTCCTATTGCTATTTAAGGCCGAACTGTTCCTAGAAAGAGTTAATTAATTTGTATTTTTAGCTCGCCTGTTGCATGAACCATCTAATACATATGACTAGGTATATTCACATAACTTGGCAACAGTAATGCACCAGTTTGACCTATGTATTACAAATATTCAGAAAAAAAGTAATTTAGTTTCGATAATGTAGGATTTCTCCCATCTATTCCAAACTGTATTCTATTCCACGGGGTAGAATTGTAGTAGTATCTAAATCCTGATGCGAGTGTTGAAAATCTTGGTGTTACTGTTGTTTTAAAACAAACTCAACACCAATACGATCGCGGTATAAGTTAAATTAACTGTTTATTTATTATTTGCCTCAAATATTGTTTCTATTTCAATTCTAAAGGGATTTATGTTATAATATACACAAACAAACTATTAGAGAAAGCGGTCCAAATTGTGTTTACACCTCGGGAATTGAACCCATTACCCTTTGAACCCTTTGAAGTCCAAGACGCTAATGGTTAGGCTAGCGAGATGTCCCTCACTGAGGTTGACATTGAAAACCCTCAAAATATTACTAAGAAACGAAATATTAGTTAAAAAAAGAAACGTAGATAGATAAATAACTCTAACAATTTAAATGTTCATCAATTAATACAAAATAAATAAAAGGTAAATACAAAAACAGTGGGTAGGTATAATTTAACTGTAAACTTAAAGAAATAATTAAACGAGATCGCCGCAGTACGCTGATGTGAGGAAAGTGAATTTCCGCATTAAAACCTTAAAAAGGTCAAATAAAGGGTTTCCAACACTGGTTATATATTTTTGAAAATTGGAAAATTGTATTTTTGACTGTTTTGATGTCCCTGGTTATTTTTAAATTCACTAATAGGATGCCAATGTTGTACATTATAAAGTTAGAAGGAGGTATTGTCGGAGTAACAAGGTGGTAAAGGGGTATGGGGCGTGATAAAACGATATTAAGATATGAAAAACAGCCTTTTCCAGTGTAAAATCCCCATAAGACAACGCACTGTATTTTGACAATTAACATTTTATTTAATCACTCGGTAAGTACTTGTGCTAGAACGATGAGGGAGAGCTTATTTAAAATCTTTGGCTTTTTACGTACAATAAGTTAATGTGCAATAAGTGTACATTTGGGGATTTTCTGACCCTTTTTGGGCCCAAAAACCCAAAATTTGAAAACTTAAAATTCACAAAAAAGGGGGTTAGAGTTTTCCGATTGTTTTGCTCAACGAACTTGTCCAACTGATTATAAAAAGGAATGTTTCTACCATATTTGAAGTAAATCGGACAAATTGCGACCACTAGAGTGCGAACACATATATAAAAATATATAAAGATTTTAGACACCCCTCAAAACGTGTTCTGGGGGTCACGTTAGGAACTTCTATGGTGGTCCCGGGCTTAAGTGTCACCGTGCGGGCCATGCTAATTGTTCAATTTTCCATAGGAAATTCACTAATAACATTAATACATTAATAACATTAACTAATACCAAAGGCATTACTTCCAACACTATAGTATAATATGGTATACTTTACTGCTTAAGTTATGTAAGACCAATTAAGGTTTGAGCAAGGATTGAGGGAACGGTGTTTTACAAGGAGCCTATGCCACCTAATCGACGCAAGGTGATGTAAGTCTATTATTACACCAATTTACAAATTGGCTGTTATGCCATCCATACAATCCCCTATAGATTTGAGTAACAATTTTCATTGTTTAAATTACTTTTGTTTAAAGTGAAGTTTATAATGTAATCAGGGTTTGAATTTAAATAAAATAACTGGTTTGCAATTGTAGCGTAATATTGTTTATTTAGATTCGTTAAGAGGTTAGCGATTTATATCTATAATCTACCAAAACACAAACAAATTGTTACAATCACCAGTGTAATTATAGATTTAAATAGGTCCTACTGATTTAAAAAATATAATAAGTTTATGGGGATTTACAACTTAATTGTTATAGAACAGGAGAAGTCGCAATAAAGTCATAAAACATATCCACAGTGGTATACCTTCATACGCAGTCCATGTTATTTCAATACAAAGTCACTGTATAAGTAAGAGGATACCATTTTGAAACTATAACAAATAATAAGGTAAAAAGTACTGTCTAGTGGTCTTGAATAACAAATTATCTACTCAAACCTTAGATGAAAATTTAAAAACAAATATCTTTCACGAAATAACGAACTGACTTTTCGTGCTTTTAAAACAATTAATATTCAATAGGCGTCCGTTCAAGTTATAGTGGACTCATGACGTCCGGTTAATCAAATTATGCCACAAGTTGCCACGTTTTGGATGTGAATAATGTAGCGCCCACCCCTTCCCTCCCGGGTACATATTCATGGTGGTCATTACAGACCCACAATAATTAACAACTCTAGGAGGCTGTAATTGGACGAGACGCCATGTTCTATGGAAATCAGTTATGGGAAACTCTACACTATGTCTTTGTGGTAATGGTCAGATCATCATAAGATCGTGGCGTGGGGAATGTGATAAGATATGCTGATTCCATCACGATCAGAATGTGTATGCAAAGCATAATGATCCTGAGTTTTATGTTTACGATAAGAATACGTGTATAGGATGTAAAAATTGTCATATATAAAATGTAAGATAAGCTTAGTACTTTTTGAGTGATTCAAAATGTTACAATTTTATTACTTGCCATAGCAGTCAAGGTGACGAAGTTCGGGATGGTAGTGGCCTGTCGTGGGTTCGAATCCCAGTTATGGGCGGTAATTTTACCAATATTGCGTAGCTTGTAGCTGCTAACCCCTTGATTTGCTTGGTACCTTCCAGTCCCCGAGGTCCTGTGGACTGGAAAAGTATTGGAAAAAAAAGAGTCAGCCAACCTCTTCAAAAAGATTTACAAGGCAATTATTAATTCAGCTTCCACTATTATATTATTAAGTCCTTTAAGAGAATTTGTTTTCCGAACGACGTACTATGGTTTTCAAAGCAATGCAGTGTATAAATTAGAACAATCTCGAGGTATGTTTATGTTTATGTGATGTTGAAGGGACGGATTCAGAGATCCAAAGATTCAATGATCCTCACACTTCAACCGAAGCTTATTGTGTATCCCTAGTACGTTAGTAGGGCAAACCAATGCCCAACTCTTTACGAGATCCAGGAGTTTTTTCCCAATACTAACGTCCAATTCATCACCTGGTTGCTTGCAACCAAACAGCGCCCTTCTCCTTGCCCCGAGTCTCTCGCAATCCAGTATGATGTGCTTGGCAGTCTTGGAGATGTTTCCTGAAGTGGACGTGTCCAGTTATCAAAGCAATGACAATTTGTTTTCCGAATGACGTACTTTGGGTTTCATGCAAAGCAGTGAAGTGTATAAATTAGAACAATCTCGTGATAAATCTCGACTGTTGGTCATATATTAACTAACGGTTACAACTTGCATTATAAGGGTTTTTACCTTTATATAAAGCTAACACAAATCCCAGGAACTTTTGAGAAAACTGTAAGTTTGACACGCTTGAGTCGTATACTTGAATGGAAAATCGGAGTGAGAAAACCGGAAGAAAATTATCATGTTTCTTCATGCCTTAGATAAAAGTGTCAAGTTGAACCATATTTTTAAATATTAGAATTTGATCAGCTGCGTTTTTTGATTCGACTACAAAACTGAAATCAGGTGAACAAGCGAAACTGATGGTCAAGGGTATATAGTTTGACATAATATAAGGTATAATCATATAAAAATACATTTTGATATTAAAACTTTAAAATAAATTGTATAGTATTACTGTTGGAAATCAATTACGAAATTGATTTAGTTGATTATGATTATTAGGAGGTAGCTTTTATGTGCCTATGCATCTAACTATTTGTATGATTGTTGTCAAAACGTTCATTTAAACTTCCAAACAGACATCATTTTGCGTAAAAAGAACGAAATTTCTGATCGCGTTGGCCTTTACACGAAGATATTCATTTTGATTCCTTGTCTGGCCTGAGGTAGGTTTCATCTAAAGCCGAAAATGATTGACACAGCAACAATTAGATAACTTTAAGTGCAGGTATATGAAGACTTTATAGTATTTATCAGTAAACATTTGTTTCTCCACTACACTACTTAAAACTCCAAATATAAAACATAGGCACAATTATTGCATTAGTTTCTAATTTTGACAATTCCAGTTGTCAAGAGTCATGAACGTTTACTGTCATTAACTCATTGTCAGAAAATTGAACTGTCGGAATTGACAATTGAATTGTCGGAAAATTGTCAGAATTGTTACTCAGCAACAACGAGAGCTTGATGCAATAGTGAATAAAATATAATAAATAACCGTAATTCTAAATAAACCTCCTGGACATTGTAGTGTTCCTTAATACCAGAAACGATCTTAGCGTGCCTCATGAACCTACTAAAGCTTGATTCTGTTTTAATTTCCTACCAGTTCTGTACTACAGCTACATGAACTCATGGACCACTGTACTCCAGATCCCAATAGAGTTTATGAGAATAAGTTTCCATTATAACCACGCAACCAGTCCGCTTGTGCCACCCTAACCACATTCATCTATTTCACGGGCGACTCCCGATGTTTACAAAACCGTTCCCACGTGGGGAGTTTCAGAAATGTGGAAAATAATTTTCATCCAAATAAACCCAATATTCCGGCGATCTGGATACAAAAGATTAGCACAATGAAGAGTCGTCCTGTAAACAGGGACGGGAACGTCCGTTGTCCCGGGGAGGGTCGGGGCTCTGGGGATGGGGTTTTGGGGTTGGGGTCCGGGGGGATGGGGGATGGGGCTGGGCCACCCAGGTGTCACCATTGACTGATCGCTAGGCTCTCGCTTTAATCAAAGTTAAATGGGCCTTAACACCAGGGTAAACATAGCCTACATTATGCGGTCATACTATCTCGCTCCGTCACCCCTGTATGGAGCTCGACCAACTCCTGGTAGTAAAATACAGTGACATTTAATGAAAGCTTTTCCAAACAGCACTTAAATCAAATTACACAGATGATTTAATTTTAATATTTACAAATAGTATATTTCACTACTAGTCACGAAAGTGGTGAAGTCGAGCGTGGAAAATGCTATCGAGCCCCGAAATAGGACTTTTGTGACGAGTAGTGAACGATACTTTTCATCACGATGCAAATAACCACATTAAACTTAAACAAAAATGCTCTGATGTTTCATAGTCATAGTATAAGTAAACACAACACGGTTTTACAATTCATTTTATTGTTAAAGTCAGCTGTTTGAAAAGAGAATCGTCAAAAATAACGAAATCACACTGGTGCTCCTGTTGAGTAAAACAGGAACTTCAATTGTTTAGGACAGGTAAAGTTTTGTTTGGGACAGGTAAAGTAATGTTTAGGACAGGTAAAGTCAGCTGATCATTATTTGTTTTAGTGTATGGAAATCGACGATTTTCGAAGATCTCAGCTGTATGGTAATGGGCTATTTTCAAATATAGGGTGATGAAAATGTGTTTACCTCTATACTTTAAAAAGTGCGTTATGAGTGGTTTTATCACTAACTAATACTTGTCCTATAATTTACGCGCCGAGGTCTTTCAATCAAGTATGTGGTTTATGAGTTTCAGACTTACAGTTTTTTTCAAAAAATCCTGGTGCTTTATTATAGAATTTCGTTGTTTAAAAACGTACTTCAAATTCTTGAGGGATATTTTCTAAAGTGTAAATGGTATTAGATAATATTTCTTACCTCACATGCGTCAGAAGTGTGTTTGGCACTACTGATTATGATTCAATAGTGATATGTTTTAATGAAATAGTAAAATTAAGTTAAAAGTGGGAAAAAGGACTTGCTAAGCTCATTAATATAAAGTAAAACAAAGTACTATAACTACTTATACAAGTATATGAACTACTTTATTGAAAATGTATTATGTAGAGCGTCCTTTCTAGGGACGTTTACAATTAAAATAATTATGTTAAGCTCGTCTAATTTTCGTTTTTATTAAGACATTTAATTTACAAATTTAGTATTTAGGACATTTTCAGTTTGTTTTTAACCCTAGTTTACTAGCATCTTAGACTTCGAATATCGCCCTTAACATAATTGTCGATTGAGATACTTAACGTTACGATTCAATTAAAACTTTTAAACCAGTTTGTTAAGCTATTGAAAGTTGCTACATTACAGTAAAACTAATTGTTAAGGGCCGGTTTGCAAATAAAATAGCAAACAAACTTCGTATCATGATTTCAAATCAATACAATTTTATTTTTAAACTTACAAATTCATTTTTAACAGGGACTATGGTTTTCCTAGTTATGTTCAAAAATAACTTGAAGTTTTAATCAAAATGTTCTATTAAGGCTTAAGTGTTGTTTAAAATTATAACCATCACTCTCATATTAATTTGAAATTAACAGCAATTGAGTTAGCTAAACACTAAGTCGACATAATTTGCATTTAACTTTAAATAGCAAAAGAGCGATTTCTTGGAAATAATATGTAAATGAGCCAAACGAGTGAAAGAAATTATAACACTGTAACAATTTAGCACTGCGTAAAAGTAAACGCGACAAAAGGTTTACGTTTATTTTTTACCGGGTGAGGAAAAGTCAAGGGGTATTTCTTAAAATGTACAAGTAAATATTGATCAATGGTGCTGTCTGTCATCTTAAAGATGTTTTCTGTATACGATAACCCATCTTTCTGTAGAAGACTTACGTAAACACAAATGCAAACCGCGGAAACAAAACAGTTTACAAGAAGCTCATTAGGAACATAACAATGTAAAACCCAACAAACTAATGGATACCTCGAGCATTGAAGGTATAACTGATGATATATCTGATCCTATTACATCCTTATAGAAAAGCAAATCATAGAGATAGATCAGCTGGAGTGCCTGACTTTAGGATTGACCTGATCGACTCATGATATATTTTCCCAAACATGGTTTCAGAAGTCGTGAATTGGATTTCCACTGTGTAATGTGTTATAGAGCTTTATTATTGGTTATGGCTTGGCAAATATCGGTACGTGTAGTAAGTCAGATTAAGAGAGGGCTCTTAATGGCTTTAAGGCCATTGTTAACTTTAAAATACTGTCTCTTCTCAGTAGATAATTCGAAATTGTTGACCCTTGGCTCATTTTAAAGATTTACAAAATCTAGCGTTTTCAGTGAGTATAATTTTGACTTTACAAATAATAATCGTTAAAGATAATTCCAAAACCCTTAATATTTGCGATTGTGTATGCATTAACTGCTTTTGCGCAACCAAAATTCTGCTACTGAACCACTAGGTATTTTTTACTGTTTGAAATGAGCCATAAATTAAAATTTTGGGTCAGTATCACGTTTTGAAAATTAACATCGGTGATATGGGAGAAGCAGGTACAAGCAGGTGACTATTCAAAGGGATACTCGTTTAGCGCACAACGATCAGGTTTTTGAGATGGGTCAGTTGAATGGCCCCCGATGAGTTAGTCGGTTTGCGCACACGGTCTCTTTTCATCGGGCTAGAACTAATCCCTTCTACCACTATTAATCCTTTACTTACTTTCAATAATTTAATGTATTGAGTATGCAGTGTTAATAAAGATAATAAGACATAGTTTAATAAATATAAGACTAGTTTTGGTTATTTTAGTATGAAGAATGTGGTACCAAGTGGCCAAGTGTAGGATGATCTACATTCAAGTATTATTGTATTTTAGATGTTCTCTTAGAATAAATACTCATAATGAAAGCATGCGGTCGTTGATTCTAACAGTCGCATTCTTAGAAGCGACACATTCCTTTACAACACGGGGTTGTTTTGAGGATTTTTATGCTTTCAATGGTAGTTGAGTTCCCGAATTGCAAAACAAGGTGGTTTGGGTATATATATGTCTTAATTTGCATATTTTTCTATATAATTATCTGTATCTTAATTTATACAGTTTTTCAAACCAAATATGAAAACAATGTCAACGTATTTGGGAAGCTTGGAACTCTCATCACTACCTTATCCACAAAGAACAAAAGAATCCTTAAGCAGAAACGAAATATGTTTAGAATTTCTTAAATATTCTCAACCTAGTTTTTTCAGGGAAGTTTTTCACCAACTAATACAATTTATTAAGTTGTTTTTCTTGCTCCTTTTTATACTAAGATCTATTATGTTTATCTTCGATTCATAAAAATCGAATTTAAACCTGCGGTCAGACCACTAGAGCATTGACCGTGTGCGCAACACGACTAGGACACGAGGGGTCCCAAGTGACCACTGGTGATTTTGACAGATTCCTGACCGCTGTGCGCAAAACGAGTATGCCCAATCAAAGTCTTCACAAACTCGTAATTTATTCAACACGCTCAATCTGCAACAACGTTTCAAAAGTGATTCACTCAATGACTCATTAAAACAATCGCATATCGCAATTAGCTAGTGCTTAGACAAACGAACGACTCCCACAGTGAACAGCGCGGGAATGCGAGCCGCCGAGCCGCCCCTGGTCGCGCATTAGCTAGATGGCGTGGCCTGAATGACCGAGTCCTGTGGGACCGCTACTCCACTCCCCTTGGATTTTGTTTTCAACTGATATTTGTCAGGGAGTAATAAGCTTAGAGTGACACGGCCGGCTTACCGTTATTGTTTACATCGCGAGCGAGGGATGAATATTCGGCGGTCCGGACAACATGTCAATCACTGCTGCCATCTGCCCCTGGGCCGCGCGGAACTGGCCGTATGGTGCTATGGTGACGTTATCGAGTTGTGTCGACGGGGAGTTTTCAATTCCAGTAGGGAATCGGAGGGGGCTCCAGTCACGTAACATTTCGTGTTTCTACCTCCTTCTCCCATAGGCCAACGTTAACTTTAAAATTCTGTTCCTCCCAATGGATTGTTAGAACTTGTTTATGTATGGTTAACTTTGAAGAGAAAAAATACTAGCATTTCAGCAAGCAGAATGTTGATACTACAAATAGTTAACACATTCACAAATTTTAAATATGTAATATTTTAGGATTTTATGGAACGGTTATAATTTTTTTTACATTACAACTTTGCTCAGTGAAATTACGAGGTGTTTTTTTCTTTGTAAAAAATGAGCAAT
The DNA here is from genome assembly GCA_963675035.1 of Allygus modestus. Classification (NCBI taxonomy): domain Eukaryota; kingdom Metazoa; phylum Arthropoda; class Insecta; order Hemiptera; family Cicadellidae; genus Allygus; species Allygus modestus. The sequence continues at coordinate 70,708,050 of OY776114.1, read as the reverse complement.
CGAATAATTTGTTAAGAAGTGACGGGATTTGAAAGTTAACATTGACCTTATGGGAAAAGCAAGAAGAAACAGAGTACTGGAGCGCCGCTCATAAAATTACGTAAAACAAATTTAGCCATTGCGCTGTGAAATTTGATTCAATTCCATCAGTTTTGGTTGGTTTAAAATTTGCATGTAGTGGACAGTTGCAAGCACCCAAACAAAGAAAAAACCTCACTCAAATAGTGAGGTTGCTGATAGTAAGATGAGGGTATTGATGGGGGTAGATGAGGGTATTTGATAGGTTATTGTGGGTATTGCACCAGTGTTGATTATTTAAACTATTTACGGAAGTGCTTGTGAAGAAGCGAATTAAAATAAGACAAATTTATTAAGATCGATGATATTTACTAATTTGTAAGTCTACACATATTGTTCAATGTAACTCGGAGCTGATGAGATCGTGTATCAGTGTGATTTCGTTATAATGTATGCAGCCTAAGCTACGGAAGATTCAGATAATTGTAGAGCAAAATTAATTAATTTGACTCAATCACGTATTTGGTCTTATTTTAAATCATCACGGCTTTTCTCTAAATTAAATACACTTTGGATATATTACTATAACCTAATTTTTAATTTCCTAATTGCTTATTTTATGGCCAACTATTCACGGTGCAAAACAGTTTTCACCTAGAAACGCAACGAAAACAACTCGACTATAAACTGAAAAGAGGTGGATATCGTTAAAAGAGAAGTCGATTTGCAATTAAAGTAGAGAATAGCGCCGGAGTCAGGTATAGACACGATGGACAGAGGTTTAATTAGAAACTCTAAACAAATCAATGATATTAGCCGGGGGTCGAGGTTAAATAATTGCCCGATCGTCGGGTGGCCCGGGGGAACAGACGTCTTTGCCCTTTGTTTCAGGGGCTACTGATCTTCATTCCCCCTCGCTGTTAAAAACGTCGTTTTCGAACCCATCAGTCCGCACCACCCTTTGGGCGCACATTCGCCTCCCGATTTACCCGCTCTAAAAGGTCTAATTCAGTCGGAATTTAATTAACTTTGCCCCGAGCTTTTTCTTTTTCGTATCGGTCGGTGTGTATGTGTCCCCTCGCCCTCATTAAGGCGCTATCTACAATCCGACGCTTCTCCGGCGCTCTCTGCTTATTCTTTCACCCCCCCCCATTGCTACCCCATCATCTCCTACAGTATCGTCGACACCACTGGCTGTTGCGATTCCAATTGATTCCTAAGTCGGGACTGTGGCAATCTTGAACCCCAGGGACTGTGGTGTTTTGTAATAATTTTGAATGGAAAAGGAAGGGTTTGGGAAGCAGTTTTATATGAGTGAAATATTTAACCGTAAATTAGGCAGTTGGGAAGTGGCATTAATTTTTCACTTAGCAAGTATAATTTAAATATTAATAAGTTAAACATTTTAAAAATATACCAAAACCTAAAACAATTAATACAACCTTGTCATTTTAGCGAGTTTCCCCTATAGGGAAGAAGCTGTTACCGTAGTCGGCATGGTAAGACCTAGGCCCGGGACCATGATAACTTTTCGTTTTGAGGTCCCCAGACCCCAAAAACACCATTCGTTCGAAACTGTATATATATATATATATGTCCGTGGGTGCGATAACTCTCGTAAAAAACGTCCATTTTGATGAAATTTGGTACAAACGTGTAAAGCAGCATTTATGACTTTAAGTTCGAAAACCAGACGGATCGATCTATCCGAAGGGGTATTTTGGGGGGGGGTCTTGTACCCCAAAAATGGGTTTTTTGAGTTTTTACATACAATTTTTGAAAAAGTAAAATTCTATTTGTTCCCATTGGAATCAGCTTAAAAAGACGCACAATTTGATGTTTTAATCATTGCTCTACGTCAATTGGTTACTGAGATATTGAAAGTGCTAAACACAGTACGTTGTCCAATGTTATTCTTATGGAGGATAAGAAAAATTGTATATCTCGCTTATTTATCAGCTTATCCTGACGAAACTTGGTATATTGCTTCATTTCATTGTGGTCTATTGATATTTGCACAAAACCCATTTTTTTGCCGATAGTTCCTGTAGCAGCAAACCTGCATACTCAGCCCCATGTTATTCTTATGGAGAATAATTAACGTGTTATCTCCTTTAATTATGAACATAAATTAATAGAACTTGGTATGTGGCTTTACCTAGTTGAGTTATATTGATATTTGTATAAAAAACTTTTTTTAGTCTTCCTTATTTCAGCAAACCTGCATACTCAGCCGCCATGTTATTCTTATGGAGAATAATAAAAATGTCATAAATCGTTTATTTATGAATGTATATTGATGAAACTTGGTATGTGGCTTTATGTGGTATTAAGATAAATTAATATGCATTGGAAATTCGCTGAGTATGCTGGTTTGCTGCTACGGGGGTATTTTGGTCTCTGCTTTTACTAATATATAAAGATACCAGTGGTATATGCCAGAATCAATCTCTATGTTTATGTACTAGAGGCTAGTCGTCAGTAGCAAACTCTCTACTTTTATCAACAATGTTTTGGTGTCCTTGTCTATAGATGTTTTCTCACAAAATTACAAATGCCAATAAGCGCACTTAAGATGAGAACTTTATCTTTAAAGCTTACATCCGGAATTTATTGATCCGAATTGAATATTTAAACAGCTGGACTAAATGCAATTCAGCAGTAAGGTCAGATATGATACAGCAGAATGTAAATAATAAACTACCGAAATGGCAAGGCACTAAGGAAAATAGGGGCGAAGGCTTTAGCATAAATAATAGTTGTGATGCAGATGATATACCTGGGCATAAATAATTCAAAAAGTGAAACATATTTTACCTAATAATAGTAAAATATATAAACTAGATTATCCCTCTTCATACAGTTGGACACTGTTGGATACAGCCAGGATAACGCTGTTGCGTGTTGTCTATGGATGGTCTTGTATATATATATATATATATATATATATATATATATATATATAGAGAGAGAGAGATAATCAATGTGATATAATCTAAACGAGCTTGCACGCAGCACGCTGACGTTAGGGAAGTGAATTTCCCCAATAAAAACATTAAAAAATCAAATAACGGTTTTTTAAACAAAGATTTGTGACATTTATAGCAAAATGGGAAATGTTCAATTTTTTTGGCTGTTCTGATGCACCTGGTTTTATTTAAATGCAGTATTGGGATGGTAATGTTGTGCATTGTAAGCTTAGGAGGATGTGTCATCATGATCAAAAATCGCTATCGGGGTATTATGAGTGATAAAACTACATCAAGATATGAAAAACAGCCTTTTCAAATGTAAACTCCCCATAAGACAACGTACTGTGTTTACACAATTTTCATTTTCTTAAATAACTCAGTAAATATTAGTGCTAGAATGATGAAGGAGGGCTTAAACTTTTCGGTTTTTTTCGTTCTATAACCTATTATCCATTAATCTTACATTTGGCTTTTCTGACCATTTTTGGGCCCAAAAACCCAAATTTCAAAATTTAAAATCCCCAAAAAGGGGGTTAGAGTTTTCCGATTGTTTTGCCCAACGAACTTATCCAACTGATTACAAAAAGAAATGTCCCTGCCAAATTTGAAGTAAATCGGACAAAAAATGCGACCGCTAGAGTGCAACACACACACACACACACACACACACACACACACACACACACACACACACATATATATTTATAGAAACTTTGAAGGCCATAAAATAAATGACAGAAAAAGTTGGGGATTAACAAAATTGGCAAGGATATAACTGAATCTTGATTCAAAAAAGTTCTTTAATGTAAAACAAAACAAAGTACTATAACTATTTATACAAGTATATGAAATACTTGATTGAAAATGTATTATGTAGAGCGTCCTTTCTAGGGACGTTTACAATTAAAATTATTATGTTAAGCTAGTGTAATTTTCGTTTTTATTAAGACATTTAATTTACAAATTTAGTATTTAGGACATTTTCAGTTTGTTTTTTAACCCTAGTTTCCCAGCATCTTAGACTTCGAATATCGCCCTTAACATAATTGTCGATTGAGATACTTGAATTGAACAAATTATTCAACTAGTGTAACTTGTGTAATAACAACTTGTGTAACAGCTGGTTGTTTATTGTGGCAATAAGATCAATATGGAAGCAAACTTTTAATTGTAAAAAAGTAAACAAAATTTAGTTTTTGAGAAATTGTTATATTAAAATTGTATGCAGTATGACGAAAAATATAGTTCATCACTAGGACCAAAAGTGGCTTTTCTATCCTCGCTCATTTTCCAGCCTCGGCTCCGCCTCGGCCCGGCCGTTACACCACTCGGATCGAAAAGCGTCACTTTTAGTCCTAGTGATGAAATATACTATAAAATACCCATGTCGCAGGAAACCTGCGTACTCAGCGAATTTCCAATGCATAATATATGTTTTAATGCCACATAAAGCCCCATACCAAGTTTCATAAAAATATATTCACATATAAGCGATTTTAATTATTCTCCATAAGAATAACATTGGTAATGAGTACGTAGGTTTGCTGAAACAAGGAACACAAACAGTTGGTTTTTATACAAATATAAATAGAATTTAACTAGGAGAAGCCACATACCAAGTTCCATCAATATTCAATCATAAGCTTTATAACATTCTAGTTATTCTCCATAAGAATAACATGGGGGCTGAGAAAGCAGGTTTGCTGCAACAAGGAACAAAAAATGGGGTTTTATATAATTATCAATATAACTCAACCAAGTGAAGCTACATACCAAGTTTTATTAATTTATGTTCATAATTAAGGGAGTCATTACATTTTACTTATTCTCCATAAGAATAACATGGGGGCTGAGTACGCAGGTTTGCTGCTACGGGAATAATCAACAAAAAATCAATTTTTTGTACAAATATCAATATACCAGTACTACGTGAAGCCACATACCAAATTTCATCAACATACATTCATAAATAATCGTGATATCAAATTTTATTTATTCTCCATAAGGATAACATTGGACAACGTACTGTGTTTAGCACTTTGAATATCTCTGCAACGGTTGGGCGTAGAATCACAATTTAAACACCAAAATGATTTTTTGTGGAAATAAACAGATTGGTAAAAGCAAATTTGAAGTTTACATTAAAATAAACTGAGGAAAAGCCAAAAACATTGTTCCCATAAGATTAACATGGGAGATTTTATGAGTAGGTTTTTTGGATTTTCTCCACAACCACTTAACCTAGGTTAATAATTCAAAATACTATATTATTTATTTTTTTAAGCTCTATAACATGGTCAAAATCAAAATTAAGTTTTTTAAAAATTGTTGGGGGAAAAATGCAAAAAACTGATTTTTGGAAAATTTAAAACCCCCATAAACCCCCCTTCCCATGGTCCGATTTTTCTGGTTTTCGAACTTAAAGTCAAGAATGTCATTTTACACGTTTGAGCCAAATTTCATCAAAATCGGACGATTTTTACTCAAGTTATCGTGTTAACGGACATATATATATATATATATATATATATATATATATATATATATATATATATATATATATATACATGTATATAAATTTGAACGAATAGTGTTTTTGGCGTCTGGGGACCTCAAAACAAAAAGTTATCATGGTCTCGGGCTTAAGTCTTACCATGAGACCTACGGTAATAGCTTCTTCCCTATAGGGGAAATTCGCTAATATACAAAATACCCCCGTCGCAGCAAACCTGCGTACTCAGCGAATTTCCAATGCATAATATATGTCTTAATACCACATAAAGCCGAAAACCAAGTTTCATAATAATATATTCACATATAAGCGATTTTAATTATTCTCTATAAGAATAACATTGGAAATGAGTACGTAGGTTTGCTGAAACAAGGAACAGACAAAATTGGTTTTTATGCAAATATAAATAAAATTTAACTAGGCGAAGCCACATACTAAGTTTCATCAATATTCAATCATAAATAAGTGCTATATAACACTCTAGTTATTCTCCTTAAGAATAACATGGGGGCTGAGAAAGCAGGTTTGCTGCAACAAGGAACAGAAAAATGGGGTTTTATATAATTATCAAATATAACTCAACCAAGTGAAGCTACATACTAAGTTTTATTAATTTATGTTCATAATTAAGGGAGTCATTACATTTTACTTATTCTCCATAAGAATAACATGGGGGCTGAGTACGCAGGTTTCTGCTACGGGAATAATCAACAAAAAATCAATTTTTTTGTGCAAATATCAATATACCAGTACTACGTGAAGCCACATACCAAGTTTCATCAACATACATTCATAAATAATCGAGATATCAAATTTTATTTATTCTCCATAAGGATAACATTGGGCAACGTACTGTGTTTAGCACTTTGAATATCTCTGCAACGGTTGGGCGTAGAATCACAATTTAAACACCAAAATGATTGTTTTGTGGAACTGAACAGATTGGTAAAAGTAAATGTGAAGTTTACAATAAAATAAACTGAGGAAAATCCAAAAACCTTTTTCCCATAAGATTAACATGGGAGATTTTATGAGCAGGTTTTTTTGGATTTTCTCCGCAACCACTTAACCTAGGTTAATAATTCAAGATACTAAATTATTTGTTTTTTTAAGCTCTATAACATGGTCAAAACCAAAATTAAGTTTTTTTTAAATTGTAGGGTGAAAAATGCAAAAAACTGATTTTTGGAAAATTTAAAACCCCCATAAACCCTTCCTTTCCATTGTCCGATTTTTCTGGTTTTCGAACTTAAAGCCATGAATGTCATTTTACACATTTGAGCCAAATTTCATCAAAATCGGTCGTTTTTTACTCAAGTTATCGTGTTAACAAACATATATATATATATATATATATATATATATATATATATACATATATATAAATTTGAACGAATAGTATTTTTGGCATCTGGGGACCTCAAAACAAAAAGTTATCATGGTCTTGGGCTTAAGTCTTACCATGAGACCTACGGTAATAGCTTCTTCCCTATATGGGAAATTCGCTAAAACTAAAGTATAGAACTGTAAAAGCCGTCTAAATCTTTGATTTAGTTTGGAATGCTTTTGTTGTTACTCTTACGGGTTTTTTTTGTATTATTTATAGCTTTGCTTTAATCGTGCCACTAGTTTTGTTATGTTATAGGAAGACGGGATCAGATTCCAGATCCCAAAACGTCGTGAAACTTGTTTTTCTCAACCAGTGGTGGCATTGTCCGCAATAATTTCTTACAACAAAGAAAACGTTACAGTTACAACTTGGCCTGAATATAAGGTTTGAAGAGATTGGTTAAAAAGGTTAGGCCCTGGTTGTCACGGTGTATAAATAAGAAGTAGCTCGCACCCCAGTCCCTCTTAATAAAGATCCATTCGCGTGATCCCAGGGGGCGGAGTCCCTCATTTCGCCCATTACTCCCCCTCCCTCTTCGGTTTCCACTCGCCCTAATCCTGCTATCTGCATCTTATCAATTACACTCACCCTCGAACATCCGCACCCAAATAATTATACAGGTTTTAAAGATTTGTTGCGATGTGCGCGGTGAGTATTCCGCCAGCGAATCTCCTCAGCCGAGCTATTCTCCCGAACACGAGACTTATGCAAATGGGACAGCGTTCTTAAATTGACGCTGGGATTTGAGTGCGGCCGATAACCAGTGGGGTTTTATAGTTGGTTTTTAAATTTGCTTAAAGCCGGATTAGGGTGGCGATTCGTGTTGGAATAGATTTCTCTCGGATAATGATACGAATGTGATTATGAAACCTTTTACGTGTAAAATGCGAGTTACAATTTTTCAATATTCATATCTTATGAAATGGGAATTAGGGGAAATGTAGAATTTATTAATCACATCTTTGTCCAACATCTTAGTTTGTTCACATGGTTTCAGTTTTGTAGTCAAGCCTAATCACACAGCTGAGCAAATTACAATATTAAAAAAAAATATTTTAACCTAACACTTTAATTTATGCCCTTCGGGAGAGCTTGTTAACAAAACTCATATGTTTCTTCCAATTTCCCCGCAGATACCATTCATTCGAGCATGTGGTTGTTGGGTATCAGGCTTAATATGGTTATATAAAAGTCCTGGGATGATTATATATGTATATGTATATGCTTTTATATGTATAGATACGTCTTGCACTGTTAAACTATTTTTACATACATATGTACAATTTCGGTCAGTTTTAACTTCTGTTGGAATCCCATTATGCATACAACATTTGTTCCATTCCCATTGTCACTGTTACGAGCTGCAGTAGATACCAACTGGTCTATTATCCACCGCAAGAATCTTATTTTTGTATAGAGTCCGTCATAAGTGACAAACTTTTGGATGACCATATATAGAAGTTACAAATGTAGGTTGAAGATGTGTAAACATATATTTAACAATCACATAACAATTGTTGAGGCATTTAGAGAACAGAGCTTTGTCCAATGAAGGCTGTTTTTTTTATTAGTCATTATTCCGTTTTTGCTTTCTCCAACTATAGTATTTTGAGTTTTCGATTAGAATATCCACATTATTGCTCCATGAACCCAAAAAAGTGATTTTCGAGGTGATGTTTGTCTGTCTGCTAGTCTGGCTGTATCTATACCGAGAGACCAAACCACTCGTCTGATTTTGATGACATTTTAGTATACGTATGCCCAGACATTTTATACGTTTTTCTGTGCATTCATAGGTTTAGTGGAACAGTTTGCAAATTTTCTTTCATCTGCAAAAGAATAATTTCGTTTCTTCACCATTTAAAAAACCCTGGATTCAGTTTCCTGTTTCAAACATACTTAGTCAGTAAGTATCCTGACGATTTTCCAAGGGATATTGTTATAAGTTAGGATGGAACCACCAATATTATTTCTCATCGATGTCTAGCCATCATTAATTATTTCTTCCTCCCCTAATCTAAATTATCTAAACGTTCGCCATAACGTTTTATAAAATTGATAATGAATAATTTTATTTTCCACTCCAGTTTTAGTAGAGACCAAAATTATACCCTCGTATAGGCGCATAAAAGGTTCTCATGTAAATAGCTCTGATTAGATAGTTTTAAAACAAATATTTACTGTATTTTTGAAATTAATAATAGCGATGTTGAATTTATTATTGATTTATTTGGACTTTACCTATCGCTTCTAGTAAAATATTTACTTACTTTACAAATATTTATGCATTTAGATACATTTTTTAAAATTGTGTATATACAATTATCATGCATATATTAAATATTCAATTAATAGAAAACAGTAAAGTAGGCTGGTGTAACCCCCAAGCTTTTGTACCATTAGAAAAATAGATTATTGTAGGTAATCTGAAGATCTATTAAAATAAACCATCGCTAATCCGAAATATTATTTGTGACTGACATTTTGTAGAGGATCATAAAGCAGCATTACTCGATCAGCTAATGTATACAACAGCCTCGCTATAAACGTCAGCTTTGTGATTCCAGACTAAAAGCGGTTTACCCTTTATTTGAAAAAACGCTTGATTACATTTTGCGACAAGGGCATCAACTAGGTTAATATTTTAATTGAACAAGTCCGGCCAAACATCGGACCGATAAAAAACCCCATAAAGCGACGCCAAAGCGGCGACTACGGTGATTAAAAATGTTACAGCGAGTAAAAAACAACCGAACTAATCCAAGTGAAGCGTTAATAAACGGAGGATTTAATTAAAAAGTAGAACAAACATACAGTGCGGGTAAACACTTTAGGACATCGCGTCTATGTAATTCGGACAGTGAATGAGCCCTTGTAGAGGGGTATCTCGGTTAATGAATTGTGCCATTTACTAATACACGTTCATGTCGGGATTAGGCGAAGCAGCCGTGACCCCGCCTGCAAGACGGGGCTTACCGCTTGACATGCATTGGAAATTACTTAGATTAGTGCTTAAAGCCAATATTAAATGGCTTGTTGACTGGTGAAGAGAGGGATTGAATTAAATGGCGGTATTTCAAAATTAAAATTGTTTAAAGTTAATTTTAATGTAAAATACTTAGGATGTTTTAAATTTTGTTTGTAAACGGCGTTCATAAGAAATCAGGGTCGCTGTTTTGGGGATAAAGGTAAAATTTACTTAAGATTTCATGTATGCTGTAATAATTTATGAACAGTTGTTAAATATCGTAACAACAGTACAAAATATGTGTATTAATTTATAAGTAAAAAAAACCTAATAAGCTGTTTAATGCTTAAAACGATTTGATACGACATTATTGGTGAAAATCTCAATCCCAGAAATACTCAAATTTGTGTAACAACTCATTTTAACTTATGGTGGCTAATGGTGTTTTAAATGGAAACAAAATAATCATAGCTTTTCATAAAGAACCAGTGAACTGTCAAAGTAACATTCACTGGTAATGTATCATCAAACGATTTACTAAGAACAGTGACTAGATCCATTGAATAAAGAGTGTATAAGGGGGAGGGGGTCGTGATTCAAGCAAAGCTCAGTCCCCAAATTACTACTTATGTTAACTACGCATCAGTTTTTAAAGTAGTTAATATAGGTATATTTGTAACTGAAGTAGAGTAAATTGACAAATGAGTCATTGTTGTATATTTCACAGTCTCAACAGATGTATATCATATGTAAGAACATATATGATAATACCTTTTATAAATTTAAACTCAGGTATATGAATTTAATTCTGTCTTCTTGAGTCATATTTTCTGTTGGGTGTTGATCACGAATAATATATCTAGTGGTAGATACAAAAATTTAAATTCCAAAGTAACTAACAAAGACCAAAGTAAAGAACTGACGTAAATAGATTTACATTTTAAAAGTACGTCTTTTTAAATTACTACTTTTTTCTAACGCGCTGTACAATTTAAAATGTCAAAACAACAAAAAGCGTTTGTTCAATATCGCGTTCGTTGCCTTTTACAACCGTAATAACCTTTGTCAGTGTGTTAAAAACATAGAGGTGTCTTGTAAAGCAATGCCGATCGGTGCGAAATAAAAACTGTCTGTAAAAGAGCATACGAGTAACAAAATAGTCGAACAACACTCTCCGTGTAACTTCAAACGACCGGAGTAAAAACCACCAAAGCCTTTGAACGAACATAGACTGCACTACAAGGCTTGAACATCAATCAAAGGATCATTCTGGTCGAGTTTGATCCGCGGTTTGATAATAGACAGACAACGGGACAAGTTTATCCGAGCGCTTTGTGGCGTCAATGCGCAAACCGCGATATTAAAACCGCGTTGTAGTAAACAGTCAAAAGAGCGTTTACAAACGAAAAGTAATTATCTCGATTTAATATAGGAATATATGTTCGGGTAAAAAAGAGCGACAGCGCTTCTCGACAACTACACGACTATTGCGAGCGTTAATAAATCCGGACACAATGAAATCGGTAAAAATCGGTACAATAAAACCATCGCTGCCGGCGATATTTATCGGAGAACAATATTTAATGTTGTGTCAGGCGCTCAATTACAAGGCTGATTATTGGCAAACAATAGCCTCCAGCTGATAATCAGCGTGTTTGTCATATGAGACTTGTCTCCCGCGCGGCGCTGTTTGGCAATGCGCGACCCCAGGTTTGTAAAATATTCAATATGTTGGATGATCGGTATCGAACGAAATTGTGATGAATGTTTAAATATATTTTGGTTGCAGATAAATAGACTATGTACAAAGTTTTGACGTTTTAAGTTCAAATTAAAATTGAAGACTTTGTCGAATTTCCCATAAAGATGATGTTTGTTTGCATAATTACAGATCAAAAAGCTTTCGAACATGGAATTTCCGTGGGAAAAAATCAAGGAGTTTAAATTGTGGGTTGTTAGAAATTCGTATCTTAAGAGGGGGCTCCCGTCACGTAATATTTCGCTTTTCTACGCTTCTAATGTTAAATGTTAAATTTAAAATCCCGTCCCTCCTGAATTGATTCATCAAAATCGACCATTTGTAGCTCATTTTTAGGAGAATAGGAATATCTAGCGATTTAAGTTAGCAGAATTTTGACAGACAGTTAACCCATAGCAAAAATCGTAAATATTGAACATTTAACAATTTTATTGAACGAATTGTTATTTTAGACATAATAATTTTGCCCACTGAATTCGCTTCGGGTTTTTATGGAGGGGGGCGGGACCATAAGTTAACATTAGTCTTCTGGGAGAAGCAGGAGGAACTGGAGCCCATCTTAAAATAAAAAATATAACAGAAATACATTCAGTTTTAAATATTTTGCCTGGAGATTACTATTTGAGGACAAGGTTGAAAATAATTTAATGTTCAGAAAAATATAGACACTGTAAAAGAAGAAAGACAGTCATATCATCGCTTGGTGAGAAGTGAAGTGTCGTTTTTACTTGTGTATGACAGCAAACGATACCCACGTTGAAGTTGATTTGGATTTAAAATAAGCGTTTTTTATCTTTTTATAATACGTATTCATAAAATTAAATTTGTTATATTTTACCGTAAAAAATCCGGTATACATGAGCTGTCCAAATAATCTCAATATATCAGATGTCCAAATAAATCAGAAAATCGTAAATCATTTTATTTATATGGTGGAGGTATCTTTATTCTATGATCAGGTAGGTGTTTTGTTAGTTTCAATAATATGTTTTTAATCCCCAAAAGGGGTAAAAGATGAAGAAGATAGTAACGATAATGGTACTATGTGTACCCACACCCCCGCTTGAAACCAAACCCATTTTGCTCCGTAGAAAAACAAAATTGTACTGCGTGTAGGATTTAACAGGTACATTCCGCAAGTTGTCAATCATTTAGCCCATCAACAAAACGCGTACACAGGTCGTCGTCATGTCGCGCTCAGTGGTACACGGATCCTCATATTTCACCATTACCGAAGTCGCGCGAACAGCGTCCACTAATTAACACTGGTTGCATCTTGTCGCCGGGTATAGAACAAGTGAAATGTTAACGGACAGTGGACGCGAATTCTCGTTTTGAGGGATATTGTCCGCAGAAATAACTAGTGGGTTTAAGCATGGTTACTTTGTTACCCTAAGTAACTAAGTACTATTAAGTATAGTAAGAAAATATGTTTATGTTACATTTTCTAACTTATTGTGACTTTTCAACATAGAAAACCCCGAATGAAAATCAATTGTTCTGAAAAATCTATGGATTATAAATCCTACTCTACGTATGTACAAATAATAACGTAACATTTTGTCATTAAAAATAATATTACTATAAAGAAGAGGTGGTTTCTGTCTGTCTGTCTGTCTGTATGTATGTCTATCAGTCTGTCTGTCTGATGTTCCGGGTGAACACAAAAAGTACTGAACCGACTGGGCTGAAACTTTGCACAAAGGTAGATCTTGAACCCATGCAACACATAGGCCTATTACTTCCTTAAAATCCCCTCGGGCTACGCCCCGTGAACGTCCTAAGTCTCAATGTTTACATTTCAGAATAAAGTAAATATTCAGAAACTGAAATGTGAACAGCTACACTTCCATTTGACAGCTTAAAGTGCTAAAGCAAGAACAGCTGTTTCAAGCTAACTTACCTTCCTAACCCGTGCGAAGAACGGGTACATTCTACTTGTTATAAATAATAACCAGTTGCAGCACGGTATAAATAAACAATACACTTAAGAAGGGCTCCAGTCCTCTGCTTCTTCCGGCTTCTCCCATGAAACCAATTTTAAATTTGAAATGCGGATTATACAAACTTGTTGAATTATGGTTAATATAAAGCAAAACACCCTTAGCAATTTCAATGAGCATGATTTAACAGGTAATAACAGTTTAATAACATTCCAAAGTCCTCAACCTAGTACTAGCTACGTTTTGTGATATCACACTTATATTGTGATATTTGTGACATCACACTTCGATTGTGATATTTGTGATATCACACTTCTACTTACTGAAATCGCTAGGCATTTTTTACTCTTTAAAATGTGCCATGCAGTATTTCGAATAATCGGTTGAGGAGGGGCGGGATTTGAAAGTTAAAATTGGTTTATGGGATAAGCAAGTAAAACCGTGAAATGCTTCATGACTGGAGCCTCCTCCCTCAAATACCAGCTGGCCGTTGTCCCACAACAATTTTGCTAACTCCGATCATACAGTTTCAAGTTGGTGTGAATAAAAGGCTGCCAACTTCATTACAAAGTAAATAAATAAAAAAACTTTTAGACTAGCGATACTACAAAAGCCTACTTAAAGTATGGAATCAAAATGATTTTTTGTGTGTGTCTTTCTACGCCAGTGGCATTTGTAACGTTTTGATATGGAACGGTCCAAACCCTGGTCTTGTTACTATCTAAGGTCGACCTGATCTTAGAAAGCATAACTAATTAATAGCCTAATGACAGATGACACCTAGGTCCAGATTCGAACCTTCTCAAAATTTTGCGATTTTGATCAGGATCGATCTGGTGAACCTTGGATTTCGAGGCGAGCACGATAACCACTACGCTACCCAGCCAATTTTAGTGCCTTTAACGTAATTTGATAATGTGAGATGGTGTTTGTTGTAGGGGTTTTTAGTTTAACTCGAAGCTACGGTTTTATAGAAGGACGGTAACTAAATGTTTCAATGTTCAGTTATTAGCTGACAACTATAAAGTTGTCGGCTAGTACCATCAATTGAGGAGGTTGGTGGAAAAACGACCTCAGTCCAAAAAACGTGTTTTGAGATAATCGACTTTGAAAGTTTAACTTATGTTTTATAGGTTATCATCAAATTTTATTACACTTTGGATTCATATATTACGCAAGATCTATTCTTCTAGATTAAGAATTTAACATTTGACTGTTTTTATATATTTTCCTATACAAGTTATTGATTAAAATATAAAGCAGTGTCAGAGGTCGATTTTCCATCAAACCACTTCTTCAGTATTAAAAACATAGATTTTATGCATTAAAACTCATTAAAGGGAATACAAATAAAGTAAAATAAAATATTTATTGAATCCAATTTTATTTTAACATAAAATCATGTTTGGATCTTGGATCTTCATCACTTTCCATACTTCATAGGAATAAACTACGTTTCCAGTAAATTTATCAAGTTAATTAAATATTTAAATGAACATTTACTCGAGTAAACATCAATCTTCACATAAAAACTAAAACAAATACGAAGTTTAGCAGTAACCTATAACGTTTGTCTAAAAACATAAACAATACTGTTTATCTCCATGTGGCAACTGAAGCCAGACTGCCTTGTAGCAGCTGACAGCTTCCAGAAAAAATCATAACATAGACATGAAACAATAACTGTTGCATAGAGGATTAAATAACGGCTCATTTTAAGCATTTTACCGTCAAACGACCTCCGTCACCTGAGGTCGTTTTCCACCAACCTCCTCGATTATGGTGCGCAAAGAAAATTAATGAAACATCTGATTACGATTTAATTCCGGTATATTTCCATGCTTCAATGATTTTACGGGAGAGGAGCAGAGAAAAAATATCAAACTAGAATGTCAGTGTAATAAGCTCAATATTATAGAAGCAACATAAGTGTGCTAGGATACCCAGAGCAACCGCTGCGCGCCGCCTGTTGCCGTCCCATCCGCATTCTGAAAAACCCATTTAGTTTTTTTCTAATACAAATTCAAAAACTAGGCGATTGCAATATGATCTAACTACTTATATTTTAGTGAATTCCTATGGAAAAATTAACTATTAGCATGACCCGCACGGTGAAACTTAAGCCCGGGACCACCATAGAAGTTCTTTACGTGACCCCCTGAACACGTTTTGGGGGGTCGTTAACAACTTTATATATGTGTGTTCGCACTCTAGCGGTCGCACTTTTTGTCCGAGTTACTTGAAATTTGGTAGGAACCATATGTTTGTCGTGTAATAGGAATTATATTACTAACGACAGAATTGCTTCCCTTCTGTAAACGGTTGGACAAGTTCGTTGGGCAAAACGGTCGGACAAATCTACCCCCCTTTTTGGGATTTTCATTTTTAAAACGTTGAGTTTTTTAACCCAAAAAATGTCAGAAAAGCCCCAAATTTAACATTATTGCATATTAAATTACTGTACGTAAAATGCAAAAACCTTAAGCCCTCCCTCATCATTCTAGCTTAAATATTTACCGAGTTTAAAGAAAATGTTAATTGTCTTAACACAGTACGTTATCTTATGGGGATTTTACACTGGAAAAGGCCGAGTTTTTCATATCTTGAAGTAGTTTTATCACCCCCAATACCCCTATACCAACTTGTTATTCTGACTATACCTCCTCCTAACTTTATAATGTACAACATTGCAATCCTAATAGTCAATTTAAATGCAACTAGGAGCATCAGAACAGCCACAAAATAATATTTTTCAATTAAAAAAATGTTACCAGTGTTGTTTTGACCCTTTATTAGATTGTTTTAAAGGTTTTAACACGGAAATTTATTTCCCTCACGTCAGCGTGCTGCGTGCGATCTCGTTTAAATTTACTATATACTTCAAAAATGTGTATGGAAACAGGTTTGCCCTTTGAATAAGACAATTTTAAAATCTTTAATATAAATTTAGGTGGTTTATTGGTAACTAGCTGGGCCCCAACAGATTCGCTTGTTTACTTGAGTTCAGTTTAATACTCAAGTCATACAGCTGATCAGATTACATGTGTTTTAACTTGACTGTTTAGTTTATAACCTTAGGAAAGGTTGTATACAAAATTATATTGTCCTTCAGTTTTCCCCCCTAGACCTTTCATTCAAGTATGTTTCATGGGTGTCGTACTTCTGGTCTTCTCAAAGGTTCCTGATGCGGGTTGCTTTACAAATACCTGATTTATAAAGTGGAGATGTTTATCTAAATAATATATAAGACGCTGATGCATATATTAAGGGGAATATAATTAAATATATAAGGGTAGAATGTTAAGCAATATGTCTCGTGTAGCCTTACTGAATAAGATCGATTCCTTATCCAGTATCTTTGATTAATTAATAACCCAATAACCAATGGCAGCTGAGTCAGTTTCGAACATTCACAGCCTTTAGTTTATTGTCAGGATTGATCCGGTGAACCTCAGAATTTGAGGCGAGTGATTTAATCACTACTATTCACAAAAAGGAGGAACGAGTTCGCACGCAGCACGCTGACGTGAAGGAAGTGAATTTCCACATACAAAACTTTAAATCTCAAACCAGTGTAAAAACATACATTTATTCCAATTTTATTGAAAACATTAATTTTTTGGCTGTTCTGATGCTCCTTTTTTAATTTACCTGCAATGCTAGGAATACAGTTTTGCGAATTATAAGGTTAGGAGAAGGTCCAGTCAGGCTTGATAGTAGGCGCAAGGTTGCTTGGGATACACCAACATATGAATAACATGCTTATAATGTAAAAACCCCATAAGACAACGTACTGTGTTTAGCCGATTCATATTTTCTTTAATAACTCGGTTAATATTTATGCTAAAATGACGAGAGAGGGCTTAAAACTTTTGCATCAGTAATTTCCATCTTATCACATGCATTAAGTTTACGTCCGGGGCATTTATGACCCTTTTTGGGCCCACAAACTCGAAATTTGAATTAATAATCCCCAAAAAAGGGGTTTAGACTTTTCCGATTGTTTTGCCCAACGAACTTGCCAACTGATTATAGAAAGGAACGTTTCTACCAAATTAGTAAATCGAACAAAAAATGCGACCGCTAGAGTACATACACACACATTTATATATATATATAATATAAAATATATATATAAAATGTTGAATGAACCCCCAAAAACGTGTTCAGGGGGTCACGTTAGGAACTTCTATAGGACGTTAGGTGGTCCCGGGCTTAAGTTTCACCGTGCGGGCCTTGCTAATAGTTCACTTTCCATAGAAAAATCACTAATTATTTTAAAATCATTAGAGTTAGGGTACTTAATAAATTGTTTAATTTTTACTGTAAATGTTACAAGCATAGGAAACCTCAAACCCCGTTCGTTTTCCCCCCACCGTCCACAGACCGCCACGAACCCTCCATGGCTCCAACCATTGTCGAACACAGCGACGATTGTCAACCAAGTTGGACAATGGAGAGTGAAATATCAGCGTTGTCGTGGTAGGGACATTGTATTTAATGGGTACAATATGATGAGGCGGCTCGGTCAGTGAGGTCGTGGTGGTTTGTTGTACAAACTGACCACTCCGGGTGAGTAACGAGGAGGGGGTGGTGGGGTTAATGATGACGGATGGCGGGCCGGACACTTCCTAACCAGTACGTCTATCACGCCGCGGCCCGCTCTGGTGCGGCTCATCGATTTCACTTTGTTCCTGGACCTGCACTGTCGCCGGACACCCGGACACCGAGTCCCCGGAGATAAGGAAACACCGGACTTGGAAATGACCTAGGGTTGGGAGGATTTTTTAGACACTTTTTCTCTTCCAGAATCTTTTGTTGGAAAATTTAGACAATTGTTTTTTATCCAATTTTGCTCGATAAGAAAAAATGAATCAGTAACTTAAAGCTAGCAAATACTCTTGCGATTAACAGTAGTTTTGTAATTTGATAGGAGGTACAACTTTTAAAATTCTCTGTTTCAGCTGTTCTGTGATTTGTTCTAGCTCAGCCTGGTTTGTGCCGCTTATTAGTGAATTTCCTATGGAAAGTGAACTATTAGCATGATCCACACGGTGAAACTTCGGGGTCCGGGACCACCATAGAAGTTCCTAACATGACCCCCTTAACACGTTTTAGGGGGTCGTTCAAAATTATATATATATATAGTCATATACTATGTATATATATATATATATATATATATATATTTGCACTCTAGCGGTTGCATTTTTTCCGATTTACTTTAAATTTAGTAGGGACGTTCCTTCCTATAATCAGTTGAACAAGTTCGTTGGGCAAAACAATCGGAAAACTCTAAATCCATTTTTTGGGGGTTTAGCTCTCAAATTTCGAGTTTTTGGGCCCAAAAAGGGCCAGAAAAGCCCTGGATGTAAAATTAATTCATTTAAAAAGATAGGAATTAGTGAAGCGAAACTTTTAAGCCCTCTCTCGTTATTCTAGTATGAATATTTACCGACTTATTAAAGAAAAAGTATATCGACCAAACACAGTACGTTGTCTTATGGGGGTTTTACATAAGAAAAGCCTGTTATTCATTTGTTGGTGTACGTTAATTATCCCCAGCAACCTCACACCTACTTTCAAGCCTAACTGGATCTTCTCCTAACCTTATAATGCGCAAAATTGTGTTCCCAGCATTGCAGGTAAATGAAATCAGGAGCATCAGAACAGCAACAAATCAGTGTTTTCAGATTACAATAAAAATTGGAATAAATGTATGTTTTTACACTGGTTTTGAGTTTTAAAGTTTGTTATGTGGAAATTCACTTCCCTCACGTCAGCGTGCTGCGTGCGAACTCGTTTTTATTCTACTTTAATTATTGTTGAGCACTTTTCGCCTACGCTGACGTGCGGTTATAGAACAATTTTACCAACCGGTTGCTTGTTCGTGTTACCGAATTAACTTACGATTACGATAGGTGTTTTGTGGCGGAAAAGCATAAATGGTGATTCGATTCAAAGTCAAACAGATATAAGTTAAATCAAAAGTTGTGGATAAAATGTTAAATTGGATCAACAAATGGATTTCTGTGAACAAAATAACAAACAACTAGATTGCAGTTCACGACAAAATATAGTACCTAACCTAACTCTGCAGAGCACTGTATGGTGGATGTCCGTTGTGCAACGTAATTACAAATAAATCAATTAGTATAAATAAATTAAAGGAAATTCAAAAAGGAATTTCAGACCTGAAAAAGTAAACATCAAGAGTGAGATATGAACACGGGACCGCCCGATCATGGATCTAACACCATATTCACTGGACCACCGAGGCTTACCGATTAACCTGAAAGTTACAATTCATCAAACAGCGAGCAAATATTATAAATTCATTCGATAAAACAAACAAACAATCGGTTGATGAAATTGATCGATATCGTATCTAACGATATTAGCGACAACCACACGTCAGCGTAGGCGAAAAGTGTTCACCTTAATTATTTTCACCTGAAAACGGTATCAGATGCCGGATCCCGAAATGTGAAACTTTTTCTGACTAATCAGCGATGTAAAATATCCGCAATAATTAATCAATCAACATAAACCCACCATCAACAACAATGCATTTTAAACAATGAACAGTAAATAATTGACGAGTCGTCTAGTATAACTCTTTTAATTTATGTAAACCCTTTGTTCAACCAGTCTGGTTTTAAATTGAACTATGTTTCTCGTGGAAGAAAAGAAAATCGATTTGTATGAAAAATAAAAATATCTTGTTGAAGACTCTGACGTTCTTGTAAAAAAGGGGAAGCATGTTAGAAAGGAAGTTTATAGAAGTATACCTTGAGATGGTAAAATAATATTTTACCATGACTTGGTGAGTACACGGCGATGCCTTGTTTGGCGAACATGTCTTGCATCCCCTAACGACTCACAGCTTTATGTATTATTTCTTGACATGCCTTGTTTATATCGGAATACACGGTCTATTAATTCAGAGCAAGGCCAAGAAAATGTGTTCGTATTTGTTCAACTGCTTTCTTGAAGAATAAGAACTACGCCGGTAAGAGTAAAATTATGTATCCAATATGTCGGGGGAAGAAATACGTGGTGGGATTATATCATAAGTTCATAAACCTTATAAATGATTTGTATACCTATGAAGAATGGCTGAATAGCTTTAGTGTTTTAATATTTTATAGCACAATTGAATAAGCTAATAATACAACCAGTCAAATATAATTCCCCCGTAGCAGCAAACTTGCGTACTCAGCGAAGTTCCAATGCATATATATGTGTCTTAATACCACATAAAGCCACATACCAAGTTTCATCAATATACATTCATAAATAAACGATTTATGACAATTTAATTATTCTACATAAGAATAACATGGCGGCTGAGTATGCAGGTTTTGCTGGAAAAAACACAAAAATGGGTTTTAATACAAATATTAATATAACTGAACTAGGTAAAGCCACATAACAAGTTTAATTAATTTATGTTCATAATTAAGGGAGATAACACGTTACTTATTCTCCATAACAATAACAGGGGGCTGAATACGCAGGTTTGCTGCTACGGAAACTAACAACCAATAAATCGTTTTTTGTGCAAATATCAATAGACCACAACGATATGAAGCAATATACCAAGTTTCCTCAGGATTAGTTGATAAATAAGTGAGATATACAATTTTTCTCATTCTCCATAAGAATAACATTACTTACTGGCCTACGTACTGTGTCTAGCACTTTGAATATCTCTGTAATTGACGTAGAGCAATGAAAAAACACCAAATTGTTTGTTTTTTAAGTTGAATTCAATGGTGGAAAGTAAAATTAGATTTACTAAAATATTATATGTAAACAACTAAAAAAAAACATTTTTGGGGTACAAAACCCCCCCCAAAATACCCCTTCGGATAGGTCGATCTGGCTGGTTTTCGAATTTAAATTCATAAATATTTCTTTACATGTTTGTAGCAAATTTCATCAAAATCGGACCATTTTTACGAGAGTCATCGCACCCACGGACACGTATATAATATATGTAGAAATATATTATTCTCTATATATACAATTTTGAATAGATGGTGTTTTTGGCATCTGGGGACCTCAAAACAAAGTTATAATGGTCCCAGGCCTAGGTCTTACCATGCCGACTACGGTAATAGCTTCTTCCCTATAGGGGAAATTTGCCAAAAAAATTGAAATGATCATCGAAATAAACTCCAACTACATTTTATATATATCGAATATTGGGATTGCAGTAACCAAACAAATGTAAGCTTCATTAGTCACGAGTACAATCCGAGACGGTTTTTATCAATGACGCACATTGAAGGTGGTTTTGATACATGTTTCAAAAGTTCACACATGTAACACAACATTACAAACAAGTTTCACAACAGTATCATAGACCCTTCCCACCTTCCACCCCCGGTATAAAATTTGTCTAATCTTCTTTATCTAGGTTACCCCTGTGTTGCAGAATCGATAAATCCTTCTTACAGGAATATAACAAGGCTTATCGAGTCAGCGGCAACAATACTCGCCACCCTCGCTTGTTGATTGTTTTGTGGATGACCACGTGACTGACACAAAGCGCGCTGTGATTCTACACTGATAATTAAACACGGCGCATGCGCGCACTGCTGATACCGCTGTTTGTTTTTCCCAGCACGCGCTCCTAAGCCGGTGGAAGCGCTATAACTCACGCCGGCTTAGCCAGTGTCGCCATACTGACTTAATCATATGTGCCGGCGGATTTGCGTAGGGCTAATAGATCGCCTACACTGGCTGGCTAATTGTGACGATATTTTAACAACTAAATATATCGCCCGGGATAAAGGGATTGGCGAGGTTTTCTTTTTTTCAGTATCTTGTAATTTTCATTCATATTAGGGTAGAAGCGTGATATTTGTTCTTTTATAATAAATGAATAACAAAATATTTACAAATTCTGTCGGTAAAAAAATAAAACATTTAAATTAAAAATGCTGAAACCCTCAGAATTTGCATACTACAATAAAAAATTATTTATATGTAAAAAAGTCCCTACTGTCTAAAGTATTTAAGCTATGTATTCATGTATAGGGTTGATTTTAGTTAGGTTAGGATTTATTACGAACAATTAGGATTTATAACAGATATTTGTTTATAAGCCCCGTTAATAAGCAGTTATGAGCAACTATGGGCAATAAATGAGCGTTTATGTGAAACTGTTTCTAATCACTATATTAAAATTTATATGTTCAAAATGTATTTCCACTTAAGCTTTAAGAGGAGTTCTGAGGACGGATGTAAATTAAGATATCCTGAAAATCTACGCCTCGATCTCCTTTAAACGCACATGAAGCGTTAAGAGGTAGCTCACTTGGTCCTGCCCCTAAAATATATTTAAATGATCTTTAAACTGATAAGTTAAAAATCATCCTACTCAAAGACCCGACAAATTATCACACGCGGCATCCCCAAACAAATAACTTCACAACTGTTAGCATAACTTGAACTTCGACAAAGCGGGTGGTGTGATAAGAAACCATTGTCAAAGATCCCGGCGTGATATAGGAATAAAGTTGGCCACCGTGTGTTCCGACAGATATACGAGTGTGAATGAGGCGCGGAAGTGGGACCAAACTCGTACAATGCTGTTTGTCTAATCCGCCAACTTATTTCACACCGAGCAGTCAACAATATAAGATTTACAGTTCGCCATTGTGTTATCACAGATAAATCAGAGGAAGGTATTTTTGCGCATCTGTCGCCGCGACAAAGCCGCCTGGAGCGAGTTAATAATAAAGTTGCGCGCGAAGTTCCGCCACAATGGGGCGCTTACATCGACTTTGTATTTGTCAGAAGTGTTGTAATGAAAGACACCAGTTCAACTCATTTCTCTTCCGAGCAAACTCTTCGTTCCAACTTTGTTTGTATTGTGAGAAGATCGGCGGAATGAGATTTTCTGTGACGCTTCTTCAACTCGGGAAGGTGGAGTTTGTTGCGGTTAGGCGGCAGTTTGCTTAGAGACTAAGGATTCAGTCTATTGCACAGTTAAGAGAACAGTTTTGTATATATTTATATTTTTGTAAAAGTTGAGAAATAAACATATTTTACTAAAAGGGTGCTAGCCATTTTAATGATGATATTAGCCTTCAAAGAACTAATTAGTTTGATTGTTTGAGTTGTTGATTTACCAAAGCGAATTTCCAGTTTTTGTGTTTTGATATTTCAGCCTTATGCATGAGGTTCAGAAATACCTATCCGAAGTTAACGAGTTTTAAAAAGGTTGTTTGTGTCCTAGCTTGATTGGTTTTTTGTTTATTTGTCTCTCTAGGTGATTAAAAAGACCTTTATACCTAAGGAACGGTTTAGTAAAGAATACCTAATCTCAGTATGAACATTTATGTATGAATTATGGATTCCCTTAAAATTTGGGTCTCTTAAAACTTGTCGTTTCAAAATTGCAGCTGTTAAACATTTTCAACTCTAAAAATGTAAAATTATAAAAGCTTTAAAAACAATTCGAAGATAAATCCAACGATTTATCATTCTCAGTAGTGGAATCATGGGGTGGATAACAGAAAAACTCATACAGTGTTCTATAGTGAACAGTGATTATACAATATTCGTATTGCGGAAATCACCCGAGTCTTGACCACAAAATTTAATTGATTGCATACACTAAGTGACAAATACACCCCGGTAGATCGTACACTGTTGAATACATTGTACAAATAATAATCCTTGAGAAATAACGATGATTGTGATATTCACTTATATTCAGTATACTATTCCCCTACTATGCAAATTAAAACTCGATCACCACTGCTTCAACCTTTTACATAACAAATTACAACTTTATGGACCGACTCAATGGAACCCTGCAACCCTTAAGGTGTGAATGTCGGGTCGACAGTGTATTCACCTGGTGGAAGAGCCAAAAGGCAAACAGGGGCGACAGTTAGACCGAAAGCTCACCCGACTGTGCGATCACCCTGGCTTGCATAAGTGCGAACATTGTGAGAGCGCAGCGAAGCGCGAATCTGTCAGGGGAATGACGACTCAACAATAACAACAACAGTAACAGTAACAATAACAATATTTGACGACGTGTTAACAATTTGTTCGCATCCCGGGAGTGTCACCTACAAGGCGCTGGCCCGGCAACTGCTCGGACAGGCCGGGGCACAGATTGTAAACAAGCGTTTAAAAATGTTATTCAAGTGTCCAGCTGTTGTAGACCGGACTCGAACAACTGTTTATGGTCGATATAGTCAGGTTTGGAAGATCGAGAATGTATTGGTGGTCAAAATTAAAATGGACTTGGTAAGGGTTTGTTAATTAAACAAAATAAAATTTACAATTATTGTTGTTGTTTTCACACAGCTATTAATGTTTCATAGATTTCGAGAGTGATTATACACTAGCCGTGTATTATAGATATCTGGTTCAGTTTAAAAAGCTTTGAATTGATCTATGTAAATTTAAATAATAATTTACTTTACTGCTGTTAGAAAATTAAAACGAATAAATTAAACTAAGTCTCACAACACTAAGCAATATTTTTATACTGTACTACAAGTACAGTATAGTTTTATACTGTTTAATACAAGTCAGTAAATATACATAAATTATGGGACAAGGCTCCATCACAAAATAGTTTAGTGTGATAAAAAACTTTGAAAATGTAGAAAATTATTAACTAAATGAAAAGTTAAACTTAAAATTTGTTTATATACTTGTAAGGAAGTAGCTTTAACTCATAAATATGTTTGTAAGAAATAAATATAAAAATTGTTTACTGGAAAAATATTGGTTTGTCCAATGCTGATGTGTAGTGTTCACTCCAGTAGTTTCATACACTCTGACGGTCATGATATTGTACATATAAGTCCACAATTCTACGCATAGTAAACACATTTCTACACGGTAGTCAAGTAAATATTCTACCCCCTACTTCTTTTATTGCAGATGAACTGCCAACTAATGGATAGTAGAGCAAGTTCTACTAACACAATAAGGAACGGTAAGAGCTCACGATGTGCCTTCAAACCCGCTGACGCAATATGGATACACAACTCTAATGATGTTCTCAATTGAGGACCTCGACTGGCTGGTTACTGTTTGTTAGGACTTAAAAGTAAATATAAAAAAAAGAAAAACGATTTTACAAATAGTGAAAACTATACACAAATATTAGACGTAACATTTATTTAAAAACCTGCTACCAAACTGAGTTTGAGTTAGAGACTAGCCATGGTAATTTTATTACATTTCGAACAGTAATACTAAAATCTGTTGACTTTTTCGGTGTTCTGGCGCAAATATTATTTTCTCCCTCTTGGTTTTGGGTGATCAATATTTTTTATCATTTGTCCTATACACATCAAGGTGAGGCAGCAAAGTCGCGCCTTATGTTCAGGAGGTCTCGGGTTCAAATCTCGGATCGGCTATTTAAAGTTGAGATTGTACGGGTTATCATCTCAACAATGCCGAAATGGACCCCCAAAAGTCCCTACCCCGCCATGTGAGGTGGTATAGAAAACTCAATTGTCATTCAACCGCGCCTAGTAAAACAGCTCCCCCCCCAAAAAAAATTAAACGAGTTCGCACGCAGCACGCCGACGTGAGGGAAGTGAATTTCCACATAACAAACTTTAAAAACGCAAAACCAGTGTAAAAACATACATTTATTCCAATTTTTATTGTAATCTGAAAACATTGATTTTTTGGCTGTTCTGATGCTCCTGGTTTCATTTACCTGCAATGCTGGGAATACAATTTTGCGCATTATAAGGTTAGGAGGAGGACGAGTCAGGCTTGAAAGTAGGTGTGAGGTTGCTGGGGATAATAAACGTACACCAACAAATGAATAACAGGCTTTTCTTATGTAAAACTCCCATAAGACAACGTACTGTGTTTGTTCGATATAATTTTTATTTAATAACTCGGTAAATATTCATACTAGAATAACGAGAGAGGGCTTAAAAGTTTCGCCTCACTAATTCCTATCTTTTTACGTGAATTAATATTTACATCCAGGGCTTTTCTGGTCCTTTTTGGGCCCAAAAACTCGAAATTTGAGAGCTAAATCCCCAAAAAAAGGTTTAGAGTTTTCCGATTGTTTTGCCCAACGAACTTGTCCAACTGATTATAGAAAGGAACGTCCCTACCAAATTTGAAGTAAATTGGACAAAATTGCGACCGCTAGAGTGCAAACATATAGATATATAAAACAATATTGAACGACCCCCCAAAACGTGTTCAGGGAGTTACGTTAGGAACTTCTATGGTGGTCCCGGACTTAAGTTCCACCGTGCGGGTCATGCTAATAGTTCACTTTCCATAGTAAATTCACTAAAAAACGAACATACACTTACACCATAAACGTCTGTACACTTTAGTCTCTTAAATCTTATTACTTTATTAGCCAGATGGGAAAAATCCAAATGATTAAAATTCAAAATTAACGAACTAAAATGTTATAAAAACTTACATCGTAAAAAGTTTATTTCTAATTTTCAACTTTTTTTAAAATTTGAAAGTAGTTTTAATTGATTGCTTTATTAAAGACTATACGGAAAAAAATTAAGACAGCATAACCTGAAACAGTATATTAATCGCATCTTAAATATATTTTTAGACACAAGATTTGACCTCAACAAATTGATTTATAACAGAGGCATTTTGCGGAATTCTTTTCCCTCCCTTTTTATCCACTTTTAATATCCACACAGGTAACACATGTCGAACAGGGTGACATCAATTTGAAAGTCAAACGCCGATCCATCTAGCCCCCACTGGAGCCCCATACTGCCCCATTAGCCCCATACATAAACCATAGCCCTTCAAGACTGCCCTGCACTATTCACCCTGTCTAACACGCTTTCGCTTTTATATTGTTTTTTTACAGGTCCATTCGTCCGGTTTTTAGCTTTTTATCGAGTGGATGTGTCTGTATCGTTTAAACTTGCTGACATTTCTGTTTGTCTGGTGATGTGTACGTTTTTTACCGTTTAAAATATAAAACAGCTTTTAAAAGAGTTTTTGTTCTGCTTCCTGGTGGTTTGGGCAAGACATTTTGAGGCATTTTACCACTTTTTTTGAAATCTATTTTTTAAATTGCGATATAATTGTGTTTGTGGTCAGAAAATAGTAGTGGGATTTTACAAGTTATTTAAAATATGTTTAAACACAATTGTCTCCACAAAACATATCTTGGTTTTTAAAGTAGAGAATTTTTTCCAAAGGTTTTTTAATTAAAGATAAAACTGTTCATTACAAGGAAAAGTTTATTTACACCATATTTACTAAACGAGTTTATAACGAGAACAGAGGATATAAACAATATTTAGTAAAGCTACTAAAATGTTACCTTCGAAAATCATTAATAATTACACGAGGAGAATATTTAAAGCAAGAAATAGTTTGCAATAATTCTTTACTTAGTTTACTTATGTGTAATGATATAATAGACAAATGCAACTGTACATAAATATAACATTATCAATTATGTAAATAATATTCGGAGGTGACTTGAATACAAGTGGGGATCAAATAAATTTGAGGGAACTACCCTTCCCACTAAACTTGTTCACTTTTAGAATTAAACTTTGTCTTTTCCTTTGTTTTTATTTTAAGATTTAATCACAGATTATCGTTTTAAATTTAACAGACGAGTATTTGTTGATCGTATCCACGATACAGGTATGTGAAAATAGGGAAAAACCATTCCCTACACCCCTGTCCCATCACTTGCTACATACGATAAAATGATCATACACACAGTAATGGTTATCTTACTCTCAATTTCATACTACAACTCACAGACTGCGGTTGTATTTAAAATAATACCTAACTGAGGCAAAACAGAATGAGAGAGGCATTTCTGTTTAATTTGAGATTTTTAAGATAGACAGTAACATTTTAGAAGTAAATTTATTACAAGTGAAATTGACCAATGGTGTTTTTCATGTGATCCTGCACAAACATTTAAGCATTACAGTGGCAAAAATACTTCCTCCCAGAAACTATTACAATCAAAAATGCGGCACGTTTTGCAAAAAAAAAAAACTATTAACTGAATATGAACTGGATAATCATTCAGCTTTCCGCAGTTAAAACTTAAAGCCAACAAAATCCATGAAAACCTCTCGATATCCTGGAAAGTCCACTTGTAATCTATTAAAAATATTCAAAGCGCCTAAAGTTTGACGTCAGAATATAAACACTTCTTGTAATTCAGAAATCACAAAATTGTCATACAGAACATAGATCATATAGACCATAGAGAACCATAGAGAAATGGTTCGATCGGTAAGTGAGGTTATGTGCATACTTTGCTATAACCTCACCGCTATTCCAGACGGTAGAATGATTTTGACTCTTCCACAAATCACAAATTATATATTTTTCTATGCAATTGGAAGAGAAAAGGTATACGTAAACGGTTTTTTGAGTATCATGTGGTGACAGATTGGCTGAGATAAATTTCCACTTACAGTAATAATACTTTTAAATTATTTAAACCATGACGATGTCCCCATGGTTCGGAATGGGGGGACCTCTGCAGATTCTGTGTTCCGTTTCCGGCGCCGGCGGTCCAGCCCCTGTCAACGGTGTTTGGAGTCACTCCCCGATGTTGGCGCTCGCATCGCTCACCGTCGACATGTTTGCCGCCAAACACTCCGCCACCTCAAACAATAACCACTTCATCCATCCATCCGTGTATCTCTTGACCGACCTTACGCGCTTCTTTTGCTACAACCATGCCGATTATCCACACGGAATGGCTTTACTCTTCCACAAGTCATAAAACATTATTTGCACGTCATCAGGAAGAAAATTCCATCCTAGTTCCGTCAGCATGTTAAAGAGAGATTAAGCGATTAGGATTTAAAAAGGTAGCATAAATTAGTAAAACAATATTTATATTGTAATTTTGGGTATTCTAAAGAACTAGGAGCTCTAAAAAAATAGACTAAACCGCAAAAGAAACAATGTTTAATTATGTATCTGGGAGTTGTGTTTTGAATTTATATTATGATTGCAGTATGAACTATATATGTCCTTTCCTTTCTATAACTGTGCTATACAAAGGGTATGAGGCATCATAGTTATATAAATAAATCGCAATTCCTGTTCTGATAAAGTTTTCATTTTGCAGTACTTCCCTTTTCCCAAAGCCAATTGATTGCATTCTAAACTCCGAAGGACGATCACGTTTTACTGAAGAATATATGATAAATGGGATTTTTCTTACTTAGATTTTTTTACCACACCAGTGACGCGTCGGTGTCCTCTCTATTCAAACACACATTCAAGCTCTAATTTATAATTGGAAAAACGTGTTGAAACTATTTACTTCCAATTTAAATTTACAGGTGGCTGCTTCACCCATAAGATAATGCCAACTTTCAAATCCTGTTCCTCCTCACCGGACTACCCGGTAAATTGTTGAGTTATGGCTCATTTTATAGAGGAAAAATACTAGTGGTTTCAGTGAGCAGAATATTAATACCTCAAATAGTTAAATCTATGAAAACTTTGAAATATTTAATATTCTTGAATGTTATTAAACTATTATTATATCTAAATTATTCTCACTGAAGTCGCGAGGGATTTTTCCCTTTTAAATGAGCTATGAATCAACGATTTCGGATAATCCGTTGAGGAGGGGATGTAAATTTTAAAGTTAACTTTATGGGGGAAACAGGTAGACACGCGAAATTTTACGTAAATGGAGCCCACTCTTAATTAATTATTTAGCTTTTGTGGAACATTTTCACCTCCCATTTCTACCCAAAATAAAAATGCAACACTGAAAACAGTGAGTATTCCCATGACAGGAATATAAAGCTTGATATTGAAACTAGAAACATACTACAGAAGGTGTTCCAAACTTTGTATCGGTCAGAGTCAATTAAAATCTTAAATTGTCTATTATGTGTATCCACGTTTTACTTATAACCAGATTTTTTTCTGGCCTCGGCCCGGTCTGGATCTTATACACCTCTTGGATACAACGAGAGAGCATTACTGTCGCCTCAGCAGCTTATCCAGATGAGGTAGTTTCTGGCCGATTACCCGCGCTGTATACCTGTCAGGGTAACGCGGATGGAGAGGTCCGGCGGAGGCTATAGATGGTCCGGCGGGAGACGATCTTCAAGTCGAGTAACGTGTCAGATCATTTGATCAGATGAGTAAAGCGACTCAGAGACAGTAGTGATCAACCGATTAATGTACACAATTTGTAAAGATGAAGCTTGTTGACAGATGTATTGTAGTTTATTGTAATACAGCTATACTCCTACGATTTAACTCAGATAAAGACATAAAAGAAGAATTTTCAAACGTTTCAGAACGTTAATTAAAAAATTATTGTGTACGTTTTCCATCACTGATTAGATAAAAACAAGTTTCACGACGTTTCGGAATTTGTAATCTCCGAACGCAATCTGTCGTCCTAGAACGCAACCAAATTAGTGGCACAATCCAGGCAAAGCTGGAAAAATCATAGAAAAGCCAAAAAGGGAACTGAAAAAGCAGTAAAAAAATTAAATTAAATAAACAAATTTCAGAATGTTTTTGCTATCACTTTCTCTGATTTTGTTAGAAGACTGTGCAGAGTTCTGTGGGATACGCATGAATTATTATTTGAAAATACTTTTATTTATAATTTGGAGTGGATTTATTTGCCAAGCAACGTTAATTATAGGCTAAAACTTTTCCGAGATTATGTCAGTATTTTCCGGATGGTAGGCTAATTTAATCAAAATATAGAGCCTTAAACATAAGCTCTTGAAGCTTCAAAATAGTAACTAATCAAAAAATATACTGGAGATATGTCAAAGATAAGGGGATCAGCAAGTTCACAAGTTCTCAT
Organism: Allygus modestus; assembly: GCA_963675035.1. Taxonomy (NCBI): domain Eukaryota; kingdom Metazoa; phylum Arthropoda; class Insecta; order Hemiptera; family Cicadellidae; genus Allygus; species Allygus modestus. The sequence goes on along the minus strand of OY776114.1, from coordinate 70,676,652 downwards.
GTTTTCTTACCATACTCTTAAGATTTTGATATTAGGGGGATTACAAACTATATAGTCTGCAATAGGAAAGTCAAATATTCACTACCCAGATTAAAACTATTAATTACTGTCCGGCATCGAGGGGAAAGGAATCGATCGGGTGACTACTAGCCAACTGACTAACATCGGCTAATCTGTGGCCACTGATCATCCACGCTCATACTAATATTACAAACTGAAGCTGACACATGGGAACGAAATTGAAAGGCAAATAACGAAAGATTTGCAAAGATATAATATTTCTATAAATATAAATTACCTCGATGTTTTTAGAATGACACGATTTCTGAACAATAAGGGAGAGGTGAGGAAACAGAGACTCCTTTCTTCTCGTTGCCGGACAGCAGCTCTAATTTTCTCTCTAAGTGAGTCAAGTCATGTATATATTGAAGTGAAACTGTGTTTTTGATATTGTCAGTTCAACAATTGAACAAATATAGTTTAATTAGTTGAATACAAAACCCATACTTTTGCCCAGAGACCTTCACAGCAGCGACCTCCTTTCTGGCGATCTCTACGACAGACCTCCACTGCGGCGACCTCTCCCTCAGAGAGGAGTGTTTATAATCCTCAACCGCAGGTGCTAGCACATCAAACAGGCTTACCCGTGTTCAGCCGTGGCTTAAGGAGGTACTAATACATGTAGAAACAACATTCCGTCCGTCACACTGAAATGTGAGAAGAATCCGATTATTTTGACATCACGAGGCGGTCGGTCGTTAAACCTCGCTTGGTACAAAGTAGACACAAGTAAAGTACGAAGGACAGGCTGGTCCGGTTACAACCAGTTTTGATATAACTGTTGGACGTACACACCTTGTAGAGCGTTTGATAAGAGGTTAAGAAGGTGTTCCACTCAGACGTACCATTTGCGTTGCAACATAGACTATCAAATCCTGTACCTCAACGGATTATCCGAAATTGTTGGTTTACGGCTCTTATGCAAAAATAATGCAAAATGACGTTTTAAAACTCAAAAGTTCAACTGAACGCTGTGCTTGATAGAACAAAGCTAGAAACCCCTAACTTGTGCCATTCTTCCTCTTTTTGTACGCCCTTTAAATTTATATATCACTCAAGGGGTGTCACTATTTGTTTTTTGACTTACCCCTATTTTGGGGGAAGGGGTTGAACATTTGGACTCACCAAAAGTTTCCTTTTTAGGTCGCTAAGACTTTCCCGGAAGATAATGTCGATATATGCAGTCGCAGTCGTTAAAACAATAATGGGGGGGTAGGACTTTTGGGACACACGGTACATAAAAATATACCTAGTGATTTCAGAGAGCAAGATAGTTATATCACTAATAATAATCGTTAAACAAAATTCCAAAATGTTCAATATTTGCGAGTTTTCTATTGGTTAACTATTTGTGATATCAAAATTTCGCTTACTGAAATCGCAAAGTATTTTTTCCTCTTCAAAATGAGCCATAAATAAACTATTTTGAGTAATCGGTTAAGGACGTACGGGATTTTAAGTTAGCATTGGTTTTATGGGAGAAGCGGGCAGAAACTATAAATTCTATGTGACTGGAGACACTTGTTAAACCATAAAGAGACAGAGCATTAAAAAGTGAGGACAAACGTCAGGGGAACTAAAATAGATAAGAGAGGTTAATTTTGTAGGTTATGAACTTAGTTAATAATTATTTAGAAAATATTTGTAATAAGATGTGTTGATTATGTTAATTCCAGTACGATGTTATTCAGTGTACAGTTCCCTGTTTTAGATTTTTTGTGTTTTTTCCAGCTTTGCCTGGATTATGCCACTATTTTTTTTATATTCCAGGCATTATTTTCATCTGAAGACGGTATCAGATCCAGATCCCGAAACGTCGGTAAACTTGTTTTTCTCAATCAGTGATGGTAATGACCTCAATAATTTCTTGATAACATAAACTCACCATCACCAACAATTTAAAACGAAGAAAAGATGGTTGAATGGACTTGACGTGGTTCAAAAATTCCCCTAAAAACGAGAAGTATTTTTGTTTAAATGTTTAAAGAAGGGCTTTAAATTCGTAAAAACAAATTAAATTTGGTTAAACGAAGACAATTCTTAATACGATGGACTGAGGGAATATTCATTGAAATTCTTGAAACCATTAAAGTATTTTTGTAAAAATTTCAACCATGACAGACTTATTTTAAATTTCCAATTATTGTAAAAAAGCGTACTCCTCTCAGTAAACTTCATCAAAGAGGAAACTTTGAAATATCGGTAAACATATCTGAAGTGGTAGAACGCGAAGAGGCGGACAACGTACAACGCAGCGCGGAATGGTCGGCTGTCGAGGTTGAGTGTAATGTTGGGAGGACCGTCGCCGAGGGGCAAGGGTTGGGACGGGGTGGAGGCGGCGGCACAAAGAAAATGTCAACAGAGTGGACGAGCAACGCGATACATTGGGGAGTAGAGAAGAGAAAAACTGGAAAGGGAGATGGACAGACATCTGTAGCGGCTCCTTTGAGGCTCTGTCGCATTTTGCCTTCCCTTTGTAAACATCACTTACTTTTTAACACGACCAACTTTTTCTTACGGCTCATTTGCTACGTAATTCGGGCTTTATAAAGTCGAGTAACCTTTTTTTGCCTTGAATGGGATGGAATAAATTAGTCGTGAAACTAAAATATTTAAATAAATTTGGAGTTACATTTGCTTTAGCTCCTTTGCTTTAGTTTGAAATATTTAATTAATATTCTGTTTGTGTATAAAATAAATGCGATAATTTTGTACACGCTCTTTATACGAACAGTTTTATTAAAAATATTAACCACCGATGTCTTGTTCCCGCACGGGGTCTTGCACGCATAGAGCCAGATGTTTTGATTATGTTATTATTATCAGCTGAGTAACTAAATAAAATAACTCCTTGAGGCTAAATTTGAATCTTTGAGATTCTATGGGGCGGAAACCCCGGATGTTTTGTAAACCTCCAAAAGGCACATCTAGAGAGTAAGAGGATTTGATTTATTCCAAACATGTATAAAAAATAATAGCTTTAAAGGCTGCATATCGCCAAACAAAAATCAGGAAATTCTATAATGTACATAGTTAAATAAATAAATAATCTTTACCTCTAACAAAATCACTTTCTTTTACAATTGACGTTGATTTATTTGAGGGGGCTAGCAATTTTGTTTCTAGTTACACCACACTCCACTAATGTTTGTGACGGATACAGAATATAATTTTGACTAAATCGTTATCTAATAAAATAACTATTGTAAAATTTACATTCCCTTGTAGTGAATTAACCAATTCCACCTCGCGCAGAACAGCCTGTGTCGATTTCACACTCAAGCCGTACGACAAGCGACAAGCTACAACCCCTATACAAGACAGCTAGGTGATACGGCGAGGTTGGCGGTGAGGGATGTTGCTAGGTCTAATGAGTGAAGGTGGCTGATGTCTTGTCAGACTGGATGTTGGATGTTCGGTTGCTTCACCTCACTATCACATGTACTTGCTCATCTTGCCGTCACTTACCGCCTGTTAAGGTCGTAATCAGACGAACGATGAAACTGTAATTCCCTTTACCGTACTGCAACATAACTGCAACTGTTTCTACATATTTCAGAACTGTTAGCATGTAACTGTGCGAATGAATGGGAGAAACCCGATATGCAATTGCATTATCAAAACTTTATTTAAAAGAGATTACAAAATATTCTTTAATATTCTAAAAAAGGATTATGTAAGAGCTGTTGGTAACATGTTTTCTCAGTAGAAGTGAAGGGCAAGCACTTTATGTCAAGAGACGATTGATTGGAATAGAATCAAACATATTTTTTTTGTTTAAATTTTTTGCGATGGTGAGTTTATGTTATTTAAGAATTAGTACCTGGGGGCCGAGCTTTGATCTGGGAAGGTCAGTCAGTTTATTTAGATGACTTGGAGTAATATTTCACCACTTCCCCCTACTGATAATCAGGTTTGTATAACTCATTTGCCTCGCTTCGACATTTTTAAGGTCAGTCTAGTTGTTATTTATAGCTCAATGTCCCTTTCATTTATTTTAATACTCTATTTGTGTAATCTTCACTCAAATCTTTTAATCTCTGCTCTCAGGGAACCACATGTTAATAATCATATACAATATGAGTATTACTTTGACAGTTCCCTGGTTGATTATGAACCGCTGTTACAATTCTTTTGTTTTGATTTAAAACTCCAGAAGCCCAATGTTAATTTTTTTAACTTTTCAATTTCGTTTTTTTAACATTATTTGATTTTTACTGGGGATAAGACCTGTCTTTTTATACCAGAACTTAGTTATTTTGAAAATCTGAAGGAAATCCTCGGAGCCGTTTTCGAGATAATTGTGCACCAACCAACCAATCAAACATTGCTCATATAAGAGTAGTTAGCAGATAACCATTGAGGACGTTTGCTATCACTGATTGAGCCATCACAAGTTTCCTAACGCTTCGGAATCTGAAATCTGATACCTTCTTCAGGAGTGAAGAATGCCAATAACATAACAAAATTAGTGGCATAATCTAGGCAAAACTAAAAAAAATCAAAAAAGCTAATCAAAAATTAATATTTATTTATTGTGGAAGTCCATGCACTGAGTAACAGCGTAATAAAATATAACATAAATAAAACAAATTAAACTTTTTTATTTCTAAATTATTATTAACAAAATTTATAACTCTATAAATTAACCTCTATTAACTAGGATAAAAAACCCGACTTACATTTGTAACATTTGTAGGCAATCTTACTCGTCGAATATGTACATTTGTCTTACATCTTGTATGATTCTTGTACATTTGCATGTCAGCCTTGGTCCATTAGACTTATCAAACCTTCTACATCATGTCACCTCTGGATAAGACACCCGACCAATCCAATCCCCGGTACCTGAGCACCCGCCGCCGCGAGCCGAGAGCCGGCGCCGACCTTATCACCTCGCATGATCGTCACCTCGGTCTGATCGCAGCAGATAAACCTCTGTCACCGCGCCGCGGCTGGGAATGTAGCGGCCACATCTTGATTGGAGGCGATGGCACATATAACTGTCATATTAGCGGCGGTCCCGCCAAATGTGGCGTCCCGGTTAACACAGTCGTCAGCGGCGCCGCTTCATCTATCATAGGGCGATTAGGCCGCCTGTGCTCTGAATTGATTGGCTGGAATACCTGTTTAATTTATTCGACCAATTAATTTCGGAGAATATTCTCCACTGGATTACAGCTGTATTACCCGACCCAAAGTGACAGTTGGGATTCTTTTCGGCATTTTTATTAGATTAGGTAAAGTTTAAAGGTTTTCTGAGCAGTTTCAGGTTGTGTTTCATGATGAACTTTAATCCTTTTAAAATTATGAATGATCCGATATCGAGTGATTTTCACTCTGTTTCGTTTATAAGGTACTGTACATCCATGATGGATGTACCTAATAACGATGACTTATCTGTGTGCAAGGGTACATGTAAATTTGCTATCTCAATCAAACTCTAAATGAAAAACACATTGCCTCATGATGAATTTTGATAACACGTCGTAATTTTAGATTTCTTAAAATTTAAAATGGAGTCAAATTTTGGCCACATCAACGTGCTAAGAGGGGCTCCCACTTGCTTCTCCCGTTGGACTTATGATAACTCTCAAATTCCGCCCCTCCTTAACGCCGTGATCCGAAATTGTTGATTGATGTGACATTTTATAAAACAAAAAGAAAACAAAAATCCATAGCTATTTCAGTGAGTAGAGTTTTGATATCACAAATAATATTCGTTTAACAAACTTATGATCAATGATTGATGTTTGCATGCGATTTTTTGGCTTACTCTTTGATACATCAAAATTCTGCCCATTTAAATCGCTAGGTATTTGCTTTTTAAAATTAGCCATAGATCAAAAATTTCGAATTACTGTGTCGGTAAAGGAGAGGCTGAGTTTAAAAATTGCATTGGTACTATGGGGGACGTGAAAGGTTTCATGACTGGATCCCCTACAAGATTTTCCGAGAAAGTTATTTATTATCTTTTATACAATTTAAACAGTTAAAAAACTCCAAATAACCCAATTTGCTTCGAAATCTTTCTACAAGTAAAAAGCCGAGTATAACCATGATATTTGCTTAAAACGCTGAAACATCTCCATATCAATAATTAAACCTACGTGTGATATAGGGCACGATAGCTCAACAACTCACAATTATCTTGTCGGCACACAATTAACCATAACAAGAGGAGGTGGCAGTATATCAGCCGATGGTGTCGGATGTTTTTCATTATGCGGAATTAAAGTGTCGGGAGTAGGAAGGCGAAGAGTTATTTATACAGGCGCTGTCGACACGCACAAACATAGCTTTGGCCCGAATTGTTGTGAGGCATGTGCCGCATGCGTAAACGCGGTTCCACTGGTCCCACCTCCCTTCCGCATACTTGTGATAGCTCCTGCAGTGCGATAGCCTGGCGACTTAATTCATAAAAGTATCTTTTATCTTCCACAATTATCAAAACAATAATATTTACTTATGTAGGATGATTGTTCTCTAAATTTTCGAAGCTTAGGATTTGTATTTATGGTTACTTGAACAACAAACTTGTCTCTAATTTTTGTTGCAGCATTTAGAGTACGTACCTGCAAATCTGGTGGATAAATAAACATAGATGTCCCTTCTCACAGCCTAGTTCACCCCCTCAATGATAGTTCAAAGAATTACCAGTAGCCAATAACTCAAATAGATTTGAATAGCCTGAAATCATGTTTAGTTATACTTATTAATACAACAATAAGTGGTTTTGTTTTAATATTTCTTGGTAATAGATGAAATAATTGTAATCCATAACAATACGATGCATTTTCTAAAATAACAATCTGGTATTGTAGAAACTTAATTAACTTTTATGTAAATTATTCCATTTCCGGTGTAATATGGTTGGTCGGTGTTATGCGCCTAAGCTGCTTTTTGTAATTGAAAGAATATTGATTCTCTTTGGCAAATTTTTAACTTTGAAGCAAACAATATATAGATATATAGCTATCTTGGATGCCACACTTCCGGTCCAAATTTCGCTTTGGCAACAGACACTTTCGCATTCAGTGGAGTCGAAACACCCTATAAACGTACTGTCCCCAATTGTTACATGAAATTAATGCTTGCATTGATCTTTTTTTAACGTGCCTGGTCTAAATTGCTTATGGTTTGTCGGTGTTAAGCGCTTAAGCTGGTTTCTACAATTGAAAGAAACTTAAATCTCCTCTTTGACAAATTTTGAACTTTGAAGCAAACAATATTTCCAGGTGAGGAAATTGGGCTGTCAAGATGACGTGGGTTGACAGACAGACAGACGGACGTACGAACAGGCGGACTTGTTGCACCTATTGAGATGTCGTGTTTCCTAAAAGGCGTGAACGCCGAGAATTTTGTGAGCGACACCACTTGAATGGGGTTCGCGATGTTCGCTGATTCATGGGGTTTTATACGCGCCCACCGGGGCGAATGAGTTTTGAAAATGATCCTGTTGACTCTTGGGTGAAGGCGGGTGAGAATGAATAGGATTGATTGTGGGGAGATTTGTCATCCACCTAACAGCTTCTGAGAGCTTTTTGGAACGTTTCGCATTTCGAAAATATTCCACACTCAATAGTTTTTTGTAGGAACGTTTGCAGCGACACTTTTTGGAGGGCAAAAACACTCTAGGTGTCCAAAGATTCAATTTTATTTTTAGATTCATAAGGTTTTATTTGTTTTGTTAAGTCCAATTCATAAATAAAACATAATATCTCAATACAGTGTTGATAAAGTACAAAACTTAGTGATAACAAGTATACGCCATTTCTTATATGGCAACCTATCCCATGATGGAGTTTTCATTAAAAATTAAATTAGAAATGAGTCCAAATTTAGTTAGCTAATCAATGTTATCCCTGTGCTTGTTAACTTATCAAATATTTTAAATGCAAATCCAACAATATTTGTTGTGGAGTTAAACTGCTTTAAGTGGCTTGATATTTATATTTAATTTCTAAATAATTCCGTGAAACTCATGTTTTTGTTAAAAAAAGAATACTATGGAATCTTTTAAATAACTTTGGGAAAATGCTTGACGCAATTGTTAGGATTGAAAATGAAAATTTGAGGCAAAACTGAACACAAACAGAATTTTAGGAACATATAAATCAAATAAAAACATTAATTGGATAGAATGTTGCCTTGTAATGTTCTATTGAATTTAAATACAAACCCCTTTTACCTTGATCAACTTTCTATAAACAGGCATTCTATAAACTAACATAAAAAATTGATCCACCCTTCTACAATATTTAAAACATTTAACCCTCTTTTGTTAACAGTGGTGGCAAACCGTCAGCATATCAGGAGACAAACAATAACTCTTTATGACAAATTTCAGCCTGCCTCAAAAGTTACCTTAATTAGCAGCCACGTAATAAAACCGCACAAAGCGCCGCCGCCGGAGACAGTTTCACAGGTGATTAAGACAACCAAACAGGAGACGGACGGTCCATTAGGAGGGTCGAGGTCGAAGGGGGCGCGGAAGCAGACACCTGCCAGGGGCTCTGATGGGGCGGAAAATGTTTGGAGAGTATACAGGCTTTGAACCCGCCGCCCCACCTCGAGTGATAACAGGAAATGGCAATGATAACTAACTGTCCCAGACCGCTACGAAGTCAAGGTGGTCAAAGGGACGGTTGGAACTCCCCGTTGCCCAGCAGATCCCATCATATGACAGCAGCCTCCAAACGTTAATGTATCAGTATGGACGTTAATTTTGAAATATTTCCCGTTTACAGCGAATTTTCTTTAGAAGGAAATGCCAATATCACCGTTTGCATCATGGTAAGACTTAAGCCATGATACATTTTTGTTTCGAGTTCCCAAGGTGCCAAAAACACAATTCGTTCAAATTTATATATTTGCAGTTTTAAATAACAGGATAAAATAAACTACGTCTCACAAATCTACAAAATATATTTACGCTTACATTTTAATTACGTAAAAGACGGCAAATGCATACAAAATATGTGTATCTTTTGTTTATAAGGATGTTTATTAACATTATAAACAAAGGAAGTGGGGAGTCAAAACTGCGATTCCGTCAAAGCTTAAACAGACTTTCCATGAGTTATTAAAGGACAACAAACTGTATGCTCCTGTTATGCTATTGACTACTGGGCTAGTAATTAATGATCATACTATAAGAATTATTAGGCAAACGAAAAGGTTGTTAAGTCATTACTAAGGGCATATCGTTAATCGTTAATTTAACACTAAATTTAACAAACGCGCCTTAAAATATGAGTAATTATAGTGTGTCTGCTAGTGGCAGTGGCTATTTTGTTCCTCTTCTTCGGTGATAAGCAGGAAATATTTACTTCTTTTGCTTTGCTGCTACCAGAAAATGCAAAGTTTGTAATTAAAATGTACCAAATATAAAATAAAATTAGCTTGTTATCAATAGAATGGTGTTTAAAGACTATTATTTTTGTAGTATTGAAATGAACAGTCAACAGTTTGAGTTATGTTTAAATAGTTATTGAGTTATGGCATAGTATGAAGTGAATGCATTAGGATGTGTGCAAATGCATTAACATGTATCAAGTCAGGATAGAAAGTGCATATGTAATTCTCAGCTCACAACAACAATAATCGTTCAAAATTAATTATAATGAACGTGTATATAAAAAGTTATTTATCTCACCACTGTTTATCTCTGCAGTGATTGATCTAATTACTGACTTATTTCATATGATAGCAGTACTCATATGATGCTCATAAGTGATTCATCTCATTATCAGTGATTGATCTAATTACTGACTTATTTCATATGATAGCAGTACTCATATGATGCTCATAAGTGATTCATCTCATCATCAGTGATTGATCTAATTACTGACTTATTTCATATGATAGCAGTACTCATATGATGCTCATAAGTGATTCATCTCATCATCAGTGATTGATCTAATTACTGACTTATTTCATATGATAGCAGTACTCATATGATGCTCATAAGTGATTCATCTCATCATCAGTGATTGATCTAATTACTGACTTATTTCATATGATAGCAGTACTCATATGATGCTCATAAGTGATTCATCTCATCATCAGTGATTGATCTAATTACTGACTTATTTCATATGATAGCAGTACTCATATGATGCTCATAAGTGATTCATCTCATCATCAGTGATTTAACTATTGAATAATGTTTACGAATTCATATTTTCGCTTTACTAATTAACACCGAATATACAAATATTGTTAAACTACGACATTAAATAATCATTTTCAAACTAATTTTTTGAAATCGATACGTTTGAGTGTTGTTCTAAATGGCGCCACGGGCGTCGCGTCGCGTGCTTTCTTATCAGGTCCTTATCAGACCCCACCTCCTTGCTATCAGGCCCCGCCCATTCACACACGACACATACACATTTGTTTAAGATTTGTCCTTTTATTCACAAAACGGTGTGTAGCTTTGTTGCAGCGACCAAAGAATAACATAGACTGGCAATCCCTATCCACAATACATTACTGTAGTTGAAGCCGCTCCCCCACCACTCAGAGGCTTAAACGGCTCATCCACTGGCCGCTACTGGCACACTTGTTAATTCGCCGCGTCTCATTACAACCGTCTAAACATACAGTTAGAGCTAAGATCAATTTTTGATTTTTTGTGAAATTGAATAAAACAGTATGTCAACAGCAATGGGTTAAGTTGGAGTAAAAAATTAATTATTTTGATGACTTAAAATATTAAAAACTAAGGAGATAAAGTTTTTGTTTTGAATTTAGACATCAAAAAGTTGATATGTGAGGATTTTTTTAATTTTTTGGTCACGCAAGTTTTGTCAGCGAGAAGGTTTTCGGAAAAGACATGATAAACAAATTTGTATTCTTCATATTTTTTCTCAAAATGCTTAGTTTAGCCTGCAGGCAGCCTCAAAGTTAGGAATAATCTCAATCAAACTTCATACTCATATATTTCGTATGAGAAATGATTTTCATGTGAGAACGGCAATAAGTTATTGAACAAATGTTATTCACTGAGGGCATTGAGGTTAATAATAAGAATTAAATTAAGTCTGTTGGTACAGGGATAATCTTGAATTAAAGACAGCACCGGGACAGTGCCAGCGACGGCAACACTCGGTAGTGGACGATTCACGTGGATCATCCCCACTCAGAGGTTGCCCGGCTTCAAACCCAGCACTCAATTGCCAGTCTATATTATTCTTTGGTCGCTGCTTTGTTGGTTCTCTACTGCAGTATAACCATAGTTACAAAACAGTGGTTAGCAGATAAAAAAAACAAACAACAAAACAGGATTTATTCAAGTTTGTTTAGTCTAAGCAAGAATTTAAATCCATTTCACAGTGTTGTAATGCGTAATTTTTTCATGCAAAACCTTTCAACATGTAAAACGCCAAGAAATAGTTTTAGAGGTACAACTTGTTATTTTTATGTGCAACGTCTCTTTAACCGGTGTTTATGTAATTCCAGGCTTTAATATCGAAGGAGGTAGGACTTGACAGCAAAGACACATGCAACAATGATAATGTAAATTATACAATGCCACTCGCCTGTGTATAAACAACGTACACAAGGACGCATTAAATGAATATTTAGCATGAACGTGACTTACATGATTATTCATGATTAATACTTCTGATTATAATTGTAAATCGGGTACTTACATATGCTTGTATGTGTATTCATATGTCGAGGCTTTTGTACTAGTCGACAAGTAAAATCCTCGGTTCGATGTTATCGGCCGTTTAATATTATCTTGGTTTAACATATTGTCGATTAATGTACTTAATTCTAACAACACTCTTTTGTTACATGTATTGTTACGTTTTCTTTGATTAGAGTTACGAAGAACTCGAGTATGTTTTACAAGACAGCAGTGATGTTGTCATTTTTTAGTGTGCGTTTGGAAACAAAATAATAACATTTATGAGTTTTAAACAATGTAAAAATCAATCTTCCCCTTATAGAATATCAGTGAAGTATCAGTGATATTGTTTTAAAAATATATTCGGATCTAACAAATTATAACTTAGTACCGGGGGACCAAGTCATGCTCGGTGTTTGATTCCGCAGTAGAGGCATTGAATTTGTTTTATTTCAAATACTCGTTATCCATTTTCAATATGAGCTCGTTCGCTTCGCTCACTCGCCTCCCGGATTAGCTCGTTCGCTACGCTCACTCGCCCATCGAAATAAGAATTTGAGTTGCCATTCAAGTAGTTTTTTATTTGCATTATGAGAGTTGCCGTTCAAGTAGGTTTTTTTATTTTCATAATGATAAACAGCAGTTTAATATATTTTAATTTATAGAAGCTGATTTAATGGTTTGTTTTTGTTATGTTTTTTAATTTTCAAATGAGTTGTTTAGAAAAATACGAGTTTTCCTGAGGTAGTGGTCTTTACCAATCGATTTTTTAGACCTAAAAGCCCCTAATCCCAAACCTTCAGCAAAATCCTTCCGCTGGATCTCGAGATAAATTTTGCAAACAAACGAACAAACAGTCATAGCTCGTATTAGAGTATAGGATTGTTCAGAGATATCTAAAGTAGAGCGTTTATAATAAGTGAGAGAATAATTGATGCATAATGTTTATCCTTTAATCTAAGTATTTTCCATCAGACCCTATCTCAGGTTGGCGAGTTTGGTTGAAGTGCTAATAATTTAAATCGTATTATGTCGTCACTTCTGAATTTAACGAATGAAAACATAATACATATGAGCGAGCGTGGTGCATATGAGGGAACATGTTGCACATAAGGGAACATGTTTGCATTTGAGGGAACATGCTACAAGTAGGGGACAAATTAGAGTACCGGTTGCATATAAGGGAACGTGTTGCATATGATAGAAATATGATGGAAAATGCTAAAAATTAGAGAAAATTATTTGTTTAAAATTCATTGTTGGTGATAATGAGTTAATGTTATTTTAGTAACATAGGTACTGGTGTTAGTAGTAAATAACATAAGGGAACATGTCACATATAAGGAGACAGTCAATACATAAGGGAACATGTCACATATAAGGAGACAGTCAATACATAAGGGATCATATCACGTATAAGGAGCCAGTCAATACATAAGGGAACATGTTTCATATAAGGAGACAGTCAATAATAAATAAGGGAACATGTCACATATAAGGAGACAGTCAATAGATAAGGGAACATGTCACATATAAGGAGACAGTTAATACATAAGGGAACATGTTTCATATAAGAAAACATGCTACATTATATGGAACAAGTTATATGGATTAAGCAAAGTCAAAATGACAACGAACCAACTAATTCAGCCATAGTTGTGTCAATCTGCACACTGAAAGGTTGTTAAAGTAAAATTTTAAGTGGATGCGCTTGGGTACATCAAGTATAACCAAAAGCAACCATAACATTTTTAGCTGTAAAAATGACAAGCATTAATGTGATTAATATAAAATAGTTATAAATGTTCTTTACTTATAGCACAAATTTCGAAAGGATTAACACTCTCCCTTATACTGACTACACTAACTGCTGTATTAAACTGACTGTGATCCTTACCCAATAATTTACGTTGATCTGTGTAGTTACCAATTGATACTTAACGGTAATAATATTTAAAACACGGATTGTTTTGCTGATGCAGCATTTGTGAACCGGCCTCCATGCGAGTTTGCGGTCAAGAACTCGTTGTAATTGAGGGTACCCCGTGCCCAGCGACGAGTGACCGCCCGGAGTAGGGTAGGGTTTCATGTAGTTTCGAGTTGCGGTCTAGGTCGCCGTAATTCTTAGGTAAACAGCTTGTATGTGGTCAGGATAGAGTTGACATGGAGGCGGTGGAGGGGGCTCGCGGTCGGCGACATAGCGGGGACACGATACCGGCTGGTTACAGGGGCCTGGCTGATACTGATACGGGCTTGATAAACTTAGTTTGTAAAACGAGGAGTTGTCTCTATTTACATGTTTCATTCTGGATTAACATAAAGCTTGCAATCGTTCTTGGTACCTATGCAGGCTTAGGTAAGAGTATATACTATTTACAATTTGCAGTTGAGTGAAACAATGCTGAAATCAGGAAATAATGGTTGTTATGAAGGATTTTATGAGCGAGTAATAATAATAAATGTAGTAAATAGTAAATTTACGTCGAAAATTAGGTTGAATGTGTTTGTGAACCATGGTTTGAATCCATATTTTCAACATAGCCTAAAACTGTTCGAAAAAATAAACAGTTAGGCAGGTATTAAGAGCCTTCATCACCGGAAGTTGCTAGACACCATCTTGGAATTTCGCTCCATAAGGCCAATGTTAACTTTGTACCTCCATTACTCCTCAACTGATTGTCACATACAATTAATTTTGGTGTCAAATTAAAGGTTTCGCCTTCCTCTAGGGAAATACAATGTCGAATCTTTTAGTTTGGGTCCCATATTGAACTGAAACACTGTACATGTTCTCATTAATTTGTAACAAAATCCAAATTCGACTATTGTATTTCCCTAGAGGACGACGAAACCTTTAATTTGACACCAAAATTAATTTGTTGTGATGATCAGGTGAGGAGTAATGGAGGCACAAAGTTAAGTTTGGGGGCCTTATGGAACAAAACACTAAGATGGCGTCCGGAAACTTCCGGTGATGAAGACTCTTAAGATTTGTCCATGCTGCCAAAAGAAATTCAAGGATTTTAAAAAATTAAAATACCCCCGTAGCAGCAAACCTGCGTACTCAGCGAATTTCCAATGCATATATATGTATCTTAACACCACATAAAGCCACATACCAAGTTTTATCATTATACATTCATAAATAAACGATTTATGACATTTTAATTATTCTCCATAAGAATAACATGGCGGCTGAGTATGCAGGTTTGCTGAAGGAAGGAACACAAAAAATGGGGTTTTATACAAATATCAATATAACTCATTTAGGTAAAGCCACATACCAAATTTCATTAATTTATTTTCATAATTAAGGGAGATATCACGTTACTTATTCTCCATAAGAATAACATGGGGCTGAGTACGCAGGTTTGCTGCTAAGGGAGCCTTTGGTAAAAAATGTTTTTTTGAGCAAATATCAATGGTCCACAACCAGATGAAGCCGTATACCAAGTTTCGTCAGTATACGTTCATAAATAAGCGAGATATAAAATTTGTCTTTTCCTCCATAAGAATAACATTAGACAACGTACTGTGTTTAGCACTTTCAATATCTCGGTAACCAACTGACGTAGAGAAATGATCAAAATACCAAATTGTGTATTTTTTTAAGCTGAATCGAATGGTAAAAACTAAAATTTGACTATTTCCAAAATTATATATTAAAAATTCAAAAAACCCATTTTTGGGGTACAAAACCCCCCCAAAATACCCCTTCGGATAGAGCGATTTGGCTGGTTTTCGAACTTAAAGTCATAAATGTTGCTTTACACGTGTATACCAAATTTCATCAAAATTGGATAATTTTTACGAGAGTTATCGTGCTCACGGACACACACATATATATATATACAGTATCGAACGAATGGTGTTTTTGGGGTCTGGGGACCTCAAAACGAAAAGTTATCATGGTCCCGGGCCTAGGTCTTACCATGCCGACTACGGTAATAGCTTCTTCCCTATAGGGGAAATTCGCTAAAACAAGCTTTCAAAAGAGATACTATACCCCGCATAAATTATCGTGATTGCAATTTTTTACAGATCCTAACCTGGCATTACCTAACCTAACACCTGATTGGATAAGACCATCTTCAACTGCTCTGTTGTTGACGGGCCCAATGCCACTTGGTGCACGGGATAAGCTGCGCAGGTAACAGGTAAGAGGAATACTGGATTGTACTTTCTGGGGTTAAAAGAACATTAGAATAGGTAACTTCTTAACTAAAACTAGTTAAGTATTAATAATGTTAAAACCCACTTTGAGTATTTCATCATTTGATTCGTTGTCTGTATTTCATCTACATATTGTATTAGATACTTGTCTGTTCAACAAATGTGAAATGGTGTAACCATTTATGAATAAAGTACCTGAGGGGCCGAGCTTTGCTCGGGGAAGGTCAGTAAGTTTGTTTAGATGACTTGGAGTAATATTTCACCACTTCCCCCTACTGATAATCAGATCTGTATAACTCATTTGCCTCTTTTCTACATTTTTAAGGTCACTCCAGTTGTTATTTATAGCTCAATGTCCCTTTGATTTATTTTACTACTCTATATATGTAATCTTCACTCAACTCTTTTAATCTCTGCTCTCAGGAAACCACATGTTAATTATTAATCATATACAACATGAGTATTACTTTGGCAGTTCCCTGGTTGATTATGAACAGCTGTTACAATTCTTTTGTTTTGATTTTAAACTCCATAAGCCCAATGTTAATTTTTTTAACTTTTCATTTTAGTTTTTTTTACATTATTTGATTTTTCCTGGGGATGAGGCCTGTCTAGAACTTATTTTTATCCCAGAAATTAGTTATTTCGAATATTTGAAGGAAATCGTTGGAGCCGTTTTTGAGATCAGTGTCGCAAGAAAGCAAGCAAACCTTACCCATATTAGAGTATAGGATAAGTAAATAAATAAATATCAGCTGGTGAAGTATAAACACATGATTTAACCACATGTTTTTAAACAAATGCCATCCTGATTTAAGGAGTGTTGTTTATTAGTGTGGACCTTTAGGCTCACATGCGGTATAAGGAGTTTCTGCATGACGAGTGACCCAAGCGAATTTGCTTAGCTCATTCGCTTTCACCTGCAACCAAAGCTAATTCGCTTTGCTAATGTGAATATGTTTGTGGGGCGAATGCATATATCCCATGTCACACATGTAACTCCCGTAATTCCTCCGGCTCCAGGGTTAAAAATTATAGTACTCCGGCCCATAAGAGGGGCTTCATGCACAACAATTCGCGTGTCAATCTGATTCTCCCATAAGGCTAATGTTAACTTTCAGAGCCCCATCCTTCCTCAGTGAAGAATCCGAAATCGTTGGTTTATGGTTCATTTTAAAGAACAAAAAATATAATTTCAGTGAGCATAATTTCAATATCACAAGTAGTTCAACTGTAAGAAAATTGTCAATACTGAATATTTTTGGACTGAAATGTTTGACCTAACTGATATCCCTAGGCACTGTTTACTGTTTAGAATCAGCCATAAATCAAGGATATCAGATAATCCGTTTAGGAGGATCAGACTTTGAAATTCAACATTGGTCTTTTGGGGGAAGCAGATAGAAACACCAAATTGTTCGTGACCGAAGCCCACTCTTAACGGGTAAATTCAATATTAAACCTCAAAAATGCTTAATAAACAAGGCACCTTTTGTGACCAAAGGTTTTCTTTATGTTAAAGATGGTCAAAGATGGAGTAAAACAGTTTTAGTAACATACTGGACACTGCATATATATATTTTCGTAAAAAATTTAACATTAAAGAAAACTATTAACGCCAGACCAAACATTAAAACTGTGTAACCATATTTTTCGCAACGAGACAGGTTTTCAATGAATAATTGCAAGGTTTAAGTCTTTTATACTTTTATTAAATAAATACTACATGAATAAATATATAAATGAAATTAAAATACGTAACCACAACAAATACTTATTTTTATTCAAAATATAATTTAATTACACGTAAACAATATAAATATTTCGTAATCGCCTTATTTATTTTAACATTTTAGTATTGATTTTGATTTACTTATAAGGGTTTTCCATAGAGACACAGCGTGAGTTACTATCTAGGGTATATGTCATCAATGTGTTTTGCAATAAGCAAATCAAAGCATCGTAACTAAGTAAAGTAGGATAAAGTCTGTAATAAACAATTACCCAGAACTTCACCTAAGTATTCATGAAAATTGTTTAAAATATTATTATTACTTATTATTCAAAATATTTATACATAATAACCGTAAGAAATAACAAATAATCGAGTAGAAAAAAACTAAGAACAACACCTTTGTAAAATATATTCCACGTCCACGTGCAATAACAAAAGTTCTCGTCGGAACAAAAATATGTTCTCCTGCAGCAGTTTAATCAAGCCGGGAGATAAATGAATGTGGCACAATGTATTACAAGAAGTAGCAAGAGGGTGATAAAAACGGGGATGTTGAGGTGGATAATAAGATGGGGCGGTGTCGTGCCTCCTCGGCGATAACACTGCACTAGTGGTGATAACTCACGCAGCGATATCCGCCCGGTGTCGGCAGGGAGGGAATTACCCGCCGGGAGGGAGAATTACCCTGAGGGAAGGGCATTTCTACAAAATATTGGCTCTGCGAGGCACCGAGGCAGGGAGAGAATTACCAACCGGGAGGGAGAATTACCCCAAGATAGGGACATTTTTACCCAATATTGGCTCTGCGAGTTAGAGTGAACGGGAGAGAATCACTTTATGGGATAAATAATTGCTTTGAGGAAGGGAGAATTACCCTGAGGAGGGGAATTGCATTGAGGGAAGGACGATTATGAATCGGCTTTGCGAAGTATTGGGGCAAGGTGAAAATCACTTTCTAGGAGGGAGAATTGCATTGAAGGAGGGAGAATTATCCTGAGGGAGGGATATTTCTGTCCGGTGTCGGCTCTGCGAAGTACTAGGGCAGGGAAATAATCACGAACAGTGAGGGAGAATTACCCTGAGGGTAATTTATGAGAATTGTCTTGATACCAAAGAGCGCAATTTGGTATCAAGACAAATAAAGACTTTATGACATGTCTTAAAGATGAACTCAATTGAACCATTCAGATTAGCTTGTAAACGAATATGCGAGTTGTAGTTAGTTTTTTTAAGACTCTGAGAGTAGATAAAAGCTAATTTTTCTACAGAATAAATTTATGTTTGCATTAAAACACTACTGTAGAAAAAAACTGTCAGTTTAAGAATAAGAGAGCCGCCACCAAAAGAAATATGGAAATAGTTTAGGTTGTAATATACTAAGGAAGGAATGGTATATGGAAGATTAAAGATATATATTTCTTGCCAATGTAATAAAAATTAAAAAGCAACCAGCTCAATTCGTGTCGTGCTAATCCAGCTGTGTTGTTACTTTTCCTATACCTCCTAAACGTGCGTCCACTGAAAACATGTATTTTAGATTGTAGATGTTGAAACGTCCACAAATGTAAACAAATCTAATACGCGATTTACAAGCCTGGGAGTAAAATAATCACTGCGTTATTTTTTATTCGTTTCTATATTTGTTGTATTACATAAGTGATAGAACGAATGTTTTTGAAATGTATAATACAAACCTGAATGTATATATCCACCATTTCACTTGAAATATTAAGACGGAGCTCCAGTCTGCTTTATCTACCTGGTTCTCCTGGTTATATAAATGTTATATACATGGTTATATACATGTTAGCTTTCAAATACCGCCCCTATTCAACGGATTATCCGAAATTATTGATTTATGGCTCATTTTTTACCCAGCGATTTCAGTGTGCAGAATTGTAATATTACTGTGATTGTACCAAAGTGATTTTATATTAATGATTAATTTTACGGCTTAGCTGTTTGGGAAATCAAAATTCTGCTCACTGAAATCGCTAAGAATATTGTTGCTTCTTAAAACTTTACAGCTTTATATACAATTCTGTAAGCGAGATTGTTAAGTCAAAATTGTGGGAGTTTGGCAAATCCCAGGATGATGGGAGACGGCTCAAATTAAAGGTCTTGATCTTAGGGACTCGGGAAAAATAGCAGTATTTCTACACTGAAAAAAGATTATTGTTATGTGAATCAGAATATGGTATGTGGAGCAATAAATTATTGCAAATATGGTCCCAGCAAAGTGTTTGGTAGCAGCTACAATCCTGTTATTGTCAATATTTTATTGTAGCGTGCACCAGATATTATTGCAAATATTACAATAATGAAATTGGAGCCCAAGCAATACATCTTGCTGCCAGAGCAATAAGTTATTGTTAATAGAACTAAACATTATGAGAATTGTTACTAGAGTTTATAGTATTTATAACAATAACTCTTATTTTTACTTTTACAATAAATTATTGCTGCACAGCTATAAGTTCGGTTGACTCTCCTCTCGGAATGTATAGTAGCTATGGCAATACCTTTTTTTATTCCTACAATAAGTTGTTTTTGTGGTTACTGCAGTGGTGTGGTTACGTAAAACCCTAAAGTTTAACGAACATAACCTGAAAACTAACCAAAATCAGTTATATAAAATTGCTTACATGAAAGCTGCAGAAGTATGGGGTCAATACACCAGCGTTCACTTAGCTTTAGTCATATTTTAGATAATATTTATTTTTATTATTTAAGGCTTATTAACTTAATCTCAGTCTCTTTGTTACTTTTACCTCGTTAATATCCAACCTAGGCTATAGAAAGCCTAAATAAGATTCTGAATTCATGTTGAAACTGCTGGATTTTTATTTTCAAATAAATAAAAAGGTTTACCTGTTCAATATACTTTTTGAGGTTATGCCATTGCATGTTTTGTGGCTACAGCCACAATCATGCACAAACTTCAGTTAATCCTTAGGCTGATTCTTCATATTATTAAAACATTACTGAGACAGAGAGACACTTAACACATACATATTGCAGTATAAAACATTCCGATACCGATCACACGATAAACTATAACATTGCTTGTCTCGGTGCATTCACGCTTCAGGTCAGGCCGGTGACGACTCATTTCCACTTTGAGACATTGTCGTGTAATCAAAAACAGAATCTGGTATAATATATCAGAATATTCTCGCTAAGCATTTCTACTTACTATACTACTATCGTTATGATGTATTAGCAACAATAATATGTTGACGCAATTACCAGCCTCATTGCAAATAATTTAGCAAGAATATTGTTGTAGTTTTGACAGACGTGATGGTAGGACATTACCATAGCTATTGTGTAAATTAAGATAAATCTTGTAAAAACTACCAGAATTGCATTTACTATGCAATATTGTTTGGATTACTATAATATTTCTTTCAGTGTAAAAAGTTACTAGCAAACGAGAAATAACGTAAAACATCTCCCATAAGAAAAGCATGGGATTTAAAACGTCTGCTTTGTTTACATTAAAACATGCGATTAAGAGTCTACTTTGTTTACGAAATGAGGTGTTCAAATCAGACGAGGTAGAGTATTGGAGCAAAGTTAGGAGCCATGGCCCCTTCAAGCCACTAGTCAGTCAATAATTTCGAATAATCCGTTGATTAGGAGCAGAATTTGAAAATTAACATCGATCTTAAGGGAGGAGCAGGTAGAAACTATATGTTACATGACGCCCCCTCTTAAAAGGAGGAGTTTTTAAAGAAATGTAAAGTATTTGTATAAGATACGTTGCTTGGCCCAGCCCGTGTGTCACCACGAACCTGTCAATCTATGGCGCAGCGCCGCACGAACATGGGCCATCAGGATCGGGCTGTGATTTGTGCTGTGCGATAAGGCGACAACATCCAAGACCCGATGACAGCTACACTTATTTATTGACAGCATTTTCGTTCCTCCAAAAGTCACGGCGTCCTTACACGTAACAGGGTAATGTAGAGAGCCGGGGCAACAAATTGGGACAAATGCACCTTCAACAGTAGAATTTTTTGGGACGTTCTAAAACTTGTTTTTAAATAGTTAGGTACACCTAAGTTATTTCTATATTGTTTTGTAAACTGCAATTGTAAATATAATCTACAGCTAAGTCTAACAAAGAGGAAGTTTATATTAAGATTCGTGCTAAAATAAAATCAGGTGGGCGGGGACTATATAAGAATCTCTATAAGAATCAATAAGATAAATCATCCCTAATTATAGAAAAATCCAGCAATCTACACTTCCTCAATATAGAGGTAAAATACTATGGTAAAAAATAAAACACTACAAAAGTCTACCTGGAAATTATTTCCAATAATGTTTATTATCTAATTTTAAGAAAATATCTACTGTTATTTTAAAAATTGTAAACCTTGGAAAATAATGAATTTTAATTTGTTAACCCATAAAAAATCGCAAATATTGAACATTTTGGAATTTTCGACCAATTATTATTGTGTGTTATCAAAACCGTCCTCACTAAAATCGCTAGGTATTCTTTTGTTCTTTAAAATAAACCTTTAATCATAACCATTTCGAATATCCGTTGAAGAGGAACGGGCTTAGAAAGTTAACATTGCGTTATGGAAGAAGCAGGTAGAAGCGCCAAATGTTTCGTGGATGGAGCTTCCTCTTAAATATAATTTATCTCTCTAGCATAACTTAATGGTACTGTAATAACTTTTTAACTGATTTGTAAAAACTAAATAATGTTGTGCATTTTTTGGCCTAATGCTAAATATTATTTTTGCCCCTATAACATATTTAATAAGGAGATTAAAAACATCCTCCATACAAAGGATGAAGTAGCATCAATAAATTTGGTGACTTTTACATTTTGTTTAATGTATGTAATTTGTATTTCTTAATCTCTCTCCGTTCACACTAATTCATCGTAAACAAACCTGTTAGGTTTCCACCTACAAATGTTAATCCCAGCAATATTGTAATCCATTCCAATTATGGCAACGGTCGCTTATTTTCTAATTGTAAACTAAGCGAGCTCGGACGTCGGAGGTCGAAGGAAGGTGGACAAAGAGTCTGTGTATTAGAGAACAACGTGTCGCAGTAAAATGGCCGTCGTGATCCCTGCCAGCCGACGACGTTAAGTAGAAACCCATGTAGTCGGGAACAGGGTGACAGCTGACTGACCATCCCCCGTCCTCTTCCACCCTTCGGTCAACTTTTTTAACCCATCAATTAGATACGTGTAGGCCGCACTCTTGCATTTTTAACTAACGAAACCCTCCACATCAGTTAGTCGTGATTAAAGGGCGATCCGTTGTGTGAAATTTTCATCCCCCGGAAGCTAATTCATCCCCTAGTCTGTCACTGCTGATTCTTTCGCGGATATTTTTTACTGGAAATGCGATTGTCCGGTTTTTTACCAACCGGCGACTCTACTGATGGATTTCTCGATTCGTTATTGAAATATGCAAGACCCCGGACGCTAAAACAGTCGTGTTTTCGTTCCGCGTGTTAATGAATAACGGTGTTTATTTTTCATCGACGATACCTTCAAATATCGGACGATTGGGAAAGACACTTTTAACTGTATAGACGTGGTGTCGCTGAGTTTTCATTTAATTTTTGGGAAGGTGTTTTTGTTATTCTCCTTTAAAATATGCAGAGGAAAAATAATACAGCACCAATATAATACCGTAAGTGCGGTGATACCATAAATCTATGGTTTGACTTTTTTAAATCAAATTCTAGCACTTTGTTATTAAGCTTCTTATAATAATAACAATCTGAAACTACTTTTGGCAACAAAATGTTTTTACTTTATTATAACAAAAAAGGTATAATTTGACTTTATTTGTAAAATGGTTTTCGTCATTAACAAAACAAATCTGACATAGGTAGCAGACAAATTTTAATAAAATCTACAACTATTACTGAAACCAAATGCACCATTGTAGTTGATTCCGTAAAGCAATGTCTTAACTCTTAATTTTGATAATGACTTTATATCCGATATAAATATTTGACTGTTTACATTATACCATAGCAAAATAAGTTTAACTCATTCCGGGACGAGGTCTGCACAATTTAACGTAACTTCAGAGTGTTAAGTCACTGAATTGAATAGTTTCAAATCCAAATCTGACCATGCAACTGAATACATTTACTCATAAATCCCATTAAACACAAACTAATACTACAGGCTCACGAAGTACAAATCTCATTCTGCAACGAACATCCAGTTCCCCAACTGTAACTGAAGGGACTTAATAACCCTTCTTCCCGGGAATGTTAACTAGGCTTAGTGGGGTTGTCGGGATCCAAATTTGATTGTAGTTGCGGGTCCCAAGTTACCCGTGTACCGCCAAGTGTACAAACAGATAACAGCAAGTGGCCAGATTTGCATGTGTATCCGGGCTTAGGACTCGGTAATTCCCTCTCTTACCGCCTTAATCTTCTTAGCGCCACTGTCGCTGTAACATGGAATGGCCACGTTTTAATTAGAGCGCGACGTCCGTTCGTACCTGGCGGCGGCCATCTTGTTCCTTTTCCCGCCGCGACACCAATCATCACATTATCACGTCATATCCTATCCAACTCATATATATGAGTTATATGAGTATTATATTTTATACTCGAACACAAGCAATGTCTGTTTAATTGCAAAATATAACTGGGAATTTACTGGAAGGACTTTGATCAATCTCGAAAATAGGTAAAAATCTCAATCCCAGTAAAACTTAATTTTTTCACCCACGAAAACTAATCAAATATCACCGAGCAGTCAGCCCCTTATACTCACTGTAACACGAACAAAGTTTACAAACAAATTCTACAGGGTAGGATTATAGTTATAAAATAAAATGAAGCAACCACATTCAGTATATAGTAAGACAATTTGGTTGTATTTAATGCACAATATTCATGCTACGGTTTTCTGGGGAATTGTTGCGACCAAATGCATTGGTTATTTTAAACAAATCCTACAAAAATAGGTATTTATTTAATAAGATGAAAAAAATTATAACCTAATTTGACTTAGTGAAATATACAACATTTTTAAGAAACTACTTTGGTAAAAGGGAATAACTTTTGGAGAACTGAGACGATCAGTCCAAAACGATCTGACAAAAATTTCGTAAACTTTGAAGTATTAGGATTTTGTATTTGCAACTGGTACTTTTAAAACAATAACATTAATTGTTATTGTTCTTTTAAATTGGTTAAACAATTGTATAAAACCTTTTATGATTTTAGATTAAGAATATGTTGAAACATTTGTGGCGTGCGTATATCATGTGAAAGACTTTATGGTGTAGCACATTGTAACAAATACAGATAACTTGGGATGAATTTGAAATGAAATAAGTACATTTAAAACCACCAGCGCCAGATGTTTTGCAAATATTTTCAGGTCATAATAGCGAGTATGTTACGTTTAAACTGAACTGATAATACATAAAAATACTCTGAAGTACGAAATATAGACTAACTCAAGAGCACTAGAATTCAGAAAACCCAAATTACAAAACTGGATTTCCTATTATGCTCATGATTCTTAGGTTTAACGTAACTTATAACAATAGGATTCGTGACGATTGAAATATACTAAACACCTAGTTAATTTTTATTTGTTTGGTAATTTTGGTTCTGTTTCCACAAACAAATAATTTTTATAATGTATGCTTATAAGAGAAAATAATATTTAAATAAATTAACGCAGTTAACTCAAAATAATTACTTTTAAAATATGTCACTAATCTCTCTTATATTTTTTTATTGTAATATTTGAACATGGTAATAAAACAGTCAAAATATAACAATTCAAGACATAGGGACTCTGAATCTTTCTTGAAAGCATACTCTTTAAGGTGGATAGTCTCCACGTATCTATGATTAAATTATTTTAGCGCACTAATTATATAAAATTAATTAATGCCAATTTACCAATTCATCAATGTCAAGGGTTTCATACACAAAAGCTAATTTATTCTGTAACACTGACAACTAGCAAAATCTTTTGTTGGAACCACCCATTAAAACCTCCAGACCACAAAACGCGTTCATAATTCTTAGCGGTAATTTTAAAATAAAACATCCAACTAAGATTTAATGAGCCCTAACAATTTTGTCCAGGACGAATAAGTGGAGCACTCTTCATCATCTTATAA
The DNA here is from genome assembly GCA_963675035.1 of Allygus modestus. Lineage (NCBI taxonomy): Eukaryota > Metazoa > Arthropoda > Insecta > Hemiptera > Cicadellidae > Allygus > Allygus modestus. The sequence goes on along the minus strand of OY776114.1, from coordinate 70,650,896 downwards.
TTTATATTAATTGCAGCTTTCACAAGTCCCAGTTAGTTATCTTACTTAAGCCTCATTAGAGTCCTCGCCATTGTCTTACAAAGTATCTTGCGATTGTTGGGCCGAATCTCCAAGTTTATCTTAAGGCCCACTTTAGCAGCAATCATAATTTAATACATCGAATTTGCCAGCTTTTTCTCTGCAATGTATTTATTCACGATATTTGTTGATTAATCTAGACTTTTTTGTTGGAATTCATGAAAATAATTTAACGGGGTTTTATACTTATATGGTGAATACTTGATTAAGTAAAATAATTTTGTATTGTCTCTGTTTTAATACAAAATAATAAGGCTGTAATTAGCTTAATATGTTTATATGTTCTCCAGTACAATTTTCCGCATATTAAAAAAAAACAATACACATTAAATCATGCATAGACGAAATGTTCGTAAATTTGTCTCTGTGTGTCAGAAGAAACGGTTAAATGAGGTTTGATGAATTTATGCGAAAAGTATGGGAATGACAGAAAGCCCGTTAATAGGTAAAATTATACAGCAAAATAAGCAAAACACTCGAGGCGGATAAGAGTTTTTCTTGAAATTTGTATCCATGCAAGGGGAAAAACGTCTACGTAAGAATAAAAGGGCTTAAAAAACAATCCCACAAATATGGAAACCACACTGGTTTTAGAACATAATCTTGTTTGTAATAATAAACAATATAATTTAGTCTTCTTTAAGTAATATATTAAAAACTTGAGTGAAATACAAAATGAGAAAAGTCCTCGCAAAGGCAAAGCCTGTACGCCGGGGTCGAATCATTCAGATTCTTAACCCAAGGGCAGCCCGACGGACCACATATCACCTCGATCTTAACTTAAGTTTAATAATGACGGGATGTTCATAATAAGAAAATACTACAAATGATCAAAATCAATAAGAAAACACAACTTATAACATAGAATTTGTTACACGAGAGGCGAAAAAATATGTCATACATCGTGAAAGAGTCTAACATTTAACATCGTTTAACATTTAAGTGTCGTTTAACATTTCACTTCCCCCTTCAGACAATCGATGAGTTTATTTTTGTATCAATTGAATTCTGTTGATAATGTTCAACTGTAACCTGTCACAGAAGAATTTCAAACGGTTAAAACATAAATATAAACTGTTAACAAGTATTCAATAAACAAAGTGCGTATTTCAATGAAAATATGAGAAGACCCACGAAGTTGAAGCCCCACAAATAGTAACGTAACACAAAGAAACAAGCGGCTTTGGGATCAGCGGCCACCTGTTTATCGGCCTTGGACTGCTGACCTCGATATTTAGTTATTGGAAATAGTTAATTACAGTAGTATTATTTGGGAAAGTTTAAAAGTCAGTTTTCTTGATAACTAATCTTCTAACAAGGAAATTAACGTGATTCGCTTTAAGAAGGAAAGGTAAACTTCAGTGTGTAATATTTTGTAAACTAGAGCTTCAAAAACATTGATTAAAACTTCATGTTTTCTATGAAAATGTTTCATGAAAGCCTTACCACTCTCTTATCAATCTTCTCAATTGGGTTTATTTTCACTGGTAAGATATGCTCAAGTTATTGCCAACACCAGAGTCACAAGGAAAGATATAAATTTAATCACAGCTTTAGCGAACAATCTATATATTAATACACTAGGGGTTTTTTTCTTCACAGTCATGACTCGATAACGGCTGGACGTATTTTAAAGTTTGAGGTGTCAAATTAAAGGTATTTTTACGTAGATTTGCCAATACGTCTCAGAACTTTAAGAAAGGGCATAATTTAAATACAGTAAAGGGCTGAAATGTTGGTACAGTGGCGCTATCCGACGTCGGAAGTCTAAACTATGTGTTGTTCTAAAATACGTAGTTGTCATCTGTTTTAATATCAGATGTTTTGTTATGTTTATTCTCAACTGAAGTAACCTTTCATTGGGTACAAAATTGCTCGGATTCGAGCAACAGTGTAACTAGTGATTATAATTGCTGAAACTTCTGGGCAATAACTGCATAGTTGCTGGGACGATATTTTACATTTAACATTGGCATTATGAGAAGCTAGTAGCTTATGAGACGCGAAACGTTACGTAAGTGGAACCCCCTCCTAAATCCAGTTCTTCCTCTGGGTTTAGACTAAGACTCTGACCTCTCGAACCTCCTGATGAGACCCAGGCACGCCCGAGGGGTGACAGTCTCCAAACTCGTAACTCAGAGCCGACAAATCTCTCACCACAGGCTGTTCTGGGGGGATGCGACTCTGGCTGTTTTTGCTTGTCTTATGAAGTGGATTTGTGCGTTTTTGGTGCACTAATGTAACATCCTGTGTAAACACGAGGGACTTCGTCGAAGCAGAACACGCCGAGGCGTCAACACGAACGTAAAATATGTCTTGGAGAAGAGGCATTAGGGGTTGGCCTAATTGTGTTTAGGGCTGATCTGTTGGACATATAAACAACCGAGTTATAATCATTTTAGAAAACAGAGCAACAATTTGATTGAGAATCTGTACCTATTGTTGATAGGTAGAAGACCAACAGTTTAGTAAACGCTCAAAGTTGTGAGAAACAGATGTAACTTCCCATGTAGCGCCAAATGGGGAAATAATAATGACAAAATTATGGGGCGGGGGGGTATTAGAGAGATTTTTGCAAAACTATTTCACTACTTCCATCGTAATTTTAGCTCTTATACGCAAAAATTACCGTTAAAACTCTTGCGGTTATTCTTTCCCTGGGAAAACTAATTTGAATTGAACAAACTTTATAAATTTTCCTCAATAGGCCCCTAAACTAAAATTTATTTATACCAGCACAACATGGAAAACTTTATTTTATTTTTAATTTTCTGTTATTTGAAGTTTGTTCTGAGCAACATGTCTTTGCTCTTTGTAATTTGTTTTAGGTTTTCTGATTGATGAATATCTTACACGAGCTTTGAGCTTTTGAGATAGTCCTAATTTATTTAAATTTCTTTCTCTTATGTATCAAAAATTACAAAATATTGTTCTTTTTTCAATGTGTACATATTTGTGTACTATATTGTATCATATATAGATATATATTTTAAATTATTTGTATTACTATATTTTTTCGTTGTTGTGAAATAAATTAGATTTTGAATTGAAATTGAATTGAAACTCAGTAAAAACCCGCAGTTAATTTCTGATTTAATTGTGTTTTGTGCTGTGGGAGAAGTTGAGACGTATCAGTTATAAAAATACAGAACACAAATCGTATGAAAAAAGATAAACTGGGAATGGTAAAATAAAATTGATGGAATATTTCACTTACTGAAAAATCTTGAGGTTATTAAAACTGAAATTTCATAATATTGGTTAATTTTCAAAACAAGAAATAATTGTTGCATTGTTTTACTAGTCTTCATAGTTATACGTTTACAAAGTTGTATATCAATTAATGTTAATTTATATTCAAATTACTTTCGAGGGTACTTACTTACTTACTACCTCGCGAAAAAGGATCTACTAATATAATTCTTTATTTAAACTTTAACTATCCCTTCTAGTGTTTGGTTGTCTAGAAGCGATAGGTGAAGTCCAAATAAATCAATAATAAATTCAAATCCATTGCTATTACGAGTTTCAAAAATAAAATTATGTAATATTAGGTTTCCTTAAGCAGTTACGTAAACTAATTACGTGTTAAGGTTCCATTTCCGAAGCAGAAACAAAATCCGTCAACTCCCCAGCTGCTGGTGCAGTGATGAACAGCACCAAGTGGCGACGATCTAGCCCCGTCGTTTAATTAACAAGATGAGCCTAACACATGTATGTTTGCCCAGCAAATTGGGCCTAGCGCGCTATTCCTAGCCTGCTTGTGGATGATTTACGCCCTGTGGCGCGTCCGCTTTGACAAATTCGCGCGCGGATCCCACTTCAAACGGATGTTTTATTTGAACGCGCCGTATCACGGAACTATTCTGAGCTCCTTTGTAGAGACTGTGTGTTACACGGAGGTAGCCTGTCGTCCGCCTCGTTGGCTAGACAGTGTAAAAGATGCCGTACAGTCTTGCTTTGTTGGCTGCGGCCGCAATATTTCCTCAATGATTTAGGACTCAACGTCCTCCCGCCTTGTTTACACCTTTGGACCGCTGTTTACCGATTTGGCTTCATTTGTTGGATCTCCGAGAGCCAAAAGGTAGGTAAAACTGGAAACTTTCGCTAATTAGATAGCAAGAACAGTAGATTTTGTTTGGTAAATCGGGTTGTTTCATCACTTTATCCTCAGTGATGACTATTGCTAAATATTTTTTGTATGATTTAAAATTAACTAAACTATTAAAATCTAAATAAGAGAACCCACCGCCACAGAAGAAAACAACAATATAACACATGCAATATTACTAATGTGTGCTGTTGAAATCGAAGTAGCGTGTTAGAATGTTAAAATGCACTTCCAGCTTGATGTGAGCGTAAAGTGCAATCTAATTCATTGGGGTTGATGGGGTTTAATTACATATAAGTGACACAAAATAACTGCAAATATTCTGAATGTCAAATATCAAGAAGGGTTTGGCTCCAACAGTGAACTTTTAAACATGTTCGTACAACTGTCAGTGGCAATTGTGCTGCTCCAGTACTGTTTTTTTATTTTTTTAATAGGTTGGCAGCCTCTTTTTACTTTATTCTGCCCGTCCACATACAATATAGATCTGGGCGTGAAACGTATCCAGCAAAGCAAGGAGTGAGCCGTTACAGTACGAGTTGAACAGTACTGATAAAAATTACATGCCAGGGCTGGGATTCGAATAGGCCTAACATTGATTTATAATGTGATCTAATTTAAAAGGTTTGCTGAAGACATTTGAACTGGAAGTATTCATACACAGATTTGAGTCGACCAATCCTAAACTACCAGTTTTTCGTATATCAGAGAAGAAAGAGGTACTTAAACGTTTTTCAGGGAAAGCGGTCCAAACCCATACTGATGTGGGCATCCCGCAACTAGAACTCGTGACCCCCTGAGCAGAACTCCCAGGACGCTAACCGGTAGGCCAGCGAGACGCCCAAAACAATGCAATATTGTCATTTTATTATTAGCTTTCAAAACCCCAAGAAAATTACATTTCTCGGTTGCTCATAACCTTCCACAAATAATATGTCCAGTTTATCAAAATATTTAATTTCAAACAAAAAACTGAAGAAAATGTATTTCTAACAGTCAAAGACTCTCACACTCACAGAGAAGACGCGAAAACCTTTGTCATAACCAAGTACGAGGCAGAAGATGAATCAAGTGGCTCTAAAAACCAGGAGCTGGGTTTCATTATGCGATGGACGCCCAGATATGCGGGGAGGTGGCACAAATTTGGCGAAAGCAATTAGGCCTCCGGATCGGTTTATTAGGAGGAGCCGCAGTAGCTCAACAGAACAAGGTGGGACTGACAAGACAATAGCAGGCTCGCGACTCGCAGGCGCCATCTTGCCTCCAAGGTCAATATATTCTGGCGCACACCTCGGCCCGAGATCTGATAACACTCTCCAGATAAGAAGACAATTGTTTTTAGCGGATAAGTGAAAGTGGTGGTTCGATTGTTGCAATGTCTTCGGCAGCTGCTGCGTTGTCTGGTTCCGATAGTTATCCGCACTTTACATTACTTTGTCCCAGGGATGGATATATCTGGAGATTCTTGTACTCGCAGTGCTTGTTGTAGTAAATGTTTGATCCGCCTTTAAAGCAAGGCATATTGGCATAATATTTCTTCATAAATTATAATGGTTGTCACATTTATTGTTTCAAAAGCCGATGACATTTCTACCACACCATTTTTCAGCCTTGCGTTGTGCATTTTGTCTTTTGGAAGTTTTTCTCTTCTCCTTTCCCATCCTTTTTTCTGTATCCATTTTACTCCTTTATTTTATTTTTCCTTTCAATTTAATTCTCTAATATTGATTTTATTTTGATTCCAGCTCAAAGCTATAATTTATTAAGTTTGATAGTTTAATTTATGCTATCAATATATCTTCTTTCACTAAAAAACAACTTCCTGTTAATAATTCTAAATGTTTTATTATCCACTGAAAAATCGTCAACAAAACTAAGAATACCAAACTTTTGGGGATATAATTTGTTTCCTACAACCCCGCCTAAAGTCACATATCTAAAACACATAAAAAATAAAACAGCTGTTTTCTGATTATTGAGCAACATTGGTATTTCACCGCTCACTGAAGTAATAAACAGCTGATTGATTGTTTCTTTGGGTTATATTGGTAACAACACTGATGAACAAAATTGCGAGCCGTTCATTGCCAAATTTTGGTGAGGCAAATAACTACTCGCTGGAATCGATTTAGTCGACAAAGTCAATCAAACAAATAGTTATTCATGATTTGAAAATTAATAAACTTTTGTTTGTTGATTTACTCATAATTAATCATATTCACGGCAAGATTAGATACATAAATCAAACGAAAAATCGAATTTGTTGCAACTTTCATTACTTTTATTCCAGTGATTTGCATGACTAGATCCACTTATAGGAATAAAACAACCAACTAGGATAGTTCAAAGAACGAGAAATTTGCCTCACCAGTGTACCTGACAAAATCACTGGCTTGCTTTTTACACAAAAATCTTTAAGCAGTGTTACCTCCAGTAATACTAATAAACCTCCTTTGCTAAAACAGATGAAAGTGAAATTTTGTTTTTTTCTGTGGGTATCTAACACTGCAGTTGTAGGAAACATTGTGTATGCAATTCGAGTGTATAGTGTCTTATCGCTTTTGTAACCGTTTTCTCTCAAGCGTCAAAAACCTACTTTACTCTCTTAAAAAATATATAACTATTTTTAATAAAAATAGTATTAAAAACTAGGTATTATAATAAAACTAGGTTTATTAGTAGTTTATACAATTCAAAAGAAGATTATTAAAAAGCAAAACTACAATTCACACAACAACATTACCAGTGAGCAAAAAAAAACAGAAATTACAAAGTTGAACTGAATATCTCATTTATTTAAAACCCTGAGGTTCAAATTTGCAATTATGAGATGGTAAAATTACACATAATAACAATCGAACCATTCATGTTAAAAAACCCATTTAAAATCGTATTTTTTCCGAAAAGTATTAATGCAATAAAATTGTTGAGTACCATACACAGCGACTATATTTTGGATACTATTTAACGACGACTCTAAAAGTTAGTTGTTAAAAGGTAATATATAATAAAGAATTGCTGGTGAAGAACGTAAATGTGATGAGGAAGGCCTCTGAATCACAGCCCAAACTCTAATAATTTTATATGCTAGAATAAATATTTTGTCAAATTTAGTAATCCAAATATAGTTTCAGGGGGATAAACGATGTGTAGTTTTAACGGACTTTTAACAGTCTCGTTTGACAGCGGCAGTCAGTTGCGAACAAAGCGCAGTCACATTTAATAACCGTGTCTGCAGTGACGAACGGTATAATGGATCGCGCTCCGGCGCATAAAACAATGAGTACAATAGCGAAGACTTAGCAGACTATGTGTACATTGTAAACGCGAAATGAACAGTTCTCGCCGGCGTGTTTAATCCGCATTATTCGGCACATATCGCACCCCCGCACGCGCACGCCCGCGACACACTTTAATAACCGCGAGACAATTTTTGCGACTCACTTTTACGCCGGCTTACCACTCCCGAACTCCATTCTTTTTAACAGTATCCGTGTAACCGTATTTGCATACAAATAAGATCCCCCCGCGGGCCGGATATTTTGATCCGTCGCGTCTTGACTTATTACACCGCCGTATTTCTAACCTTTATAGCCCCAAGTTTCGCACCTCCAGCGCACTTTTAATACTTTTACACGGCAGTCATTATACTTTACAATAAGCCCGTGTATCCTCATTTTTCCGCCTTATTTTCATTACGGAGCCGGGTTGAACGAGGGGGAGGGGGTGGAGGGGGTGAAGTCGCTTTGCGACAAAATAGAGGACTCGCCTCGCCAACGCCTCGGATAACTTTTCCCCTTCTTTCTTAAAAGAGCTTTTACTCCATTTATATAGGGTTTGTAGACAAGAAAAAGTTTAACCCTCGTCTTCTCCCCCCCCCCCACCAGCCAACCCCTCACCCCTACAGTGCCACAAAGCCGACACTGTTCCGCGCGGCGAAATTTAAAATAACGCTATAAAAATTAAGCCCGGTCTCAAACCTCGGTGTTGGTTTCATTAGGGAATTGTGTCTTCATTACCCTTCTAATGTGATTGAACCTACAAACCCTCCCCGAACCGCCCGTGCTTAACATACATTACCGACCGCGTTCGATGAAGTATTAGGGAAACGTCGGATTTATGGAAATGACTGCGTTCGTGAAGACGAGTTCGTTTTTGCGATTTACTTTATCTGATTACACCTTTTAATGGAGGAACATTCCTAAACCTAAATTGTACTGCATTTGTGAAGGTCCAGTTTGGATGTAACTGTGCTGATTGTGTTCAAATGTACTACAACTTTTGCAATGCTTAAATGGATGTTTTATGGGTTTGAAGTTTTTAGCGTAATTTTGTAAAGAAGTGATTCTTTACTGATAAACAAACAAAACTTATCGTTGCAGATATGGAATACATGAGTACATGACTTGAGTGAATGTGAGTTACCATGTCTTGACAATAGTTGTTTGTTGTTCTTCATAATACAATATTTGTTAAAAGACTAAAAAGTAGCAGACTAAAGTTTTTGGTTTGATAGTAAAACTATTTATGATTTAAGGTATTTAAAATGCGATATAGTACTTTACTTTGTTTATAATAGTACGTGTACATTTTTATTCTTCTGTACGAAAAGCTGTAGCACAATTTTGCTCTAAACTGAATTTCCAAAACGTATTCTATACCGTTTATTCTGCATCTTTCGCAGATTTAAATCGCAATAGCAAATAATTGGATCTGGTTCGAAGTAAAACATTACTCGGTTTTAGAAACATAAATTATCATCATGTAGTAACTTAACGAAGACCCAACAACCGTGTTTGCGAGCTGTCGAACCCACACGGCCACGGCGTCAACAAAGTCCAATTTGTAACGACACAACCGCTGGCGCGGGCTGGGGCGTTGCACAGTGATTATTTCTGTTAGCATGTCTTGGCATGTATCTTGGCATGTTCCGTTCCTCTTGTTAACTACTGAGGCATTCCTTGCCCCATTAAACATGCCAACAGTGAAATTGGTTCGACCTCAACCTCCGTTTGGCATGTCTCTTAAATCGCTCGTCGGTTGTTGGTCTTCGTCGTACCAGCGAAATTATGTTGGGTAATTTATTTCGCTTGGTTCATCTCAGTTTGGTTTAAATAAATAAACGGTATCAGGAAACTGACACATACTTTCTCCCTTTTAGCCCAACTTTAATGAATAAATTACTTTTTATTTACTAAATATAGAATACAAAGCACGGTCGAATGTCCAGAAAATCTTATAAACAAGTTGTTTTAAAAAAACATCCACCCAAATCCCTGTTTTGGAGGCACTACAGAATCCATTGCTAAACACGTGGTTTTAAGAGGGGAAATCCCCCTTAATCCCCCTCCCAGAGTTATTAAGGGGCAACATATTACAAATTTCCTCTGTTGGTCAAGCTAACTTGACAAGCATATCAAGTTTTAACGAAATTTATCAGTAAATAGGAGAGAAATAGTAATTTTTGTATTCCCCATAAGAATAACATTGGACAAATTACTGCGTTTACCGCAAAATTAACATTTAAATATTCTCCGAAACCAGCAATCGTAGAATAGTAATTCAAAATACTAAATTATTTAGTTTTTTTAGCTCTTTTTTATGGTGAATGGTAATATTTTTTATATGTAGGTTTTTTTTAAAAAAACCCAAAAAACTGAATTTTTGATGTTTTAAGTCCTGTAATTTCTGAACTCGAATTTTTACCGAAATGCAGGTGTTGACATTTTGTTGGAAACCTAAAGCTCTACAAACGACTAAAGTTGAATTAAAATCGTTAGAGCCGGTTTTGAGAAATTTTGATTTTTCATGTTTTTAGCGATTTTTGGGGGATAATTACCCTTAAAAATAAAAAACACCTGGAGATATCGTGGGTAAGTACCTACATACCAAATTTCATAAAAATCGGACCATTGGTTAGGGTTCTAGCTCTGTACACATCCAGATGGACAGACAGACATCACGTAAAAATCACTTTTTTGGGTTCATGGAGCACCTAAACGAATATTTCCACTAACAACTAAAATTCGAAAATTTTGACGAAAACAATACTTTCTCCATATACTATGTATAAGGGGAGAAAGTAAAAGTGAATTCCTCAATAAATTCTATGATTTGTCAAAATTAAGTATTTTCGACTAACATATTTTAATATTTGCATAAACGTAATTTGAGTATTTCGATTGGGAGGGCAAAATTATCGTGATAGTGATTATTGCGATTGCTCATATATTAATTGCAATATGGTCTCCAGATTTTTCGGAGAGAGAGGGACTGCTCTCCTTGCACCCTCCAAATCACGCTTATGGATGTTTGTTGTAATTCTCTGTTCAGATAGTGTATTAAACATAATAAAAGCAGATGAGACAAGTAAACAGTGTTGCAAGATCAAAAAGAAATTCAAACATTATCAAGTAATCTAATATATAATATGTAGTAAGGAACTTCTTTTAGTAAAATGGGGTATAATATTGTATTGAAAATAATATATTGTAAAAACTATATTAATATTATTAAGTCAAATCACAGAGATTTCTGTATTCAGATGAGTGTCTTAGGTGGTTGTTTGAGAGCTCATCACTGTCATCTGGATGAGCTGAAACTTGGTAGGAATGTACCGTCTGCATTAGAGCCAAAACATAGGCTAATCCCCGCGTTTTGGAAATCCTTTAGGATTCCGCCCCACTTAAAAGTGCGATTGTTAATTTTATGGATATTAAGTTTTATCAGACCAGATACTTGCTTGAATATGGGTTGTTTATTTGAGATAATTCAACCGGTTTGTCACACACTGCATCTGACTTAATTAATGTAAAACTACAAAAAGACGTTTGAGCGAAGCGGACGAAGACGGGAACTACAGCTATATACTTTTGGAAAAAACACAAACACAAAATGTAAAGAGTCACCAACTAAAGACACGCTATAAATATTACTTCTATTCCGACTCCAGAGTTCAGTCTCATATCGCTTGAACATTTCTAGAAGAAGCCTGATTCCCAATGGATGAGAAAAAGGGACTGAAACCATATTTCAGAGTCATTGTGATGAATATTATGTACAAGGAATTATGGCTTGAGAAGACACGTTAGCGGTTTGAGATACAAGTGCTACATTGACTTATTTTTTGTTGGGTAAAACATATTGCCAGTAATAAGGAGTTAAAATTTAAAGGAGCAAATTAGTTAATTTCTAATTCCCCTTGTAATCTTCCCAAAGTGTGGCACTACTGGTTCAACCAACCCCTCTTTCATCCAACAACCCATCAATCGTTATGCACAACCATTTAAGAGGGGCTCTAGTCACGTAACATTTAGCGCTTCTGCCTGCTTCCCTCATGCGGCCAATGTAATGAATTATCCAAAATTTGTCATATTTATGTATTCATTTTATACAGCCAAAAATACCTATGCAAATTCAGTGAGCATAATTTTGATATAAACAAAATAATAGTTGAATAACATTCCAAAATATTCAATATTTGCGATTATTGTTGTAGGTTTATTATTATTTGTGATATCAAAATTCTGCTCGATGAAATCAATAGGTTTTTCTCTCTTTAAAATGTGCCATAAACTAAGGATTTAGAATAATCCGTTGAGGAGGGACATAGTTTGAAAGTTAGTCTTATGGGAAAAGCAGGTAGACGCGTTTTAGAACCACGAATGTATTTTGCAGACCTCTCTCTGTAGACCCAGAGGGAACCGAATATTCACGATTCGCCTAAGGAATGGCAGCTCGGACGTCGCGAGGTGTAGCGAATTAGCGAGACATTGTCCGTACACGGGTCATCCGTTAGCTATGACACCGGAACGCGCCGGAGCGGCGTACCTCACGAGGTCTGCACCATAAATCCGACATGATACGTTGTAATAACCGATGATGGATCTATGCACGGCGGTGGTCGTGCGGTACGGGCCGTAACTCAGGGTACAAGCGCGCAGCGAGAACATACATCAGGTTCGGCCATCGCGCAGTCGCCGAGTCGCCGCGCCGCGGACGCTAGCAAATCTTGAATATCTGAGAGGATTCGATGAGGGATTGAGTCTGGATCAACGAGTTGGTTTGTGAGGCGAGGGCTGCGAATGGCACGAACGCACGAGAGTTTGGTTGTAAAATATTCAACCGCACAAGCTTCAAAACGAGACAACTTATTTTATAGTATTTTTCTATATTAGTCTTTTAGAGCTGGGTCACTTTTGTAATAAATCGTAGAATCCAAAAGTTAACTTCCAATAATATTACTAAGACATGTTATAAAAAGGATTGTTGTACTCCCAAGTCTTGATGTTGTACCAAAAATATATTTTAAAATTGCCAAAGTATTATAATTTTGATCCATTATAAATATAATTATGATCGCAGAAAAAATATAAAAAAACCTACTTAGTAAAAACAAAAACACAACTTCCTAACTGAAAGAATCTTTTACAGGTTTTTCGAAAGTATTTGCGGATTGATTTCCTTAGTGTGGATCTGCGATTAAATCAATCCGCGTTAGCTTAATTTTAGAGATATAATACAAATCTTAAATGTAACCAAAATCAAATTAGCTGTCATTATAACAGTATTTTTTGCTTAAACTTATTGCCCAGATCGAATGTACAATCCCTTAAGAAAAACTGCACTGATAAATTTTGTGTCAATTGCAAATAATTTATCCGTAAAATCCGTACACTTATCTGCTCCGTGCACTTATTACCTCCGATTTAAAGTATCTAAACATACTGACACTTAAATTTTGAGCCATCAAGACTTCTACTGGCACCCTAAAAATGACAAAAATGTATTGTTATTGAAACCAAATACGAAATAGTGGTCTTAAATCTATATTATTACAATATTTTGTAATATAAAAATGTTTAAATATCCCATTACCAAGATATACCACACTTCACCAAAGAATAAGAGATACTGTTGCATCCATACAAAGTGATTTGTGGGGAAAGTGAATAAAAAGTGTAAATTTTGATTTGCAGCTTATTACGTTACACATTTGATATAAAAATTTTTACTTTATAAAAATAATTGGTCATTGAAACGTTAATAATAAATATTAAGCTTTTCCTGTCAAGAGACACAGGAAGTAAATAACCTAATAAATAATAATACAAATCAAAATCATGTAAAGTATAGGTTAGGGATAAGGGGACGGATTCTAGACAAAAATCAGCCAGACATATACGATTGAGAAAGGTGTATAGTTCAAATAAAAGACTTCACGAGTTAGTGAACGGTATATAAGCCTTTAAATATCACTATGTTATAGGAAACCCCACTTTTGACAGTTCTGGGAACTATGGCCAGGGGTGGATGGATACCTGCCTCCTGAGGAGCTCGTCGATAGGATGATGCAGTTTATCAGGCTCTTGAACCTGGAGGAGTACTGAAACCTCTCTCAATATTTTCGTGGGTGCGCAATAAGCCCAATGCGGCTGTTGTGCCTTGGGACTCATGTCCACCCGTTCTGATGATGATGATGACCCCACTTTTGGCAAGTCCCATAGTCTGAGTTAAAATAAGGAACAGCATTATGTAAAGCATGTCTTGGAATGACAAAAAACCCCTATAAAGTTGCTATTATAATAGTGTCCCTACAGTTTACACAACCAAAGAAAATTCTGTGATATAATGACATTTGAAATAGCATACTACATTAATACACCATGACCATTAAAATACCACATTAATCACCATTACATAGGTAAAGTGAACTATTTCGTCATAGTCTGAAGATTCGAGAGAACAAAGCAAAATATAGATATAAAAAATATATAAAAGATATCTCTAAGTAATGCAAAGGAAAGCAAAAGTAAAGCAAATAATGAGGCGGATTTAAATTTTAAAGAATCGTAAATGATTTCGAGAATTTTAGAGAAATGATTTTTGAAATTTAAATGTTCAAAAATTGTATATGACTTCAGAATGTATAAGTAAATACAAAATTTACGATTCAAACTTGGATTCAAAGCTGGTAAACCTGGAAATAGGTAAATAAGTGTTTACAACAGTTTGAATTATTATACCAGTAAAAAACTAGCCTATAAAAAAGAAAATACTACATGAAAGGAAATAAAGCCATATCGAATCCTCTGGTAAAGGGACTAATCAATCTTCCTTCACTAATGATTCGAGAGGATTTAGCATAAGAATGATCATCCTATCGCCAAATAATCCGCTCGATATGATAATGGGATGAACCACACAAACAGCTTTGAAACAGTGACAAATGTAACGAATTTACTAACAATCTACGAGTAACTTTTAGAAAGTAGCTGGTTAGACGAAGTATGAGTTTTAATAATCCTAGAAACTCAAAACACAGCACGTGTTCTTTGGGTGATTTTAAAAATAAGGTAAAAAACTCAATAAAGAGAAACTCCACAGTCTAGATTTTACTATACAGTTTGTTTGTAAATTAGATGTTTTTTATCTGAGCTGTCCTGGAAAGCAAATTGTAACTAAGGAACGCTTACAAGTAAAGAATTTTGGTTTATTTGTTTAAATTATACAAAAATGTTTGTGTAAAGATCCTGTAATTGTTTTTAAGTTGCCTATCCAAATACGTTTATGTAATGCAAGCTAGGGTATTTGTAGCGGAAGCTTTCCGCTAATTTTTGGATAATTTAAATCATTGGAGTGCCATAATAATCTATTCGGTTATAAGTTTTACCTGCTTCATTCGAATGTATGAATGCAAATTATTCTTTAGTAATGCCAAAAAACCACAAAAAATACTAATAAACGGTATCAGGAAGCTAACACATACTTTCTCCCTTTTATCGCAACTTCAATGATTAAATTACTTTTTATTTACTAAATATAGAATATAAAGTACGGTTGAATGTACAGAAAATATTCTAAATCAGTTGTTTTCAAACATATCCATATCTACCCAAATCCCTTTTATAGAGGTACTACAGTATCCTTTGATACACACAGTTGTTAAAAGAGGGGAAATGCCCCCTCATCCCCCCCACAGGGTTAAGTAGCAACTATTTCGAACATCCTCTGTTTTTCAATGCTAACTTGACCTGCATATCAAGTTTGAATGAAATTTATCTATAAATAAGGGAGAAGTGGTAATTTTGTATTCCCCATAAGAATAACATTGGACAACGTACTGCGTTTACCGCTAAATGAAAATTAAATTTTCTCCGCAACCAGCAATCATAGAATGTTAATTCAAAATACTAATTTATTTATTTGTTTGTGCTTTTTTAATGGTGAATAGTAATCTTTTTTAACATTTATATATTTTTTATGGAAAATCCAAAAAAAAACTGAATTTTGGATGTTTGAAGTCCTGTAATTTCTGAACCCGAATTTTTACAGAAATTCAGGTAGTGTAATTTTGTTGGAAACCTAAAGCTCTACAAACCACTAAAGGTTAATCAAAATTGTTAAAGCTGTTTTTGAGAAATTTGAATTTTTCATGTTTTTTGGCGATTTTTGGGAGATAATTACCCTTAAAAATCAAAAATCAAATTAAATTTTAAAAAATTATAAAAACACCTGGAGAAATCGTGGATTAGTACCTACATACCAAATGTCATCAAAATCGGTCCACTGGTGTCGTCTCTAGTTCTGTAGACATCCAAACAGACAGACAGACACGCATCACTAACCATTTTTTGGGTTCAGGGAGCACCAAAACTAATATTTCCACTAACAAATCAAATTCTAAAATGATGACAAAACAATACTTTCTCCATATACTACGTATAGGGGGAGAAAATACAAAAGTTAAAAAGGTACTCATTGCAAGTACATATAGTCTGTGACCCAAAATAACCATGCATATTATCTATGACATATTACTATTTCCAGTAGAAATTATAGTATTTGGAATTCACTCTTTTTCTTGCTTTCGATCAACAGATCTTTTAGATTTTGTTCAATATATAAAAAGGAGTGTAGTAGTATGTCAAGTTTTTGAAGTGGTTTGCCTGCTGTTTAAGTTCTGAAGACCCTCATACATCGATTGGTCTTAAATTGGTCAAATATGTTTTGTGCAAAATATAATGTTAGAAAAAAATAATTATAAATTTAATATTGATTATTTGTTTGAAATTCATTTTTGGCGTTGTTGAGTTTATGTTATTTAAGAAATTATTGTTAATATTTTCTATAAGTAATGAGAAATTCGGGATCTGGAATCTACTGGAGTCTGTGGCTGAGGAGAGTACCTAAAAGAAAACAAAATTAATGGCACAAACCAAGCAACACAGGAAAAGCTAAAACAAAGAACTGTAATGTTAGTTAACAAACTAAAGCTAAAAGGTAACACACATTACTGTACATAAACGCTGTGTATATAAACGCATTACTGTACAGCGTGGGTGCTCAGGCGAGACGTTATTTTGATACCAAACAACAATTAAATATATACCGGTTTTATTTTAACGATTGTCCCCTATTTTACGTACAAATACACAGTTCTACACGGTGCGCGTTCTACAATTAAGCACACTATATCATGATTACCAACTGAACGCACGCAAATAACCCCGATTACCTGGTGGGTTTAGGGAGTGATATATGCGCCGGAGAGTTGGCAACGGTCCGGACTCGGAGAATAAACTATCGCTCCCAATTTGAGCAGAATTAACAGCTTGTAGTCGAGCGATAAACGTTCGACAAGCCTATTGTTTCAAGTGCCTTGTGGGCGATGACGCATTGCGCCTCTGCCCCTGCCGCGCCGCCGAGCGCCGTACCTGTCGCTAGGCTTTGTCGTCGCCGCTAACCCGCCCACTATTATTACAGGGATTGTAATATATACAAACCATAGTTTCAGTAAAACTACAATTATTTTTATCCATTATATATTACTAAAGAATTTTGTGAGTTTTGTTCTGCCATTTTATGCCTTTAAAACTAATAATTTTCGTACATGTTTGGTATCGATCGAAAGCTCTTTAAGATGGGCCTTTTAGGGTTCTGGAAAACATCCACCTTCAGGGTTTGCTCTCCTAGGTTTTTAAAGTTCCAAATTTAATTTTATGGAGTTATATTGTATTTAGTCAATCAGCTGATTTTAATATAAACATTTCAAAACATCTGACCATACACCTGCAAAATTCCCGGGTAGTGAACGGGGGCATCTGCTAAGAAACATTAAATTTGATAATTAAAAAAATTGATAATATTTACTGCCAGAAAATATTTTTGATAATTTTAAACTACTTTTGAGATCCTAGAAAGAGGAGCTTATATAACATGTATAAATTATGTTAGGCAAATTATCTTTTAACTAGCCTCATCTTTAATCATAATATTCCTAATGAAAGTTTATTATATTTAGAGATTTACGTAAGGAAGTTGATTTTGTAATATTACATCAATTGACTACGTGTCCTATTGATCCTTCGAAGCTTTAAATGATTCTATACAAAACATATGCAATTATAATATTACAAAAACTTTCATAAAAGCTTTAATTTAGAGATATGCCAGTCCGATTCCTTGCATTCAAACCGCATATATGAAAACAAGTAAAAAAAGCTAACTCAAATAAATTTATTTTACCTTCATAAACTGAATTATTATACCCGCAAATCTTCAGCTATATAAAATTATTGTCATATTCATGAAGTAAGGATCCAAGGCATTCAGTGAAAATGAGATAGTTAAGTACTTGGGTATAGAATTTGAATTTGTTTTATTTATAAAGCATTATAAACTCAATAATGTCAACATGAATACTTACCACTTCATAGAGTATTTTCAAAATGACAAATTCTAAAGAACTTGCGTTTGTAATTTCATCCCACATGACAACCAACATTTTTTTAGCGTCACACACTGAAATCAACTCTGTCTTTTCCATCTACCCAGGCCCCCATAACTCGCCATGAGCCGTTTTCTCGACAAAAAATCTAAAAGCTTACTCAATGCGGGCTTGTCATCGATGTAATTAGGCTGTTAAACCTCCGGTAGCAACATGCACGTCAGAACCTCATTAGGCCTACCTCAGCATGGACAAGGTGGTACCCACATAAGGTGTGACCGTCATCGTGTCACGGTCATGCTGTCAACACGTTAGTACTACAGATTTCAACCGCAAGTATTATAGCCTAAACTATGTCTGAAAATGGCTGCTAAAACTATTAAAAATTATCTTGTGATTCAAATAGGTTGTGCTGCTATTTGTTTAATTATCTTTATATATTACAAGGTGTCCCCGTAGGCTTCGCTCCGCAAATAATAATTTATAAAAACGGTCACCACCGAGATCGTCATGTCCGAGTTCGTCACATCTATGAAAATCAATGAGCCGTACTAATTAGGGTCGGCTGTCTACCTGCCCCGCCGGGTATGTCATGCCTCCTCCGCCCGAACAGGAACAACTTATCCTAGTCACAGATCACAAGAGAACGGTCAAATACAGTTCTGAATCTTTACGCTCAAAGTTTACTGATGTTGGTTCTTCATGTAGCTAAAAATTATACAAACTAACTCGTGACAAAATTGATGACAAAATTGAAGTCAGTACATATCGCACTGAAAGGATGAATTAGGCCGATTGATGTTTGTTTTAGGCTCTTTATTATTAGAGCAACTATCAACTGATAAAGCGGAATGTTAAAATTGTTAAAGGATATTGCTGTTTAAATTTCAAATAGAGTTAAAAAAATGCAAATGTGCATGTTTGTTAATTAGCAAGGGCTTGGTATTCGTGCGGATAAAATAAATACAATAGTACAGCTGTCAGTTTAAATTTACCAAAGTTGTAGTAGTTTTGATATGATATTTTCGCAATTACTTAAAAATATGTTAAATACATTCTCACAATTTAAGAATTTAATAAATATAACAACCAAATCCTATCATGGATAAAAGTTTAATTCAACTTATATTTAACACTTTTAATGTTGCTCGGCGAAATGTACAGGCTAGTTGTAATTTTCAGCTACATGAAGAACCAACATCAGTAAACTCTGAGCGTAAAGATTCAGAACGGTATTTGACCGTTCTCTTGTGATCTGTGACTAGGACAATTTGTTCCCGTTCGGGCGGAGGAGGCATGACATACCCGGCGGGGCAGGTAGACGGCCGACCCTAATTAGTACGGCTCATTGATTTTCGTAGATGTGACGAACTCGGACATGACGATCTCGGTGGACACGATAAAAACTATGACAGTTGTGTATGCTGCATTCTGTGGTTAGCCCGTGGAACTACTACGAATCAAGATCAGCTGTTTGTATTTTGATCAGCTCAAACTTAAAGTGAATGTCCATAAGAATAACACAGGATTGGAACTTTTACCCCCCGTGGGGCGGAGCCCTATGGGAATTTCTTAAAACTCTATCTTAGTGAGCATGTAAGACCCAAGAGGAAGGTATGGTCCAAATTTAATTGCAATCCGTTCTGTGGTTTTTGAGATTTGGTGATGAGTGACTGAGTCAGTGAGTCAGTTAGTGGTATTTGGATTTTATATATTGAGATTTCTCGTGGCTATTATTTTGTTGGTAGGTCTTATCTCCCTTAATACTCCGTCGAAACCAATAATTTAACTATCACTTTTACGATTGCCTTCACCGCTAAATTCGAAAAATGAACAAACAGTTCGAAACCATACAAATTATAACTTAACGAGTGAATATCAGTTTATACTGGTGGCACAATCTTACAGCGACGAGTTCAATGAACTCAAAACAGATGGTTCAATGTGCGAGCCACGCATGGGCAATTCTAGTTAATATATAATACCCCCGTAGCAGCAAACCTGCACACTTAGCTAATTTCCGATTTCAATACCATGTAAAGCAGCATTCCAAGTTTCATAAAAATATATTCACAAATAATCGATAAATACAATTTTAGATTTGCTGCAACAAGGAACACAAAAAATGGGGTTTTATGCAAATATATCAATAGAACTCATCTCAGTAAAGTCACATACCAAGTTTAATTCATACACAATTTATAAATAAGCGATTTATAACATTTTAATTATCCTCCATAAGAATAACATGGGAACCGAGTACCCAGGTTTGCTGCTACGGGTACCATACGTGAAAATTTGTTTTTTTGTGCAAACAATAACAAACCACAACCAGATGAAGCGATATACCAAGTTTCGTCAGTTTATATTAATACATAAGCGAGATATAAAATTTGCATTTTTCTCCATAAGAATAGCATTAGACACCGTACTGTGTTTAGCATATTTGCAAAATCTCAGTTACCAATTGACGTAGAGCAATGATGAAAAATACCAAATTGTTTGTTTTTTAAGCTGAATTCAATGGTATCAATTACATTGTAATTTAAATAAAAAAGTACAAAAACCCCGAACCCCCTTCGGATGGTGCGATTCGTCTGCTTTTCGAACTCGTTCAAATAAATGGTACTGTACACATTGTACCAAATTTCATTAAAATCTGAACTTTTTTACGAGGGTTATCGTGCTTACGGACACACACACACACACACACACACACACACACACACACACACACACACACACACACACACACACACACACACACATATATACTGTATATACAGTTTTGAACGGATGAAGTTTTTGGGGTCTGGGGACCTCAAAACGAAAAGTTATCATGGTCCCGAGCCTGGGTCTTACCATGCCGACAACGGTAATAGCTTCTTCCCTATAGGGGAAATTCGCTATTACAAAGAAATCGGTCTTGGTTGGTTCTAACAGCCTAAACAAGGCAATACAGTTTACAGTTTTAAGATATTTAGCTTTGAATTAAAAATACGAAGGCCAGAAACCTCAAATTGTTTACCAAACATAATACAGTGTTGGTATAACGTATGCCTGATTAGAAAAAATAATACCCCCGTAGCATCAAACCTGCGTACTCAGCGAATTTTTAGCTTTGAATTAAAAAGACGAAGGCCAGAAACCTCAAATTGTTTACCAAACATAATACAGTGTTGGTATAACGTATGCCTGATTAGAAAAATAATACCCCCGTAGCATCAAACCTGCGTACTCAGCGAATTTCCAATGCATATATGTATCTTAATACCACATACCAAGTTTCATAAATATACATTCATAAATAAACGATTATGTCATTTTAATTATTTTCTATAAGAAAAACATGGCGGCTGAGAATGCAGGTTTGCTGAAGCAAGGAACACAAAAAATGGGGTTTTGCACGAATATAAATATAACTCAATGAGATAAAGCCACATACCAAATTTTATTAATTTATGTTCATAATTAAGGGAAATAACACTTACTTATTCTCCATAAGAATAACATGGGGGCTGAGTACGCAGGTTTGCTGCTACAGGAACTATCGGCCAAAAAATTCTTTTAGTGCAAATATCAATAGACCACAATGATATGAAGCAATATACCGAGTTTTGATCAGGAAAATTTGATAAAGAAGCGAGATATACAATTTTTCTTATTCTCCATAAGAATAACATTGGACAACGTACTGTGTTTAGCACTTTCAATATCTCTGTAACCATTTGACTTAGAGCAATGATCAAAACACCAAATTGCGCGTCTTTTTAAGCTGATTCTAATGAAAAAAATTTGACTTTTTCAAAAATGATATGTAAAAAACTCAAAAGCCCATTGTTGGGGTACAAAACCCCCCAAAATACCCCTTCGGATAGGTCGATCTGTCTGGTTTTCGAACTTAAAGTCATAAATGCTGCTTTACTCGTTTATACCAAATTTCGTCTAAATCGGATTATTTTTACGAGAGTTATCGTGCTCACGGACACACATATATATATATATATATATATACAAATTTATATATATACATATATACAGTTATTATTTATATATATACAGTTTAGAACGAATGGTGTTTTTGGGATCTGGGGACCTCAAAGTGAAAAGTTATCATGGTCCCGGGCCTAGGTCTTACCATGCCGACTACGGTAATAGCTTCTTCCCTATAGGGGAAATTCGCTACAAATGTTTTTCTGCCGGAGAGTTATAATTTATTTAGTAAAGACTCATACATACTGTCGTTAAACGGAGCAGTTAAAAAAAGTATCCTACATGTTTCCTTCCATTTTAGGTTTATTCCCCGAGATGTGTAGCCATTGCACTTATTACGAGACACTCTATATGTGATTAAATAAATTATATTTCAGATTAATGAGCTTTTATCGGGAAAACGATCTTTCAACTTCTATAATATTTATAACAAGTAAATAAGCAATAAATATTTAAATATTTTACCTGAATGCCAGCGAATGAGTAATTGTGTATCGTGCATATTATATCACGAGTATGCGAGTTATTCCTCGTTAAGGGGAAAGCACGTTATTTATAGTGTTATTAGCCACTTGAGAGCGATTAATTATTTGTGAAGCTATTTATCAGTCAAGTGATATTTGTTAAAAGTTTGAAATAAAATATATACAAATATTATTACACATTTTACAATTTGAATTACATATCATTCCTAATGAGCGTCACCAAAGCTTTTTTGTAAGTTAGTATAAAACATGTGGTCCAACTTCACAATTTAAAATTAAATGTAAAATATTTCACGTCAAAGTATGTTTACAGAAAAAAATTACATTACGAACCAACTACCACTCACAGACCAACTCCTTAAATGTAATTTGATATTATTAATAATGCAATACCTTTGGTTTGACAGCACACAGTAATTAAGTTGGGATTTAATGTATGTTAGTTACACTTACGGTTATATAGCGTGATTTATTATATATTCTTTAAACTAGTTATTATTTTTTAATGTGGTATTCAGATAGTAACCGAATTCACTGAATTAGATTTATCTTTTATAGGACATTATTATATTATGATTATAAATATATTTATATTATGTTATTTTGTTTATATTATATATATATTTATAATTACCATATTATATGGTTTTATACTGTTAGTAAAATTAATTTTAAAAATATACAAAGAGAACTTTTAAGGGTACATTGCATTTAAGGGTACTTTTAAGGGTACGAGATGTAATAAAAGACGTCTTACAACTCTTAAAAATATATTTAAACTTCTGTAATAACATAACAGACGGTAAACATATATAATAGAAATCTACTATACTTACAGAATAATTACAGTTTCTTATACTTATTATATTCATATATTATACTCTTACATTCTTATTCTTATTATATTCTAGAATAATTACAGTTTCTTATACTTATTATATTCATATATTATACTCTTACATTCTTATTCTTATTATATTCTTATACTTACAGATTGAAAAAAAGTTGTTTAAACATTTCTCAATCTGTATTAAATTTTTTGTCATCACGATAAAGAGCAATCTATTTTATTTTAAAATCGAAACTTAACATGACCTGTATTTAAAATTAAGAAACCATGTACAAATAGTCCTTACGTTTAAGAATTAAATTATTACATATGTTTCTGCGCATTTCAAGAAATAGAAACAATTTTGGAAACTCGACCACTAAAAATGTGTTATGGTTTTTCCTAAAAGTACATGGAGCCTATTTTTCCCGTGGGTTTATTAATAATAGATTATTAATTTTAAAATACACCTCCTAATTCCTTAGCTGTATCATAAAATATCATACATTTGTTTTAATATTTGACCTATTTTGCATCGGAAATAATTAAAAATACTCCCGTAGCAGCAAACCTGCGTACTCAGCGAATTTCAAGTGTATATGTATGCATCTTAATATCACTTAAAGCCACATACCAAGTTTCATCAGTATACATTCACAAATAAATTATTTATGACATTTTAATTATTCTCTATAAGAATAACATGACGTCTGAGGATGCAGGTTTGCTGAAAAAAGGTACACACAAAATGGGTTTTTATACAGAATTTTTATAAGTCATCTAGGTGAAGCCACATACCAAATTTTATCAATTTATGTTCATAATTAAGGGAGATAACATTTGACTTATTTTTCATAAGAATAACATGGGGGCTGAGTACGCAGGTTTGCTGATACGGGAACTGGCGGTAAAAAATCATTTTTCGTGCAAATATCAATAGACCACAACAGTATGAATCAATATACCAAGTTTCGTCAGGATAAGTTGATAAATAAGCAAGATATAAAATTTGTCTTATTCTCCATAAGATTAACATTGGACAACGTACTGTGTTTAGCACTTTCAATATCTCGGCAACCAATTGACGTAGAGCAATGATCAAAACACAAAATTGTTTTTTTAAAGCTGAATACAACGGTAAAAACTAAAATTTGACTATTTCTAAAATTAGATTCAAAAAAATCAAAAAACCCATTTTTGGGGTACAAATCCCCTCCCAAAATACTCCTTTAGATAGAGCGATCTGGCTGGTTTTCGAACTTAGTCATAAATGATGCTTTACATGTATGTACCAAATTTCATCAAAATCGGATCATTTTGACGAGCGTTATCGTGCGCGCGCGCGCACGCACACACACACACACACAAATAAGTAAATAAATAAATAAATATATATATATATATATATATATATATATATATACGGTTTTAACTACATTTACGTACTAAAAATTTACATTAATACGATATACAATGTACAATGAACATTACGTACTGAGCAATGAAGTGTTTAACGAACAGTATTTTGTATTCTATTTTGTAACCCCTGTAATAAAATATGGAGAAAAAATTCAACTGTTAAAGGTATATACACATGATTACCTCGCAATAAACAGTCTCAAATGAATTCTCTTATGCTTGGCTATGTAAGGAATTCAGGGCTCCAGAAGAGTCGGAAATTTAAATCTGTTTACCCTTAGTAATACTAAAGAGGAAAATATAGCTGGGATTTTAGGAAGTTTTGTTGAAATCATAGTTACTGCATCTGGGCGGTTTAGTAATATTACGTCTAGGCTTACCTTAACAATCAGAAACCAAGAGCAATCCAAATTGATTTAAAGTCTGAAGACTAATCATCAGTGGATAGTAAACAAAATTATGTTTAAAGTTGTTATCCTTAGCTGGATTTTGTCAGGATTTCGCATGATGATTCATGCACAACGGTTTTAAACACTGAAAAACACTAAACGTACTTTTTAAGAAGTCCCAACCTAACCTCAAACAAATCTTGAAACCACGAGGTCGACAACATGATAAAAGTTACTTTCCTTTACCAGGGGAACAACAGATGTACATATTCCGTTCTCTGTGTTTTTCATAGCAAAAAGATGGTGTAGTTGTTATTTTATTCAATACGAATAATTTCTACCAGCCACCGGCGGGCGTCTAAATGGTTCTACCATAAGATCAGTGGCAAATTTCAAATCCGTCGCCCCTCAACGGATAATTCGAAGTTGTTAATTAATTGCTCACTTTATAGAGAACAAATATATCTAGCGATTTCAGTGAGCAAGATTGCTATATCAAAAATAGTTCACCGATAAAAATCGTAAATATTGAATATTTTTGAATTTTATTGAACTATTACTGTACTATTTACTAGTTTTGCTCATAATCGCTAGGTTTCTCTATTTGCAATGATCCATTACTCGAAGATTTCGAGAAATCATTTAAGGAGGGACGGCATTCTCAAGTTATAATTTGAGGAGGGACGGCATTCACAAGTATCATTTGAGGAGGGGCGGCATTCACAAGTTATCATTTGAGGAGGGGCGGCATTCACAATTTATCATTTGGGAGAAGCAAGTATAGAAGTTTTAAGTGACTGGAAGACCCTCCTAATATTTTGGCCTAGAAGTAATATGATTTTATCGAGTTTTAAGCCCACGACGAGACTTCAAGAAGTAAAGTTTTTAAATACCACACCAAATTGGTAAAAATTCAAATAAAGCTTAAACCTTTGTTTTGTAATTACTCATAATTTTAATACACTTGTGTCGATACCCACATCACACGTAACCCGAGCAAGTTTTCTAACTTATGTTGCGGGGATTTAGTCGTGTATCGGTTTGATGCGGGAGCAGGCCGCATAATGACAATAGGCGACTATTAGTGGCGATGGTTCGGTGTAAACAGCTTTGTACACATGTACTCGTGTACTCACATTATGTAAACGGCATACTTCAAACTACACACATTACCGTGCTGGCCACACACCATTACAAATGCATACGTCTCTTGTTCATTTGCATATCGTTTCCGTAATTTGTTGACATTTATTTACTTTTTGTTTTAATTTGTTATATAGTTGTGTGTAAATTAGGTGTGATGTCTTGTACAATTTCGGTAGGAAAATTGTACAACATTAAGATTGGATGTTGATACCCAAAAAATAATTGAATACAGATTTTAAAACTGCGACGATTTTTCATACAGTGTAAATTTATGTTTTTATGTTTTGAAAACTGCTTGATAAAAGTTGCAGCAGTAGAATGTCTTAATTAATAACAATTATTTAATAATTTGAACGTTTTATAATAATGGTGTATTAGTTAAGCTTTGTAAATGAAAATTAGGTACTTTGGTATTATACGGATGCCACTATTTTTGGAGGTTAATTTTTACCGGATACAAAGGATAACTACATAATTCGAAAAAACGTACTTTTATTGACTTACTGTAAAAATTTTACATCATTCTGATGAGCGGTCTTTGTGTTGTGCCTCCCAAAAGGCAGCGATGTCCGCTAGGATCGTGTTGAATGCGTCGCCGCCGCTAGCAGCCACACCCGATCGCCACATATACTCCGCAAAATATACAGCGCGCTGCGGCAGTTATGTTAGGATGGGTTATCATAAAAATACGTACGGTTTCCTCTTCATTTCGAGGTAAATCCCACACAAAAGAACGTAACTCATTATGAAAACAAATGTAACGTAGTGCACGGCAATAAATCACTCATGACACTGACCCAGGTACAGGCGGTGACAGGTGATGCGCGCGCTCCGGTCAACGACCTGACCTTGGCCTATTTGGAGGGGGTTTGGCGACCGGAAGTATGACTCATCAGGTATCATTCGATATTTAACGAAACAAGGAAAGTCCTAAAATCATTTTTATGATAACCCATCCTAACATAACTGCCGCAGCGCGCTGTATAAGGGTGGCATCCGTATAATACCAAAGTACCGAAAATTATAAAATATTCAACAAATCAATCACTTGGATGATAAGGTGTTTTTATTAAAATATTTCCTAACTTTAGTATATGTCGGTGGAAATATTCTGAGTTTCTAACCTTACTTCCGACCTACTTACTTACCCAATGTGAGACGCCTATACATTACCGTACTACCAAGGAATATGTGTATGGTTATTTATTAGGTCATCCGTTATTTTCCAAAATTCAGGGTTAATTTTTACCCAGTTGATGATTGGAGAAGTGAAAACTGTTCGACAAAAATATTAATTCAATTAAAACTACTAAAGGGGAGTGACGAATATTCTCAAAGATTTCCAGTTCAATACTTGAAATGCTTGAGCGTCAAAACAACCCGCATCGATGTTAACAACCAACCCCGCGGCGCGTCTCTAGCTCACAAACAAGGTGTCTTTGTGCCGCAACAAAGATGCATTGATCCGCCATTAGACACACAATGACGTCGGGGGCAGGCGCCGCGGCGGCTTCCTTACAAAAATCCAAAATCGGAATAATTAGAGGGGTAGGGTTAAACAATGAACCGCCCCGGGAATACTCGTGTAGCGCATGTGTCCCTATAACGAAACATCCCCTCGCTCTTCTTGACAGAATTTTCATTTGAAACTGACGCGGCTGCGGCGCATTATTAAAAGTTGGAGTAAGCAGCCCCCCCTCATCCCCCCTTCATCCCCCAGACCCCGGGGGATTGTTTGACACTCGGCAAGGAACATTCACAATTTCCCCAGACGACATATTGCATCCATGCCACTTCGCTTATACAAAACAACACTTTCAATTCCTTCTTTCGTCGAAGCCCGTGTATCTTTACACTTTGTTGGCAAACTAGTTTATATTCCGCTCCCCCGTGCTCGTTCCGCTGACAATCATATTGTGCCCTTCTTTGTTTACTTCACTATCTGCCGCTGACGCCTCAACTTTGCCGAAAGTGTTAGGCTTTGTTTGCAAACTTTATGTATTTGTATAAAATATTCTTTTTGTGTATTTCGACTTGCAGGCTTCTCCAAAACATTAAACGTTATAAACATGACATACGGAAAATATTCTACAGGTAATTCGCGCTATTTTAACGGTTAATTGTTTGGTTATAATTTAGTTTAGTATAGAAAGCGAAATTTTTCAGCACCAATATTCAATATGTTTTTAATTAACTTTGCTTCATTGTAGCATAGTTATTGCTTCTTTAACAGTTGGCAACGAACGTTTCTATTTATTGCAATATAACTGTATAGTTGCCATTAAATAAAAAAAAAATTAAATTGCAATAATCCAACTTTTTATTTAACAACGCCAGCAGCATTTTTGAAAAAAGTGCACTGCAAACGCTTTTAATAGAAAAATATTCAAACTCCTCAAATTTTTCTGGACACCCCGGTATTTGAACTCATGACCCCTTGAACCGAAGTACAATACCTTAGTGAGGGCAGGGAGTTGCCTAAAGTTACATAAAGGAACAAGTGGCTTTGAAGATAACATTTTCGTAGAATTTTTCGACTATATTTTTACTAAATTGAAACGATAAAAGAGTTTAAAAGTTGTAAAGTGTAAATTAACGGTAATAAATTGAATACAGATCAATCTTGTGGTAATTCATAATAAAACCATATTTTTCCATTGACCGAAATGAATTTACTTAAAAAATAAAGTTTTTAAAGATGATTTGCGATGGTTATATTGCAGTAGTTAAAATGTGAATGCATCATACGTTTGTGGTATTGATACTACTGTAACCCACAACGCCACACTCAAAAGACATCCCATATGACTTCAAAATACCACATAATTTAAATTGATTTACCTGTTATACTAAATGGCATATTGATATCAAACAAGTACTCCAAACATCTAACTAGTTGATCCCTCAAGAATCGAAACAGTTCAGATTTTTCTCCTCGTTAATTTCATTGCAATCTAAATAAAATGTTCTTGACAAACAATTTGAAAATAAACTAAAAAATCGTCAATCGTTTGAGCTATAGTTATTTATTTGTTACATAGCGTATTGTAACCAAATAAATGTACATATTTTTTAGTTTGAGAGTATCTTGACTGCATAACCAATGTTTAACTCGTGATAAGGAACGGTCCAAACCCTGCGGTCTCCCGCGCTCCCTTCCCTACACAACCCACACAATTATAATACACTAAAAGTGTCTTCCTCTTGATAATTTAATCTTATCATTAGTTACTTTAACCGTGTTATATAAGAAATAATTTAGGGTATTTTCGATCCTTGATTGAGAAAAACAAGTTTCGGGATGTTTCAGGTTTCTTGAGGTGAGAATAATTCCTACAACATAACCTAATTAGTGGCAATCAAGGAAAGCTGGAAAAGAATCTAAAAGCTAAAACAGAGAACTGTAATTTTGTTATGTATTATTCTCACAGTGAAGACAGGAGCAGATTTCAGATCCTGAAATGTCGTGAATCTTGTTTGCCTCAGTGATGGAAAATGTCCGTCACAATTTCATAAGTAATATAAGCTCACCATAACCAAAACAGCATTTTAAACAAGGTACCAACAATATTGTATTAGTTTTCAATTTCGGTATTAATTAATTTCAGCAATATATTAAGAAGGGGCTCCAGTCACGAAACATTCCGCATTCTACCTGCTTCCCCATAAGGCCTTTTGCTTTTCAAAGCCCATCCCTCAGTAACAGATTATGGGATATCATTGATTTATTATTTTAAAGAGTCAAACAATTCCAGTGAGTATACAATGTTCATGTCACAATTAGCAATTGTTCAATGAAATTACAAATACTAGTAAACCTGTCACGGCTTCGCTCGCGATCATCATTTATAAATATTGTGTTACCGTTCCAAAGCCAACATGGCCTGCTGATTAACTGTGTTTACTCTATCCAGCTGATTGCTTAAAACTTATAATTATTTCCCAATGTTAATCTTACGGGAAAAAACTCAACTTTAAGGGGCCCCAGGGACTCACTCCCAAATTATTTCTCTTTAAAAAAAGTGTTCTGCACAACTTCACGTTAGGCTCTTTCCAATGGCACCAAAAACATTAAAATCGGTTCAGTAGTTTAGGAGGAGGGTGATTGTCACAAAAAACCTGCTCGCCTATTAAATAAGTATAGATTCAATATACTTAAAAAATCTGTTATTGGAGAGCTGTGTGTGTTATCGAAATTCTGCTTTCCTAAAATCCCTAGCTTCATTTTTATACAAAACATAAGCCATAAATCAACAACTTTCTATAGTACTTTAAGGAAATGGACCGTGTTTGAAAGTTAACATTGGTCTCACGGGCCAGCAGACATAAGCAGGTGACTGTAGCCTCTTAACACAACTTTACCACTTCCTATTCCTCGACCCTGATATTTCCCTACTCTTATCTTTCTAATCCTCCCAGCTTTTATGTTCGCCCTCGGCCCCTCTCAAGCTGGACCACCTGGCAGCGTCGCCGCGGCCGCGTGGTCGGCGTCGCGACGTCTCTCTACATACCGACGCCTTAATTAGGGAAGACTGTCCGACAGCGTCCGACGTTAAATCGGTCGGAAAGGCACGCGGGAAGCCAGGAGCCAGGGGCCAGGGGCCGAGCCTGCAGACATGTGTTAGTCGCGGCTTTGATTGGCTTGGGCCCATGCCACCAGCCTCATTCGCTTCATTGCGGGTTAATTTAAACCCGTTGATATACCGGCAAAACGATCTATTCGATTTACAGAGGTTGGTGGTTTTGGCAATAACACACAAGGATGAGTGGCAGGGAAGTTAAAACGCTATTTGGTTATAAATTACGTATACTGTTTAACAACAGGTAATGCAAGCTAGGAATTTACTTATTGTAATCCGTCATTAAGTGAAATAATAATACCCCGTCACAGCAAACCTGCGTACTCAGCGAATTTCCAATGCATATGTATGTGCCTTGCTACTAGATAGAGCCACTTACCAAGTTTCACAAAAATACATTCATAAATAAGTGATATATAGCATTTTATTTATTCCCCATAAGAATAACATTAGGGCTGAGTACGCAGGTTTGCTGCAAAAAGAAAGAGATTAAATATGCTATTGCGCAATTATCAATATAACTCAGTCAGGTGAAGCTACATAATAAGTTTTATTAATTTATGTTCATAATCAAGGGAGATATAAAACTTTACTTATTCTCAATAAGAATAACTTTAGGGCTGGGTATGCAGGTTTGCTGCTACTGGGAAAATCAACAAAAAACTCTTTTTGTGAAAATATCAATATACCACAGCTAGTTGAAGTCACATACCAAGTTTCATCAATATACATTCATAAATAATCAAGATATCAAATTTTATTTATCCTCCATAAGAATAACATTGGACTACGTACTGTGTTTAGCACTTTGAATATCTCTGCATCGGTTGGACGTAGAACAACAATTAAAACACCAAAGTAATTTTTTTGTAGGTGTGGCTTTAGATTTTTGATTTAGGCCTCAGGGCTCTGCCCCACGGGACTTCCAAGTCTCCAGTTCATATGGAGGAGAGTTTTATTTGGTTTATGTCACATGTGCTTTTTCTTCATCCAATTAAATTAAATAAACAGCTGTTACAAGGATTGTATCTAACTACAGACTGTCATTGTTTTGTTTACTATTTAATTATTAGTGAATTTCCTTTGGAAAGTGAACTAATAGCATGACCCACACGGTGAAACTTAAACCCGGAGCCACCATAGAAGTTCCTAACGTGACCCCCTGAACACGTTTTGGGGGTTCGTTCAAAATTGTATATATATATATATATATATATATGTGTGTGTGTGTGTGTGTGTGTGTGTGTGTGTGTGTGTGTGTGTGTGTGTGTGTGTGTTGCAGGCACTCTAGTGGTCGCATTTTTTGTCCGATTAACTTCAAATGTGATAGGGACGTTCCTTTCTGTAATCAGTTGGGAAAAACAACTGTCACATTTAGAATATTAGTATTATATATTTTTGATATCCATGAAAATATAATGGAAAATCTATCATAACTGCAGTCAAAAAGAGCAAACTACCCATATAAGGAAATAATGGAGATTGAATTAGATTTTGTTGTATTGTTTTGTACTGAAATATAGAGTAGGAACTACAACCATTAGTTAAGTTCAATCTGCACACCTAGACGCGCGTTTTAGTGTATAATAGTGGGGGTAACGAAAAAGCCTTATTGTTTACAAAGTTGTCATGTAGCGTATTAACAATATAGATAGATTTCTCCATATAAGCTTTCCGGTTCACCATATCTACCTTAAAATTTCATCAAAACCAATAATTAGACAATAACTTTGAAGATTACCTTCACCGCTAAATGGGGAAAATAAACAAACTATTTAAACCATTAGTTTTTTTTAATTAGCCATTTCAATTTTTAACAGTTTTCTGAATTTTTCTATTTCTTAATAAAGAATTATTTATTCTTATTTTGTTGTTAAATAGTTGTCCTGTCTTTATCAATGTTGACTGAGGATGTTATTTAAAAACTAAATGCGCATTTGCACGTTAACTTTAGTATATTAATAAAATTACAATAATACGTTCACTGAATACGCAGGTTTTTGACGAGATAAATATTGTACAAGTATAAAGAGAACTATAAGAGTGATTTTCGTGGAAAAAGGCATATTTGTAAAAAAAAATAAAATAATGTAGTTTTGACTTTACTAAATAGAGTGAAAACAAATTTTGTTCTATTTTATTCAGTTTTGATTTGGTGCGGTTATTTAAAGTTATACTCTATATCAATTTAATCATAGTCTGGTTACTCTACAAATAATACACAACCTACTTATTTTGTTGTTGTCTGTTTTAACATGTGTTCGCAATAAGTTTAATAATTCTGTTTTAAGACTAGCAGAAAAACATAAAGTTTTAGTCTAAGATTTGCAATACAAATCTTAACACGACTGTGAGCGTGAAACTAATTACGAAGGAGGAGATGGCTGTTAGAGGCGGAGGCCCGAGTGCCGTATACCTGTTTTTAGAGGTTTGACAGAAAATCCCAGGACTAATGAGGGCTAGGGAGGGGACCCTGAGTCAAGCCTCGCCAAAATATTTTACGACCGACCCTTGATCGGGCTACCCTGGGATCTTCAGTCCTACAATCCTTTCGGTGACCGCCTCCCCCCCAAACATGACCTCTGGATCCGCCCCTTATGTACTGCTTGCAAGACCTTTAATTATTTAAATTCTACTAGGTTCGTAAACAGTGACCCTTTTCATGCAGATAATATGTTTCGTAAAACCGTGTTAGTATTATTACGGCAATTACAACAAAAATCCTAATAAAGCAATGTTCGTGTTCTGGCCAAGGTAGTCAGTGTTTTTAGGTCGTATTGGCGCCTCTGACATTGCCTGACGTCTACGAGAGCAACGGCTTGAGGTACTTTCTGAAGCACGGTAGTTTTTCCAAACGTCACGTGGACTTCATCAGGAATTTAATAACTGTTGTGGTATTTTTGATACTTCAAAATCTATCAGTTCAGGCATACTGGGAAAAACTGTGTTCAGGGCAAAGTATAAGCAGGGCCGCCACGAGGGGGGTAACCAGGGCTCTTCCCCGTACTCCCGAATTCTAGGGGCCCCCGGCCTAAAGAAAGACAATATTAAGGTAGTAAAATAGGGTTCTCTGGTCCCCCACACAGCTTTTGTCACAGACCCCTAATTTCTTGGAGGCAGCCCTGCAAATAAGTGTAGAAACCTAATTAAGAAATATGTCACACGTAACATTTTATCATACTGAACATTTATCTACGCCTTAATATTAAAAAGGACTGGATTTAAAAGTAGAGGTTATTATTTTTCTAATCATGTCCTGCTTCTACTTACACTAAATATGTCTATCGTTATTATTATTATTGTGTTGTTTTAAAAAATATGTATATTATTTTTTGATTATTCTAAGGTTTCAATCATTAATTTAGGTTAATATAATAAGGCCTAAATCAATATATAAGACGCTGACCTAACCACGTGTATTTTAATAGATTAGACATTTTAAATATATTTAATAAATTTGACTCCCGGGCAGAGAACATGTTACTTGGTGCCTCCTAACTAAAATCCTTCACATTTCCCCAAAATAAAAGTTTCGCTCTTGGAATATGGCGAACGACAATGAGTTTTAAAGGTTTTTAATTGATGAACCGTTGAGTTTAGAAAGAAATATTTAACATACAATTTTGTTGGTATTGTAATTAACTACAAATTTGGGGCCATACACACATTACGTAACGCACTTAAGGGGTGCGAGGGAGTATGGCGTAGCGTTATGCTGCTTTATTGGGGGGAGAGGGGTTTGGATAAGCGTTACGTAACTTACACATATTAACCCCAAGTGCTGGCGCACTCCCGTATCTTTTGATACTGTTATAAATCGTTCAAGAAAAAAATCAAATTGATATCTAAATTAAAGTTACAGTTTGTTATATAAAAATACTTCTGTCAATACTATTTTAATAACAGTTAAACTAAAAATAAATACATAACGTGATTTGAGTAAGTTCTGTATTGCTTTACACCTATGTTTTGTGTTGTTTTAGAGTGTAAAATCATGACTGGATACAGCAATGCCGTCCACATCTTAAGTTTTAAGGTGTTTTGTATTTGTATTAGTTATAAATTCAATTTGTAACGTTTTAGCTGAGATAGTTTATTTTGTTGCTTATATTATTAGTAACAGTCTTGTTTGTTTGTATACCATTTTGCTTTGAAATCAGTTATACAAAATTTTTGTTAAAAGAAAGTCATTTAAAGTTTAATAATTCATTGAAATCTATTCCCCGGATTGGTAATATAACGATGTTTAAAAGGTTTAAGCTGTTTTAAAAGCCTACTTCGATTGAGTTACGTAACACATAGGGGGGTGGGGGTATGCTAAAGCGTTATGGTGCGTTATATGACATGACGAAAAAATGCGTTACGTAATAATTGTACGGCCCTTTTTGTGTATTACTCTTGAGTATGACCATCCATAGAGGCGAAAATGGCTTTGATGTTTGACGCATAAGGCCAATTTTAGAGGTCGTTAATTGTAACTAGTCACTTTTGGTAACTATAAGATTCATAGAAGACTCTAAATAAGAGATTACGCTTACTTTTTAGTTTACGTAAAAATGGAATGTAAAAATTCGGCCGCCGTTATAAAAGAGGGCCGGCAACTTTGAAATGTTCGACCCACAGCGCAACTTTTTATAGTGTTTTAGGAAAAACACAATTGTCAAAATGTTTGGTATTTTCTCCTAAACTTACGGATAGTGAGACAAGAGGAGCACAAGTTTAAATTTACAAATGTCTTCCGGATACAGTTTAAATTAATGTTCTTCTATTACGAGTTCTTTTACGATAATATGCTTATAAGATTATAAGGAGGAAAGAAAAGTAAATAATATTTTTAATAAATTCCATCTGGAGGTTTTACCGTGGTTTAACAAGATCATTGAGTAAGCCAAGTTTGAAAAAGCTTGTAACATTTAGTACACAATGTAAAATAGCATTAAAGTAACTGTCGCTGTGAAAACAGACTTATGCAGACTGCTTATGATTTTGCAATATCGCAAAATTTATATTCTAATTAGCTGCAAATTACTTTATAATATTTATATAAGAGACATAACGTACAAATTACGACCCACCAAACTTAAAAAAAACTTTTACACCTAAAAACAATGTTCCAACCACTTACTTAGTTATAAACATTTATGTTAGTTTTGTTTTGCTCACTGCTGTAACAGCAATCAAAATTTCCATAACCCAGCTGTCAAATGCCTAAATCGTACAACGCGACCCTGTACGTCGCAGAAGTCATAAACAGAAAGCGTTTTATAGCTTGACAATTTTATCTGCTTTATTTTGTGTTTCATCGTGGCAGGGAAGGGAGGGATCGTAAAACTACGTGTGTGATTACTACATTGTCGACTTGACTGTTATAGGTGGTGCGGATTATTAAAGTAGGTTTAATTGTCTGCAGTTGCATTGAATAGAGCGTGTTATAGGCGCGACAGCTGTTGGAGCTTTTATGCGCGACATTTGTTACTTTATGTTCTTAATTATACTACTTTCTGCGAACAATCTGCATCCCTTTAACCAGCTGGTGTTGGTTGCGGTTTTTACAAGATTACAGGCGCAAGTGTTTTACTGTTGTATGGGCAAACGGGGTTGACTTAGTTTTGTTTAAGACCTTTGCTTGGATTATGTTGAGTCGTCATTTATGTAACTTATAAATAATGTTAACTATTTTTTTTGAAATATGTTATTTTAGAAAGAGAATAATTTACTTGAGAGGGATAATAGACACACAAACTTTAAAAATCCTGTAATTTTATAATTTTATTCTTGTAACATTAAGTAATCCCGATGTTAAAGGCCCCGCGAGGTCTTGGGTTTGTTCCCTACTAATTTTTAACTGCATGATAAAACCAAGACCCAGGGTTCGGAGCCTCCCCCCCCCCAAAAAAAAAAACTAGAGTAGGTTTACCTATCGAGGAAATAAAAATGTCTCATAAGCAAGAAAAAATGGAGCACTCCCCGCCTCTCACCTAGAAAATTCAATCAACCAAAATCCACGCAATTAAAAAAAAACTATTATAATATAAATTTGTGATTACCTCTTTTGCTTCAAGCTACAACAGTTATATTAATTGTTTCTCCGGACTGTGAATTATTTCTATCTTCGTTGGTCATGCTTCTACAATCTCACGAATCCATAATAAAATAACTTATTTTAAAGTAAACTTTTGTTCTTAGCTATGCAAAATTGCAGGCAAAGAAAAATTGAGTTGTAATATCAGTAGACATGTTTTGACAAGTTTATATTAAACCATGTGAACGAGTAGAGTAGAATTAAAAAAATATCAAAATAAAAAATTAGCGTGGAAAGAAAATAGCTCTTGTACAAAACTACGAATTTATTTCCAACCCAGTCGAATACTATCACTGTTTAGAATACCTATCCATTTGTCATTTTGTAAATTGGTTTTCTTCTATATAAAACAAAACAAACAAACACGTCCAGGCATTATTAACAGAATTCACCATTGTGTGACCAATGTACCAGTATGGCTTCTACATAGGAAACATTTCACATTACCTTCCAATGCTCAATGAATGACACATGATAATGTCTACATTATGTTAACTTTTTGTTTGTTTTATTTTCATAATAAACCAGTTGTATATGTAGTATTCCTGTTTACCTCTCAATTTAAGGGTGTAATTTGATATAAACACTGTTTTTGAACCCTTTGAGTTCTTTTTGACGAAGCAAAGCACACAAGCTACTGTGTTACAAATAATTTATACGGTGATATATAAAACATTCGTATTACTGTATTTACTTCCATTTAAAACAATTTTGATTGTAATTTAAAATAAAATTTTAATATATTGAAAATATCGAATTTATTCAGTTTTAACACGATTACCTGTTAAATTCATAACTGAATGTTTGTTATTACATAATTTTTAAGAATGTATTTTTTTTAAGTAAAATTGTTCTATATCATAATGTAAAAAACATGGTTTAGTTTTAAATCTTGAAATTACTTAAAAAAATATCAATCGAAATAAGGGAGGATAAAAAATTAAAACGCTCTTAACAACGTAAGCTACATTAATCAGGTTTGTAAAAACATTATCAGATTATCACTTCCATGACTTAAAATTGGTTGGATAACATTATGGCAACATTTTAAACAATGTTTTTAAACAATTTTAATATAGTATACCATCTACATTATTTCATGAATGCACTTTGATTGATTCGACCTAAGCAAACCTGGAAGACGGTGGGTAATTTGTGGACCCATATTAATATTATTTTATACAAGTATGAGATTTTCAAGGTTGAAAAATACGAGTAGAAATCATAAATACCCCGTAGCCGCAAACCTGCGTACTCAGCGAATTTCCAATGTGTATATATGTATCTCAATACCACATAAAACCACATACCAAATTTAATCAATGTACATTCATAAATAAACGATTTATGACATTTTAATTATTCTCCATAAGAATAACATGGGGGCTGAGTACGCAGGTTTGCTGCTACGGGAACTGGTGGCAAACAAATCGTATTTTTTGTAAATATAAAAATACCACAACGGTATGAAGCAATATGCCAAGTATCGTCAGGATAAGTTGATAAATAAGCGAGATATACAATTTGTCTTATTCTCCATAAGAATAACATTGGATAACGTACTATGTTTAGCACTTTCAATATCTCTGTAACCAGTTGACGTAGAGCAATGATCAAAACACCACATTTTTAAAGCTGAATTCTAATGGTGAAAAATAGAATTTGATTTATTAAAATATTATATGTAAAAAACTAAAAAAAAATCTTTTTTGGGGTACAAACCCTCCCAAAACACCCCTTTGGATAGAGCGATATGGTTGGTTTTCGAACTTAAAGTCATAAATGTTGTTTTACACGTATAAACGTGTATAAAGTCAATTTCATCAAAATCAGACCATTTTTACGAGAGTTATCGCACCCACGGACATACTGTTCAAAACTATATATATATATATATATATTAAAAATTAATAAAATAAAACCCGAGTATCCTTGTTCAGTAATTTTATATTTAATCCTTTTATTATATTAAATATATTATATTAAAAGTTTAAATAGAAAACTCATAAACAAGGGTACTCAGTTTTTATTTTATTAATTTTTAATATAATAGCAGCCCTTACCAGTGAATCTAATAACAATTTCACTATATATATATATATATATATATATATATACAGTTTTGAACGGATGGTGTTTTTCGCATCTGGGGACCTCAAAACAAAAAGTTATCATGGTCTCGGGCTTAAGTCTTACCATGAAACCTACGTTATTATCTTCTTCCCTATAAGGGAAATTCGCTAAAAATAGAACATCAATCGAACCATGTGTTTATACTAGTTCACCACCAGACGATCACAAACGTTTAGACATGAATTTCATTTAACTAATTTACTACGGCAGCGGAATGTCTAACTCAGCCCAATTACAGTAATAATCTTGATAGTGAATCTGCTGCGTAAACGTCTCTATTTGAGCTGCTCACGCTGTATAAAGTTTATTTTTGGTTTATGACACTATAAAAGTTCCTATGTTGTAATTTTGACTTGGACGGTAATGGAAGCCAAAACTTAAAATTAATTTTCTATTGAGAGAAACATGTTTTATAAAATAAAACATGGTGGGTATTGACACATTTGCAGATAAATCAATACTCACAGTTTAACAAAAAATTCATTGAAATACGTCTAGACATTATTGCTAGTGGATTAAACAAAGGGATTGTGTTGTAATTTTCTCATAGGCTATTATATGTGCTAAAATAGGTGTTAATCGTGGATAAAACGGAAATTTAAAATACCCCCGTCGCAACAAACCTGCATACTCAGCGAATGTACAATGAATATATAACATAACACATTAAAACACTTAACAGGATTCATAAGAAATATTTTTACAATCAAGCTATATTTAAAATATGAATTATTCTCGATAAGAATACCATTGGGGATGAGTACGCAGGTTTGCTGCAACAATGAACACAAAATAAAGGGGTTTTTATGCAAATATCAATAGAACTCATCTTAGTGAAGTCACATACCAAGTTTCAGCCATATACATTCATGAATAAGCGATGTATAACATTTTAACTATTTTCCATAAGAATAACATGGGGACCAAGTACCTAGGTTTGCTGCTGCGGGAACCATAGGCGAAAAATTTTGTTGTGCAAACAACAATAAACCACAACAAGATGAAGCCATATACCAAATTTCGTCAGTTTATCTTCATAAATAAGCGAGATATACAATTTTTATTTTTCTGCATAAGAATAACACTAGACAACGTACTGTGTTTAGCACTTTCAGTATCTCAGTAACCAATTGACGTAGAGCAATGATCAAAATTCCAAATTTTTTTATGCTTATTTCAATGATACAAATTAAAATTTGATTTAAATCAAATGTACATATCGAAACGCCAAAAAAACCTTTTTTGGTGTACAAAACACCCCAAAAAATCCCCTTCGAATGGTGCGATTCGTCTGGTTTTCGAACTTGTTCAAATAAATGGTACTTTACTCGTTTGTGTCAAATTTCATTAAGATCGGACCTTTTTTACGAGAGTTATTGTGCTTACAGACATATATAAAAATTTGAACAAATGGTGTTTTTGGCATCTGGGGACCTCAAAATGAAAAGTTATCATGGTCTCGGGCTTATGTCTTACCATGAGACCTACGGGATTAGCTTCTCCCTTAGGGGGAAATTCGCTAAAAATAAACGTCTTCATAACAGGACAGACCGAGGGCCTTCAATTCAATATCACAACTAGTTTAGTCGTTCCAGTTATTATCAAAATTACCAGAAATTACTTTTATGGTGAACCGTACTGAGACGTTCTTTTGTAATTTTTTAACGTGGGCTCTAAAAGTTAAAATTAATTTTACTCTGAAGGGTGCATTCAAAAAATAAAACCGACGCATCTACAAGCCAAGAGATTTAATTTAAACCCGTATCCAAGTCACTGAAATTAGTCCAGTAATTATTTATGGTGGATTGTACAAAGCAATCTTTCTGTAATTTTAATATGGGATTTTATGGGACATAATATTTTTATTTGATTGATTTGGAATTAGAAAAATATATTTAACTAAAAGAAAAGTATCGATAGAACATTTACAGGCCAATCTACAAAAACACATTGAAATCCAAACAATAGTTTTTGCAGGAGAATTTACGAAGGGAATCTTATTAAAATTTAACATGGACCCTTATTGGTGCTAAAAATGTTAAGTCATTTTTCAAATGGGAAATCGTACTATACAAAAACAATATCTATGACACATTCAATTTATTACAAAAACCACAGAAATCGGTCCAGTGGTCTTTGCTAGCGGATTTACAAAAGGAATTCCATTTTAAATTTTAGATTAGTTAGATTAATGTCTATCTGGATGGCACTGTACTTTTATGTACCAGTAATTAATATTTTACGTGAGAGTATCTCATACCCTCTATAAGTATAGCTTTCGAGAGATGGAGGTAGTTAGTGAAGAGACCTCAGAAAGGTCAACACCTCTCCAAACGGGCGGTGCAAACTAGAAATGTTTCTTGACTGGATCTTCCTCTTGCTTAGATTCGCTAGGTCTTAGTCCAAAACCTCACTAGCAAAACTGTCAAGCCCACAATCGCCAAGCAACCCTAATCCCTTGGTGTGCGATCCATCCATTTGTAAACACCTGCGGCCGCAACACTCGCTACACACGTCGCGCGTCGTCCGGCGCTCGCATGACCAGAGGCGGTGATGGCGATGGCGGCGACGATGGTATCGTGGAGTCCGGTCGTGGCCCCGCCTCCAGGCCGGGGGCGGAGTCTACTAATGAGGTCACTTCATCATCTAACATTTCCTTAGGTCCATGCTAAACAGTGGCCGCCGTGTCGGAATGCAGACCGAACCACTGGATAATTGTCTTTGTAATGATTTAACCTGTACACGCTTCAAGGAGACCGGCCTGCTACCGCTGGAGAAAAAGACAACCGCTTCTAGATTAACCGCTCCGGCTCTCCTCTGTGTAATTAAGTACGCTTTTATGTTGGAAATTTCCGTTTCGAGTAATAACCTTTTTCTCCACCGGTGGGTCTCGAGTCTGGTTTGTGTTATGTTTAATTAATCCTAGGCTTGTGATGCATTTGTTATCTGTACCCGTTTTTGCGCTAGATAGCTTTTATTTGTCGTTGCTGGTTTACATTAATGATTTGTTTGGGTTTTTGCGCCCCGCGACGGAGTTCAGGCACCTCTAGTATTTGTATTGCGAAGACTTTGAAAGCTTCTTGAACCCATCTCCGATCCATCTGTTCAGCTTTTCTTGTAATTAATCTGGTTGTTGAGGGGTTCAGTTTCAGTTTTGAGGGAAAATTTAAAAATCTTATATATTTGCAGAACCCTCACAATTTGTTTCCTGATCGTTAAATATTTGTTTAATGGTGTTTCGCTTGGCAATTATAGAAGAATTACTACATTAGTAAAATAAGGTTGGATTACAAGATTCAATACATAACGCACTTTAATGACTTCAAACACGATTTGTAAACAAAATATTTGTTGTAAAAGAATTCAATAGTGGGTTAAAATAGAATTTATAATATTGTATTAACCATATTTGCGCTGAAACACGCTGAACGGAGAATATAGAAGTATTAATAATAAGTATTAATAAAGGGGTGTGATTTAATAATAAGATGTGTCCAGTTAGTGAAACAGTCAGACACTTGGTTTTGGCGCAGCCAGGGGAGGCATAATATACACTGGGGTCTGATCTAATAGCCCAGGTCAGACACAGCGAGTACTCGGGTCTGACCTAACATTTAAGAGAGACAAAAGACAGAGTGGAAGTCAAACGTCAGAGTACTAGAGTCTAACAAAACAGCCAAGAGGGACAGAGTTCTCGCTTTAATTGACCCAGAAAAATTAATACAAAATGCATTTATTATTTTTAAGTAATTATGTACAAATTATTAGGGTCTAACGTAGAAACCCCTAGTAATAGTAAAATAATTATACCATAACCTTCTGGCAGGCAAATAATGCAAGGGCGTAGGATAACTTTGTATAAATATAAGTGTTCAAAACTCATTGGAATTCGACATCAAAACTCGGACAGGCTTAACTTAATAACTTAATCTCTTCATTTATAGGGTTTCGGTTTCATCTTCAAATGCCGATATGATAAAAACTACAAGAACCTAACTATCGTAAATACATTGATTTTCGATCTAATTTTTACTAAAATGTGACACTGTCTGAATACGGTACACCTTGGATTATCCGGACGCGAATCATTCGGATCCCGGATTAACCAGACAGGGTTGTCCGAAATAAAAAAAAATGTTAATAATCTGTCAAAACGCAATTTTGTTACCCACGCTAGAGCCTTTTAAGTCTTAGAATCAACCTAAATAAATAAATGTATG
Organism: Allygus modestus; assembly: GCA_963675035.1. NCBI lineage: Eukaryota > Metazoa > Arthropoda > Insecta > Hemiptera > Cicadellidae > Allygus > Allygus modestus. Next base: position 70,607,702 of record OY776114.1, on the reverse strand, counting down.
CGTGAAGTAACATAGAAACTGCATGTCTAATCTTATTACACTGTTTTAACGCAATGTGCAGCATCAATATTGCAGGCGCTATCATACTGTCCCAATCGTTAGCTATGCAATGTTATAGTAGCTTCAGATTATTCGGATTTTTCACTATCCGGATCAATATTCCGCCACACTAGTCCGGATAATTCGAGGTTTACTGTACCTTTCTATAAACCGGTTTAGCATTTAAATAAAAAAAAAACTGCCCTAAAAAAGAAAACAACCTTTCATTTGTGCCTACCTAATCTTTCGTGCTACACGTAAATAGCTTATATTCTAGCAACTGCTGGAGACTAAATTCTTTTTAGGCCTTGTAAGTCTACTGTCCCCCTTGATGCCGTAACTCGTATATATGTCAGTCAGTGTCGTATGAGATTCAACCGATGTCAGACGCCAGGCTGCCGGCATATCGCTCGAGCTCTGCATGCTAATGCTTCATTTCCCACAATATGCACATACTGCCACCCTACAAGCCCTTATTCCGTTCATCCCCGCGCATACTAATCCCGGTCGACTGACGTATACCCTGTTTACAACTTGGCAAAACACCCGATATTGCTTCGCTCACTGTATTCTCCCCCATTACCCTGTGTTTATAACGCAATAATTTAACTGAATTTTATGGTCTTTCGGGGTCGGATGCGAAACTTGCTGCGGTGAAAATGGATTTACTGAAACTTTATGAAACATCAGTTTGTATTTTGTGGTAATCCCTGGTTAATATGAATGTTGTACAAGATACAGGACTATTTAAACATGAGGAATCTTTGCCGAAACCAAAGAAAGTTCACAATGTGTAATGCTTATTCTCCCTGAGCAACTTGTTTTACATTCTCGTGAATATAAAATGAGTTATTTTTACTAAGAAACCTTACATTTGCGATATTTGTCTAATAGACATACCAAACCTTTATTATAATGGTCAATAATGTTGTTGGCAGTTAACACTTTAATGGTCAACATTAGTTAACATTAACATTACATCAACACAACATCAACACATCAAGATTAATTTATTTATTGTATTAAACAATACATACTAAAATTGAATATTTTAACTTATACGTGCGTGTCAAATTATTTCACAGTTTTTCTATAAAACTCATTTTAAGATCTTAAGCGGGTGCTCCAGTTACCTGCTTCTCCCATAGTCCAAATGTTTACTTTCAGTTCCCGTTTGTCCTCAATGGATTATACAAAATTGTTGATTTATGTCTAATTTTATAAAGCAAAAATATTCCTTGCGATTTCGGAGAGCATAATTGTAATATCACAAATAATAATCATACAGTAAAATTTAAAAGCATTCAGTCGTTTAGATTACTATTATAGGTTAACTATTTTCTGTATTACAATTTGGCTCAATGAAATCACTAGGTATTTTTAGTGAATTTCCTATGGAAAGTGAACTATTAGCCGGGACCACCATAGAAGTTCCTAACGTGACCCCCTGAACACGTTTTGGGGGGTCGCTAACAACTTCATATATATATGTGTGTGTGTGTGTGTGTGTGTGTGTGTGTGTGTGTGTGTGTGTGTGTGTGTGTGTGTGTGTGTGTGTGTGTGTGTGTGTGTGTGTGTGTGTGTGTGTTGCACTCAAGCGGTCGCATTTTTTGTCCGATTTACTTCAAATTTGGTTGGGACGTTCTTTTCTATAATCAGTTGGACAAGTTCATTGGGCAAACCAATCAGAAAACTCTAAACCCCTTTTTTGGTGATTAATCTTTCACATTTCGAGTTTTCTGGCCCAAAAAGGGTCAGAAAAGCCCCGGATGCAAAATTAATGCATCTTAAAAGATGGAAATTTGTGAGGCGGAAGTTTTAAGTCCTCACTCATCATTCTAGTAAAAATGTTTACCGAGTTATTAAAGAAAATGCGTGTCGACTAAACACAGTACGTTGTCGTATGGGGGTTTTAAATTAGAAAAGCCTGTTATTCATTTGTTGGTAGTCTTTTATCATTGCCAGCAACCTCACGCCGACTTTAATCCTGACTTGACCTTCTCCTAACATTATAATGCGCAAAATTGCAGTCTCAGCATTGCAGGTAAATGAAACCAGAACCATCAGAACAGCCAAAAAATCAGTATTTTCAGATTTTAATAAAAATTTGAACAAATGTATGTTTTCACACTGGTTTTAAGTTTTAAAAGTTATGTATGTGGAAATTCACTTCCCTTACGACAGCGTGCTGCGTGCGAATTAGTTTGAATTTAAAATTAACCATAAATCAATAATTTCAAGTAATCTATTGAGGAGGGACGGAATTTGAAAGTTATCTTTGACCTTATGAGAGGAGCAGATAGGAATTGGAAATACGTGACTGGAGCCCCCTCTTAAAGAAAATCCTACACTCTAATATGAGTAAGGTTTGCTTGCTTGCTTGCTTGTGACACGGATTTAAAAAACGGCTCCAATGATTTCCTTAAAATGTTGGAAATAACTAATTTCTGGGATAAAAATAAATTCTAGGCAGGCCTCATACCCAGAAAAAATCAAATAATGTAAAAAAAAAATAAAATGAAATGTTAAAAAAATTAACATTGGGCTTATGGAGTTTCAATTCAAAACAAAAGAATTGTATCAGCTGTTCATAATCAATCAGGGAACTGTCAAAGTAATACTTATTGTTGTTTATGATTATTAACATGTGGTTTCCTGAGAGCAGAGATTAAAAGATTTGATTGATTTGAGATTACATATATAGAGTAGTGAAATAAATCAAAGTAAACATTGAGCTATAAATAACAACTGGAGTGACCTTAAAAATGTAGAAAAGAGGCAAATGAGTTGTACAAATCGGATTATCAGTAGGGGGAAGTGGTGAGATATTACTCCAACTCATCTAAACAAACTGATTGGCTTTCCCTCGAGCAAAGCTTGGCCCCCCAGGTACTTGTAACTTATCGTTATAACTCATCGTGTTTGCAGCACTCCCAATGTCATAGGCACTGCAGCACTGTCATAGGTTTGCAGCACTGTCAATGTCAGTGTCTGTGCATAGATTATGAGTATTTCCAACAAACCAAGGAGATAAGACTGGTTCAGTAAAGAGCAGTAGGAGGAAGTTATTTTCGCCAGTGCTATCTAAACGTTGGCACTAAAAGTGATCCACTGCCGGTCACTAGGTCAAAGGTCAACGGCGCAAGCCAGCTTAGCTGCTCATTCATGCTGCAACTGTGACGGGAAGCTGTTACGAAACCAATGAATGGAAGATGACTTTGATAAGGTCACATGTTATATTGGAAAATATTGTTCATAATGGAATGCAGCAAAGTAAATGGTCATTCATTTTGTATAGCTATTCTTATTGATTTTAATTTTAAATTGATACAAACATAATTCAATAACATTTATTTGATTGTTCGAGAAGATGACGATGATTACTATGTAATTGAAAGGCTCGTTAAAATAAATTAAATTTTGTTGATTGATGTATGTATTTAAAAGTAGGTGGTATATATAGCATTGCGTATACAAATATATCAAAATACATTTTAATATTTAATATTAAGCGCTGTAACTTTTGAGGTATCAAATATAAGTAACCAAAAACGAGAGTTTTCAAGAATAAATCTCTACAAAATAAATTTTAAAGACCTATGTAGCCATTAAAATAATCTAATTTCAAAAAAGGGTGGGTTTTATTTGGATGAATTTTAGAATGTTTGACAAGATAAGTTTGAGGTTAGGTTGGGAGTGTCATAAAATGTGTCTAAATGTCTCTTCAGTGTTTGAAATTGTGTTTATGTATATATGTGTGAAATCTAGGCGAAATCCTTCGTGTCAAGGATGAAAACTTTTACAAAGTATGTTTCATATACATCCACTGATGATGATGACCTGACATCGATTTGTATTTATAACTTTTTGGATTGTTAAGTTAAGCCTAGAAATAATATAAATAAACAATCCAGAAGTTGCATATATTATGAGAATGTTTCTGTTAAAAAAGGCTAAAATATATCCAGAAAGTAAGATGTTAATTTTTAGTACCTTGAGGGTCTTTAAACAATTGGAGGGTCATCAAACTGTTAAGTAGTCGTTTAACACCTTGGTTTAACACTAAATAAACATTGCCACTGGTTGGGCTATGGCCATGGTAACTTGTTATAGGTATTGCGCGTAAGTGCCTGGAAGCTTCAGCGTCCACGCTTGCACTGTAAGCCATTTGTCTTAGAAAATAACTATTACAATCGTTGCTTTAGGTAAGTCTTAACTTGCAGACATAATAATCCGTAATTTTCCCGCTGTATTGTTTGTTAAATATCACTAGATAATTACATTTTTGTGTTACTCCACATCAGCTGAAATTTTTCCATGCACAAATTTCGATGACACATTTCATTTAATAATTTTAAGTTAGTAACCAGCAAACCGATATATTTTCCAATGTATATTTTAGGTCATTAGATTATGTATTTTTTATGTTGGGAGGGCAACCTTCCCTCCTTTTTTTCTAAAACATATAATATCCGTTTCACTTTAAGAGGGGGCTTCGGTCACGTTAACGTTTAAAGCCCGTCCCCCTCATGTTCATTTTAAGGATACAAATATCTAGGGATTCCAGCGAGCAAAATTCCTATATCATAAGAAAAAAAAACACTTTATTTTCAGCCATAAAAATCGACATATTGAATAAATTGAAATTATGTTGGCTTTGTTTGTTGTTTTTTTAAGTTTTACTAGGTTTTTTTGGTTTGTTGGACTTGTTGCTGGATTTTTACTATTCAAATTTAGCTCACTTATATCGTAAGGTGTATTTTTACTCATTAAAATGAGCTGTACATCCAAGACAGTGGATAATCCATTGAGGAGGATAATCGGACTTACGGATAATCCAACTTTGGCCTTTCGGAGGCAGCATATTATATGCTGCATATATAAATGCCAAAAGCTTTTTAACTGTTTGTATTAATCACGATAGCCAATGATTCAATCTATTAACTTTTATTTTAATCGACTATTTGGCGCTATATCATTAAAATAAAATAGTATCATTACTCATTTTCAACAATTATTTGTTTACAATTATCAGTTACAAATTACACATATATATACCGTATTAAAACAATTACATTATTGGAGCTTATCAAACAAAATTAAGGATTGTAACAGAAACAGTCCCTAGTTGCGCTAAATCTCCAGCAGACGGCGCTAGCGGCGGCGCAGATAAGAACGAAATCGGTGCGGAACAAACGGAACGAGGCTGTTCCGATGTTCCTCCCTTGTAGGACAAAGGGGCTGGGTTTATCCACCCGGTGGCGTCTTTAATTAAGAATTTGCATGTTAACGAATGCGGAACACGGGGCCATGATATATCTGCAATTTGTTCCCCCGCCTAGCCTACAGATGAACCACTACTAATAAATTGCCTAATTTCCACGGATTTCAGTGTTCTTAACAAGACTTTTAGTTTAATCCAGTCCGTGTTGGATATCTTAATTGCGGTTGTAAATCTAGCTACAAGGCCGACTTAAGTTGTTTCCCGGGGAATTATGGGTGTTCCCGGCCTTTTCTATGTTTCACCTCTATCTTTGGTGATTTATAGCTTTTCACGTTTAATGCAGACAAGTCCTTTTAGCTAACGTATTTTGACAAGATTCTACACTTAAAATTATAACAAAGTGTCCCCACCGCAGCAAACCTGAAGCTATATATCTACCTAACCACTCCTTGAGTTTGCATCAAAATACGAATATTCTGAATGTATAAAATCCCAATACCACTGACTCACTCACTCATCACGAAATATCAAAAACCACAAAACGGATTGAAATGAAATTTGGAACATACCTTCCTCTTGGGTCTTAGGTGCTCACTAAGAAAGGGGTTTAAGAAATTCCCTTAGGGCTCTGCCCCACAGGGAATAAAAGGTCCAATCCTGTGTTATTCTTATGGACATTCACTTCACGTTTGAGTTGATGACAATACAAACAGCTGATCTTGATTCGTAGTAGTTCCACGGGCTAACCACAGAATGCAGCACACACAACTGCCAGTTTTTGTACATTAAGAATATTTATAAATAATTGGTATCAGGAAACTGACACATACTTTCTCCCTTTTAGCCCCACTTTAATGAATAAATTACTTTTTATTTACTAAATATAGAATAAAAAGCACGGTCGAATGTATAGACAATCTTGTAAACAAGTTGTTTTCAAAAAAATCCACCAAATCCCTTTTTAGGAAACACTACATAATCCATCGCTACACACGTTGTTTTAAGAGGGGAAATGCCCCCTATTCCCCCCCTCAGGGTTATTTAGGGGCAAAATATTTCGAATTTCCTCTGTTGGTCAATGCTAACTTGACAAGCATATCAAGTTTGAACGAAATTGATCAATAAATAAGAGAGAAATAGTAATTTTTGTATTCTCCTTAAGAATAACATTGGACAACCTACTGCGTTTACCGCAAAATGAAAATTTAAATTTTCTCCGCAACCAGTAATCGTAGAATAGAAATTCATAATACTAAATTATTTAGTTTTTTGAGCTCTTTTTAACGTTGAATAATAATGGTTTTTATATATTTTTTTTAAATAAAAAAATAAAAATAAACTTAATTTTTGATATTTTAAGTCTTGTAATTTCTGAACCCGAATTTTTACAGAAATGCGAGTTGTGTCATTTTGTTGGAAAACTAAAGTTCTACAAACGACTAAAGTTTAATCAAAATCGTCAGAACCGTTTTTAAGACATCTTGATTTTTCATGGTTTTTTGCGGTATTTGGGGGTTAATTACCCTTTAAAATAAAAAATTAAAAAAAATTAAAAAATACCTGGAGATATCGTGAATTAGTACCTACATACCAAATCTAATAAAAATCGGACCATTGGTTAGGGCTCTAGGTCTGTACACATCCATACAGATAGACAGACACACAGAAAACGCTGTCTATCTGTATCATGTAAACATCACTTTTTTGGGTTCAGGGAGAACCAAAACGAATATTTCCACTAATAACTCAAATTCGAAAATTTTGACGAAAACAATTCTTTCTCCATATACTATGTAAGGGGGAGAAAGTAAAAAGGATTTTGGTTTGATTGGTTGTATATATATTTGAAGTTTATGGACTCGGACACCGTTGGACCGTTTGCCATGATATATATATATACACACATATATATATACAAACACACACACACACACACACACACATATATATATATATATATATATATATATATGTATGTGTGTGTAACATTTCACGGAGAAGGTTTTTAAGCTATCAATTTCGTCCTAACTCAATTGGGTTCCTCCCAAGAGGCCCAAAAGGGTTCCCATATAAACATTATGGAAAGATATTGTTGTTTACATAAAAGCTAATGACATGTTTACTTGGACAGGTGATCTTGGTGATATTGGTTTTAGTTGGTAGTAGTCAAAGGCATGACAACGTCTGCCGGGAAACAGCTAGTTAAGAATATATTAAGATTATTTGCGGGACGAAGCCTGCGTGAACATCTAGTATAATGATGTAACATTTAATAAATTCTCCGTGAAAGTAACATTAGACTTATAATGCATGTTTTTTGCAGCAGGGACCCCGAAAAATGGGGTTTTAGGCAACAATCAATCGGCAACAACTATATTAAGCCACATACAAGGATTGTTATTCTTATGATTAAACATTAGACAACGAACTGTGTTTAACACTTAGAATACTCTGCGACGGATTGGCGCACAACAAAAATGTAAACACCAAAACAAATTATAGTTTTTAAAGCTGAACTCATTGGTAAAAAGTGAGGTGTATAATTAACAACCTTTTCCCCCTATAATCACAAGGGGAATTTTAATTAAGCGTTTTTTGGATTTTCTCTGCAACCATTAACTAATGATTAAAAATAAGAAATTATTTGTTTATTTTAATTTATAAGAGATGGTAAAAACCTAAATTAAGTTGTAGGTTAAAAATTACAAAAAATAATGTTTGTACAACTTTCCATGGTCCGATCTATTTGGTTTTCAGACTTAAAAGTCGTAAATATCACTAAACATTTCTGGCAAATTTCTTCAAAATCAGACGTTTCTATTAAAAGCAACTATTTAAATGGTTAATCGGGTGCTGCAAACTATTGAAATGGTTAAGTTGTGTGCTGCGAACTATATAATAATATGTACGAACAGTGTTTCTGGCACCTTGGGGAAAACAAAAAGCCATATTACTCTGGGGGTTAGGTCTTACCATCCCGACCTACGGTATTACCTAATCCCTACACTACAGGAGAAATTCGATAAAAACGAACAAGTACATTAGCATAGTAAATTGTCAATATACAGGGTGAATCTCGTAAGTTGTCCAGTATTGATTTCAGACAAACCGTTGGTCCTACGATGATGAAATAAAATTATTTCCCACTAAACCAACCCCAAGGAATAACGTAAAAATATTTTTAACGATTTTCAAATACAGGGTGTACCAGAAACTGAGGGTCACTAGTCCGAATCTACGAAATATCAAATACAAACGTATATCATGATATACATCAAATTAAGCTCTTTTCAATCCAAACCATTTGGCGGAATCGGATTTTGATTATTATTGATTCATTTCAAAATGGCGGCTGTTTTTGTGAAAAAATTAGTATTTTTTTGAATACCCTGTATTTTTCTTAAAAATGCAGATATCTTGATTCTTATTCAAATATCGCATTCCTTATGAGCTAAGCTTTATTTTGATATGCAACACTTCAATATTATCTCAAAAACAAAAAGTTTCAAAAATATCAGTTTTTGAAAATATGTACATAGCCAAAACTCAAAAATTTCAAATAGCACCATATGTCAAATAGCATATCATTTTAAAGGTATTGCAATTCTAAGAAACTTTCAAATTTAAACCTTATGCGTATCTATTTTGGTTTTCGAGTTATCAACAAAAAACATGTTTTCCCACATTAAAACACATGTTATTTGTTAAACATGGTGGTAAAGGCTGGACCATAGTTCTATTACCACCATGTTTAACAAATAACATGCGTTTTAATGTGGAAAAACATGTTTTTTGTTGATAACTCGAAAACCAAAATAGATACGCATAAGGTTTAAATTTGAAAGTTTCTTAGAATTGCAATACCTTTAAAATGATATGCTATTTGACATATGGTGCTATTTGAAATTTTGAGTTTTGGCTATGTACATATTTTCAAAAACTGATATTTTTGAAACTTTTTGTTTTTAAGATAATATTGAAGTGTTGCATATCAAAATAAAGCTTAGCTCATAAGGAATGCGATATTTGAATCAGAATCAAGATATCTGCATTTTTAAGAAAAATACAGGGTATTCAAAAAAATACTAATTTTTTCACAAAACAGCCGCCATTTTGAAATGAATCAATAATAATCAAAATCCGATTCCGCCAAATGGTTTGGATTGAAAAGAGCTTTAATTTGATGTATATCATGATATACGTTTGTATTTGATATTTCGTAGATTCGGACTAGTGACCCTCAGTTTCTGGTACACCCTGTATTTAAAAATCGTTAAAAATATTTTTACGTTATTCCTTGGGGTTGGTTTAGTGGGAAATAATTTTATTTCATCATCGTAGGACCAACGGTTTGTCTGAAATCAATACTGGACAACTTACGAGATTCACCCTGTATATAGACCCTAATAATATCAAAGTGTAATGCATCCTCTCACATATAAAATTTATTGCTATAGCCAACTGATATTTTTTGAAATACTATTACTTTATTACCGTCAATTTAAGTTTATAAACTCAACTTCACGAAAAATAATAAATCTGAAATAATCATCAAGACTTTCAAATATGATTATACAAAAGAAACATCCCTCAAGATCGGATTGGGCTAATCTATAAGTAGAAGCAAGTACTATAATAGCGGACTGTACTCGTAGAGCCAGACGGCGCGTGGTGGCTGAAAGTAGTTAGAGTTGCTCGAAACCATTACATTTAGATATGATGATTGTTTAACTGCTTATAACACTGCGCTTGCCCTTTATGCACTGTACTATCACTATTCTCGCTCGTCTATTTATAGACGTACTGAGTTGCACAACAACGCTATGTCGGTCATTATCTCAAATTTATGACGTCACAGTCGTTGAGAGTGCGCTAGTTTGGTATTAAAACTATTAGTATATATTATTAGTCGTGTGGTGTTTTCTAAACTGAAATAACGTTGTCTAGTTTAATAGTGACGTTGGAAAATAAAATTCTCCAACTGTCTAAAGTATAGAATTTTGTTGATATAAATAAAACCTCAACTGCCCGTCACCATTAATAGGCCTGGGCGGCGATCTAAAGACAGCTTGTCACATGGGCAAGCCAGTGGTGATCACTTGGAAAAAATATCATAGCGGTCAAGCTGGGATCGAACCTACACCTGACCACGGCTGACATGCGAGGCCAGCGCTCTACCTATGAGCTACCGACTTTGGTATACAGGCCGGATACAGTATACTACAATTCTTAAAGAAAAATTGTTTTAAGAAAATTTTAAGTAAAATTATATTCCTACTAATATTGTAACTATAATTTGAATTCGTAATCAGAAGCTCTCTTATGGGAAATAATAAAACTTTAAATTGTTCTTATCCCGTAAATGATGTTTTATTTGTGGTAAGATTTTTAACTTAGTACACAGTTAATAGTTGCTGATGGCCTGAAGAAAAACATTTTTACTTTTAAAGGTCTACCAAAATGAAAACGTAATTTACTGGATTGTTTAAAATTTAATTTGAAACTGTACAATTTTGATAATTGTTTGGCAACCAATCAAAAATGACTTTTTTACTATTAACGCAGGTAAATTATGTTATGTCTATTGGCTTATGTCTTTTGTCTATTAAAGGGGAAATATTTGAAACACGAATGTTCTAGTATTTAAGTAAACCCTACGATTTACAGGGTATTTGGAATTTGTTTCTAGGGTCAATAAGAACAAAAATGACAGTTAAACATATGCCATATCTCGCTCCGTTTCCCATCTGTATGTATTTTAATACAAATATTTCATCTTAGAAACCATTTAGAGATAACCTGACCAGTTGGAACGTGATTTATTCCTAACGCGTTGTTTATGATACCTCATTATTAAATAATAATTGTCCAGCTTAAAAAGTTGGTAGGTAAATATTTTTTAAAGATCACCCTAACTATACATGAGATTTTGCAATCTGTCAAAATAAAGGTCTCACTATTTTTGGTAATTTGCATGCAATTTTCACAATTTTATCCCTAAATATTTCAATTACTCAGAGCTATGGATGGAGCTAGTGATTTTAAAAATCTTTATCATCTTTAAGGTCAAAATCGTGTATATCTTTGAATGTAGATTAATTTTTCAAAAGTTTGCTATTTCTAGTATATTAAGCGTTCAAGAAAAACTACCACAATTTTGAAACGATAAAACCTGAAATAGTCAAGTTTATTATCCAATTATCCTTAAGAAAATAAACATACTAAGTTTCAAAACAATATCTGGATTCAGTGGTTCCTATATAGTGGTTCATAAACATCCGGTATACTAAGAAACCTTTAGAGGTAAACAGATTTAAAGATGTTTAATTGCATTTGTTTATCGTTTTTAAAGCCTATAGAAGTATTTGTATTGTTCAACATAAAACAGATCCACCACATACAAAACTTCACTATAATACATAATGGGAAGAGTAATAAATCAAAATCAAAGAAATAAACACAACTTAAGTAATTAGAGATTTTATATTATTACATAATAAATTACAAAAGGTAGTAAAATACAGGCATAATATATTCTGACTTATACACTATTTATGATATTTGTTTGGCAGATAAATATTATAATTATGTTTTCATGACGTAAGTTATACAGATACTTCTTTCTCAGTTTTGGTCATAGCTTATTCAGAATGTTTGCTATTACTTATGATGATTATTTTTTAACCCTGCCATTTATACGTTTATTATACAAACACCGCATATTGTTGCATCATCATAACTACAATGGTAAAACACTCGTTGATCAAAGGACAACTTATGCACAAAGGGTGGATGGGTATTAGCATAGATAATATTGTAGGGGAACGAAGTGAGACAATACGACATTTTGTGGCGGTGTAGTGGCAACACTGATACATATGCAAGCAGGGCTGTTCCGCGATAACAGCTGAGATACCGGTGACGTCTCAAGCGCCAAGCGCCAGTGCTACCACATTGCCCAGATATGAATAAGTCAGCTGTTTCACCTTCGACCCGGCCGGACTATGTAATATGTGCTGCTGAGTTGACCATCATCTGCTTTGTTAAAGCGATTTTACATTTGTTTACTGATTTGGATATTCTTCTAATTGACCCAGTGGAGTTTTCTGTATAATAAACTAGTGTGTGGATTAGTTTAGTTTGTTACACAAAGGTCGTTTATGACCCACCCCTGAAGATTGATAATCAAAATTGAGATTTGAAAATTCTCAGGGTTTTCAATTTTCATTAGTCAAACCTTTTGTTGATTAACTTAGTTTTTAATATTGTTTTTTGTATGTGACTCGTTTTTTTAACTTGTTCTAACTTGATCTATATTATAGTCTGTTAATATTTAAAATCGATGATTGTTACTGTTAGAAGGCAATTATTTATTTGTGCGGCCTTTAAAATTCAGATAATCAATAAGATGGTTCTAATAAGATAGAGACATCTAGTTAGAGACTTTTGTACTGAAACCACTCAACGTGAAAAAATATTTGTTGTTAAATGCCCTATAGTGCTTTACGCTAACTATCCATAGCAAAATGTATTGCCTTAATGCCTAGTATGATTATTAATTATACAGGGCCGCCACATTTATATATTAATTGACAATTTAAAATGGCCGCCATTTTGAAACCGGAAGTGCCATTTTTTATAAATCATAAGGGAAATATAAATTACTAAAACCAACTTCTATGCAAACTTTTAATTTCATATCTCGACCCACTACAGAGGCAAAAGCTTTTATTTAAAAAACACATACAGACAGATAGACAGAAAACTAAGTGAGATAGGAATATACTTTATAGGACAAATTTGGGTTGTTTTGACCTATACAATAAATTGGTGAAGTTTGGGTCAGTAATTTCAGGACACATGTATAATTGCACACCATGTACTGTGGTTAAATAGGACCATAGTGATAGCGATAAGCATATGCTTAGTGGATCAAACTGGGTTTAATTAATTGAATTAAGAAACTAGGTTTCTAAATGTATCTCTCGAATTGCTAACTTTCAAACCCCTCCTTGACGGTTGTCCAAAGTTGCCTTGCCCTTGTTGATTTATGGCAAATTCCCAGCAATGTCAGTAAGTTAAATATCACAAATAATAATTGTTCAAACAAATCTCAAAATAATTGGTATTCGCGATTTTTCTGTGGAGTTATCGATCTGTGTGTAAAGTTTTTTGCTCACTGAACTCGTAGGTATTTCTTGTTCGATTTATAAATAAACTATTTTGAATAAGCAATTGTGAAAGGATGGGATTTTAAGATAACATTGCCCTTATGGGAGAAGCAGGGATAACGTTGAAATGTTACGTGAATGAAGCACTCTCTTAATATATTTATTTGGAAAAATAAATAAATTCAATAATTAACTTAGCCAGTGAAATACAACATCCGCTAGTGTCGTACAGGCAATATTTCACACATCGCAGCTCACAATATTTCACATTGCAGCTCGTGCATCGTTCCCTCACATCGAAGCCCACATGACACAGCAAGTTTTCCCTCACACAGTGACGGGTCTATCACGGGATTATAGGCACAGACGGCCACCCTCCCGGCGCAATCACTCCCTTATTTTCCGCGTATTTGGCGCAACTTTCCAAGCCATATACCGCGCGCCAATATTTGCGCAATGAGAGCGCAATCCGAGGGGAGGCCACGACTTCATTAACTAACCGTTTACACGGTCGTGTCGACTTGTTTGCGCCGTGAAATCGCAGATTTATTAGAGTTCGGGGCAGTTCGGCGTGATCTAAACCTATCAATAAATATCTTTGGATGGGCCAGCGAACACTAAGTTACATTGGGCTCCGGATCTCGAAACATTTCGTCTTTAGATACCTACCCCTCCCATAATACCAATGTTAATTTTCAAATTTCGTCCCTTCTCATCGGATTACCCTAAGTTTTGTGGTTAGTTTTGAAGAACAAGAGACCAAGAGAACTTAGAGATTTCAGTGAGCAGAATTTTAATATCACAAATTGTTAACCCGTAGCAAAAATTGTTAATCGAGAATATATTGGAATTGTATTGAACGATTACTATTTTTGATATCAAAATTCTCCTCACTGAAAACGATAGGTGCTTTTTTGCTCTATAAAATGAGCCATAAATTAACGATTTCGGATAAAGCGTTCAGAAGTGACGACATTTTAAAGTTAACTTTGGTTTTATGAGAGAAAAATATAGAAGCTGATGGTTGGAGCTTCCTCTTGACTATTTGTGATATCAAAATTCTGCTTACTTTGAAATCACTTGGTATTTCTGTTCCATAAAATGAGCCAAAATCAACTATTACTGTTAATCAGTAAAGGAGGGAAGGGATTTGAAGGATAACATTCGTACTGTAGGAGAAGCAGGGAGAAATAGGACTTGAGTCCACTCTTAAATTATACAATATTTTAACTTACTCGTTTGTTGCAACTCTCGCCCAAGTTCAAGTTCTCCGAAATGATTGGATTTTACATTGACGATCAGTATTAGCAATGTATTCATTGGTTGTAGTTTTTTGCAAGGGTAAAGAGGCTGATGAAGTAATTGATAAACATCTCAGGAAATGGAATCAAAGACTAATCTAGTTATTAGTGAATATCCTATGGAAAGTGAACGATATATATATATATATATATATATATATATATATATATATATATATATATATATATATATATATATGTGTGTGTATGCCCTCTAGCGGTCGCATTTTTTGTCCGATTTACTTAAAATTTGGTAGGGACGTTCCTTTCTATAATCAGTTCGACAAATCCGTCGGGCAAAACAATCAGAAAACTCTAAATCCATTTTTTGGATTATTCTTTCAAATTTCGAGTTTTTGGGCCCAAAAAGGGTCAGAAAAGCCCCGGATGTAACATTAATGTAAAACGAGTTCGCACGCAGCACGCTGACGTGAGGGAAGTGAATTTCCACATAACAACTTTTAAAACTCAAAATCAGTGTAAAAACATACATTTGTCCAATTTTTATTGAAATCTGAAAACATTGATTTTTTGGCTGTTCTGATACTCCTGGTTTCATTTACTTGCAAAGCTGGGAATACAATTTTGCGCATTATATTTAGAACAGTCAAAAATCAATATTTTCAGTTTTCAATAAAAATTGGAATAAATGTATGTTTTTAAACTGTTTTTTAATTTTAAAAGTTTTGTTCGCGTGCTGCGAGCGAACTCGTTTAAATTTGGTACATAGAACCAAGAATAATTGGATGAGTGTCATTTTCATGACTAAAGTCACTGCTAAAAATACACTAACACACAAATTATAAGAATTTAATGACAATTTCCGAAGTAATAAAACAGGAAATTAGGTGTAAAATGCACATTACTGAGTGTACAACTATAAACGCATGCAAGCTTGATAAAATGGAAAGTTCAGTATTCTTTAGAAAATAAATCAGTTTATTTTGGGCAACGACAATTATTCAAGAAATTAATATCACGTAAACTATATAAAGACAACTATTAGCGTCTTGGACTTCGGTTCAAGGCGTCATGGGTTCAAATCCCGGGTGTCCACAACGATGTGAGGGGTTTTGGCCGCTTTTCACCGCTTTTGACCCCTTTCCCTTAAAAACATTTTACTCTCAACAATAATGCCACTTTCTTTTTTTAAACTAAAATATCCAACTACTTAGCTCAATCCTAAACTTACCAATCGATAATTTACCACCTAATCAAATTTTTTCGTAGTAGATTATTTAAAACCACATTTTCGTAAATTATGTATCACTCTTTTCAAAAAAGATGAAATTTGTCTGAAGGGCGACAGGGCTCTGGCAGCTGTATGACACCGCTCTCGGGTGTCACGACTTGTCAATAATCCATGCGTCTTATTCCATCACTTCACTCTCTACTTTCCCCGTCATCCTCTCAATATGAGAGCGATCGGCCGTCAACTACGACGGTGACAAGTGACGGCTAAATGACACAAGTCAGCGATCACTTGGCCTCTGTTTACCACCGGCTCTCATGGTAATTCTTCACACTGGTCACTTGTTTGGACACTGAGCTGGGTGGTTGGGGTGTTGTGTCATGGAGTTTAGACATAGAGCAGGAACTGGACACAAATATCGCAGAATGTTTATTGATGGGGTTAAAACAAACACCTATTTATGCATGTGACACTCTCATATGTCTGAATGTTTACGATATTCAAATATTAATTGTGTATGAAAGGTTCTCATGTAAGATGCGTCTAACTTGAGTATCTTAATCAATAATTATGGTTCCAAAGAATTTTCTGGAGAAATAAGTCTGCTTAAATCAAATAATACATTACGAATCGAAAGCATTTTGCCAATAAAATAAATCTAGTTACTGCAAATAGCAGACAACGGGAAAGAATTAAGCTTAAATTCTCCGAAGTTGTCTAAAGTTAATTGAAAGCGGATAAAATAAATATGTATATTAAGTTCCCTTTAATCTCGGCAAGTATAAAAAATTCGTTTGAAAGAGAACGACCAATTATTGGAGACATTCCGACAAGAAACGCTACTTTGAGAGGCAAAAGAACTTCGGCGGTGATCAACATTAAACAAATTAGTGGATTATTCTGTTCAACTTAGCGAATGAGAGTTCTTTTTAAAACTCGGTCGTCCGATTTAAAAGAAGTCGAAAGAATTGAAAATGAGCCCAATTAGGTTTCGATGAAAGGCTTTCTTGTACAAAAAACCCTAATCTGCGCGGAGTTAATTGCAATCACTGTGAGCACAGAAGGGGAGGGTCGGGCCGACGTTTTTTGGACGTTTTTCAAAAACAAAGGGAAGTTTTGGCTTCGTGTCTTGGCGTCGAACAATCCCTCTTTTTATAGTTCAATAAAAAGCAGAACGAAGCCTTAATTAGGGAGGCTCATTAAGGGTAGGTCGCTGCCAATGATTGGGTGCGACCGCCTCTCGTCTGTCACTGTTCAGACCCCGATGTTCCATGTTTGAAATGCAAAGGCAGCTAATTTATGAATGGAAAATGGGATAAATAGTACATGCAAATACCTTATTACCATATTTACGAATGAAATCAATGACTGAACTTCATAATCATCGGTTTGTAATGGAACTATAAGCAAATATAAGCTATTTAAGTTAATGAAACATGTTTAATTATGACCAATCAGAAAAATCTAATCACGTGTTCTGTCCAAGCATGGTGAATGATAAACAAATCTTGATAAAACATTTGTTTGGATTCAACCACAACTGATAAAACATAATGTAGGGCTAAACAAATTTGATACCCGTCATGAAATCGAATCAATTTATTTGTTCAAACATTGGTATTATTGAAAAGTGCAAACAAACATGATAGAGCGGGCAAAACGAGTGTTGTTTTCTGTTTGAACTGCAGCGATAGATTTTGAAAATCCGGAATTTCTGTGTAACAAATTGTTTGATCGGGTTGATGCGACGCAACCAAAGTGTGTGGTTCTCTTATTTGCGAATGTCAAATATGGATAAATGATCGTTCTATCGTATGTTGTAATCGTCTTTCGTGTAACTGTGAAACCTTTCGGTATTGTTACATTTAATATACAGTATTGTACGGAAATACGGATTGTCAAAATATTCATTCTATATTGAGATGGATAATTGAAAATCAAGAAGAATCAGTATCATACAATCAAACAATTTTAAGGGTTTTCAGTCATTGTGTGTTTTATTTTTTATTTTAAACTATGGAGAAGATAATCGTTTGAAGTGTTAAATGTAGTGGAAAATTACAAAAATGCATTCCATAGTAAGAAGGAAACGTTGAGCAATAAACAAATTAAACACAATTGACTGAAAACCTACAAAGTATTCCTAGGTATATACTACTGAAAATGATGTCTTGAGACAGATGAAGAACTAAAATCAAGAATAATGTTGATTAAAATACCCTTCTAAACTAAGTAGGAATACCGTAACTGGTCCACGCAAGAATTTTGAATTTACATACATATCACTCCTCATACTGTTTGACAGCTGTTGAAAAATCGGCCCTAGGTCATTAGTGCGATATCGAGACGCGGCGAAGGGTGGACCGATTAATATCCAGCCCTTTGCATATCGGGGCTGAAGGGCTGAAGGGCAGCGGCCGGCAGGTACAGTCATCAATCATGGGATAGGACATGTGCGAATATTGCTCTGGATATGGGGTCGGGATGAAGACGCTGTCAAGTGGTTAATCCTGATGTTGATTAACGTAGGGTGAACTGAGACACGGAAAGAAATAATTAAGAATGTGTTAAAGATTTAGAGAAGTTAGTAATTAAGAGTAAAATTGTGTTTGGTACAAATTGTTATAACTTAGCTATCGAATGGTATTTTAAATTACTTAAGACGGGGTTTCAGTCATATGCTTCTATCTGATTCTCCCATAAGGATAATGTTAATTTTAAAATACCACTAAACAAATTATCACAATTTGTTGATTTGTGGCTCATCTTAAAGAGACATATGTTTTTGCGATTTCTGAGAGCATAATTTTTATATCACAGATAGTTATCCCGCAAATATTGATTATTTTATTGAACTATTAATGTTTGTGATTCAAACTTCTCCTAATCGAAATCGCTCTTGAATGAGCTCTTTTAAATGAGCAATGAATTAACGATTTTCAAATAATCTATTGAGAAGGGACGGGATTTGAAAGAAAAAAATTCCAGTAAGGAAATCTTTTTCCAAGTCAAAAAATTTGACTTGGCCTAATGGTATAAGCAAGTGGAAACGCGAAATGTTACTGCCCTAAAGGTGCGCTAAGATTGTACATCTATATTAAAATTAAACTTTTTTATGTTCATATAGTTGTAATTTTTATATTTTCTAATTCAACGATTATTTCGAGTAAATAGATAAAACTCTCTTCTCAACATGGTGGGATTAGGTATTTCAATAGAATGCGCATAAGTTTTACAATCTTCATAAATGACATCCAAACTAGGATCACTGTTTGATATTCATTCCTACGAACTCCGTTACTATCACTTTTCTCTTACAATATCTTTTCTCAATGCAATATCATGTATTTTTAGCTAAAAGAAAATCTGCTGACTTTTAAAAACAAAAACTTTTTAAAATCATTTGTTGGAAAAGTTGGTTATTCATGAGGGGTGTTTGCCAACTGTAGCAGAATCTTATAAAATTGAAAACTTCTCCTGTTAAAACAAATAGGAAATCAAATTTCAGTATGCTAGTCATTTTAGAGTATTATAAGGGATTTTACAATACAAAATTATTTGTTACATCATACAACGTATTTGTTTTACATCAACTACTACTGTTGATAACAATGAAACGTCATAGAATAATTCAGAAACATGTATATAGCATGACTTATATTACGCATGTTTACCAGTGAGATCTCTTGTTCGTTACAAAAGAAAAATGCTCTAATTTAATATTTTCGTACCTTTTTAAAGCTAGAAAGTATAAAGGTGAGGCCGAAGCTTGTACACTTGTGAAGTAAATCTTCCTTTCTGATGTTTGTATTTATGAATTGCTAACTCCTATGCAGCTTCTTTGGTTTCATACGCTATAGTATGTAGTTAGTTGTAACATATTCTTGACAAGTAAATTTTTGACACTCACCATCTTCAAGTCAACATAAAAATCGAGAAAAAATAACCTAAATCAATGGATAAATGTGCCGCAGTAAATGAAAGTGATATGAACTCAGAAAGTTTCCAAGCTTTTACAAATATTGTTAGGCCGAAATTGTAATAAAAGGTAAGACATTTTTGGATTAGCTAAAATTACTAACTTTAAACTGGCACTTAAATAAACTAAATTGAGTAACGACCATAATTAATTAGTTTAAAAACATTAAAACCAATATATCAATGAAGTACAAGTCTACAGATCAAACCAATCACCGGTCAATACGGCGGCGGTAGGCGCAGGGGGTGAGTTAACAATACAATTTGATTATCTGGAGGAAACTTCGATTATCGGGCCCTCCAGATAAATGGGCCCAGTGATAGTCGCGGTTAGAGGAAACAGTGTATCAATCAGGACTTCCGTATCCGGCGTTACCATGGCGACCACGCCACGCGCCTAGCGACATCTATCAGGCGAACCCAACAATGCTTGTCAAAACAAGATCCCGCACCCTCCCACCTCGGCTCCTTTCATGAAAATAAAATAAGAATATTTCTGGCGAGGCGTCGAACGTTAATGCTCGGGGGAGAAAGGGGAGGGAAAAAAGCAATAAAACTGACAGTAGCATAACACAATAAATACGCCGCGCACTTAGAGATGATGGCGGCAAATTAACGAACGCGGAGCTGTGATTAAGCGCGGGGAGGAACCACGGCGAGTGGGGTAGGACGAACGCGTAGGCGCGCTCGTGGTGCACAACATATATAGTGGTTTTGATGTATTAATAGCGTAAATTACATCTTTATCGCTTGAGGTAAAAGTGTTACCGCTGGACGCGTAGCGGAGCTCGGTGGTAATTTTGCGAAAAAGATAAAGACAATTATTACTCGAACTACATACACTATTTTTCCAACTGAAATTTTGGGTACACACACAACGTACAAAAATTAACTTTCGTCTATTCTGGTTGAATTTACGATATTGGGGTTACAAACGCTGAGTCAGTTAGCTTTGTCCAAAGCAACAATCAATCAGCTGTTTATTACTTCAGCGAGTGGTAAAATAAGTGGTTATGATTGGCGAAACCTTTTAAGAATTTTGTAAATAGAACAAAAATAGTACATAGCGAACATGTAAGGAACATGTAAGGTCTGCCAAATAATAACACATTATCCTACAAATCCCAGTTTGTCCCACAGGACGTTAAAATATCTGGTGAATACTACAGGAAAATTAATCCACAAGAGAGAATAAAATAGACAATATCATATGTTATATATATTACAGATGTTTTTAATTTTAACATAACATGTAAATAAACAAATACAATTTTGTGTTGGTCATATACCAATCATGTCTTAATTTTATTTCTTTTAGAATTATATATTTTAATTATTCAACTTCACGCATCATCCATTATTTTTGGTCCTCCTCAAGCGGATAGTAATTGAATTTCAGCAATGGAACAACAGTCCACTCTACTAATAAACTGATATATTATTTATCATTTTTTCAATTCTTGATTTCGTTATATTCACGCATTACAATAGCAGCAATTCAAAATGGCACCTCAAAGAACAGGAGACTTTAAACCAGAAACTTACAGAAGGTTGACGGCAATCCTGAAAACAAGACTCATCGCAATCAAAACGGCAGTCGAAACTATACAAGCGCAAGGTGAAGAAATCAGTCCCATTCAGCGGAAAACATTGAAGACCTACACGACAGAAGTTGAGAGGAAACGGGCGGACTTCGAGCAGAACTTCCAACGCGCAATATCACTTGCAGACGGAGATGCATTGTCCGACGAAATTCTCGCGGCCGACCAAAATGAAGTCGAAGACCTCTGCATTCACATTTCATCAGTGATAGATCTATTACAACCTACGGACGAGTCACAATCACACATAAGTGACAGTATGGTAACTCCAGGTACGTTTATCAATGCTACCCATAGTACAGTACGTTTGCCAAAATTTGAACTTAAAAAATTCAATGGTGATTTATCAAGTTGGACAACATTCATTAACTTGTTTGATACTTCGATACACCTTAACAACTCATTGTCAAATGTCATCAAGTTTCAGTACTTACTAAGCGTGTTATCTGGCGAACCTTTCAATTTAATTCGCAACCTAAACTTGTCTGATGAAAATTATGTAATCGCTTACAACTTGCTTCGTGATAGGTACCAAAATGACCGACGATTGCAATTGATGCACTTAAATCAGCTTCTTGACCTTCCGGAAATTTCTCTCAGTTATGTGCCCGGAATCAGACAGTTTGTCAATACATACAATGAGAACACTCAAGCCTTACATGCTATTCAATGTGAAATGCCAGATCCCAACCCTTTGTTAATTGCAACCTTATTGCGTAAAATGGATGTAGAACTACGCAAACGCCTAGAATCATCGCGAAATATGTCCTCATCCATTAATCATACCTTACCTTCAATTAAAGAAATTTTAGATTTTCTCAATCATGAATGCATACAACATGAAGATGCCACTTTTTCACTCGGTACCCTGCTTAACGACGTGCAGCTTACTAACATCTGTCCCAAATCCACACCTCAACGTTCAACGTTTCAAAGGAAAAATGCCACTTCCATTCATAGTATGACCTCTCCTGATAACAGCACATCTAACCTATGCGCTGCATGCAATCAATCCAACCACAAAACCTACTTATGTCCCATTTTTCTCGCAAAAAACCCTCAAGAACGTTTTCAATTGGTGAAAGCTAATCATCATTGCATTTCATGTCTTGGGATGCACGATTTGAAGACATGTAGGTCTCAATCAACTTGCAAAATGTGTCACAAACGACACAACACTTTGTTACACTTCAACTCTAACAAATCGGATGGCATTTCTCATTCGTGCACTTCTAACGTTCATACTATCAACCGCAATTCCGTTGATCTCGCAGTCAGCAATCCAAACAATGCGGATACATCCGTTATACTAAGTTCACAAAATCAGTCTACCCAGACCAATAAACCAACCATGGTTTTACTAGGCACTGTCATGCTTAAAATACGCATATCAAATGGCGTATCTCATACATTCAGGGCATTGCTTGATTCAGGTAGCATGTGCACATTAATTACTGAACATGCAGTCAATTTACTAAATGCACGACGTCATTGGTGCGACGTTCAAATCTCGGGCATTAATCAACAAATTACTCAAAATAAGGGACAAATATTCGCAACATTGGAAACATTGTCTGGTCTTCAGATCATTGCAGATCACTCTATGGTCATCTTAGACAAACTTACCATCGATCTCCCCCGCATGCCTGTCTCACAAGATATTGTTCAATACACGCAACAGTATAACCTTGCTGATCCTACATACCACAAACCAAATCGGGTTGATATCATTTTGGGAGCCGCACTGTTTCCGTATATTTTCACTGGAAAACAGACTTCTCTAGGCCCTAATATGCCACACATCATTGATACTCCTCTCGGTCATGTTATCATGGGTACTATTCCATGCAATCAGCAATCATCATCACAATCATTATCCACTTCTGCACAAACCAGTACACTCAATGTGTGCCTCCATTCAATTAATGATACTGACATTCATAACTCTATCCAACGTTTTTGGACTCAAGAGGAACCTCCATCATGTTCTATCCAATCTCAAGAAGATATTCTCTGTGAACAACACTTCATTGAGTCACACAGTCGTGACGAAACGGGACGTTATACTGTACGTTTACCATTCAAAAATTCGGACAAAACATTAGGCACGTCTCGCAATGCCGCCGAATTGAGATTAAGGGCTATGGAACGTAAATT
Source organism: Allygus modestus (assembly GCA_963675035.1). NCBI lineage: Eukaryota > Metazoa > Arthropoda > Insecta > Hemiptera > Cicadellidae > Allygus > Allygus modestus. Next base: position 70,584,039 of record OY776114.1, on the reverse strand, counting down.
CACCACTGACAAACGATTTTCATCACTCTATCATGAATTTATGACCTTAACAGTTCGCATTGAAGCTATGCTTAACTCGAGACCATTAACACCATTATCCAGTGATCCATCAGACTTAATGGCGCTAACTCCCGGGCTTTCTTAACTGGCGGTCCTCTCGCATCCCTTCCTGAGAAAGATGTAACTCACACTCCTGCAAATCGACTCAAACATTGGCATTTGGTACAAAAATTCTACCAACGCATTTGGAACCGCTGGAGTTTAGAGTACCTCCATACGCTCCAACAAAGAACTAAATGGAACATCAAATCATCTAATTTGCAAATCGGAGACTTGGTACTCGTTCAATTAACTTTTAGTTCTCACTCTTGGCCACTGGCTCGCATCATAGAAATATTTCCCGGATCAGATGGTACAGTACGCGTGGTCAAAATCAAGACCAAAGATGGTATCTACGTTCGACCAGCAACAAAGATTTTTCCTCTGCCAATTGGTTGAAAATAAGACGTTATTACGTTGAAGTTCATGCTACTTCAAGGCGGCCGGTATGGTGAATACTACAGGAAAATTAATCCACAAGAGAGAATAAAATAGACAATATCATATGTTATATATATTACAGATGTTTTTAATTTTAACATAACATGTAAATAAACAAATACAATTTTGTGTTGGTCATATACCAATCATGTCTTAATTTTATTTCTTTTAGAATTATATATTTTAATTATTCAACTTCAACGCATCATCCAATATCTCTAAAATGGGATGAAAATCCCTCAAGTGAAAACACTGGGCTGACACTGCAGTATTACTATTTTACTCTATTCTGACCATGTTTACAGGAATAATTCAATAAGTATTGGAATATATAGATAAAATAAAATATGTTTAGTTAGGATTATGTATAATTTTAAGGGTGGTTACGGAGGATATAGGTCAAAATCAGCAAACTTTTGTTACTTATAATTTGTGATTGTTGCACTACTGTTCATATATAAATTCATGAAAGTAGCTTCTTAAGTTTTAGACATTTCACCACAGAACTAAATTAACAAAGCTAATAGAAAGAGATCACAAACGGAGCCAAGACTAAATAAACAAATAAACCATAGTCAAAGATATTTTTCTTTATCTTTTATCAATTGAATCTCATGTGCAACAACATAAGGTTCGTCAACATGATCGAACAACATGTCTTCTACACAGCTGTAAAACATCATGTTCTAAATCGTCTGTCTCCATATTTGCATCTTAATAATTCCCTATTAGAAAAACAGAGTTGATTTAGATAAAATATTTCCAAAGTTGATGACTTTTTTTAATTGTCTTTCAAGCTTTTAAAAATATAGAAAATGGTTTGGTCTCTTCTTTGACTTGAGTCCGACTTTATCATTCATCCGATATGATAAATCCCCAGCTTCTCTCAAGAAAACTAAGATGAATTGGTATTAGAAGAACTGCAATAAATTGGTTGGCATCTTTTCTTATAGGCAGGAAATAAACTGTTGAAGGACGTTTTCTAAATAAAATGAGAAGATTCTGTGGTAAGTAGTGTGATGAAGTTTTTATGACTTCTGGGTACCTCTGGGTTAAATGATCTTAATGTAAGATATCCCACGTAGGTTGTCTGGTACTGACTTATGTTTGCTGATTATACGTCTCTTGATGTCTGTAATCAGCCTCGTGTTCTTCTCGAAGTTGATAGTTTGTTCAACGAAATAATTTGTTGTTACTATGGCTTAGTGAAAATAATCTACTAGTAAATACATAGATCCAAAAATGCAGATTAATTTTGGATGCTGTCATTGAAGCAAGCCGTTCTATTAACTTCTTGGATTTTTACATTGATTCACGCATTAATTTCTCAAACCAAATTGACGAGGCATGTAGTAAGTTGAACGGCTATATTTTTTTACTCCGAATACTTGATCATTTTTCCAATATGAAAGTACTTATAACGGTCCATTATGGCTGTATCCATCCACGTGCTATGGTGTTGCAATTTGGGGTTATGAATCATCGAAAACTAAAATAATATATATTCCACATACAGAAGAAGGCTATTACAATATTTGGTTTGGGAAGCAAAGGCTCAGTTCATATAGAAGTTTATTTTTAACAAACTCCTGAAATTTTCGAGAATTTATATACTTGAATGTCCTACATTCCTCCTGAAAATTCAAAAAAGTATTTAATATAAACTAATTCGAATACTTAAAATCTTCGAAATAAACTACCCCTAATAATTCCACAGCATAAACAACTTTTATCAAATATCAGACATACTACAAATAGTCCTGGTTAATGCTCGTCTTCCCTTCCTTCAATCAATACTTAGATATATTTATGAATGTCTTTTCTGATAGAAAATGAGTTCTACAGGGTAAAAGATTTGGTATGTTTAACAAATTTTGATTTATTATTTTCAATTAGCACTATTTTTCTTTGTTTTAGGTTAAGCAGCTTCTCATGTGTCAGTGCTATATTGTATAGTTTGTATGACAGTAATCGAACTTGAATTTGAATGTGAATTTTTAATTTGAATTTGTAACTCCTAAATAGCCCAAAAAATACTTAAAAGCACTTTTCAAGGATATGCCACGAATCAGTTGATTTCCCTACAGCACAACATACAACATACCGAAGGTCTCATGACTTTAATTGAACGATAGTGAAATTATCGTTAACAGTTTCGAACACCCCTCCCAACCCCCTCCCCTTTGGGATATTAAACATGCAAGAGAGTCCGAACGGATCGAATTCCCTTCAAACGCACATGCCGCGTATCACTCGCTCACATGTGCTAACAAATTAATATGCGATCACAAGACGCGTGTGTGATTGTGTCCTTCAATCAGTCGCATATTCACCCTCCATCCAGTAGCTCCCCTCGTCCCTCGTGATAAGAGCATTGATAAGCCACCCCTGACGTCTTATTGAATGTAATGTGTAAACAGCCCCGTAGCGCCGTAGCCCCAGGGATTGTTGATTGGCTCTTATCTCGCCTGCTTAATGTTTACTTTGAATTCGAGTAATGACTGGATGTTATAACTAGGGTGTTATAGCTGTATTAACTTCAGTGGGGGGGGGGGGTTATGGTTATATGACGGATCACATAGTGAATGGTTAAACTAAGTTCCACAGAAGGAACATTAGTTAAAACTGTTTAAACAAAAAGTTGTTAACATCAGTTAAAAAAGTTGTGGGAAAAATATGTTGCTGTAGTTAGGAAACGAGGAAAATTAAATTACACTAGAGTTCCGCTAATCCGAACTAATTAGGACCACGATCTGTTTGGATACATAATTTTCGGATTATCCGAAAAGTTGTATTTTTGCCGTGAAAAACAATAATAATTAATTTTCGTAACTTACACATTGCACAGTACCTTAGCTCATACTCGACATAAATTATTACTGAATATTAAAATACATCGTTGTGAAAATACATATAGTTGACAGTTGAACCAGATTCAATGCACGGTTAACTTGCTGAGGCACCATCGTCGATTCGCTGTACCTGTTTCACTGCTATGCTCAAATGAAACTGAAATAAATACCTGCCACTAACCACAGTAACCTGTCAGGTCAAGCAGTATTTTCAGTAAAAGGGATTTTACTATCTACAGTTCACACAAATGAGGATTCATCTGGGGCTTGACAAGGAATTCAGTGAAATTGAAAAGGATTTTTTTAAGCGGAAACCCTTATTATAGGGAATGTGTTATCAATTTAAATTATGGCCCAGTTATGAAATTAGCTCCTTCCAAATGTTTTATAGATCCACCACTGTTATTTTTAAAACTATTAAGATTTGTTTGCGGGTTAGCAAAAAAAAATAGCAATATTTTTGTAATTTTGAGTCTAACCAATAAACACCCAAGTTTACAATGACAGTTACCAATAAAAAAATATTAATCTAAAAATAATAATAATTGAGTTACATTGCTTAGTTACGTGTCATTTCAAACGGTATACTTGATTTTCCGTTTAATAAAGTTTAATACAACACACAAGTTTAATAAAAAGCGCTAGCATATTTTCTAATGTATTAAATTTATTCTTATTACATTTCCATTCCATTGTATTACAAATCAAGAATTTTTCGAATTGCTACCTTCCAAATTTATTTCATTCTAAAATCTAAAATATTATACAATATTATGAGTTTCATGGGGGTTAAAAATCCATTCACTTCTAGATTGCCTCCTCGAAATTGACAAACCCAAACAAAATCACCACAAGAGAAGGAAAGTAGGAGTGTGTGTGTAATGCAAGTGTGTGACAAATCCATAATGCAGAAGCGGTGTCAGGATCAGCCAACATGCCGGACACTGTTCACGGTCCGGTACCTTAGGAACACACTCTCCTGTTACATTATGTATCTGACCTTATCCCGTCACAACCAATCCTTAGGGACCATTTTCTCGGTTTCCTCAAATGGCATTTGTCTCTTATAAGATTTCCAGTTGCTGAATCTTATTTGAGACGGTTTTAGCTGGACCTCCTTTAAGGGTGTTGAGTTGTTCAAGCCTAAAACATTTAGTAATATACATTTGAATAAGCATTCTTTATGTGTAACTTAGGAACACACTCTCCTGTTACATTATGTATCTGACCTTATCCCGTGATAACCAATCCTTAGGGACCAATTTCTCAGTTTTCTTTAAACGATTTTCAATAAACAGCTGTTATGATTATTTTTAGCGAATTTCCCCTATAGTGAAGAAGCTATTAACGTAGGTGGCATGGTAAGATTTAAGCCCGAGACCATGATAACTCTTTGATCGGACTGTAGAAAGGGGGTTTTATGGGGGTTTTAAATTTTCCAAAAATCAGTTTTTTGAATTTTCCCCCCTAAAATTTTAAAAACACTTTATTTTGGCTATAGCCATTTTATAGAGCTTAAAAAACCCAAATAATTAGGTATTTTGAATCATTAACCTAGGTTAAGTGGTTGTAGAGAAAAGTAAAAAAAAAACGCGTCCATAAAATTAGCCATGTTAATCTTATGGGAAAAAGATTTTTGGATTTTCCTCAGATAATTTTACTAAAAACTTCACATTCCTTTTTACCAATCAGTTTAGCTCTAAAAAACAAAGATTTTGGTGTTTTAATTGTTGTTCTACGTCCAACGGTTGCAGAGATATTCAAAGTGCTAAACACAGTACGTTGTCCAATGTTATCCTTATGGAGGATAAATAAAGTTGTATATCTCGATTATTTATGAATGTATATTGATGAAACTTGGCTTCAACTAGTTGTGGTATATTGATATTTGCACAAAAGAGGTTTTTTGTTGATTTTCCCCGTAGCAGCAAACCTGCATACTCGGCCCCCAAGTTGTTCATATGGAGAATAAGTAAAGATGTATATCTCTCTTAGTTATGAACCTAAATTAATAAAACTTGGTATGTTGCGTCACCTGGTTGAGTTATATTAATAATTGAAAAACAAACACATTTTTTATCTTCCTCGTTGCAGCAAACCTGCGTACTCGGTCCTAATGTTATTCTTATGGAGAATAAATAAAATGCTATATATATCACTTATGTATGAATGTATTTTTGTGAAACCTGGTAAGTGGCTCTATGTAGTAGTGAGACACATATATATTCATTGGAAATTCGCTGAGTACGCAGGATTGCTACGACGGGGGTATGTTTTTTTAGTTTTCAATTTGGTTGTCTTAACTTTAACTATTTTTAACGCATACAGAAATTATTTAATTCCAACAATTTGAAGAAATCCTAGCAGCCTTTTTTCAGGTCAGAGTTCCAAGCAATAAAAAGAGCTTTTTTGAACTCCCTGCGAGAAATTCGTTGGAGAGTTACAAACTAAAAAGGTTTTGTAGACTGACAAAGGAGAGGACGCCGTTAGGTGAGAAAGAGGTGGTGTGACTAGTAGTAAAGGCAAGGCGGTAACACGTCCGACGGCGTTTATAGCAGCAGCACGTCCTGTACAAATGGACCACTCGCCGCCGCCACCACCTCTATAACACAACATAACACTACATCAGCACGGCAGTCCGGGATACAAACAGACCATCTGTATACCATCTGTGTGCTTCTGTGCTGCTTAATCAAGCCAAGTCAGGAAGAGCCTCTTCCTTGTATAATTACTTTCTAAAGTGTTACATAGATAAAGTGGTAAATTTTACATCTAAGATAAGTAAAAAGGTATATATGGTATAAATGGTTTGGTTAAATTACCTTGTAATTTTATTATCTCATTACCATAGAGAGGAGAGACCTTTTTTGGAAAATCGTGTTATTATTGATGTTTAATTGATTAGGGTCAGTACCCTTTTTGCCCTACTTTGCCCGATCACATAGACTAAATATAGTAGTTTTGCAGTTTTGTGTTCCTTTGAGTGGGGTTTTGTGTTTTCTCGAGTACGTGGGATGTATCCAGGAAAGTGAGGGGTGAGCCGTTGCAATACGAGATGTGCAGTACTGGTAAAATTGACATGCCAGGACCGCGATTCGAACTCACGACAGGGCCGCTATGATGATGAAGTGCGTCCCATTGACGCTACGCCAACAATTAACAGAAGGAATTGAAGTTAGTGTTTTTATAACCAATTATTACATTTTTTAGAACTGACAAATTTGTTAGATCCACAACAACATGGCTTCAGGCCAGGCAGGTCAGTCACAACAGATGGCATTGAATTTGTTCAAAATATAATTGATAAAATTGATAAAGGGAAAAAGTTGTAGGTGTTTTCTTGGATTTAACTAGAGCCTTTGACAGTGTATCTCATAAAACGTTGATTGAATCATTAAAATCCCACCACATAAAAGGGAAAGAACTCCCTTGGTTTGAGTCTTACCTCCATGAAAGGAAATAATGTGTAGAAATAACACAAGTAATAGAAAAAAGTACAAATATATAAATTATGTGGCATCGGCACTACGAACTGTGAAGTATGGGGTCCCCCAAGGTTCCATTCTGGGGCCCTTACTGTTCCTTTGCTACCTCAAAGATCTTCCTGGGGTAGTATGGGGGACTAACAGCTCAGTCTGTTTGTATGCCGAAGATACAAGTTTAATAATTTCAGGGAAAAGCAAAGAATCAGATGAAATTGCATCATACATCAACTTAACATTAGTTAAACAGTTCTTTGAATCTAAAAATCTCCTAATAAATTCAAGAAAAACAAATTTTGAATCATTCTCTACTAGACAATCAAAAACAAAAATTAATCCAATTATTAAAATAGATAAAGATGAGATACTACGAGAAAGCAGTACAACATTTTTAGGTATGATCATAGATGAAAATTTAAGTTGGGATTGACATACCGAGAAAATTCTAAATAAAATATCATCTGGAATGTATGCACTTCCAAGAATGTCCAACATTTGTAATTTAAAAACCTTAAAGGTTTTATACTTTGCTCTCATAGACTCATACATATCTTATGGGGTTAGCATTTATGGAGCAACCTCAAAAAAGAACTTGAAATCCATTTTAAAAATGCAAAAAATATGCTAATAGAATTATCCTTGGACTTAGAAATAAAGACTCGGTTAAGACAAAATTTAAGGAACTAGGGATTCTTACAGTTTTTTCTCAGCATGTGTTTAACACTGTGAAATATGTAAAAGAACACAACATCCTTCAGATGGAAGCTAGAAATCCACAATACAACACAAGAAGTTATTTAACTTTTGATTCCCATAGACTTGAGTTGTTAAAAAAAAAGTTAATTATAGAGGCATACAGCTTTTTAAGCACATTCCAGATGACATAAAGACAGTCCAAAATCTTTCAGAATTTGTCAAAAAACTAAAGCAGTTTTTGATTGAGCATCCCCTGTACTCCTTTGAAGAATTAGCAACGATAAATAATGACATGTAAATTAAATATGTAGTTTATAAGTACAAGTATATAAAAGGGTATATTCCTATCCATTAATTTACTGTTTTATCTCAATTAGTTTTCCATTATCAATCAACATGAGTACTCAGTGTGGGTGTTTTGGTTTCAGTTTGGCTAAAATATAATATAAATTGGATTATCACCAGGAAGAGGGCCAATGACGCAGTTAATCAGGTTGGGGCCAGTTTGGCACCCTGCGGTGGCCCTGTTTACCCCTCATTGCTGCATAATTGAAGTGTAAGGGTGCTGCTTGCGGATAAGGATCACCCTTATCTACACCAAACACTCTTCGTTTAATAGAAATTTCAATTTGTGGCCAATCACTCTCTGACTGATGGGCGGGGTCTCATTTCATTAGGCCAATCAGCTGTTGATAACCAATCAGGTGATCGTCTATCGCTGACTCCTTGCAGCCAGCTGTGATTAATTGATTAAACAGGGTCATCACCTCTATAAACCACGCCACCGCTTTTACGCTGATGCGATTTCAGTAATCGGTCTAAAAGGTCGAGTTTTATTACGTTGAGTTTAAATCCTTCATAAAATTAACTTGAAAACGTTAAATCTATCAATAAACAGATCCGAGTAATATTTAACAAAAAAATTAAATCACTAAAGATTCAAATTTACAACAAATATTATAGCAGTTGGCTTAGATTAAGAACCAATTTTGTATGATTAGATCTCTGCAAGATGTTAAAGGGTATTTTATTGTATTCACCTCGAATGAACCTAAATTTCAAAAATGTATTTTAGATCCGATTAAAATTGTATTTTTATTTGTATTTTATGTATTGTAATTAAATTGATCTCTATAAACTTTATTAATAAAATAATTTAATCATTTCGTCCATCAATATTTATCCTTTAGCCCCACATTAGTTGCAATGTTTTTTTTGCAACATAAAGTACATTTGTCATATTATCTCATAGGTAAAAGGGAGTTTAACACTTATTTTCGTATCCTGTTTTTAAGTCCGAAAGCCCATAATTCCAAAGTGTCAACAAAGCGTACCGCTATATTCTGAGATAAATTTTCAAACAAACAGGTAGACATTGTTTGTATTAGAGTTGAGGATACTTGCTCTATCTTCTTTTAATTTGTAAGTTAGACGCTTTTCAATGCAGATTTGTTTAAAATAAACAGAAATAATTAATTTACGGAACAAAATATTTTGTAAAAAAAACATATTCACACTACAAATACACAAAGTTTGAAAGAAAGTCATCGGGATACTCAGCGTGTACACGATTTATTTTAAAGTCTCGCGAGAAAGGGGAAGTTTTGTGGCAGAGTTTGGGGAGTTCCCGTCCTGGCCGTAAGATTTCCCAGGCCGGGCATCAGACAAATGACCCGGTCTCGTGTGAGCCCCCGTCATCATGTGAGACATGTCGCCTGATGATCGCCTCGCCGGGGATTAAAACATTTGCACTAGGATAAATGCAAGTTCCAAACATATCGGGCAAACTTTTGAGAGGTTAGTTTGAAGAGTGTTTCTCTTAAAATGATCACGGATTCTCTAATCTCCCCTATACTCGTTAAAGACTGATGATGAGTGTGAATAACGGTAATTTAAAACGATTTATAGCTTACTTATTTTAAAAACGTTTCCGTCTTAAGTATACCGTTTTTTCATACACCCTTAACTAGATCATAATCTGTTGCAGCCATTTGCAAAAATATTTAGTTTAAATCATGTGGAAGAAGTTGTTCTCTTGAAGATGACATATTATAACCATTTAAAATTTGTTTAATTAACTGTACATTTTTCTTGTTGTGATCTATTATGCAACCTTTCGTAAAAACAAACATTTCAATATCGTAGAACAAGGTCTAATCTTTAAGATTATCATCTATTGAAGGTTTTATATTCGACCCACGGCTTCGCTCGCGAAAAATTAAAACACATTTGAAATATTGACCTGACCAGCGCTATACAATCTTTTTGTTTTACCATATGACTTCCTTTCCAGTAGCTGACAAACATTTTAACTACAGGTGGTCATTTTTATAAACGGTATCCTCCTATAAGATTTGCATTGGATCTTACAGGGCCCGTGGGGTGGAGCCCTAATGTTTGATGTAGACATTATCAGGTCTTTATGTCAGTGTGATATGTAAGCTGTGTTTATGCAACATTCTAGCTTAATAGGTCTAGTAGTTGTTGCGTAATGGACTTCCAAATATTCATACATCGTTATTCAAATTTAATTTATTTTATACATTGTTATTCAAATACAAACTTTCACATTTGTAACATTAGTAGGATTACATCCTTTAGGTCCCACCTCTATTTATTTGTAAATCGGCTTCATATAAGCACATCCGGTTTTATAAGACACGTTTGTGTTTTGTTCCGTTTGAATAGTTCCGATACATTTTTACAAAAACACACTCTAGACGCTCCCACGCCGAAAATGTGGCAGATATACCTTTTAGCGAATTTCCCCTATAGGGAAGAAGCTATTACCGTAGTCGGCATGGTAAGACCTAGGCCCGGGACCATGATAACTTTTCGTTTTGAAGTCCCCAGACCCCAAAAACACCATTCGTTCGAAACTGTATATATACAGTATATATATATATATATATATATATATATATATATATATATATGTGTGTCCGTGAGCACGATAACTCTCGTAAAAATTATCCGATTTTGATGAAATTTGGTATAAACGTGTAAATCAACATTTATGACTTTTAGTTCGAAAACCAGCCAGATCGCTCCATCCAAAGGGGTATTTTGGGGGGGTTTGTACCCCAAAAATGGGTTTTTCGAATGTTGTACATATTTTGGAAATAGTCAAATTTTAGTTTTTTCCATTGGATTCAGCTTAAAAAAACACACAATTTGTTATTTCGATCATTTCTCTACGTCAATTGGTTACCGAGATATTGAAAGTGCTAAACACAGTACGTTGTCTAATGTTATTCTTATGGAGAAAAATAAAAATTTTATATCTCGCTTATTTATGAACGTATACTGACGAAACTTGGTATACGGCTTCATCTGATTGTGGACCATTGATATTTGCTCAAAAAACAATTTAACTCATGGCTTTACCTACATGAGTTATATTGATATTTGTATAAAACACCATTTTTTGTGTTCCTTGCTTCAGCAAACCTGCATACTCAGCCCCCATGTTATTCTTATGGAGAATAATTAAAATGTCATCCATCGTTTATTTATGAATGTATATTGATGAAACTTAGTATGTGGCTTTATGTAGTATTAAGATACATATATATGCATTGGAAATTCGCTGAGTAAGCAGGTTTGCTGCTACGGGGGTATTTGCATTTGTTTTGGTTTACAAAGATTGACCGTGAATACGAAGGACTCAGATTATTCAATAGAATGCTTGAATATATTTCAATCAGTTCCTAAAGTTTGGATGAGCTTCTCTGTTTTATTTTGTACTCTTTTGAAGGATAATTAAAATATAATGTTAAGATTATTTAATGATTTTACTTCAATACTGTGAAATTAGTATGCAATATAAATAGATTATAGAACAAACCAAATAAGATATATAACTCGGTTCTCTCCTTGAAACGCTTAATGTATGCAAGCAAAAAATGAGTTACGATATAAATTAACAATAGTATGCGTACCAATCGTTAAGCAGTATTTTGTCTTCAAAGTGATACAGTTAAGCTGCTCACGCATTTTATATTAAATCTCTATAAACTTCTGATCTCGGTAGAAAAAGCTTAAACCCTCAACGAAATCAATACAGTAAACATTCCAGATATTCAATTTTGAAATCGCATAAACGCTTCTTTAATGGCTGCGACAGAGCAACTTTCCAAAGAGACTTTAAAGACAGAACAGTTTGAATAAAACTCCGATTGAGCGCTGAAAACCTATCAAACCGACAGAAGTTAACTGCAGAGTCAAACGATTTAAACCCCTCTTAGCTGTCATTAAAAGTGATCTACATCCGAGGGGCAAACTTATTTAATATCGTCCAAGTACAGATGTCGCTCGCTAAGAAAGGGTTCGGGACAACACATGCCCGACGCAATTAACTTTCGGATTTACATAGCTTTCGTTTATGCAGTTATCGGGTGTCGACAATTTGTCGATCCCCTTACTCCGGGCCCTTTAGGCCCTCGGCCCTCTAGTGCATAGAGGGATTACCCCTCGAGCGACATCTGCGAACCAGACCATTCATATGCAACTCGGCTTCGCCACCCCTTGGAATTAAATGCTATTTATTACTGGGTAAGCACCGCGATAAATGTTTATTAACACGATCAATTTTACTAATGGAGGCACAACTATGACCGTTGGAGTAAATTACTTGGACGTGGAGGCGTGGAGGAGGGACTCGATGATGTATTACGTCCTCGGCGAGAGGTATATGGTGTAACGAACTAATGTCGAGGAACAGAGTATGTTCATAAGAGATGTACAATGGCAATAAATTACTGTATTACTCTCATAAATAACATAAATAAAGTAAAATACAGCACACAAAATAATAAAGAGTTGTTTCCAATTCCTTTACGCCCGCTCGAAATTTCACATCCTCTAAAGCCAAAATCGTAGTTCTCGAACTAAGAATATTAACATAAATTCTCATACAAATTTATATCAAAGCTCCAATAGTTTAACAAAAGGAAAACGAACCAAATATGACGTAATCAACTTCTTAGAGGCTTTATTTATGTTTTTTCCAGCTTCAGATTCTTTATTGTGCCAAAAGATACATTTAAGTGCATGGAAACTAGTCGTAACTACAACTAAAATTACACTACAAAATAAATATTAAGTTACTTAATATGTATATAAAGTTACGGATAATTTTATTTTAAATTCTCTACCTTATAGGATATTTTATCAATGAGAATATCTTTCAATTTAAATCTAAATTTATGAAGGTTAAGTTGCTGTTTTATTTATGAAGGTCATCAGCTGAATCCGCCTGATTGTAAAGCCGGATTCCGTTATGAAACAGTGTTGTTTAAAAGATTAGGTTTAGGGTTTAAGAATTGTTGATAGGTAAAGACGGGGTTAGAGGTGGTTGTAATTGGGATGTGGAACTGTGGTAAATATGTAAATGTTTTTCTTTACAAAAAACAAGGTCTCCAAAATGAATATAAAAGGAAAAGTTAGGATTTTTAATAAGCCAATGACTCGATTAAAACTTACATTTTACAACTAAGAACGAAAACAATATACTAAATATCCAGATAAATGAACATTAGTGTATTTATATAATTGTGTTAGTAGAAAATCTTCGTATTGTTCCGTACTAACTTTCAATAAAACATAGATTTGTAACTTAAACTTCTTTATGAAAAGAGATTTAAATAGTTAACCATAAACCATAAGTTAAACGATAGTATTAATTTACACCAGCCAATCCACACCATTAGCTATCCTGAGCTAGCAAGTATCCAACCACAAGGGATACATGTGTGGAACCGACAAAGATTGCATTGGGTCGTCCACACAATATAGAGTGTTATGTGCCCGCCGTCGCTGCGGAATACCAATGTGCCATGTCCCTCGTGTGGCATCCCTTTAGCCGCCCCGTATAAGGGATACCACTGGGAGCATGACATGAATGTATTCACACCCTGGCCAGGGGTGTTTGTGTCATTTGTATGTCTCGAATTGCTTTTACCTTTTTTTCCGATGGGAAGTACTACCAAGAGGGGGTTCCAGTCATGTTACATTTCGGGTTTCTACCCGATTGTCTGATAGGGCAAATGTTAAATATCAAATACCGTTCCTCCTCCACAGATTATTTGAAATAGTTAATTTATGGATAATTGTACAAGCAAAAAATACCTAGTTATTCCATTGAGCAGAATTTTCATATAAAAATCGGTAACCAAAAACAAAAATCGCAAGTATTGAATATTTTTGGATATTGTAGAACAGTTATTATTTAGGATGTTATAATCCTGCTCACCGAAATCTACAGGGATATTTTACTTTGTAAAACGTTATAAATTGACAATATCAGATAATCTGTTGAAGAGGGACGGGCCTTGAAAGTTAACATTAGTCTATGGGAGAAGCAGGAACAAACAGATGGCTGGAGCCCCCTCTTAACAGGGTATATTGTTATGATAAATACCCCGTCGCAGCAAACCTGCGTACTCAGCGAATTTCCAATGCATGCATATGTTTCTTACTACCACATAAAGTCACTTACCAAGTTTCATAATAATACATAAATAAATAAGTGATATATAGCATTTAATTTATTCTCCATAAGAATAACATTAGGGCAGATTACGCAGGTTTGCTGAACAATTAAGATAGAAATTAGTTTTAAGCAATTATCAATATAACTCAACCAGGTGAAGCTACATGCTAAGTATTAATAATTTATGTTCATAATTAAGGGAGATATAAAACTTTACTCATTCTCCATAAGAATAACATTATGGCTGTGTATGTAGGTTTGCTGCTTTGGGGATTATAAAAAAAAACATTTTTTGCAAATATCACTATACCAGTACTAGGTGAAGCCACATACCAAGTTTCTTCAATATACGTTCATAAATAATCGAATATCAAATTTTAAATATTCTCCATAAGGATAACATTGTACAACATACTGTGTTTAGCACTTTAAATATCTCGACAACGGTTGGACGTAGAATAACAGTTTAAACACCAAAATGATTGTTTTGTAGAGCTAAACTGATTGGTAAAAGCAAATGTGAAGTGTACAGAAAAATGTATTGAGGAAAAGCTAAAAACCATTTTCCCATAAGATTAACATTTTATGAACACGTTTTTTGGATTTTCTTCGCAACCACTTAACCTAGGTTGATGATTCCAGATACTATATTATTTGTTTTTATAAGCTCTATAAAAAGGTCAAAACAAAAATTGTGTGTTTTAGAAGTTTTAAGGTGAAAAGTGCAAAACGCTGATTTTTGGAAAATCAAAACCCCATAAACCCCAATTCCAATGTTCCGATTTTTCTGGAATTCGAACTTTAAGTCATGAATGTCACTTTACATACTTGAGCCAAATTTCATCGAAATCGGTTGTTTGTTATTCAAGTTATCGCATTCACGGGCACATATATATAAATTTGAACGAATAGTGTTTTTGGCATCTGGGGACCTCAAAACAAAAAGTTATCATGGTCTCGGGCTTAAGTCTTACCATGAGACCCTACGGTAATAGCTTCCCTATAAGGGAAATTCGCTAAAACAGTTGTAACTGAAAAAAATATTAACGCACGTGACGACCACTTAAGGTTGCATTGCTTAGTTGGATTGACTACTTAATAATGTAAAAACTTGCACGTTCTTACTCCCAAAGATGTAAAACATTTTTTATTCTTACGGTTCCCCTGTTGATGTGGTGCAAAACACTTTTAGCGAATTTCCCCTATAGGGAAGAAGCTATTACCGTAGTCGGCATGGTAAGACCTAGGCCCGGGACCATGATAACTTTTTGTTTTGAGGTCCCCAGATGCCAAAAACACTATTCGTTCAAATTTATATATATGTATATATATATATATATATATATATATATATATATATATATATATATATATATATATATATATATATATATATATATATATATATATATATGTTTGTGTGTGTCCGTTAACACGATAACTTGAGTAAAAAACGTCCGATTTTGATTAAATTTGGCTCAAATGTGTAAAATGACATTCATGACTTTAAGTTCGAAAACCAGAAAAATCGGACCATGGGAAGAGGGGTTTATGGGGGTTTTAAATTTTCCAAAAATCAGTTTTTTGCATTTTTCACCCTACAATTTAAAAAAAAAACTTAATTTTGGTTTGACCATGTTATAGAGCTTAAAAAACAAATAATTTAGTATTTTGAATTATTAACCTAGGTTAAGTGGTTGCGGAGCAAATCCAAAAAAACCTGCTCATAAAATCTCCCATGTTAATCTTATGGGAAAAAGGTTTTTGGCTTTTCCTCAGTTTATTTTAATGTAAACTTCACATTTGCTTTTACCAATCTGTTCAGTTCCACAAAACAATCATTTTGGTATTTAAATTTTGATTCTACGCCCAACCGTTGCAGAGATATTCGAAGTGCTAAACACAGTACGTTGTCCAATGTTATCCTTATGGAGAATAAATAAAATTTGATATCTCGATTATTTATGAATGTATGTTGATGAAACTTGGTATGTGGCTTCAAGTAGTACTGGTATATTGATATTTGCACAAAAAATTGATTTTTTGTTGATTATTCCCGTAGCAGCAAACCTGCGTACTCAGCCCCCATGTTATTCTTACGGAGAATAAGTAAAATGTACTGACTCCCTTAATTATGAACATAAATTAATAAAACTTGGTATGTAGCTTCACTTGGTTGAGTTATATTGATAATTATATAAAAAACCATTTTTCTGTTCCTTGTTGCAGCAAACCTGCTTTCTCAGCCCCCATGTTATTCTTATGGAGAATAACTAGAATGTCATATATCGCTTTTTTATGATTGAATATCGATGAAACTTAGTATGTGGCTTCGCCTAGTTAAATTCTATTTATATTTGCATAAAAACCAATTGTTTCTGTTCCTTGTTTCAGCAAACCTACATACTCATTACCAATGTTATTCTTATGGAGAATAATTAAAATCGCTTATGTGAATATATTTTTATGAAACTTGGTTTGCGGCTTTATGTGGAATTCAGACAAATATTATGCATTGGAAATTCGCTGAGTCCGCAGGTTTGCTGCGACAGGGGTATTTTCATGTTAAACCTGACGTTTAATGTAACCGTCAAATTAGTGTAAAATCCACAATTTTTATGTCACTTTTTTGTCGATGTATTTGTGTAAACTCTACAAATCTTGATAGTTTGTACTAAAAATATATATCTACTGATGACGATTCAGTTGATTGAATGAAGACGTCATTTCATTATGTGTCGCACAATAATTGTTTTGGCACCTTATGGGTACGTAAATGTCATTAAAACAAGCGCCACAAAGGTAGAACTTTAATATGTAATTTTTAAAAGATGCAATGGTAGTAATAGGTAACGTTTTCCTATAGCCCTGGTTGGCAGACTTGTAAATTATATTGTAGTATATTAGTCCTAAAAATAATAGAAGGTTAATAGCTATATCGTCGTATGGTATTTCGATTGTTGGCTATGGAGAAACAGAATTACATGTTACTGGAATCCAAGCAAGGTGTTTCATGTGGTAACTTATTGTAGGAGTTAGAAAAAAAACAAGCACTATACGGTGTTCCCATTTCAGTGGTTTGCGCAGTTATATTAATCTTGAAACCAAAGTTAATTCTGTATAACTGAGTGCATAATCAGACGTTTACTAAAACAATTGAATATAAATTTATCCCCATGTTATTTTTATGCGCAAAAAACCTTTAAGGGCCTAAGCCATTGACAATTGATACATGGAAAATTCAAATCTAATTTGAACAACATCAGTTTGACGCAATTTTTAATATCTTGATTGATGAAACCATACAAAAATAACCTTTAGTAAAAAGGTTTTGTTAATCGGGACTCGAGACATTAAATATTTAATACCACTGCAACTGTACCGAACCCAAATTTATGATTGAGCAAGAATTGGGATTTACTTAACCTTTACATTTAAGCGGATAACGCCAAGAACATTTTCGTGTTCCAACTAAATGGAGGATCTTGAACATTAGGTTGTTCATCAGTTTAAAACTCGTGAGGATTGTATTTTTTTGAGCTTATTAACTTTCTAACTTGGGTACTTGCATCACGTGTTTGTAATGCATTGCAAACCAGCATTCGCCAAATCATAGCCGCGATTAACAACCTAAACAGAATTTGCATTCGTAATTGTTCAGAGATCAAATAATATTTGTTATAAACATCCTCGTAGGATTATTTTAGCGAATTTCCCGTATAGGGAAGAAGCTATTACCGTAGTCGGCATGGTAAGACCTAGGCCCGGGACCATGATAACTTTTCGTTTTGAGGTCCCCAGACCCCAAAAACACCATTCGTTCGAAACTGTATATATATATATATATATATATATATATATATATATATATATATATGTGTCCGTGAGCACGATAACTCTCGTAAAAATTATCCCATTTTGATGAAATTTGGTATAAACGTGTAAAGCAACATTTATGACTTTAAGTTCGAAAACCAGCCAGATCGCTTTATCCGAAGGGGTATTTTGGGGGGGTTTTGTACCCCAAAAATGGGTTTTTTGAACTTTTTATATATAATTTTGGAAATAGTCAAATTTTAGTTTTTTCCATTGGATTCAGCTTAAAAAAACACACAATTTGGTATTTTGATCATTTCTCTACGCCAATTGGTTACCGAGATATTGAAAGTGCTAAACACAGTACGTTGTCTAATGTTATTCTTATGGAGAAAAATAAAAATTTTATATCTCGCTTATTTGTGAACATATACTGACGAAACTTGGTATATGGCTTCATCTGGTTGTGGACCATTGATATTTGCTCAAAAAAACAATTTTTTGCCAAAGGCTCCCGTAGCAGCAAACCTGCGTACTCAGCCCCATGCTATTCTTATGGAGAATAAGTAACGTGTTATCTCCCTTAATTTTGAAAATAAATTAATGAAATTTGGTATGTGACTTCACCTAGTTGAGTTATATTGATATTAGCATAAAACCCCATTTTTTGTGTTCCTTGCTTCAGCAAACCTGCATACTCAGCCGCCATGTTATTCTTATGGAGAATAATTCAAATGTCATAAATCGTTTATTTATGAATGTATATTGATGAAACTTGGTATGTAGCTTTATGTGGTATTAAGATAAATATATATGCATTGGAAATTCGCTGAGTACGCAGGTTTCCTGCTACGGGGGTATTTTATATTTTCTCTGTGGATACGGGGATTTTGTTTTTCCATTAGATGTATCTTCCAACAACAGCGGAGCGATTTGGGCGATCTGTTATTTGAGCGGACAAGATCGCTCTGTACAAAGCCCATGGGTCATTCTACATTCTGTTCTAATTCGGATCAAACGAACACACAAATGCACGCGTTTCGACGGGAAATGACATGCACCTGCCTTTGTCACCAAGGGCCCGACGGGAGTGCGAACATGTTGAAAAATGAAAACATCGGGAGCCCCGTGTACAGCTTCGATTGCCCCTTTGCCAACCCCCCCCCCACCGGGCATTGCGCGCTCGATCGAATGTCCTGTTCACTAGGTCTCAGATATGCGGATCGTTTTCACAACTGGTTCTGGATCGAGTGTGCTGCCGGAATCTTACCTGGGCCGGTAAAGGACAAAGCCTTGGGATTAAAAGTTCTCGTTTTATTCGTCTCCGTATTACCGAGTCGTCGAAATCGGAATGGCACTCGATGTTGATTAGCGGGAGCAGCCTGTGAGAGAATCGGATACCTTGCATTACTATGGTTGACGTACGGGTGTATGGCAGAGTTCAAAAGTATTGCTGACAAGGTTCTGGTCCAGCCTATGGAAAAATGTGCGTTGCCGCGTGGAAATCAGTTGTTGGGATGGGGGAAAGGAGCGTTCCGCAGGGCTAAGATAATTACGGTATCAACACACTCTAAACGGAATTTTATAGAAGAACGTTAATTATACCAGTGATAGTTTTTAGAATTTCAAAAATTAGTGTTTCTAGCTTAAAGTATTGTAGTTTCAAAAACAAATCCTGCAAATTCAATTAAATCAAAAATAAAAATATAAAAGTGTATTTTTCCTTGATATTGTTAGACTAACTTGTATTGAAGGATTTATGTAGCCGCTATAAAGAGGAATCCTTCAAACCCTTGCCTAGCTCCGGCACCCGCCGCGCGGCAGGGGTAGACTGGAGCCTTAATATAGTATTATTTATATGTATGACATTTACAAAACATCATATTGTGTCTCTAAGCCTTTTAACTGTAATTAATGGGCCAATAAACCGGGGATAAGATCTAACACAGAGAGATAGCTTACCAGCATTAGTCACATAAGCAAGCCAGTCTTCCTGATGCAGCCTATGAAAATTATCGTATTAGTGCATTACGTTTACCCACTTAGTGCCTCCTTTTTTATTTTATTTTTGCATGCATCTCTTACTTGTGGCTATTTTCTGCAGTTCTCTGTTTCATTTCTTTTGAGGGGGATTTAATCCTCTTACTATCTGCTCCCCCCTCCCTAAGGCCAATGTTAACGTATGGCTCATTTTATAGAGAATTACGACACCTACCGATTTAAAGTGAGCAGAATTATAATATCAGATATAATAATAATTTAATAACATTACAATATATTCAGTATTTGCAATTTTGTTGTGGGTTAACTATTTTTTATATCAAAATTCTGCTTACTGAAATCGGTGGGCAATTTTTACTCTTTAAAATGAGCCAAAATCAACTATTCAGAATGATCGGTTGAGGAGGGACTGGGTTTAAAAGTTAACATTGGCCTTGATGGAGAAGCAGTCAGTAGCGCTGAATGTTACGTGACTGGAGCCCCCTCTTAATCAACTTTGCCTGCAGTTAAGCTACTAACTGTCTTGTTGTTATGTTCCAGATGTTCTTTGTTCTTGAAGACGGACCGACTTCCAGATCCTGTATTACTCATCAAGGTATTGTGTTTTATTTTGTTGAGTGTCGTTAGAGTTTACGGTTCACCAACCGTATGATGATAATCATCCGCTCTGATTTGTTAGGTAATACAAGAAATTACAAATAATTTTGGACTCAAAAATGTAAAAATAATCGCTAACTTTGCCATCATCCCTAGTTTAATTAATCAGGGCTGCAATATATATTCCTCTTAAAAATTACCTCTCAAACAACATTGACGCTCGGAACGATGCTAACAACTGGTCCTTTGTGCGGCCCCTCGATGTTCGACGATTGTTCGAGTAATCCCGACATCCCGTACGACCCACTGACACATTACCGTTCGCACAATGTCAACCCCTCGCTGCCTGCTGCGGTCAATATATTAGTTACTTCATCCGAGCTCCACCAATCATAACCTCCCTATCGAATTACCTAAATGTGCCCGTCCTATTGTGATAAGTGCAAAAAGGCTCGGTAGGGGTCTGAAGCCCCATGTGCACCTTGGCACCCCGTCGGGCTCCAAAATGGCGGCGACACATGTAGCACATGGCGGGAACGACGGCCTCGTTGCTGTCGTTGTTCTCCTCTGTAACGACATCGTTGCCGTTGTCGAAGCACGTGTGTCTTGTCTTGTACTCTGTGTCGGAATTGCTCTCATACGCCGGTAATTCCGGTAAATGTAGGAAGCGAGTGTGCACAATGCCGTGGATAATGGGTGAAAACTGTTGGGGGAGAAAATTAGAAAGTAAATAAGACTATTTGAAACCGTTTAGTAGTTATAAACCGTTATTTTTTAAATGGATTGGAATGATATTTACTTGAATTTAATGTAACCATTTCCGAAAAAAACAAAAACAAATTGAATTGGAGTGTAGGGCCTAATGTGTATTCATAGCATGGTGTGTCAGGTGAGGAAATCTACACAACATGCTTATAAGGGTTAATTTAAAGAGATAAAATAATTACCAATTGTGTTCCTAAATTAGGTACCAACCTTAAGATGTCTATATTCCTGGTAAGTAGAGGAAAACGTTTCACAAGAGCTACAATGCATTTAACAAATTAAATCCGCTATTAATTGCGTCATAAATTATGATTTGTATTTAATACTGACAAAAAAACTTTAGAAAAATTGACTATTTCGATGGTATTAAATATAAATATTTCGCCCTAAATGCAGGTAGATAAATAGAGTTTAATAAATGCAGGTAGGTAAATGCAGTTTTAATAGATGTAGAAAAGCTAAAGTATGCATTAAAGAGTATAATTTCGATATTAGTCACTTTAAATTTTGGTACAAATACAATTTGACTCAAGCATTAAGTTAAAAACAAATATATCTTTTTAACTAACATTATTGCTTTAAAGCGAATTCTTATAAGATAAACACTAAAGATTTGCAATGTTGCCGTTTTCTTGGATTTTTGCATATTTGTGCAGTTATTTTAATTTCACGCTTAAAATTATTCACACGTTCTTATATTATGCATCCCAAAACGAGGATGTAAATCCTTGTAAACCCATCGCGATAATCGCAAGCGTAGGACCAAACATCGGAAATGCCTCTCCTAATTGAATCTACACAGAAATTCTGATATCGCGGGTGATAAACAAGCGAACTGATAACGGCACTTATATCGTAAATTAAAATTGAGAGAGTCTATAAACGTGAGGTAGGATTGTAAAAATGGCGGTTAAAAGTGGTCATTTTAGAATCACCGGGAGAAGTTCCATCGGCGCGAACCCCATCTGCTGACCTATAAATAAAGACAGTAAAGATAACGCGGAGTCCGAAGTTTCGCGTAGGAATCTGCCGTCGTTGTCCGGCCCACTGGCGACGAACATCTCGTCAGGACTAAACGGACAAAACCTTTTTAGATACCCGAAATAAGAGTGGACGACTTGACAGAAATGGACTAAACCGGGTGATAAAAGCCTGGCTTCTTTATGGAACGTTTAGTCACGGAGTAGCGGCTAAAACTCGTTGGTTGAGTAAATTTGAAAATTATTTTAATACAAAAACAGTTTAGGTACCCCATCCTCTCCATTTCTTTAAGTGTACAAAATAATATATATTTTCGTTATATTTTTTTTTACTTTAACATTTTTTTACATTTAGAAGTGGGTTGTGGTTCAGATATCTATAGTTAAAACTGTAGACCCATTAATTTTCAAAGGTAATTGGGCTATTATCCCGGTCAAAGTAACAGTCAGTTTCAGGAATAAGACTACAGAAGGTATACCATTCATCCAGCGCTCAAAAGCCATACATATTTGCCTTAAAATACTCACAAGTGTTTGTTCGTTATAGTGATATAGTTGTGTATAGTTTGTCATATAATGTGGATGATGTTGACAAATCTATATGTATATGTGAACGTAAATAGCTCGGAGTGATTTTAAGTTATTTTTAAGTTTTAGCACTCCAAGCAAATTATATACTTCCGACAATTGCTGTAGTACAACTCTACAGGAAATTGAGATAAATTAATTTAGTGAAGAGAAAAACAATGAGCAATTATAAGAGAAACTTAAAGAAACATAAATCTCAATTATTTTAAAGTTAAATTGCAAATTAAAGGATAAAATCAAAAATAACTGTGCTAACAAAGTGTTAGCAAACAGCTGACACACTTGTATGCTTCATTGTTACCACTACTTTACAAGGTTGTAATTTATTTCTGAAGAATATTTTTTGTCATCTTTTCATAAGTGTTTCTTACCGCCAAGCTTGACTAAAAGGTATATGGGTGTAGTGTAGACTAGTCTATATATAAAACCAAACCATACCTGAAACTTCTCAGAAAACGATTAGCCGTCCATAAACAAGATAGTGGGTGAAAGGCCTAGATGAGACAGTTGTAGGAACATATTAGATGTTTACACGACCTTTCCTAACGCCATATGAGTCAAGTTAAAACTATTTTAAATATTAAAATGTCATCAGCTGTGATATTTCATTTGACCAACGAGGTTAATAAATGTAGAGCTCTCGACTGGGTTAAAAAAGTGTAGCTTACATGGTTGACCGCTAGTTTGTCCCTCAGTCAACTCTGCTATCGTGCAAACAACACGGTAACCAATCAAATTCTCCCTTCACAAGACATTTGACAGTCAGCTGACAAACCTTTGAACATATCCTATACTCTAATATGAGTAAGGTTTGCTTGCTTGCTTGCGACATGGATCTCAAAAACGGCTCCAACGATTTCCTTCAAATGTTCGAAATAACTAATTTCTGGGATAAAAATAAGTTCTAGACAGGCCTCATCGCCAGGAAAAATCAAATAATCTAAAAAAACTAAAGTGAAAAGTTAAAAAAATTAAATTTGGGCTTATGGAGTTTCAAATCAAAACAAAAGAATTGTAACAGCTGTTCATAATCAACCAGGGAACTGTCAAAGTAATACTCATGCTGTATATGATTATTAACATGTGGTTTTCTGAGAGCAGAGATTAAAAGATTTGAGTAGTTTTTACATAAATAGAGTAGTAAAATAAATCAAAGGGACATTGAGCTATAAATAACAACTGGAGTGACCTTAAAAATGTAGAAAAGAGGCAAATGAGTTATACAAATCTGATTATCAGCAGGGGGAAGTGGTGAAATACTACTCCAAGTCATCTAAACAAACTGACTGGCCTTCCCCCGAGCAAAGCTCGGCCCCCAGGTACTAACTTGTGAAGAGAGGATGTGATTGGACACCTGAGGAAAATATCGGTCAGCATGTAAGCATCACTGTTGTACCCCAGACGATCGAGGTCTATGTATTAAACTTGTTGAATTTGACTATAAAATTGGAATCAGGTGAACAAGCGAAGCTGTCGGGCAAAATAAATTTAAACTCAAGTTTTATAGCATCTAAAAATACATTATATTTTGGTATATGTAATGGTTAAATGTGGGAAGAGGTGCGGTAAATGGGTCTGGTGTATGTAAAAATCAAATAACGTAATTTAATAAAAATGTTAAACAATATAATAATTTTAACCGGCGCAACCATTGTGCTTCATGTAGCAATTACCCGACCGCCCGCATGGTGGCGCTGGCGGCGCTTGTATACACATATACCGCGCTGACCGCTCCATTAATATCCATCGGCGAGGTAATCTGTCTGGCGCGCTACATTAATACCAATTGGGAACGTCAGGAGTCCCGGAGGCCCGAGCTTCCGCCAGAAGACACGGTCCCTCGGGATCAAGCTTCCGCCCTCCCCTGTCCCAGAACCGTGCGAACACACCGGGATAGCTGTAAACAACATCCACGGGAGGTGTATCGTAACATAACGATACCGCTAATACAATATCGTACGTTGCGATATCGAACAATTTCATCAACCGAATGTTCGTGTGTTCTATTGTTGTCTATTTTGTCTTAGTTTTTAATATCTTTAAAACCCCAGCGTTGCTCACTGCTTGCTGGATTGCAACTGTAACGTTGTATGATATTCCTAGGTAGCCCAGTAGATACGGGCTCTGATTCTCGATCAGTCTCAGGTTCTAATCTTACTTTTATGTTTACTTTTTGAAGTCAGATTTTTTTCAAATTTGACTTTATTTTCTTATAAAAATCCATTTTTTTTAAATTTTTTTTACAACGATCAGCTACCAGCGCTCTGCAGAGTTAGGTTAAGTTACTTTAATTTTGTCGTGAACTGCAGCCTATTTTTGTTGTTATTTTTTACACGTAAATCCATTTTTATAACTCCAATTTAACTTTGTATCCACAACATTGTATTTAACTGGTTGACTTTGATTTTAACCAACATTTTTGCATTTACGCTACAAAACAACTATCGTAGTTGAAGTTCATTCGATAAAACGAACAAGCAACCGGTTAGTAAAATGATTCGATCTTCTTTCGATATCGAACCGATATTAGTCCGCCTGTGGAGTCGATAAAGTTCTCACCCAACACTTCGGGCAACAGCCAGGGTTACAAAACTTCGAGCTAATCAAACAAGTACCATAATAAGTTGTTAGGAGTTGCTAACCTACATGACCTACAAAATGTGCTGAAAACATGATTAAATTACCCGTACAGTATACGAAGTCCGATCTTTAATTGTGATAATGTTTGATAAAGGTGATAGACTGTATTTAAGTTGCTAATTATGAATTTTGATTTCTAATATCGTTGCTCGATTCGATAGAATCCCTAATAAACGGAAATCTAAAATGGAAATATTATTTTAATGTGCAGAATTTACTACGTGGCTATATCGATATGAAGCATCCTGCAATTTACGTCAATAACGCAGAAACTTTCTGTTGATGAGCTTTTGTATAAATATACGTTTACTTAAATGTAAGCTGTTATTTAAAAAGCTATTTTCAAGGGCGTTAACTGCACAAGCTTGCAATAACTAAATAATAGCTAGTTACGATGTAATTACTAATTACGATGTAATTTTTTGATATATTTTGACTTACATTACATATAACATCTGTACAGCTTAGTTATTTTTTTCTAAATATTCTTCAGTTATAACTTAATATAATTTCTCAGTTTCAAAATTAGCCATTTTAAATCAACTTTTCAATAATTTAGCTCTTCAAGGTTAAATTATAGTTGAAACGCTTTTTTATAAAAAGTTGTTCGATGAAGTGATAAAGGTAACGGATTTGATTTCCTTTAAACTTTTCCATGATAATGGGATGATTTTTTCTTGATTGGATTTGAATTGAGGTTATAAAAATATTTTAGTTTATTTTATTAATAATTTGCGGCGATGAAAGATACTTGTTTTTGTCATACAATCTACAATTATTGATTTTAATTAATACTCGTTAACAAAGGCTCTTGTTTTCAACAGTAAAACAATCTTATCACCAACCAAACAGAGTAATTATCAATTATCGTTCACCACAAACAGCCAACTAATTGTTTCTTAAATTCAATGGAGTGAGTTATCCACTGATTAGGACCCTCAGATAAAAGAAGCTCTTTAATTAAGTGTTTAATGCCGGTTCTAGACCCATTTATTTACAAAACAATTTTCGGCATTATCAGTCGATGGTCCACAGTCTTTGAGCTGGGCCGACGAGGGGTTGGAATCAATTACGACTAGATAACAGCGATAAGTGTTATCCCCGGGGGTCATAGGGAGACAAATAGAAGAGCGTTAATAAGATGATAACTTAGTAGATGATTACGTAAAGAAAGGCCCTATGGGGTCTATTAGTTGGCGGCGTGTCCTACAAGGTTGAGGCAAACCAAACTCACTCCGAGGTCCCGGGCTGAGGTCCCCGAGGTCCCGAGGTCCTAAGGTCGTGAGGTCGTGAGGTCCTGAGGTCGAGGTTATCGACCACGTGACGCAAGGCAGACCCGCGGCGACATCAGACAGTTGACACTGGATGACCGACGAAGCGGTCTTTATGATTTTTTCACACCACATAAAAACTGAATGTGAAGATTGTGGGGTGCCCTGTTCACAGTTCACAGAGGCTCAGAGGGGCTAGTCTTCTGTCTCCACCTGCTTCTTCCATAAACCCAGTAGAAACTTTCTTCCTCAACGTAATATCCGAAATTGTTGATTTATGGCTAATTTTATAGAGCAAACAAATACCTATGATATACGTAGGCATAACTCTTAGTATAACAACTAATAATCGTTAAAAAGTCCCAAAATATTTATTTTTTAGCGAATTTCCCCTATAGGGAAGAAGCTTTTACCGTAGGTGGCATGGTAAGACCTAGGACCAGGACCATGATAACTTTTCGTTTTGAGGCCCACAGATGTCAAAAACACCATTTTACAAATTAATATATATATATATATATATATATATATATATATATATATATAATTTACTCCGATCTTGATGAAATTTGGTATAAACGTGTAAGGCAGCATATATTTTCATGAGTTCGAGAACCAGACAGGTCGCTTTACTTTAAGGGGGTTTTGGGGGGGTTTTGTACCCCAAAAATGGGTTTTTTGAACTTTTTACATATAATTCTTTTTAAACCCAAATTTTGGTTTACACCATTAAATTTAGCTTCAAAAAAACAATTTGGTATTTTGATTTTTGCTCTACGTCAATTGGTTATCGAAATATTGAGAGTGCTAAACACAGTACGTTGTCCAGTGTTAATCTTATGGAGAGTAAGTAAAATTGTATCTCGCTTATTAATGAACAAATGTTAATGAAACTTGGTATGTGGCTTTATATGGTTGCGTTTTAATGCTATTTTCATGCAAAACTCATTTCATTTGTTGTGGACCCCATGGCAGCAAACCTGCGTACTCATCAGCTATAATGTTATTGTTATGGAGAATAATAAACATGTGATATCTTGCTGGTTTATGAACATAAATTGATAAAACTTGGTATGTTGCTTCATCTGGAGGTGATCCATTGGTATTTGCATAAAGACTAGATTTTGTGGTCCTTGATGCAGCAAACCTGCATACTCAGTCCTATTGTTTTTCTTATAGGGAATAAATAAAATGTCATATCTCGCTTATTTATTAATATGCTTTGACTAAAGTTGGTGAGTGGCTTCATGACTTAGTGAAGTACCATTTGAAATTCGCTGATTATGCAAGTTTGCTGCAACGGGGGTATTTTACTTTTGGTATGGGTTAACTTTGTAGGATATCAAATTTCTGCTCACTGAAATCGCTAGGTATTGTTTTGCTCTTTTGAATGAGCCAAAAATATACTATTTCGAATAATCAGTTGGGGAGGGACGAGATTTGAAGGGTAACATTGAAATTATGGGAGAAGCGGGTGGAAACGAGAACTGTTACTTGACTGGAGACTACTATTAGGGTTACTTTGATTTTAGATTGGCAGTCAGCTGAGTTCTCGTTTCTGTGTATGCATATGTTTAGTTCTATACATATTGTTTCTATTTTGCCTAATTTGGTAACTAGACCAATTACCATATGGAAAAGGTAACTTAGATTTTTACCATTAAATGTTTTGAATCAAGTCCGACTTGGTGTTTTGTAGAATTATAAATACCTCAAAGAATCATAAAATCTGTATTCGTTCTGAAAAGAGTTTTCTAAATAAAAGAGGTGTGATTCTAAATTTGCGATTTCAAAAGTTGTGAATTGTTTCAGTGTGTGGTTGTTAACGACATACGTTTTACAACTTTCCACACATTTGCACTGTAGCGTAACCACATTCAAGGCGGTTAGATCTACTTACAAGATTGTGCAATGCAATCGGTTTCGAATGACAATTGTTTTTAAATGTAAATTCATCGCCCTGAATGTCAGTGTAGTGTAAGCGTAATAGTTCAGATCTTTAATAGTTGTAAGACGTATTAAAACCTGAGTAGTTCTGTAATAACACTTACCACTAAAATAAAAAAATATTTTATGTAAAAGAAAAGAAAAAGAACGGTAAATTAATTGTTCCACTCACCAAGCATCTTTAAGCATCTTTATGAAAAAATGTATACAAAGAACTTTTCTAAACAATAGCGTATCTATTATTTAATAATTAAAAAAGAAGAAACAGCTCATTGCTATTTTTGTAAATAAAGTTAATGGTATAAAAGTATTTAAATTTCAACTCACACAACTTATCATCAAAAATGTTACTCATCATCATATTATATACTATCTGAGAGAAGTTATAAACTAATGAAGAGAAACAAAACTACTCATTTTGTTAATAATAAGTAATTCTCACGATATAGTAGCCGAAGAAGCTATAGGATGCTAAATACATCTCAAATATTTGTGCATGAAATATTTATTCGTGTCGTTCAGTAGGCCTACAGTTTTTTCTAGCGTTTCGTTTGTATATGTGCACGCCCAACGTGCAAACGTGCATGGACAATCGCCTAATTAAAAACTAAGTTTCCATACCACTGGAGTAAAGGTGTGGAAGACATACTGAATGCAAACTAAAGAGCTCATTTGCCTACGTGAATGGATAACCCGTTTTGTAATGGGCCTATCGAATCGCAGAGGGTAAACTCGAATTTGTCACAGGCAGAAGAAAAGGCCTAATCCCTCAGAGATAATTTGATTACTAGGTGGAAGCCGCGGTGGCCGCTGGAGGCTGCTTAACCCTTCTTCACTTTTAATTATGATGGATTGCGGCATACCTTCCGAGGGGGCTCCAGTCACGTAACATTTCGCGTAACCTGCTTCTCCCATATGGCCAACGACTTGCAAAAACCATCACTCTTAAAGGGGTTATCTGAAATCGTTTATTTATGGCTAATTGTAATGAGGTGAAAGGCACCTCGCGATTACAGGGAGTACAATTTTGATATCATAGACCACCATAGAAGTTCCTAACGTGACTCCCTGAACACGTTTTGGGGTGTCGCTAAAAACGTTATATATATATATATATATATATATATATTTATATATGTGTTCGCACTGTAGCGGTCGCAATTTTTGCCCGATTTACTTGAAATTTGGCAGGAACCTTCCCTTCTGTAAACAGTTGGACAACTTCGTTGGGCAAAACAATCGGACAACTCTATCCCCCTTTTTTGGGATTTTAATTTTTTAAATGTTGAGTTTTTGGGCCCAAAAAGGGTCAGAAAAGCCCCGAATGTAACATTATTGTATATTAAATTATTGTACGCAAAATTAAAAAAAATTGTAAGCCCTTCCTCATCATTCTAGCAAGTATGTACCGAGTTATTAAAGAAAATGTTAATTGTCTCAACACAGTACATTGTCTTATGGGGATTTTGCAATGGAAAAGGCTGTTCCAGCATAAATAGATAAATCCGTGGATATTTGTACGTGATTTATGGTTTCGATTGCATAATTACTCCATCAGTATAAATAATCCTTGCTTTTTAAGCTTGCCTGTGGTTTCTTTCTCATATACTTCCTTCATGTAACCATCAATTGTAAATTTTGTAGGTTCTTACTCTGAAAAACAAAACATTAATTTCCTAAAATTAGAAGAAGAACCAAAAAGTCACACTGGAATATTGCAAACAAGGCCGCTGTTAAAATGAAGTGCAATAATTATTTTCTTTGCTCAAAATGTTTTTAAGATGCAACGTGTTTATTGCATTAACATTATTATGATATTTAAGAAATATGAAAAGAAACCGTTTGAATCGTCTGACTGGCAACAAAGTTATTTAAACGCAAAAACAAGCTTTAAAATCTGCTCTTTAAATCGTTCTAATGTATAAACGAGTTCGCACGCAGCACGCTGACGTGAGGGAAGTGAATTTCCACATAAAAAACTTTTAAAACTCAAAATCAGTGTAAAAACATACATTTGTCCAATTTTTATTGAAATCTGGAAACATTGATTTTTTGGCTGTTCTGATATTCCTGGTTTCATTTACTTGCAAAGCTGGGAATACAATATTGCGCATTATAAGGTTAGGAGAAGGTCCAGACAGGCTTGAAAGTAGGCATGAGGTTGCTGGGGGTAATAAAAGTACTCTAACAAAGGAATAACAGGCTTTTCTAGTGTAAAACCCCCATAAGACAACGTACTGTGTTTAGCCGATTCACATTTTCTTTAATAACTCGGTAAATATTTGTGCTAGAATGACGAGAGAGGGCTTAAAACTTTCGCCTCTGTAATTCCCATCTTTTTACATGCATTAATTTTACACCTGGGGCTTTTCTGACCCTTTTTGGGCCCAAAAACTCGAAATTTGAAAGATTAATCCCCAAAAAATGGGTTTAGAGTTTTCCGATTGTTTTGCCCAACGAACTTGTCCAACAGATTATAGAAAGGAACGTCCCTACCAAATTTGAAGTAAATCGAACAAAAAATGCGACCGCTATAGTGCATACACATATATATATATATATATATATATATGTCTATATATATATATATATATATATATATATATATATATATATAAAATTTTGAACGACCCGCCAAAACGTGTTTAGGGGCTCATGTTAGGAACTTCTATGGTGGTCCCGGGCTTAAGTTTCACCGTGCGGGTCATGCTAATAGTTCACTTTCCAAAGGAAATTCACTAATAATATTTGTGTTAAAACGCGATAGTAAATATGTCGACGGCGTGTTGTTTAAGTGTTTAATATTAAAATACATATTCAATATTTTGAACACAAATAATGGTTACGTGTGTCGCGTGCGTAGAGGTCAAGGCGTCGCGACGGTCCTCAGAACCATGGCAGCCCACTGTGGTTGTTCGAGTCCCAGTCCTGACTAAGTAATTAATTATCAGTATTGGTCTCGTACTGTAGCGACCCACCACCTGCTTTACTTAATACGCTCTTTGCACAGTCCCGAGGGGCATGAGTACGAGCAAAGTGTAGAAAAATCCCAAATAACAAAGATGATAAAACAAAATTAATTTAATTTAATTGAAACCATTCGCAAAATAGCAAACTTTAAAAGTTTCTAAATAAATAAATTAGCTTAACCACAATTAATTTTGCCTAATCAGTCCATTAACTAACAGAAGAAATCACATTTCAGTTCCACTGTTACATTTGTATACCTAAAAGTATCTAAATTCTCATCAAATCTTACCAAAGCTCTTAAAACAAAGTGATCGTCCTCGTCAACACCATAAATCGTTCGTTTAAACGCATTCCCAACAGTATAATCCCGTGTCTTCAGTATTACTTGTGCAATGCATCTTTCACAGGTCTCAAGGTGCGGAAGCTCGCGTATAAATCTTGGTAGGACGCTGTTAAGGGACCGATTAAACTAAAGTCTCAAGATTGGAGCTGTTAAGCGTGAGGCAAAGTGTTTTCGGATTTGCGGAGCGGCGGGGCATCGCTAGAGCTCCCCAGGCGCCCATTCTCCAGGAGCACATGTTCGCCAATGGAAACGTATCATGCTACTCTGACCTGTAATAACAGCGGTTTACTATGTCCTGTGAAAAGTCGGGCTTTTACTGGACCTTTGGTGCCGTAAAGCTTTAGTTTGTTGTCTGAGAAAACGGTGTTTTTAACAAATATTAGTTTTCTTAGATAACTACCTTTTAAATTGTACAGTAGGTAATTGTGTATAATAGAAAGCTTTTATACGCTTTTGCTATTGCAAACAACATCAAACAATTAAAATTTGTATCTGTATATAATAATATTGTGTTTTGAAAACTTCTTGATATTTTCGGCGATTTTAGGCTTCTGCAACTAATAATTTGTAGAAATGTCCGGTATCAATCAAAGCTTTTACTGTAGTTTATAAA
This sequence comes from Allygus modestus, assembly GCA_963675035.1. NCBI lineage: Eukaryota > Metazoa > Arthropoda > Insecta > Hemiptera > Cicadellidae > Allygus > Allygus modestus. The sequence continues at coordinate 70,551,445 of OY776114.1, read as the reverse complement.
CCTTTTGGACTTTTAAAAAAATCGTCATCAAGGGTCCGCCCAATGCCTGCAACGTTTCAATGTTAATCTTATTGACCTATTTTACTAACTTGGTCAGCTGATTATAAAGTAAAATTTTCAAAAGTTTTGGCTCAATGCCTGTGAGAACCCAGTGCGGAGAACGGGATAATGGCTAGTAATTTTATAGTGTTTTTACTTGTCATGTCTACTTTAGACATTTACATAGTTATTTGATATTGCTTAACTAATTCGTTCAATTAAACATGAATAGATAGTTTTGGAAATAAATAATTTGAAAACAGCCTTGTATCTTTTATGGATGTAAGTTATAACCATTTTTCATTCGTGCACATTTATAAAAACGCACAATGAAAATTACCTGGCGAGTAATTTTTTGTGTCTTAAACACATTGCAGTTTTTACATATTAAATTTACATTTTTACTTTCTCCCCCTATACATAGTATATGGAGAAAGTATTGTTTTCGTAAACATTTTCGAATTTGAGTTGTTAGTGGAAATATTCGTTTTGGTGCTCCCTGAACCCAAAAAAGTGGTTTTTACGTGATGTCTGTCTGTGTGTGTGTGTGTGTGTCCGTGTGTGTGTGTGTGTGTGTGTGTCTGTGTGGATGTGTACAGAGCTAGAGCCCTAACCTATGGGCCGATTTTTATGAAATTTGGTATATAGGTACTAATCCACGATATCTCCAGGCGTTTTTTTCATTTTTTTGAATTTTTGATTTTTAAGGGTAATTATCCCCCAAAAACCGCCAAAAAACAGGAAAAATCCAAATTTCTCAAAAACGGCTCTAACGATTTTGATTAAACTTTAGTGGTTTGTAGAACTTTAGGTTTCCAACAAAATGACACCACCCGCATTTCTGGAAAAATTCGGGTTCAGAAATTACAGGACTTAAAACATCCAAAATTCAGTTTTTTGGATTTTTCATAAAAAATAATAAATGTTAAAAAATATTACTATTCACCATTAAAAAGAGCTCAAAAAACTAAATAAATTAGTAATTTGAATTACTATTCTACGATTGCTAGTTGCGGAGAAAATTGAAATTTTCATTTAGCGGTAAACGCAGTACGTTGTCCAATGTTATTCTTATGGGGAATACAAAAATAACTATTTCTCTCTTATTTACTGATCAATTTCATTACAATTTGATATGCAGGTCAAGTTAGCATTGACCAACAGAGGATGTTCGAAATGTGTTGCTATTTAACCCTGGGGGGGCAAGGGGGCATTTCCCCTCTCAAAACCACTGTTTGTAGAAACGGACTCTATAGTGCCTCCCAAAAAGGGATTTGGGCGGATATTACTGAAAACAACTATTTTAGACAATTTTCTGTACATTTATCTATACTTCATATTCTATATTTAGTAAATAACAAATATTTTTGTCATTAAAGTTTGGCTAAAAGGGAGAAAGTATGTGTCAGTTTCCTGATACCGTTTATTTTATCGGATAAAAACACACCCTGCTAAAAAGAAAACTCACGTTGTTTACAAAATGTAGCAGCAAATCACTAAAACTCAACTATTTAACCAAGAACCTAAAACTAAAACCAAAGTTGCATTAATTTCAACACATAGTCATACTATCAATACAGTTTTTTAGACATTCTTAATACATATTTTAACATAGTCCACCGTACAGTGCCTTAAAAGATAAAATGACGCACCTATTTTATCAGTTGAGTCAGGAAATTTACAAAAATTTCATCAACACAAAAATTTTTAATTCTTTGGTTTTACATTTAGAATTTTAAAATATTATTTGTAATTCTTACTATAGTTTTAACCAGCTTGCTCATAAACTAGCGTGATAATTGTGTTGTTATTGTGATGATTATACAAAAATACAAAAATACAAAATTGGTTTCAATATTACATGTTTTATCAAACTTAGGCTCAGGTTAAACTCAGCTAATTGTATTGTTTGTTATTCAAGAGATGATAGAGCGCTTTTAAAATACCCTTTATGTCCGGACTTAATTGATGGGATATACTTTCACTTGTAAGGCGCGGTAGTGTAGTGTGTAGTGATTCTTTCTTTTGTGTCCACCGTAATTGAATAAGTTACAAGTAATTATCTTTAGGCTTATCTTTAATACTTTAAATTTATTGCTTTGTCTGATCTAGATATCAAACAAATCCGTATTTTTTTTAGTTTTTAAGCTGTCATGAAGTTATTAGATTATTTTCATTTTTTAAACTTGTTTAGTAAATTTAATTCTGACAACACTTTATAGCTGAAATTTATAATTATTATTTACGCCGTATATTGCTGTTACCCGTAGAAAATTTAGTTTACGAAAGGTTTTCCAATACTTTTAATAAATCTAGGCTGCACCACAGGAAGAATATGATAAAGTAGTAAGCGATTCCGCATAGAAACATCAGCGCGGCGGAAACGATCAAATATACCGATGAAAAGCGCCGGAGAAATATCGACATTATAGGGTCTCAATGGTCTTAAATGGCTACCTTTCGCGCCAAAGGGCCATACATCTGTTCGCTATCGACAGGAGGAGAATTAATCACCGCGTAATCCGGGAATCGAATTCGAGGGAAAACCGCGACTGAAAAATGTATCGTGAGCGAGCGGCGACGGATAAATACGGGGCTTAGGCGCTGATGGATGCGTCTTGCGATATCAGCGCGGGCCGATTAATCCGGGCTAGAGAGAAGAACAATGCGCGGATGATATAAAAAAGGCGCTTAATCGACGGGCATCAATCGGACTCAGAAACATTCGGCCGGAACAGCGCTCTCCACTTAGGCGCGGAATGCGCTCGGCTACCATTTTCGACCGGTCGGACGATAAATTAGGACGAAATGTTTTATATGAGGCGTGTCGGGGGCAAATTAAATTTACCGCGCGGTTGTATAATTGTCGCCTTATCCCGGCCGCGCGAGGCTAATGAAGGCGCTGCTATTAATTTCGCCGTAATTACGATAAGAGTTCTTTTATTAGGTAATCGCCTCATCGTCGCAACTACAGCGGTACAGGAGTGCTATTCGCCCGCTAAACGGCGCGTTGGACCTAAGTGCTTTTCGAGATAGCCGGCGAGCCGACCAGTGTACCGATAGAGGAGCTCGGCAGCTGTCCCGTGGCATTCGACTCGCCGGGCCTGGAATTACAGATACTGATAAGTTGAGATAACCCACCGGTTAACAACCCAGGTGCACCCTTCATTGTTGGGTTTTATATCGGACAATTTAAATTTTACCGCTTACGGCAACGCACTATCACGAAGATGGCGTATTCGACTCCCTAATGGAGAATTATATGAACTATCCAACATTTGCGTGTTCTTTCACACACTAAGGAATGTCGTGTTTGGCTAAAGGTGATAACGGATGGATGCGGGATAAAACGCGTATTGGATTTTTATTATACTTTTGTATTCATCCTAAATATTTCAAAGAATAAATTGGGGAAATTTAGTCAAGCAACATTTCGCGTTTCTACATGCACCCATAAGGCCAATGTTACATTTCAAATTCCGTCCCTCCCCAACGCGTTACTCGAAATCGCATTATTGCTCATTTTGAAGACCAAAAAATACCTAGCGATATCATATTTGAACTTTGATATCACTAAATATAAGAGTTCAAAATACCTTTAAAATTTGAGAGTTTTGTCACGGGCTACTTTAGTATCAAAATAACACTCAATCGCTAAGTTTTTTTTTTTTTTCTGTATGCAATGAACCATAAACCAAGAGTTGTAGATGATCCATTCGGGAGGGACGGGATTTTAAAAGTTGACATAGCCTTTATGAGAGAAGAAGATGGAAGACGATAACTGAAGCCTACTCTTAACTTAACATTATTATAAGTACCTGGGGATCGAGCTTTGCTCGGGGAAGGCTAGTCTGTTTGTTTAGATGGCTTGGAGTAATATTTCGCCACTTCCCCAACTGATAGCTAATTTGCCTCTTTTCTGCAGTTTTAAGGTTACTCCAGATGTTATTTATAGGTCAATGTCCCTTTGAACTATTTCAGATATGACCACTCTATATATACAATCTTCACTCAACAGTTTTTAACACTGCTCTCAGGAAACCATATGTTAACAATTATAAATAACACGAGTATTACTTTGACAGTTCCCTGGTTGATTATGAACACCTGTAGCAATATTTTTTTTATTTTAAACTCCATAAGCCCAATGATAATTTGTTTAACTTTTAATTTTCGTTTTTTCCATTATTTTATTTTTCCTGGGGATGAGACCTGTCTAGAAATTATTTTTATCCCAGAAATTAGTTATTTCCAACATTTGAAGTAAATTGTTGGTGCCGTTTTTGAGATCAGAGTTACAAGCAAGCAAGCACGGACGGACGCAAGCATGCAAGCAAGCAAACCTTACTCATATTAGAGTATAGGATAGGATTAGGAATCAGCATGAAATTCTTCAAGGATACAAAATACACTTCCTCTATCAAACAGTCTTCACTCCCCCAGGCGAGTCCCCGAAATAAAGTATGGCAGACTAAAAGCGAATCTGAATCGGGGTTGTGTAGCTCAATTACAGGGGGTAGTCATCCGTTTGTGGCTCCTTATCACGTCCGGGACTGTTTGCCGAGGGGTTGATTGATTTCCGAAAACATTTTAATATAGTATCTGGGCGTGTGTCGCGGGAGGGGGGATGCGCCAGCATGAATATTTCATGATATGTTTAGTGGTGCAGCGGCGGCGTCTGATGGCTGATTGGTGCTGAGTCCTCACCCCGCTGATGTCTGCTGCCCTCGTCTCATCTCCATGTGATAACTCTGTCCTTCCCTCTTACCTCCACCACAAACACCCCTTCCCCTCCACCCCTCCCCGGCACCACCGCTTATGTAAACTCTTCTTTAGGGGTAATATAGCCAGGTCGCATAACCCTCGCTGCACATTTCTCACATTTGTCTTTGAGCTCGGGAGATATTAGATGTTTTTTGAAGAGTTGGCTTAAAGAGAAAAGAAGAAAAAATATTTAATTGTTCATCAGTTTAGTCAAGGTTAAAAAAAGACGTTTTCACTTGTCATTATAAAAATGAAACACGTTATACAGTATATTGTTTTTAAATTACTGACTTGGAAGTAAGTTATTGCATGAATATATAGTATAGTTTATTTTTGGTAATACTGTGAAATATTAGTATATATTTTTAACCATGTATGATTTTATGTGTTTTGTATGACGAATATTTTACTTTTAATGTTTGATGAGTGTTCATACGTTAGGTATTGAATAAAAGCTAGACAAAAACAACGCGATGAACTTAGGGTTGAATAAGCAGCTGGTGTTCTAGATTATTCAACCACTTATTACTAACATAAACTCTTCTCAGTAAATTATTGATCATTCCTGATTTAATTTTTTTATATCAGGAAATATTCTTCTTAATACTAATTGACGTTTACATTTTTATAATTATATATAAATGAAATATATAAGCAAAGTACATATAAACAAGTTTATAGCTTATTTCAAAGATATTTTATTTTGAAACTGAAAATACCTGTACTGAAATACTTGTTTGGTGCTAGGTGAATGGAAAATAATACTGGTCGAGCAATGGCGGAATTCAGTACTGCTAACCAAATATTGTCAGCTGATGTTCTTTTGTTTCCATTTTCGCTCCTGTCAAAACAAACTATCCCCTTTATCTATCTTTCATATTATACAAATTTCTGAGATGCGGTAAATTTTTAGACTCTGGGTCTATTTTTCGTCAATAGCCGGCACGATAAACTTTAAAATGAGGCGTAAATCATGGAGTTTGATAAAGGAATAAAGATCTCACGGACTGACAGAAAAACAGGCAAGAGAAATAATATATAACATTTGTATTATCATCCAACACTGTGTAACCCCTCAAAGCCCAGAAAAAACAAAATTTAATCTTCATGAGTATTTTATATTTTGAATACAAGATTCCAATACACGGTATCAGGGACAGAAGCTGTCTTTTAGCGTGGAATCATACTGACATACTGTGAAAGCCCTAGTTAAACTTCGCAATAAAAAATTTTAAAATTACAAAATATATACTACTATAATAAAATGCTACATTGTACAGCACCCATAACAGGCAGCTGACCTTAGTTAGGATTTTACCTTAAATCCAAGAGATTAAAGTAACACCACATTGTTTTATGTGTAGACTATGTTACTATGCTATGTGTAGACTATGTTGTTTTATGTTACTTTTTTAATTCTGTCGGGTTGGTTCATATATCCCATTTGCATTTTTGCTTTTTGGCAGGGAGAGGAACAAACTCATTAGGCCTCTTCTCCTAAACACACCTAAAGGAAGTCTCACACCGATTTACTTGTCTCTCCACAGACTCCTTACACCAAACAATGTGTTCTACTTATAATATTTTTAAATGTGCATTCTTCATACATGAAGACCACTTTAATTGAAACTATTTTATTATTCGGGTAAGGTAGATTATTTTTGTCCATAGAAGGCATGTGGATATGGACAAATAGATACCGTGAACGTAGTCTTATAAAAATCAGTACATACCAATATTGTACCATTTAGCATCAAGAACTGATGTTAAATAGTACAATAATATTGAATTTGTTTTCATTTAGTACAAGCAGCAAGTGAATTGTAATAGTAAAAATAACAAATATTTCAAAAAAATAAAAATAAATCTCTTCGCTTAATACATAAAGCTTTAACATCCGATTCTAAATTTTGTGTAAGGGAACGTGAACAACAAATATCTGACAGCTTATTCTTGATTCGTTTAATAAATAGGGTGATCTAAGATTAACCAACCTTTCGTCTCGTAAGAGAAATGAAATTGTTTTAACGAAATTTTAACTCCGAATTAAATAAAAATCTACAAAAAATAGTTATAATTAAACAATTTATGAAATAAAAGGTTTAGCAGTTTTTTACCCCGAATCTTCTACGAATTGGACTAATTAGTGTAATTAAAAAAATATAAAACATCATAGTTAACAATTACAAAATCAAATCTGCAAAGCATTCAATTTGTGATGAGTTCTGTATTTACAAAAGTATAAGTAAAGGGTTGATTACAAAATATGTTTTTAAAACCACTGAAACGTTCTGAAATACTGCGTCGTAAAGCAAAAAAGAGATAAATTACTAATACAAGGCACAGTTCACTATAACTATGTTATCTATAAAGTTATGTTATCGATTAAGTTACCTATATTACAATAGGAACCTATAATCACAAGATGTCTCTCGTATTGTTAGTGAATTTCCTATGGAATGTGAACTATTAGGATGACCTGCACGGTGAAACCTAAGCCCGGAACCGCCATAGAAGTTCCTAACGTGACTCCCTGAACATGTTTTGGGGGGTTCAAAATGTTATATATACATGTTTGCACTCTAGCGGTCGCATTTTTTGTCCGATTTACTTCAAATTTGGTAGAGACATTCCTTTTTGTAATCAGTTGGACAAGTTCGTTGGGCAAAACAATCGGAAACCTCTAACCCCCTTTTTTGGGATTTTAAATTTATAAATTTGAGTTTTTGGGCCCAAAAAGAGTCAGATAAGCCCTAAATGTAAGATTAATGGATAATAGGTGATAGAACGTAAAAATGCAAAGATTTTAAGCCCTCCCTCATCATTCTAGCACTAATATATACCGAGTCATTAAATAAAATTAAAATTGAGTAAATACGGTACGTTGTCTTATTGTGATTTTACATTGGAAAAGGCTGTTTTTCATATCTTGATGAAGTTTTATCACTCCTAATACCCCTATTCCGATTTTTGATCCTGATGGTACATCCTCCTAAGCTTAAATGCACAAAATTGCCACCCCAATACTGCATTTAAATAGAACCAGGTGCATCAGAACAGCCAAAGAACTGAATATTTTCCATTTTGCTAAAAATGTCACAAATCTTTGTTTAAACTCGTTATTTGATTTTTTTAAGTTTTTATTGGGGAAATTCACTTCCCTAAATTCAGCGTGCTGCGTGTGAACTCGTTTATTTGATTGTGCGGTTTGATGGTTATTATACATATTTGTCTATAAACATTATCTATCATTATATTCATTGTCACATTACGCATTGATTATTCAGCTTTCTCAAGCTTTATTTCTGCCCAAGGTCAATCTAAGAAACAGCCTATATCCTTTAAACGTATAAACTCGGCCTTCTGGCCTGGTGTTTTTACAAGAGGTAAGAAAAACAAGCTTCACTTTTGTAACGGGGAGAAACACCTCTCCTCCTACCCCACTACTATATATTGAACTACCCTTGGGCAGGCTATTGCTGTCCGAACGGTTTGTTATACGATATACGGTCACGGTTTAGGGGAGACTATCTAGATAGTGTTTAGGGTCGACTATCTAGATAGTGTTTAGGGGCGACTATCTAGATAGTGTTTAGGGGAGACTATCTAGATAGTGTTAGGGGAGACTATCTAGATAGTGTTTAGGGGAGACTATCTAGATAGTGTTTAGGGGCGACTATCTAGATAGTGTTTAGGAGCGACTATCTAGATAGTGTTTAGGGGAGACTATCTAGATAGTGTTTAGGGGCGACTATCTATATAGTGTTTAGAGGCGACTATCTAGATATTGTTTAGGGGCGACTATCTAGATAGTGTTTAGGGGCGACTATCTAGATAGTTTTTAGGGGAGACTATCTAGATAGTGTTTAGGGGCGACTATCTAGATAGTGTTTAGGGGAGACTATCTAGATAGTGTTTAGGGGCGACTATCTAGATAGTGTTTAGGGGCGACTATCTAGATAGTGTTTAGGGGTGACTATCTAGATAGTGTTTAGGGGAGACTATCTAGATAGTGTTTAGGGGCGACTATCTATATAGTTTTTAGGGGAGACTATCTAGATAGTGTTTAGGGGAGACTATCTAGATAGTGTTTAGGGGCGACTATCTAGATAGTGTTTAGGGGAGACTATCTACATAGTGTTTAGGGGCGACTATCTAGATAGTGTTTAGGGGAGACTATCTAGATAGTGTTTAGGGGCGACTATCTATATAGTGTTTAGGGGAGACTATCTAGATAGTGTTTAGGGGCGACTATCTATATAGTGTTTAGGGGAGACTATCTAGATAGTGTTTAGGGGAGACTATCTAGATAGTGTTTAGGGGCGACTATCTAGATAGTGTTTAATAATCTGATACTATATCTTAGTAAATATATCTTTAAACTTTTATGAAAAAGTTGTTAATTGCTATTTTGAGGGAACGTCTTGGATTAAGAAATCTGTTTGTAATTTAAATCGCGTTTGAAATTGTAGCTCTTATGATTTGGATTTCTGGAGGCGTGAGTTAATAGAGGATTTCCAATAAGTGAGCTACTCGTATTAGCATGATTAAGGAGAGAATTAATCCCAGGACCACTATAATTCTTAATGTGACCCCCTAAACGTGTTTGGAGGTTCTTTTTTGTTCGTACTCTATATTGGTCACATTTGTTTTCCGAATTACGTAAAATCTGGTCGGTACCTTATTTTCTATAGCAGTTGGACGAGTTTGTTGGACTCAGAACCTTCATTTAGGTTTTTGAAATCCCATTTTTTAGTTTTTGGGCCGAAAAGGGTCTAAAATATACTGTGACGTAGAATAGTAAGTTAGATTTCACAAATTGTAAGCCCTCAATCATTATAGCTCAAATACTTATTATAGAAAATTAAAATTGACCAAAGACATAGAGCAGCGTTATGGGAATTTAACGTTGGAAAACGCTGTTTTTCATAACTTGGCGTAGTTTTATTATCCCCAGTTCTCCTATACCTAATTTTGCATCACATGACCAAAACTTACCACCATAACATACTTCACAACATTATCGTCCTCTCATTGCACATTAACATAACCAGGCGCATCAGAACAGCAACAACATTAAATGCTATTTAACTTTAACAATAAATAAAACAACATTTTTAAAACTATATTTAACTTTTAAAATCATTAAATATGGAGATTCTCTGCCCTTACGTCAGCTTGCAAACTTGTTTAAGAATAATACAATAGGGGAAGTGGGAAGAGTGGCTGAGCGTTTTAATTGGCTATACGATGTGTGCATGAGAAGGTCGCATTGTTGCCACCGGCCTCCTTCTCCTCCTACCGACCTCGTGAACACTTCCCCTCACTGGGCACAAGGTTAAATCAACTCCACTGTACTTAGGATATTATACATCACGTATGGATTTCCATTACATTATGATACCTACCTGTAAGCTGCTTCTTATGAGGTTGTTACTACATTTCAGTCATTCAAATTTTAAGACTTTATAAAAACCAAAAGCTCCGTTGATTTGCTAATTTGCTCAGCTCATTCCTCATCTGATGTTGAACTGGTTTGTTGCGCTCTTGCATTTTTTTAACAGGTGAATTCGCTTTGCTCATTTGTGTTTTCTACGATAGGCGAATTCACTATACTCATCATCTTTTGCGATAGGCACGTATATATTTAAACGCGTTTGATAAAATGTTAAACCCCCTCGACAACATAATTAGCAAGTAATGGTGTATCTTAGCGTGATTTAACACCGGGGTTACCGCAATAGCCGGGTTAAACCGCGGTTTGGCAAAGGAACGCCAATAAAGAAGAAGCATTGCAGATAAATAACGGAAGAATTGCTAAATAAAGATGTGGGCAGAGAAGCGGGAATCGCTCGTGTAGCCGGGGGTCGTGATGTATGAGCCCTCCGCGCCGCGCCGCTGCGCCACCGTCGCACCCTTCTGTATCGCCAGGTTTCAACTTTTGCTGTACTCAGCAAGTTATGGATGTTTTATTGACTTTTCTGCATCGGTTTACTATCGAAATTACTTAGGATTGGGTGGTGTAAAAGTAAAAAGTATTGTTTAACATGTCTCCTTTAACTATGAACACTTAATAAAAGTTCGTTTGATAAAAGTTCACCTGGTTGCGAATGATTTTTGTACAATTAATTATGAATATCAATTAATAATGCTTTGTATGTTACCTCACCTGATTTCAGTCTATTGATATTGCACAATTACGAACATAATTTAATACAAGTTGGTATGTTGTTGACATGTTTTGCTAACCTGTGAACTCATGGTCAACCTTTAATAGTACATAATACGTTTCATAAACAATACATTCATAAATAAGCAAAATATAACTTTTTATTTTTTCTCCATAAGAATAACACATTATATAGGTACCCCATTGCTTTATGTGGTAGTGAGACTCATGTATATTTTGAGTACACATGTAAGCTGAAACTGCCTTACTTATTTCATGACCAATTTTGATGATTGAGGTGTCAAATTAAAGGGGGTTTTCCTCGATATGTTTCGAAAGCAATTAATGTTCCCCTCAGTCCTCAGGGCTCCAGACCACTGGCCCTCAAGGTTTCCAACAAATATTTTCTATGGGTCGCATGTGTTAATTTAAGATATAGCAGATATTAAAAGTGTATGCATTCATATGTGAAGGAGAGTTCGTAAATAGGTTAGGAATTATGGGAAGCCTAAAAATACGGTGTTTTAATATATGATTTGGTGTCTGAGAAAGTATATGTCGCAACAAAATCCTTCCGATAAATATTTAGTTACATTTTAGCTTGGTTGACCTATACAGTCCTAACCGATGATTGTTCTACAGGTACCGACATCTGGATTTCAAGGACTAACTGAACTGGCCAGATTGCTAAGGTAGGACTTCTCATTATATAATTAGTTTAACTTGTAACAAATTGTTGTGAAACAGCATTTAACTGCAAACTGTCAACCTCTTAGAAATCCCCGTAATTAATTTTACTTATTAGTGAATTTCCTAAGGAAAAGTGAACTATTAGCATGACCCGCACGGTGAGACTTAAGCCCGGGACCACCATAGAAGTTCCTAACGTGACCCCATGAATACGTTTTGAGTAGTCTCTAAAATCGTTATATATATATGTGTTTATTAATAGTTAATTGTCAATACAGTCTTATGGGGATTTTACACTGGAGAAGGCTGTTTTTCATATCTTAATATCGTTTATCACCCTCTATACCCCTATACCAACTTGTTATCCTGACTATACCTCCTTCTAACTTTATAATGTACAACATTGGCATCCTATTCGTGAATTTAAATATAACCAGGAACATCAAAACAGCCAAAAAATAAAATATTTCTATTTTCAGAAAAATGTAACTAGTGTTGGTTTAAACCCTTTATTTGATATTTTTAAGGTTGTTATGCGGAAATTCACTTCCCACACGTCAGCGTGCTGCGTGCGATCTCGTCCATCTTAGAGGCAATCTTGATACTCATGACTATGAATAAATAGAATATATAAATCAGTTGTATTTAATTTCAGTTTGGGGAAGTCAGCAAATCAAAACTCTATTTTTTATGATTAATGTGTTTTAATTTTGTAAACCTACATTGTTTATACTTTTTATTTCCCTAGTTCTACAACCCTATAGGTTTTAATAAATTGTTCCAAAGCTTTAAACACGGCAATGATGTTAACATAGACAGTCTGTTATCAAGTGTAAGTATGTATATAAACTGACAAAGTTTCTTCTTGGGCTCAACAATGTTATCTACATTCCCGTTTCAATTTAAGAAATGCTAGTAGACATTACATACATTTATATGAAATATGATTTAAATTTAAAAACCAATGGAAAAATACTTTTAATAAATGGACAAAAACCTTATTTATTTATTTATGTCTTGGAAGTTTAATCAATATTTTTCTAATTCAAGAAAAAACTTTGTAAAATAATACTATTACGGGTGTATGTTACGGGTAACATGTACAGTGATTATTTTGACATACTTATGCTGGTTTCGTATTACTACGGTGTTGTAGAGGTATTGAAATCTTGGTACAGTATTGAATTCACCTTTTGGACTAGCTGTTAGTTTAAATGTTCCTAATAAATTTAAACATAGTACCCCTTCCTTTAATGTATTGTATTGTATAACATAGCTCATACGATTTCCTAACCTTTGGTTAACGGTATCCCGTGCTTTCATAATATACTAAACATATAAAAAGTATACAATCTTCTTAAACTATTATATCTGAACAAAATCAAAACCATTTAAATTTTCCTTTTTCGTTAACAACAAGATTGACACAAACTCAATCAAAATTCAATTTCCTCTTCATATTAATCTGTTCTTACATTTATACGTGTTTTACTAAGGTGCAATACTGTCAAAAATTGTAGGCATCGATGTAGAAGTAATTAGCGAATGTCCCCTATAGGGAAGAAGCTATTACCGTAGTCGGCATGGTAAGACCTAGGCCCGGGACCATGATAACTTTTCGTTTTGAGGTCCCCAGACCCCAAAAACACCATTCGTTCGAAACTGTATATATATATATATATAATATATGTGCCCGTGAGCACGATAACTCTCGTAAAAATGATCCGATTTTGATGAAAATTGGTATAAACGTGTAAAGCAACATTTATGACTTTAAGTTCGAAAACCAGCCAGATCGCTTCATCCGAAGGGGTATTTTGGGGGGGTTTTGTACCCCAAAAATGGGTTTTTTGAATTTGTTACACATCATTTTTGAAATAGTCAAATTTTAGTTTTCACCATTCGATTCAGCTTAAAAAAACACACAATTTGGTATTTTGATCATTTCTCTACGTCAATTAGTTACCGAGATATTGAAAGTGCTAAACACAGTACGTTGTCTAATGTTATTCTTATGGAGGAAAAGAAAAATGTTATATCTCGCTTATTTATGAACGTATACGGACGAAACTTGGTATAGGGCTTCATCTCGTTGTGTTCTATTGATATTTGCTCAAAAAAACATTTTTTTGCCCAAGGCTCCCGTAGCAGCAAACCTGCGTACTCAGCCCCCATGTTATTCTTATGGAGAATAATTAAAATTGTTTATATCGCTTATTTGTAAATATATTTTTATGAAACTTTGCAAGTGACTTTATGTAGTATTAAGACATTTATATCTCCAATAGAAATTCGCTGAGTATGCAGGTTTGCTGCGACGGGGGTATTTTAATAATTCCAACATAGACCATCTTAGTTATTCTTCACGTTTACTTATGTATTTTATTGGTTGAACTAAACGAAAATTCTAAACATTTCACAGTATGCGTCGTTTTTAGGATCCTTTATTCCAACAAGTGGTCAATAAAAGCTCTTCCCCTTGACCGGGTGCTTCAATTCCGTTAAAAATATGATTTTTACTTGGGGTGAAGTTACTGGCTCGAGCCCTCTCGATTTTTGATTTGGAGAAATATTATTCATGGGAAGCGCCGAATATGGTCCATGAATGTAAAGTTGCGCTTGGCTGATGCGATACCATTTTACAGCTTTTAGGTCTGTCTCTAGTTTACTCGGCAAATTTACATAAACGAAATTTGCTTATTGTCTGACTTTGTTGATCTATTATATTGCGTTAGAAAGAAATGTTAGTTTTTAATAATAAGGGAAAAATATGTACTCAATGAGTATTGTTAAGTATTTGTTGCTGTATTTTAAAATTAAATGAAATTTTTGTAAAACTCTAATTTTAATACAAATGTTAGCAAGGTGAACAAACATTAAATATTTTTTGAAATAAATATAAGTACAAGCTATAAACTTTGGAGTATTGGTAATCCTATTAAATAAATGGTGTTTTCTTTTACATGTTGCCGGATTATGAACACAGTTGATCTGCTTTGTTATAATTAGCAATTGAATGAGCTTATTACCTTTTAATTGTTTAGATGTATTTTATTTATGACAAGAGTCAGACAAAAATTCATTTAATATAATAAAAACAAGATAAATATATACGAAGACCTTCGCATAATCAATTTTTTTAGTCTTTAATCAACGGAATAAAGAACAAACTAACATCTGTTGTATATTTTTGGAATAAATTAGTGTGTACAATATCGGGTAAATAATTCGAAAAATAATTTTGCTGAATACTACAGATTACGAAAGCACATAAGGAAATTATGTATTATGGTGACTAAGCATGCTTTCCGATTTATGATGATGGCGTGAATTTGGTTTGTTTAGTGAATTTGCAGCTGGGTTATTGGTTACTATGACCTGGTTTAAGAATCAGTAACAAGCCTATAAAAAAGACAATCTCATTCATTCTAAATTGAGTACCTGGGGGCCGAGCTTTGCTCGGGGGAAGGCCGGTCAGTTTGTTTAGATAACTCAGAGTAATATTTCACCACTTCCCCCTACTGATGATCATATTTGTATAACTCATTTGCCTCTTTTCTACATTTTTAAGGTCACTCCAGTTGTTATTTGTATCTTAATGCCCCTTTGATTTATTTTACTACTCTATATATGTAATCTTCGCTCAAATCTTTTAATCTCTGCTCTCAGGAAACCAGATGTTAATAATCATAAACAACATGAGTATTACTTTGACAGTTCCCTGGTTGATTATGAACAGCCGTTAAAATTCTTTTGTTTTGATTTGAAACTCCATAAGCCCAATGTTAATTTTTTAACTTTTCATTTTAGTTCTTTTTACATTATTTGATTTTTTCTAGGGATGAGGCCTGTCTAGAACTTATTTTTATCCCAGAAATGAGTTATTTCGAACATTTAAAGGAAATCGTTGGAGCCGTTTTTGAGATCAGTGTCGCAAGCAAGCAAGCTAGCCTTACTCATATTAGAGTATAGGATAATATACTCGTATTTGCTTTCAAGTACGCACAAGTTAGTTTTGGTATCTAAAATAGTGAATTCACGAAAAAAAATCGTTTAGTAAAATGGATATTGTGAATTAAAAGTACATATATAATTTGTGTTGTAACTGTCCTATTAGTGAGTAAGTAATTGGTTAATCCAGTAGTCATCACAAAAAAGACAGCTTGCTTACAAACATTTGAAAAAGATAAATTGTTTACGAGTAATTTGTACTAACCATAATATGTAATTGATAAAGTTAGGGAAACGATCACCTCTATTAGTCTTGTCATGCTTAATTTAATTACAATCATAATTTGAAATCCAGTTACACGCCAGGAAATAAGGGGTGCGCCTAGTATCAAGCAATATTTTGGATCATATGATGTTTTAAGTTTATTAATTGCGAGTAATTTTTAAGAAGGGACATCGATTTTGATCCAAAATTTGTTCGCACTTATACATCATAGTCCCATAAGTGCTTGTCCCATAAGAACAATGTTAACTTCCAATTTCTGTCCCTCCTCAACAGATTATTCGAAATCCTCAAATCATGTCTCATTTTAAAGAACAAAAATATACCTATAGATTTCAGTAGGGGCCACACACATATTACGTAACGCATTTTTTCGTAATTTCAGACCCCCCTCTCCCCCCAGTAACGCAACTTGACCATACCCCCTACCATCCCCTAATGCGTTACGTAACTCAATCGTAGTAGGCTTTAAAACAGTTTAAACCTTTTAAACACATTTTTATTAGGAATTTGGGATTTGTATTTCAATGAATCGTTACACTTTACAAGACTTTCTTTAACAAAATTGTTTAATAACTAATTTAAAAGCAAAATGTATACAAAAAAATAAGACTGCTACTAATAATATAAACAACAAAATAAACTATCTCAGCTAAAACGTAACACATTTAATTTATAACTAATACGAATACAAAACAACTTAAAATACGAAAGATGAGGGTGGCATTGCGCAATACTATATCAAGTGTTGATTTTACTCTCTAAAACAACACAAAACATAGGTGTAAAGCAATACAGAACTTACTCAAAACCCGTTATGTATTTTTTTGTAGTTTAACTTTTATTAAATTAGTATGACGGAAATACATTTTGCATAGGTAACTAAACTGTAACCTTAATTTATATATAAATTTGATTATTTTTAACGAATTTCCCCTATAGAGAAGAAGCTATTACCGTAGGTCTCATGGTAAGACTTAAGCCCGAGACCATGATAACTTTTTGTTTTGAGGTCCCCAGATGCCAAAAAACACTATTTGTTCAAATTTATATATATATATATATATATATATATATATATATATATATATATATATATATATATATATATATAGATGAAAAATAAGTAACATGAGTACCCTGGAGAAAACATTTTAATTAATTAACACACCATGTTTCGACTTATAAAAGCCATGATCACGTGCTGATTTGCTAAATACATAACCTTATTTTCATTATCATTCACAAAATGTAAATAAATAAATTTGATAACAGACAGCTGATTGCGATCTTTACTGGTGTAAGTGTTATCTATTTGTCTTTATATTTATAATTTTGTTAAAAACTGGATTACTTGATTGTACCTGCATGGTGTTTAAAATATTGTTACTGTCATTTTTATGGCTCTGGTATATATGGTATATAAGATCAAATGTAGCGATTGCCCAAAATATTATATAGGCCAAACTGGAAGAAGTTTTAAACGTAGGTTCAACGAACACATCCAAGCAGTTAGGTCAAACAATAAAACCTCGCAAAAATCTGCCTTCGCTGACCACATACTAAAAACAGATCATAAATATAAGAACTGTGATGAAAATATGTCTATTCTAGAAATAATGAAGAAAGGCCAAAAATTAAATGTAAAAGAAGAATTCCATATATACCAGAGCCATAAAAATGACAGTAACAATATTTTAAACACCATGCAGGTACAATCAAGTAATCCAGTTTTTAACAAAATTATAAATATAAAGACAAATAGATAACACTTACACCAGTAGAGATCGCAATCAGGTGTCTGTTATCAAATTTTATTTATTTACATTTTGTGAATGATAATGAAAATAAGGTTATGTATTTAGCAAATCAGCACGTGATCATGGCTTTTATAAGTCGAAACATGTTGTGTTAATTAATTAAAATGTTTTCTCCAGGGTACTCATGTTACTTATTTTTCATCTATCATATAGTAGCCCTTCTATGTGAATTTAATTTAATATATATATATTAATTTATATATATGTATGTGTGTGTGTGTGTGTGTGTGTGTGTGTGTGTGTGTGTGTGTGTGTGTGTGTGTGTGTGTGTGTGTGTGTGTGTGTGTCCGTGAATGCGATAACTTGAGTAAAAAACGTCCGATTTCGATGAAATTTGGCTCAAATGTGTTAAGTGACATTCATGACTTTAAGTTCGAAAACCAGAAAAATCGGACCATGGGAAAGGGGGTTTATGGGGTTTTAAAATTTTCAAAAATCAGTTTTTTGCACTTTTCACCCTACAATTTTTAAAACACACAATTTTTGTTTTAACCATTTTATAGAACTTAAAAAACAAATAATATAGCATTTTGAATCATTAACCTAGGTTAAGTGGTTGCGGAGAAAATCCAAAAAAAGTGTTCATAAAATCTCCCATGTTAATCTTATGGGAAAATGGTTTTTAGCTTTTCCTTAATTAATTTTACTGTACACTTCACATTTGCTTTTACCAATCAGTTTAGCTTTACAAAAAAATCATTTTGGTGTTTAAATTGTGATTCTACGTCCAACCGTTGCCGAGATATTCAAAGTGGTAAACACAGTACGTTGTCCAATGTTATCCTTATGGAGGAGAATATTTAAAATGTTATATCTCGATTATTTATGAACGTATATTGATGAAACTTGGTATGTGGCTTCACCTAGTACTGGTATATTGATATTTGCACAAAAAATTGATTTTTTGTTGATTATCCTCTTAGCAGCAAACCTGCATACTCATCCCTAATGTTATTCTTATGCAGAATACGTAAAGCTCCCTTAATTATGAACATAAATCATTAAAACTTGGTATGTAGGTTCACCTGGTTGAGTTATATTGATAATTGCAAAAAAAACACATTTTTGTCTTCCTCGTCCTCAGCCTTAATGTTATTCTTATGGAGAATAAATAAAATGCTATACATCACTTACTTATTTAAGTATTTTTATGAAACTTGGTAAGTGGCTTTATGTGGTAGTAAGAAATATATTCATGCATAGGAAATTCGCTGAGTACGCAGTTTTGCTGCGACGGGGGTATTTTAAAATGTTGAAAGATTTATATCAATATAAATACATAGGGGAGTGCGCCAGCTCTTAGGGTTAATATGTGTGAGTTACGTATCCAAACCCCCCCTCCCCCACTTAACACAGCATAACGCTATGCCATACCCCCTCCGCCCCCTTAAGTGCGTTACGGAATAACGTGTATGGCCCCTGAGCAGAATTTCGATGTCACAAATAAAAAGACCTATAAAAGTCGTATATATAAAATAAATATTATGGAATCTGATTGAACGATTATCATTTGTTATATCGAGGTTTTGCTTCCTGTAATCGCTAGGTATTATTTTGTTTTTAATTTCTCCCCTTATACATACTATATACTGTGTTATACTGTAGTATATGGAAAAAGTATTGTTTTCGTCAAAATTTTCAAATTTGAGTTGTTAGTGGAAATATTCGTTTTGGTGCTCCCTGAACCCAAAGAAAGTATTTTTATGTGGTGTCTGTGTGTGTGTCTGTCTGTCTGTCTGTCTGTCTGTATGGATGTGTACAGAGCTAGAGCCCAATACACCAATGGTCCGATTTTTATGAAATTTGGTATGTAGGTACTAATCCACGATATCTCCAGGTGTTTTTTCATTTTTTTGAACTTTTGATTTTTAAGGGTAATTATCCCCCAAAACCGCCAAAAACATGAAAAATCAAGATTTCTCAAAAACGGCTCTAACGATTTTGATTAAACTTTAGTCGTTTGTAGAAATTTAGCTATCCAACAAAACGACACCACTCGCATTTCTTTAAAAATTCGGGTTCAGAAATTACAAGACTTAAAATATCAAAAATTCAGTTTTTGGGGATTAAAAAATACTTAAAATTTAAATTTTCATTTTGCGGTAAACGCAGTACGTTGTCCAGTGTTATTCTTATGGGGAATACAAAAATTACTATTTCTCTCTTGTTTATTGATCAATTTCGTTCAAACTTGATATGCTTGTCAAGATAGCATAGACCAACAGAGGAAATTCGAAATATGTTGCCCCTTAATAACCCTGGGGGGGAGGGAATAGGGGGAATTTCCCCTCTTAAAACCACGTGTGTAGCAATAGATTCTGTAGTGCCTACAAAAGAGGGATTTGGGTAGATGTTTTTGAAAATAACTTGTTTACAAGATTTTCTGAACATTCGACCGTGCTTTTGTATTCTATATTTAGTAAATAAAAAGTAATTTATTCATTAAATTTGGGCTGAAAGGGAGAAAGTATGTGTCAGTTTCCTGATACCGTTTATTTAAACTATGCCATGAATCAACGACTTATAATCAGTTGAGAATGGAAAGAATTTTAAAGTTAACTTTGACCTTTGGTAGAAGGAGGTAGAAATGCAAAATGTTTGGTGACGGGATCCCCCTTTTGAATCAGTTACCATTCTGCATAAGTGCGAAAAATATACCGAAATCGACGAAACTGAAATATATAAACCAGGTAAATACGTGAACGTTTTCCTTACTATACATGACTCCACCGGGTTAAAGGAACCCATCTTGGTGGGGGAGGGGGGGCTTTTACAGGCACTGGTACAGACACGCACGCCTACCCACCTCCGAGTACGCTGACATTCAGATGAAGCTATAATTTACAGGTCGTTTCCTGTGTTACAATTAGCATTGGCTGGTTACACGCCTTACATCTTGTTTGTTGCTTTATGCCTCCTCTGTTTATACGGTTTTTGCGAACCATCGGTCGGTTTTACAGCGCCATAAACCCCCCAAGCTTCAGGGGCGCCTTGTTACCTGGTCCGTAGGTACAATCGCGTGTGTATTCTCACAGCCGTAATATGGAGTGTATTTAAATACGCCGGAGTTGTAATTATAATTTAAAACAACCAATTAGACGGAGTAGTTTAATCCCTTTTTAATGGTTGAAATTTTTGGGAATTTTCACACACACTTTGTTATCTCTAAAATACCCCAATCATGAAAAATAGAGAATATACTTACCACCTAAGAATCATCACACGCTGATTTAAAACATCCACAATGTTGCTTGATACTGGGATCACTCCTTATTTCCTTATTACAATAGATTAAATTCGGACAGACTGACCAGAGTAATACAGAGTTCATTATATGGTTCCCTAACTTGGTCAGGTAAATTTTGGTTAGTACTAATTACTCCAAATGTTTGTTAGCAAGCTGTCTTTTTCGTGATGATTTGTGACCAATTAATCATTTACTAACAGTATATAGTATAACCTAAAATAACGCTATAAAACTAAAATTATAAAGTTGAATGCGTGTTGAGCCATTTTTAAAGGATTTTTTTGTATTCTAGTCAATGACGTATAGCATTATAAGAGAACTATGTTTTTAGAACCATTGCATTTTACTTTAAGTTATCAAACTTAGTTATATATAGAATAACGAGTTCGGACGCAGCACGCTGACGAGAGGGAAGTGAATTTCCACAGACAAAACTTTTAAAACTCAAACCCAGTGTAAAAACATACATTTATGTCAATTTTATTGAAATCTGAAAACATTGATATTTTGGCTGTTCTGATGCTCCTGGTTTAATTTACCTTTAATGTTAGGAATACAATTTCGCACATTATAAGGTTAGGAGAAGGTCCAGTCAGTCTTAAAATTAGGCGTGAGGTTGCTGGGAATTAAACAAATACACCAACAAATGAATAACATGCTTGTCTAATGTAAAATCCCCATAAGACAACGTACAGTGTTTAGCCGATATACATTTTCTTTAATAACTCGGTAAATATGTATGTTAGAATGACAAGAGAGAGGGCTTAATACTTTCGCTTCACTAATTCCCATGTTAATGCATACATTAATTTTACGCCCGGGGCTTTTCTGACCCATTTTGGTCCAAAAACTTGAAATTGGAAAAATAATCCCCAAAAAAGGGATTTAGAGTTTTCCGATTGTTTTGCCCAACGAACTTCTCCAACTGATTATGGAAAGGAAGTCCCGACCAAATTTGAAGTAAATCGGACAAAAAATGCGACCGCTAGAGTGTATACACACACACACACACACACACACACACACACACACACACACACACACATATATAATTTTGAACGACACCCCAAGACGTGTTCAGGGGGCCATGTTAGGAACTTCTATAGCGGTCCCGGGTTTAAGTTTCACCGTGCGGGTCATGCTAATAGTTCACTTTCCATAGGAAATTCACTAATAATGAGGACAATTATGGTAGGATGTATGGTATCTAACTCACAATATTCACCGGACAGAATATAATTTGTTAATCAACCATCTATGACTGACAGATTCGATTTGACTTGGTAGAAAGGTAGGTAATAGATCACAACAGTACATAGATTTATTCTTGTTTCGAAAATTATTTGGGGATCTGCACAATTTGACATGCTAATTGCAATGACATTATTGAGCTTGGTCAATACTCACCTCACGTTCGAGTGATTTCAAGTTCAATTGGAACTTTTCAGTTATAATTTGAAAGGAATTACCCCGACGTAATACGTATATAGGTCTACTCCCGTTCCGAAAATCCTTCTACTGGTCATCAAAACAGTCGTGTTCACCACTCCATGTAATGTCCCATGTGTAATAGCACTACCATTAATCGGTTAAGCGGGAAAACGTTATACAGAAGAAATAATCATTTGAATTAATCGTTAATTGTAAAACAAAAATGATAGTCTATCATTAAAATATGACTGCGGGCAAAGTCACTAGGGGCAACCGCCAATGTGTAATAACATTTCAACAAACAATGTTTTTATGAATTGGAAACAATCATAGAGGATAAAATAGAACACAATCCTGTCTGAAACCTCTGAGGCCATGAATACGATTTCATTTGCCGCTGTAAATTTTTAATTAAGCCCCGCAGTCAGTATAGTGAAGGGTATAAGTTAATAAGGTATTTTATGGGTTTACAACAGTGTGGCGGGCAGTAAAATGTTAATGCGGGAGTGAGAGCCGTGTGTTTACAATGGTGCAGTTTATGACTCGCCTCCCTCACCCCCTCCCACCCCCTCCCTTCCCTCTATCACGTCGTGTATCGAAACTTCCCTCACTTCCGATCATCTCGTATCGTCAAACATCTTGCTGAATACAACAGGAGGGAGGTAAAGTGAAATGTTAAATTTCGCTTATGACACCGCATACCTTAAACTCTGATCGTTAATGTTTTGAGTATTTTGAAAATAAAATAAACTATCTTCACATCAATCTAACTTTGATTATAGCAATACAACTAAAATATTCGTTGATTTTTGAAAAATATTATTACGATTTCTAATAATTATTTCACATAAATTTAAGTGTAACTTTCACATTTTCGTAAACTAATAAATGATAGATAAAAGACCTTTATTCAGTAGCGATTTCCATAAATAAACCATTGGCTGTTCTTTCTCTAAAACTTTTTAATTTTAGACTTAACTAAATTTTATTATTATTTTGTATGTACGCCAGCGGAATTTTTTTACGTTTAGATAGGGAACGGGCCAAATTCTGGTTTTATTCTTATCCAAGGTCTTGTTTGAATGTTTCACTGTGTTAGTAAAACAGTGACAAAATGTGGCTTATTTCTAGTAAAAATCAATTTAAATATTAGATGAATTATGAAAAAACCTTACTTCGATTTCCTATAAGTTAATTTCAGTGAACCTTTCACTTTGTTAAATAAATAAATAAAAAAGTGGTCGTTAATCATGAGAGTAATTTATACATAACACATTAATTGTTTTTCCTGCTAAGTATTTATTCATTTTACGTTTACAGACCCAACTGACACCTTGTATTAGTACTGTTTTGTGTTAATAAAACGTTGTCACATTCAAGTATGATTTACACACCAGGTTATTAGTGTCTAAGCTTCTCGTAAAAATAAGCTCAGTGTAAAGTCAAGTATTGGAAGCTTCATTAGTTTGATGATTTATCAAGTACAATGCCAAAGGTCTACACTTTTAGAAAACGCCTCTCAATTCAAAACCGTGATGATCCGAATTCCCAAACCACCGTGGGTTCTGCCAGTCACCTCAAGCTCTTAAGAAGTAAACGGTGTAGAAAACGTGGATTTTCCAGCCGTCGCCTATTTACAAACATGCTCCAGAGTTCAATGGAAGCTAGCACCATTGAGGCCCGGACAGTCCGCTGTCCCAATTATCTAGTTATTAATGTATCTAAGATGACGTGGAGGGAGGATGGGGATGAACATTCAGCTGCCGGACCACCCTGCTCAGATTAGGACGTCGCTGCATTCACGTCAATGTAGGATATACAGAGGTCTTGTGTCTGGAGGCACAATGCCGTCTCGGGGTGCCATCCTCTTTTATTGGGGACGATCTGTTTGGAACTGTAAACATTTTAATGTCGAGGTGAGTTATGATGTGTCCTACAATTGTGACGGAATTGTATTGGGAAATAGTTCCTATCTGGGAGGTGTTTCCTAAAGTTTTACAACAAAACTAAAGCTAATTCTAACAATCGGGGAAAAACGACTGGCAAAATATGGTTTAGTTTAGTGTATAAGAATACAGCCATTAATCGATAGGCTGAAACCTTGAACAAAGTTAATTTAATATTCTGAAGTTTTTTGACTTATTACTTACTTTTATTACATTTTAGGTTACTTTTTCTACATTATGTTACAAATTAAAATATAACTATTGACAAATAAATACGTTTACAGAAAACCTTATAAAGTATAAATCGTATTTTATAAACGATTAAAGAACTCAGACAGAACATATGGACCATAACAAATATTATTTGTGAAATACTTTCCGTTCGTTTAGGACTCATTTTAGATATGTGTTGCTTTACTATTAATATAGAAAACTTATGCGTGGTAAAACGTTTTGCGTGGTATGATAGTTCTCCTCCTAAAAATGGATTGAGAACCACGTCTATCAGGCCCTGAACATGGGAATGGAGACCAATCTGCGTTATAATGGTAATATGTAAGAATAATATGGAGTTTTAATTCATATATTTATTACATTAGGACTCAGCTTAGTATAAAATATATTAGAGGACGACAACGAACGCTTGGATATGGGTGATAAATCCTCTCAGTCTTCGTATGGTCATTTAAAAAAAGGGATGAATAATGTGAACTTTTAATTTATATCTTTGTCAATTTGGTTTAGTGTATAATATAGATTTGCTGAAAATGTCAAACACTTGAACATGAATTGAAAACGAGTCAGCAATAAAAATATAGTTCTATGAGAGTGTATATCGTGAATGTTTCAATTTACAAACTTGGTGATATTAGAAACGAATGAAATTAGTGTAGCGTAGATTAAGAATGACGTCAGACACTGAACACGGGATGAGGTCAAGCCAGTCGTGGGCGCGATTGATTCAACTTCGCAACATTGACACTGATCCTAGAGCTTCCATGTCATTATCAGCCCTATACAACTCAAAAATTGAACTCTTCCAAAAGACAAATATAAATTAGGGGAAGGTTAAATCATGCCACAAACGCTGTGTGCACAGTTATTGAATTTTTATGAGTTGATAAATATCGTTGATAAAATTATTTTTAATATTTAATAATTATTAATAGTTGATAAAATTCATTCTGCCAGACAAACACGAAACTAATCAAGTCATGTAATGAATATATTTTAAGCCAAAAACCATCCCAAGAACTTTTGAGAAAACCAGAAGCCTACCGCCCACGAATCATAAACCAAAATGTAATATATCTGTAAGAACATTGGAGGAAAAATATTAGTCTTTTTTTTATACAGCCCTCTCTTAAGGCTAATTTAATGAAAGTATTACATTGAAACATGTTTTAAAATATTTTGAATTTGCCCAGCTGTATGATTTGACTTCAATAAAACTGAAATCGGTTGATCTAGCGGAGCTTTTGGGCCAGCAGTATAAATAGTAAATATAATTCTTTTGTTTATAGCGTAAGCTGGAGGGGTTTGGCTCAATAGTACTCAAAAGGATATGACGTTTGTGAAGGGGTTTCGAAATACTGTATTTGGAAAATATATTTTTGGAACCCCCTAAAAAGATATAGATTTTTCTTATTTGAAATTTGTCTGGAAAAGTTAGTTTACCGCGCCATGCAGTGTGGATTTTCAAAGCTTTGTAGCCATTTACAATTCAATCGATGTAAAATAGTAAGAAATGTTAACAAGATAATGTCTTGACCCACAGTGTATTTAATGAATTCAGAAAAAGATATTCGTAGGCTGCCTAGGTTTTATGACTGTGACTATTTAAAGCTAGCTTGTCACCCAGCACATTTAATCAAAGAATTGGTCGACCAGTTACTCCAGAAGAAGAAAATGGCCCAATACCTTTTCGAATGCCTTTAAGAAATTGGTATAAACGTCATCCAACTGTTTGTTGAAGTCGAAACTTGAACGTGACTTTTGAAGAGACATACTAGAGGGTGAGATTTGTTTCGGTATATCAACCAATTAGAAAGCAGGAAAACTGTTAAAGGATATCCTTTAAAGAATATCTTGTTTTAAATCACCACTGATGCTGAATTGTTGATAGATGTGACATATAATGAATTTAGAGCATCAGAACACCCCCCCCCCCGCCCAGTATCTTCCTGACACTAAAACACTCCTGTTCTATCTTATCATGAACATTTAAAATTTGTACCTAGATGTAATGAAGATTGACCAGTTTAGTTCGTTTGACTTGGGGTGACGGATGTGATATAGTTGGCACAAGTTAGTGCATATGTCTAAGATAAAAGAAGTTTTTTTTTATTTGAGATGAATACGTTAAACCCACTTCAATGTTCAACATAGATTGAGTGCAAATTCAATTTTCAAACTTATTCACAGTAATTTACTAACGGTTAACGAGTAGAATAAACATTATTTATAGCATCCAAAAGTCAACAGCCAACACGGGTAGCAAACTCCACAAAAAATAGGTCTCAGTCACACTCCTCCTTTATCCGGAACCCTTCTTGATTCCACTCCCACAATATGAGCTATCAGTTATTGTGATCACCGTGACTTGTAAGAGCGTCAACACCTGGAGTGTGGGGGGCTCGGCCCCCTGGGGTTCTGGGCTTCCGTGGCTTCAGCCTCCATTCACCAGAGATCTTCTCAGAACGACCGGGCCTGGCAGGAATTTACTCCAATTAATCTTTCTGTTTCCGTTACCACGCGGAGTCGACACCCCGCTGGCCGGGCGATATGTGGACAGACATCTACATAACATGTGTCAGCCTCCCTGGACAGTCGTGCCAGCTGGGGTTGACATATCGGTCAAGATATTGTTGCTGATAAGAACTCAACAGCTGTTTTATGCTTGTAGGGACAAATGGCAGATGTTTGATGTTGGGCTAGGTTTATGTTTATGTTTTGGCAGGGTCGGAATAAACTGTTGTACATATTTTTTAGTGCTAACAATAAATAAATAATTTCTTGCAAAGTCGTTGACTTCGACTGAAAAAATAATTTAGTGACAGTTTGAAATGGCAATTTGAAATTCAGTACACTCATCTTCAAACTCACTTAATTTGGGGCAGGAGGTAGCAGCAAGGAGACGTGTTTCTTTTAGATAATATGAAAACGAATCACTATAACATATATTATCATTCGACCCATATATCCTACACTCAGTAAAGTTTGATTGAAACTCTGAACTCAAAAAAAGCCCTAACGATTTTCTTTAAATATTGGAAATTTCTGAAATAAAAATAACACTGGGCTTATGGAGTTTAAAATCAAAACAAAGAATTATAACAGCTGTTTATATTCAATCAATGAACTGTCAAAATAATACTCATGCAGTTTAAGTATAGAGTAGTCCTGTCATATCCAAAATAAATCAAATGGACATTCCATTTAGCTATAATACCAACTGGAGTGATCTTAAACATGCAGAAAAGAGGCTAATGAGCTAAGCAAAATGTGCTCGTCAGAACGGGCTTGCGCGGTGAAAAATCACTCCAAGCCATCTAAATAAACTGACTCTCCTTCTCCGAGCAAAGCTTGACCCCCAAGTTACATGCTAATAAAATATTACAACTTAAATATAAACAGTCTATCTATTAAAACGTACGTAAAAGAAATTTTAATGTTGATGGACATTTCAAACTTAGATGATTAAGAGATTAATCACGTTTAACATTAAGATGTCACTGCATTTAGTTATTACATTATTCCTGAGTTGGTTTTAACTGGACAGTTCAAATCGTGGGATTAACGATACAGTCCCCTCTATTAAGCGTAATAAGTATCAGTACCTGGGGGGCCGAGCTTTGCTCGGGGGAAGGCTAGTCAGTTTGTTTAGATGACTTATAGTAATATTTCACCACTTCCCCCTACTGATAATCAGATTTGTATAACTCATTTGCCTCTTTTCTACATTTTTAAAAGGTCACTCCAGTTGTTATTTATAGCTCAATGTCCCTTAGATTTATTTTACTACGCTATTTATGTAATCTTCACTCAAATATTTTAATCTCTGCTCTCAGGAAACCACATGTTAATAATCATAAACAACATGAGTATTACTTTGACAGTTCCCTGGTTGATTATGAACAGCTGTTAAAATTCTTTTGTTTTGATTTGAAACTCCATAAGCCCAATGTAAATTTTTTAAACTTTTCATTTTAGTTTTTTTACATTATTTGATTTTTCCTGAGGACGAGGCCTGTCTAGAACTTATTTTTATCCCAGAAATGAGTTATTTCGAACATTTGAAGGAAATTGTTGGAGCCGTTTTTGAGATCCGTGTCGCAAGCAAGCAAGCAATCAAACCTTACTCATATTAGAGTATAGGATAGGATTAGGTATTTGGAAAGGATAATCAGAATACTATGTTAACTTATTTATGCTTAAACCAAATTCAATATTTAAGTGTCAAAACAATCAGTAAACATCCTCTACTTTTCCCCATCACTACTGTGCTCGGTGCCTTCCTCTCCAAGTCCTAGGCATCCTTACATATGTTGGAGGTAAAATCAATTCGTTATTTATGGAAGAGTATAACGTTTAGGTAGGTTTTTTTTAAAGGGGGAGGTCCCAATACATTTTCACGATTCTCGAGTTATAAAATTGATTTATTCACGTGGTAACAATACAGTAGTACAAACATTTAACCCCCACCCTAGCACTGACAGTTCATAGAATGGAGGGTGTTTCCCATGTCAGATTACAGGATCCCGAATTAGATGCTTGCTCGGATGCTTTGTAAGCTGTTGGTTCTGTGTTTGCTGCCACTGGCACGCCGATGTGATAAGTTTAGTTGCTGTACCTATCTTTACAGATCATAGGCACAGGGCAACTATTCCATGGTACTGAGAGGCACAGGTTTTGATAGTCAAGAACTTTGTTTACTTCTCTGCTACCACTCAAACGCTGGTGTCGAACATAACTAATAATATTTTCTTTCCTACTAGAATCACCATATTATGATAAATAGCATAATAGGTGAATTATCCATCGCTCTGGGGGAAATTCGCTAAAGACTGGGCAGTGGTTGGCTGAGCGTTATACGATAAAAGTATATTTTAACGAAACTGACTATTTTGACGGAAATTCGTAAATCTCAGCGAGAGTCTCTCAGATGGAGAAATGACAAAATTCTCTAAAGTCTTTACATATTTTGGTGTTCATTTAGTAGAAACCCCTATTTTACTACTTTAGGGTGATGTTTTAACGTAATATTACTAGCATTATCAAAACATTTCTTGGTATATTTTACTGTTTTAACTTTCGAAAACGGATTGCTAAGGTAAGACAGTAAAATATATAAATTTAAGCAATCCAGAGGCTAAGATGAATTGAAATTACTTTATCTAAGATGACAATTTTTATTGACTTTTAAGTATATTTTCACAGCATGACCTCAGAAGAAGTGTTAAAGGTATTATTACGGTACTGATAATTTGTCGGAGAAACCAATTATTTATCCAAAAAACCTAAATGATAAGAACAATTGTTATTATGTTTTTTGAACCGATGTCAATAAATAGTTACTTCTTACAAAATAATCAAACTTCGTTTTTAAATTCAACATCGTTGAAAACCCTCCCCATCCACGGATTATCCGGTCAATGGGATTCACAACAATGACCACGTGGGAATTGCAATATTTCACGCCAATTCTAAATCGCCATTCACCAAATCCACCCGAAGGTCCTTAGGAAGTGGGAAGGTCCGGATAGTGTGGGAGGACCGTGGGGCGTTGATGTTCGGGTTGAATGGGGGAGGAAGCACCTGGAGTAGCCTAAACGATGCATCACTCTGGATGTCTTGTTTTGACAAAGCCCGAACTGGATAAAGACATAGACGAAGACCTCCGGAGCTGCTGGCCGCTATTGTACGATGTTTGGACGCTCCTGACGAGATAGTTACCAGTTGAATGCACCATCGTTCTCCGGGCTGACTTTGTTGCTGGCGCATTGTGCGTTGCCCTTTAAAAGCGATTTAATGGCTCTTTTAGATTTCTTTAGCTACATAAATCGCCGTGTCATATTAATAGCTTATTCGAACCCGCATGCCCATAGCTCTACCTGTGGGGGATTTATGGCAGCTATGGCGATTTTGGTTTAAAACTCGCTGAATGGGGAAAAGGATGGTACAGCTGCTTTAGTTGTGTTTTATCTCTTAAAATTGCGATTAAAAATGACGCTGGATGTGGTAGTCTTACAATTGAAATGCTAAACGGAGTGATACAAAAATTAAATGCATTTCTGAACGTATTAATATTTAAAAAATATACCTAATAATTTAAAAATATTTAAATCTTTGTATTTTTTCCTTTTACCGAGACAATTTTCAGTATATTTCAACCAAACATAACATTTTACCATCACCACGCTTTTAACTAGAATCCATTAAATTAATAAACAAAATCTGATAGAAACTTTTCAAGATCAATATTTTTACATTTTTACACAACATCTTAAATTTGTCCAACCCTTTATATAAATGTTATTGTGGTAGGCACCTGATATAAACAACGGATAGTTGCAAAACCAATAACTGTAAAGTATCCATTGAAGCATTTTATTTTAACCGACTATTATTGTAATTATGTATAAGCTTACTGAGCATAACAAATATCTATCTATTCCGTAAGCGAATCGGTCCCCACGAAATATCTAGAGCTTGGAAGAGGGTTGAGTTGGGGATTTGAAAGTTTGCTTTTGATAATAGTATTCCAATTTGAAAAGAATAAAGCAGTTTTTCCGCAGGGGGGAATAACCCGAAATAATTCTTTAAATTAAGATTGTTACAAATTTAAACTACAGTTATAATATCTCCCTAAGGTTAAAGTAAGATACTAAGGTATGGTGTTAAAGAACGAAAAAATGTTTTCATGGAGCAATCAAAAGAGCCAGAAATTCTATAAGGGATTGGATAAGGTCCCATCATCCATTTATCGTGGCGATGTCAAATCTGACGAGGAAAACGCCATACAAGGTGTCCGTGATTGCGGCGGTGCCTCACAATCGCAGGCTGGAGGCCTCGTTACAGCTGTCCATCCCGTCAACCCTTAGACGCTGAAAAACGGGGATTACCAGGAAATGGCGTCACTGCGGCTATTTCATCATCAAAGTTCTGCCTTACGGGGATTATGACTTCAACGGTAATTATATAGAGTTATGACCGTTCTGTCTGGCCCCCCGCCAACTATTGTTGGAAGAAAGGGTTTTTTAGGTTGACTATAATGGAATTCTCTTCACCAGAAGATAGTAAAACCGTATTTGTTGGTCATTACCGCTTTCAAAATTCTTTGTGAGGTTGTGACATGGCATCTCCCATCCCTGTTTGAAAAAATGTTTTTGAAGAGGTTGATGGTTTTTTCTCGATACTTCCCTGTCCACATGGGCCTCAGCTCAGGCCTGTGCGTTGAACGCATCAAGCAAAGCGAGGGGCGAGTCGCTACAACTGTACCGATTAAATTTAAAATTTAATAGCCAGGGCTAGGATTCAAACTCACGACAGAGCCGCTGCCATGGTAATAACTGTACAAGACGCCGACGTAACTAGGGCGAATTTTAAGGCGCATATGAGTAAATTATGAGTGTAGAATGGGTGAGATGCCTTGTGTAGCCTTGTTACTGACTAAGACCGACTGATTCTTTAGCCAATATCGTTAATTAATAGCCCAATGACCAATGGCAGCTGGATCCAGTATCGAACCTTCACAACATTTTCTCAGGATTTTGCTCAGGATCGATCTGGCGCACTTCAGATTATGAAGCGAGCTCGCTACTATTGTGTTCCGCGAGTGATTAATAACACAATTTCAAATTCATTTTAGCTTTATTTAGCAACTTAATTTAATTAATATTACCAATGAGACACATCTTTCTTTTAATTTCTAATTGATCTACAGACAAAAAATACTTTTAGAGGTCGAATTAGGAATCTCGTATACCTTCGAATCAAATCAAATCAAAATGATTTTATTGCCATTAGACTATATACATAGCATATACAACAAGTCACAATTTTTTACATTAAAATAAAATCAATAACCAAACAGAAATAATAATTAAAACATTTGAAATTAAATTACAAAATTTTCATTGACAAAATCATGGACACTGTAATATTCCTTATTTATGAGAAAAATATTCGTCTAAATTTAGCAGCATCTGATTCCTGTTTTAGGTATATGCGCAAAGAGTTGAACAGTTATATAGATGAGAAGTATGTTCGTTTTTTAAAATGAGCTGTGTTATGGCGTGGAATGGAAAGGGAAAGATTGTTTCTGAAGCGATTGTTTATTTTGATTACAAGACTGAAATAACTCCTTGTTTTTTTACCAAAATTTTAAACATTCTAAGATATACAAGCAAGGGAATGTCAGCAAATTGTTATAAGAAAAAACTCCCCTGCATGATTCAGACCTTTTCATTCCAAAAATCAACCGAAGCGCCTTCTTTTGACAACACTTGCTTATGCCTCTCCGTTCGAATCCTCAAATAGCGTTTAGACACATTTTAAAGTGGACAAATATTCGAATATAAGCGGATCTTAAGTTATACCGTATAAAGCGAGTTATTTGCTGAACGCCGCGAGACTGCCGTCGGATTACGGTAATGCACGGGCTGCAGGACACTAAGATACAAGATTATTATCACCGTGACAAGCGCTGTCGGACCAGATTACCGTCTCGTTCTCGCTCTAACTCGGCTCTATCCGATTTCAGGATTAAACAAACTAAATCCAAACATTTTTCGAGGCCTGTAAAAAAGGCAACGTTGATATTTATACGTTTGTCGTTTCGGATCTGATGTTGAATACTTGTGGCCCGAGACGAATAGCGGCCCCAAACAGAGGGGAGGACAATGCGTCTTGTCAGGTGCGGGCCGGGATTACAGCCGGAACCCAAAATCCGGATGGGATTATCGTTCTACTAATACGGCAACAACGGTTTGCCTTTTCCTAAGCTCGGGGTTGAAAAGGAAGGATTGCTAAGGTCAAGAAAAATGTCAAAATAAGAAATGGCTTTGGGATTGGATTCACCCTTTGGAAGGTTAAGCCATTGTAATAAATTGCTTTTTGTTAAGCTTTATCATTGAGAAGTTCAAAATGGGTTGTGTGTTGGATGGTTGGTATTTTACTTAACCATTTTCTTGGATCAAGTCCTTATGAATGTATTACTGCAATTATAAAATTCTTCCATTACATAGAATTGGTCAAAGTAAAGCTGTAGTCAAACTTACCCTAACTTTTTTACTCTGAAACGAATTCTTTGAACATAACAGTACAACACACAACAACTAGTTCTAACAAAATAAATACCCCCGTAGCATAAAACCTGCATAATCAGCGAATTTCCAATGCATATATATTTGTCTCAATACCACAAAGAGCCACATACCAAGTTTCATCAATATACATTCATAAATAACGATTTATGACATTTTAATTATTCTCCATAAGAATAACATGGCGGCTGAGTATGCAGGTTGGCTGAAATAAGGAACACTAAAAATGGGTTTTTATACAAATATCAGTATAACTCAACTAGGTAAAGCCACATACCAAGTTCTATTAAGTTATGTTCATAATTAAACAAGATAACACGTTACTTATTCTCCATAAGAATAACATGGGGCTTGGTATGCAGGTTTGCTGCTACGGGAACTATCGGCCAAAAAATGGGTTTTTGTGCAAATATCAATAGACCACAATGAAATGAAGCAATATCCCAGGTTTTTTCTGGATACGTTGATAAATAAGCGAGATATACAATTTTTCTTATCCTCCATAAGAATAACATTGGACAACGTACTGTGTTTAGCTCTTTCAATATCTCAGTAACCAATTGACGTAAATCAATGATTAAAACACCAAATTGTGCGTATTTTTAAGCTGATTCCAATGGAAAAAAAATTTAACTTTTTCAAAAATTATATGTAAAAAACTCAAAAAACCCATTTTTTGGGTACAAACCCCCCCCAAAATACCCCTTCGGATAAGTCGATATGTCTGGTTTTCGAACTTAAAGTCATAAATGCTGCTTTACACGTTTGTACCAAATTTCATCAAAATCTGAGCTTTTTTACGAGAGTTATCGCACCCACGGACACACACACACACACACACACACACACACACACACACACACACACACACACACACACACACGCACGCACGCACGCACGCACGCACGCACGCACGCACGCACGCACGCACGCACGCACGCACGCACACACACACACACACACACACACACACACACACACACACACACACACACACACACACACACACACACACATATATATATATATATATATACAGTTTCGAACGAATGGTGTTTTTGGGGTCTGGGACCTCAAAACGAAAAGTTATCATGGTCCCGGGCCTAGGTCTTACCATGCCGACTACGGTAATAGCTTCTTCCCTATAGGGGAAATTCGCTAAAACACAATAGTCTGTTATCAATAATTAGATTAAACAAATTAATTTTCAACAAGGACAACAATAACGACAACGACAACTTGATGTTGTATGCCAATTCAAAAATTGTTCTTTATGAATTTGGTTGCCGTGGTTCAAAAAGGTTCTAGATTCTTATGACGTAATGAATTTTGAAAATGGATGATTTCGATATTATACCTCGCAAAACTTACACTTTGACGAATACAAATAATGAAGAAATAAATGTATAGAGAAAATACATGTTATCTTGTTTTTCACAACAAAATAGCGTTAAAAATCAGATATTTAGTGCGCTGGTCGATGGTGAACATTTTTAGTGTCAAAGAATTATTCTACTTTGTGTAACAGTTTTGAACCTAGTTACAACAGTAACACAATAGTGAACCTCGTAAAGTTTTAAACTAAACTATTCAAAGCTTCAAGAGAAGCATTAGCAAATATAGACCATACAGTAGTTGGCTTACCTCACAGTATTTTTATGTGTGATCGGGTAGGTTCAAATTAAATAATTTCTGGTGTAATATTGATGGAAATCTTTGTTCGGAATGAGTTCTCCTAAGGACGCGAGGAGAAACTCTTCAGATAAGTAAATATTTAAACCTGACTTGTATGATAATGAAGTGAGCTCTGCAACTTTCAAGCAAGTCTATCCAAATTTAAGTAATTTATCATCATTGCCATTATATATGAAACTAGCTGCCATCGTGCCCGCAACATTTCACAAGGGAATGCAACAGTTGTGTACGCTGCATTCTGTGGCTAACCAGCGGAACTACTACGAAACATGATCAGCTGTTTGGATTCTCATCAGCTCAAACTAAAGTGATTGTCCATAATGTGTAGGTTTGCCTGGGGGATGATCGTTTTGTCGTATTAATAAATTTTCCCAAAGAATAACACAGGATTGGAACTTTGACTCCCTGTGGGGTGGAGCCTTATGTGAATGTCTTAAAATCTTTTCTTAGTGGTTACCTGGCGCTATGGAAAGAGTACACGTGCCAAATTTGGTGATTGTAGGGGTAGAGGTTTGGCCTGGGGGATGATCGGTTTTTCGTATGTATAAATTATCTATAAGAATAACATGGCTTGGAACTTTGGAACCCTTGGCTTGGAGCCCTATAGGAATTTCTTAAAATCCTTTCTTAGTGGTTACCTTCGTTGTGAAAAGAGTGTACGTGCCGAATTTTGTGATTCTAGGTTTAGAGGTTTGGGCTGGGGGATGATCGGTTTTTCGTATTTATAGGTATAGACTAGCTGCCATCGTTCCCGGTTTCACCCGAAGATATGACAGTTATGTGTGCTGCGTTCTGTGGTTGACCCTTGGAACTACTACGAATCATAATCAGCTGATAGAATTTTCCAGCTCAAACCAAAATGAATGTCCATAAGAATAACACAGGGTTGGAAATTTGAAGCCCCGTGGGGCACAGCACTATGGGAATTTCTTAAAACCCCTTCTTAGTGGGTGCCCATGCTATAAGGAGAGTGTACAGGTAAAATGTCGTGCTTCTAGGTGAAAAGATTTGGCCTGGGCGTTGATCGGAATTCAGCATTGAATTCAGCATAAAAAAATACCCCCGTCGCAGCAACCCTGCGTACTCAGCGAATTTCCAATGCATAATATTTGTCTTAATACCACATAAAGCCGCATACCAAGTTTCATAAAAATATATTCACATATAAGTGATTTTAATTATTCTCTATAAGAATAACATTGGTAATGAGTACGTAGGTTTGCTGAAACAAGGAACACACAAAATTGGTTTTTATGCAAATATAAATATAATTTAACTAGGCGAAGTCACATACCAAGTTTCATCAATATTAAATCATATATAAGCACTACCATACCATATCATATATAACATTTTAGTTATTTTCCATAAAAATAACATGGGGGCTGAGTAAGCAGGTTTGCTGCAACAAGCGAAAAAATGGGTTTTTATGCAATTATTAATATAACTCAACCAAGTGAAGCTACATACCAAGTTTTAGCGAATTTCCCCTATAGGGAAGAAGCTATTACCGTAGGTCTCATGGTAAGACTTAAGCCCGAGACCATGATAACTTTTTGTTTTGATGTCCCCAGATGTCCAAAACACTATTCGTTCAAATTTATATATATGTATATATATATCTATATATATATATATCTATATACCAAGTTTCCAAATGGTTGGATAGGCAAGGGTGCGCCTATTCCCTGGCCTCCCAGGAGTCCTGATTTGACCCCTTTGGACTTTTTTTGTGGGGTTACGTAAAGAACATTGTTTATGCTGAGAAAATTCGTGATTTGCCACATCTATGTGGGCGAATTTCGGAAGCGATCGCAACTGTGACACCAGAGATGCTTCACAACACTTGGCGAGAAATCAAATATCGCTTCGATGTATGCAGAGCAACAAATGGAGCTCACATCAAAACATATTAAGGAATAAAAAAAAAACTTAGTTCTTTTCTCTTCTATTTGACATTTAAATCGTTTAGTTATCTTGAATAGTCCCCAAGCAACGGCCGTTCGAAATTCCGTCATTCTTTTTCGGAAACCCTGTATATCTATATATGTGTCCGTGAATGCGATAACTTGAGTAAAAAACGTCCGATTTCGATGAAATTTGGCTCAAATGTGTAAACTGACATTTATGACTTTAAGTTCGAAAACCAGAAAAATCGGACCATGGGAAGGGGGGTTTATGGGGGTTTTAAATTTTCCAAAAATCAGTTTTTTGCATTTTTTACCCTAAAATTTTTAAAACACTTAATTTTGGTTTAGACCATGTTATAGAGCTTAAAAAAACAAATAATATGGTATTTTGAATTATTAACCTAGGTTAAGTGGTTGCGGAAAAAATCCAAAAAACATGCTCATAAAATCTCCCATGTTAATCTTATGGGAAAAAGGTTTTTGGCTTTTCCTCAGTTAGTTTTACTTTAAACTTCACATTTTCTTTTACCAATCACTTCAGCTCCACGAAACAATCATTTTGTTGTTTAAATTGTGATTCTACGTCAAACCGTTGCAGAGATATTCAAAGTGCTAAACACAGTACGTTGTCCAATGTTATCCTTATGCAGAATAAATGAAATTTGATATATTGATTATTTATGAATGTATATTGATGAAATTTGGTATGTGGCTTCATGTTGTACTGGTATATTGATAATTGCACAAAAAATAAATGTTTTGTTGATTGTCCCCGTAGCAGCTAACCTGCATACTCAGCCCTAATGTTATTCTTATGGAGAATAAGTAAAGTTTTATATCTCCCTTAATTATGAACATAAATTAATAAAACATGGTAAGTAGCTTCACCTGGTTCAGTTATATTGATAATTGCATAAAAACTCATTTCTTATCTTCCTCGTTGCAGCAAACCTGCGTACTCAGTCCTAATGTTATTCTTATGGGGAATAAATAAAATGTAATAAATCACTTATTTATGAATGTATTTTTGTCAAAATTGGTGAGTGGCTTTATGTACTAGTGAGAAACATATCAATGCATTGGAAATTCGCTGAGTACGCAGGTTTGCTGCGACGGGGGGTATTATTAATTTATGTTCATAATTAAGGGAGTCATTACATTTTACTTATTCTCCATAAGAATAACATGGGGGCTGCGTACGCAGGTTTGCTGCTACGGGAATAATCAATAAAAAATCAATTTGTTGTGCAAATATCAATATACCAGTACTACGTGAAGCCACATACCAAGTTTCATCAATATACATTCATAAATAATCTAGATATCAAATTTTATTTATTCTCCATAAGGATAACATTGGACAATGTACTGTGTACAGTACACAGTCAAAGTGGCACTTTGAATATCTCAGCAACGGTTGGGCGTAGAATCACAATTTAAACACCAAAATGATTGTTTTGTGGAACTGAACAGATTGGTAAAAGCAAATGTGAATTTTACATTAAAATAAACTGAGGAAAAGCCAAAAACCTTTTTCCCATAAGATTAACATGGGAGATTTTATGAGTATGTTTTTTGGATTTTCTCCGCAACCACTTAACATAGGTTAATAATTCAAAATACCATATTATTTGTTTTTTTAAGCTCTACAACATGGTCAAAACCAAAATTAAGTTTTTAAAAAATTGTAGGGTAAAACATGCAAAAAACTGATTTTTGGAAAATTTAAAACCCCCATAAACCC
Source organism: Allygus modestus (assembly GCA_963675035.1). Lineage (NCBI taxonomy): Eukaryota > Metazoa > Arthropoda > Insecta > Hemiptera > Cicadellidae > Allygus > Allygus modestus. Next base: position 70,512,430 of record OY776114.1, on the reverse strand, counting down.
CCCTTCCCACGGTCCGATTTTTCTGGTTTTCGAACTTAAAGTCATGAATGTCATTTTACATATTTGAGCCAAATTTCATCAAAATCGGACGTTTTTTACTCAAGTTATCGTGTTAACGGACATATATATATATATATATATATATATATATATATATATAGATAGATATATATATATATATACATATATATATATAAATTTGAACGAATAGTGTTTTTAGCATCTGGGGACCTTTAAACAAAAAGTTATCATGGTCTCGGGCTTAAGTGTTACCATGAGACCTACGATAATAGCTTCTTCCCTATAGGGGAAATTCGCTAACAAACAATTTGGTATTTTGATCATTGCTTTACGTCAATTGGTTACTGAGATATTGAAATGAAAGTACTAAACATAGTACGTTGTCTAATGTTATTCTTATGGAGGAAAAGAAAAATTGTATATCTTGCTTATTTATGAACATAAACTGACAAAATTTGGTATATGGCTTCATTTGGTTGTGGTTAATTGTTAAAAAAAAATTGCCTATGGTTTCCGTAGCAGCAAACTTAGGTACTTGATCCCCATGTTATTCTTATGGAAAATAATTAAAATGTTATATATCGCTTATTTATGAATGTATATGGATTAAACTTAGTGTGACTTCACTAAGATGAGTTCTATTGATATTTGCACAAGAACCCCATTATTTTGTGTTCCTTGTTGCAGCAAACCTGCGTACTCATCCCCAATGTTATTCTTATGGAGAATAATTAATATTTTTAATATCGCTTGTTTGAGAATATATTTTTTATGAATCCTGTTAAGTGTTTTAATGCGTTATTTTATATATTCATTGAAAATTCGCTGAGTATGCAGGTTTGCTGCAACGGGGTATTTACCCTTGCTTTTAACGTATCAAATTGGAATGACCTTATAATAGCATATAAATCGTAAACAAATCAACCAAAATGGAATCTTTTGACATTTTCAAAACTCAAAACCGCCAAAATAGTTGCTTCTATAGGCAACAGCTTCTATAGGCTTCTATGCTTTTTTTTAACTGAATATCTAAAAGTTGAGTAAAATTTGTAATTACATTTTGTCAATAACTTGTAATCATTGCAAATGAATAATAAATTTAAAATTTAATTATGCTCTTTAAGCTTTATTCAGGAAAAAGGATCACGATTCGAGAGTTAAAAAGATTTACATTAATAACAACAATAATCCTGATTGATTTTTTAAAAATAAATCCTAAACACTAATGTGGTGGGGATGGAATAAACACTTAAAGCACCCCAAGAAGGAGTGCTTTCACACACATAGCAAATGCAAATAATTGACGAGTTGTTACCAAACAACTAAAATAAAATAAAATTCAAAATTAATAATGTCATGCTATCAACAAAACTAATCAAAGTCCACAGAACCTACCACTACCACCCATTATTATGCGAGTTTAAAAGTGTAACAAATTACGACAGATTATGATCGTAACGAAACTAAAAAATCAAGACATCTTTCTTACAAAGAGTATTCAAACTTATAGGCGTAGTCGATTGTAAAATGGATATGATGCAAGATATATTCAATTAAATAAATACTCTTACTGGGTGAATATAATACACATTTTACTTATTAAACAGATTATAATTGGGAACAGTTGCATAACTATCAATTTTCTCCTAAAGACACAACTTTTGAACAACTGTCTCGTCAATAGCCCCAGCACAAAACAAGAAAGTACGTGGTAGTAGAAAAATATTTGGGAAAGCTTATGGCTAAAAACCCTGATTGTCAAATTAAGATAAGGTTTAAGTAAAATTTTCAAATGAGAAACATTTATATGCTTTAAAAAGTCCACCGTTCTTTCACTGGTCACTTATTTGAATGTTGAAATCCCCTTTCTTCTGCCCCACCATTCATTTTTTTATAGTAGCGAATAGTAGGCAAAGAAAATAAGGAAAGATAAGGGAGGATGGTTTGGGTAACCTGATGAAAAAGGCAAGGATGTTCTCGGGAATCAGAGCCGATGGAAAAAGTAAAAGCGAATGCTCGTGCAAGAATACCGTATATAGTATCATAGTATTATGGTATCCAGTGTGTCTGAACGTCATTCTCCCGCTGGTATGACGAAGAGACGAGTATTCCGGTGCTCGGTGACCGTGGGTCCAGGGTGTGTGCCGGTAGCCGACACGGCCGAGCCACTGGTATGACGTCGAGACTAGTGCTCCGGTGCTCGGTGACCGCGGGCCCAGGGTGTGCGCCAGTACCCGACACGGCCGAGCCACTGGTATGACGACGAGACTAGTGCTCCGGTGCTCGGTGACCACGGGTCCAGGGTGTGTGCCAGTACCCGACACGGCCGAGCCACTGGTATGACGACGAGACTAGTGCTCCGGTGCTCGGTGACCGTGGGTCTAGAGTGTGTGCCAGTAGCAAACACGGCCGAGCCACTGGTATGACAACGAGACTAGTGCTCCGGTGCTCGGTGACCACGGGTCCAGGGTGTGTGCCAGTAGCCGACACGGCCGAGCCACTGGTATGACGTCGAGACGAGTGTTCCGGTGCTCGGTGACCGTGGGTCCAGGGTGTGTGCCGGTACCCGACACGGCCGAGCCACTGGTATGATGACGAGACTAGTGCTCCGGTGCTCGGTGACCGTGGGTCTAGAGTGTGTGCCAGTAGCAAACACGGCCGAGCCACTGGTATGACAACGAGACTAGTGCTCCGGTGCTCGGTGACCACGGGTCCAGGGTGTGTGCCAGTAGCCGACACGGCCGAGCCACTGATATGACGACGAGACTAGTGCTCCAGTACTCGGTGGCCGCGGGTCCAGGGTGTGTGCCAGTAGCCGACACGGCCGAGCAACTGATATGACGACGAGACTAGTGCTCCAGTACTCGGTGGCCGCGGGTCCAGGGTGTGTGTCAGTACCCGACACAGCCGAGCCACTGGTATGACGACAAGACTAGTTAATGTCACTAAAAATTAATAATGTCATGCTATCAACAAAACTAATCAAAGTCCACAGAACCTACCACTACCACCCATTATTATGCGAGTTTAAAAGTGTAACAAATTACGACAGATTATGATCGTAACGAAACTAAAAAATCAAGACATCTTTCTTACAAAGAGTATTCAAACTTATAGGCGTAGTCGATTGTAAAATGGATATGATGCAAGATATATTCAATTAAATAAATACTCTTACTGGGTGAATATAATACACATTTTACTTATTAAACAGATTATAATTGGGAACAGTTGCATAACTATCAATTTTCTCCTAAAGACACAACTTTTGAACAACTGTCTCGTCAATAGCCCCAGCACAAAACAAGAAAGTACGTGGTAGTAGAAAAATATTTGGGAAAGCTTATGGCTAAAAACCCTGATTGTCAAATTAAGATAAGGTTTAAGTAAAATTTTCAAATGAGAAACATTTATATGCTTTAAAAAGTCCACCGTTCTTTCACTGGTCACTTATTTGAATGTTGAAATCCCCTTTCTTCTGCCCCACCATTCATTTTTTTATAGTAGCGAATAGTAGGCAAAGAAAATAAGGAAAGATAAGGGAGGATGGTTTGGGTAACCTGATGAAAAAGGCAAGGATGTTCTCGGGAATCAGAGCCGATGGAAAAAGTAAAAGCGAATGCTCGTGCAAGAATACCGTATATAGTATCATAGTATTATGGTATCCAGTGTGTCTGAACGTCATTCTCCCGCTGGTATGACGAAGAGACGAGTATTCCGGTGCTCGGTGACCGTGGGTCCAGGGTGTGTGCCGGTAGCCGACACGGCCGAGCCACTGGTATGACGTCGAGACTAGTGCTCCGGTGCTCGGTGACCGCGGGCCCAGGGTGTGCGCCAGTACCCGACACGGCCGAGCCACTGGTATGACGACGAGACTAGTGCTCCGGTGCTCGGTGACCACGGGTCCAGGGTGTGTGCCAGTACCCGACACGGCCGAGCCACTGGTATGACGACGAGACTAGTGCTCCGGTGCTCGGTGACCGTGGGTCTAGAGTGTGTGCCAGTAGCAAACACGGCCGAGCCACTGGTATGACAACGAGACTAGTGCTCCGGTGCTCGGTGACCACGGGTCCAGGGTGTGTGCCAGTAGCCGACACGGCCGGGCCACTGGTATGACGTCGAGACGAGTGTTCCGGTGCTCGGTGACCGTGGGTCCAGGGTGTGTGCCGGTACCCGACACGGCCGAGCCACTGGTATGATGACGAGACTAGTGCTCCGGTGCTCGGTGACCGTGGGTCTAGAGTGTGTGCCAGTAGCAAACACGGCCGAGCCACTGGTATGACAACGAGACTAGTGCTCCGGTGCTCGGTGACCACGGGTCCAGGGTGTGTGCCAGTAGCCGACACGGCCGAGCCACTGATATGACGACGAGACTAGTGCTCCAGTACTCGGTGGCCGCGGGTCCAGGGTGTGTGCCAGTAGCCGACACGGCCGAGCAACTGATATGACGACGAGACTAGTGCTCCAGTACTCGGTGGCCGCGGGTCCAGGGTGTGTGTCAGTACCCGACACAGCCGAGCCACTGGTATGACGACAAGACTAGTGCTCCGGTTCTCGGTGACCGCGGTTCCAGGATGTGTACCAGTAGCCAACACCGCCGAGACACTGGTAAGACGACGAGACTAGTGCTCAGGTACTCGGTGACCACGGGTCAAGGGTGTGCCAGTAACCAACACCGCCGAGCCACTGGTACGACGATGAGGCTAGTGCTCCGGTGCTCGGTGACCACGGGTCCATGGTGTGTGCCAGTAGCCAACACCGCCGAGCCACTGGTATGACGACGAGACTAGTGCTCCGGTGCTCGGTGACCGCGGGTCCAGGGTGTGTGCCTGTAGCCGATACGGCCGAGCCACTGGTATGACGACGAGGCTAGTGCTCCGGTGCTCGGTGACCACGGGTCTAGGGTGTGTGCCAGTAGCCGATACGGCCGAGCCACCGGTATGACGACGAGACTAGTGCTCCGGTGCTAGGTGACCGCGGGTCCATGGTGTGTGCCAGTAGCCGACACGGCCGAGCCACTGGTATAACGATGAGGCTAGTGCTCCGGTGATCGGTGATCGCGGGTCCAGGGTGTGTGCCAGTAGTCGACACGGCCGAGCCGCTGGTATGACGACGAGACTAGTGCTCCGGTGCTCGGTGACCGCGAGTCCAGGGTGTGCTCCAGTAGCCGACACGGCCAAGCCACTGGTATGACAACGAGACAAGTGCTCCGGTGCTTGGTGACCGCTGGTCCAGGGTGTGTGCCAGTAGCCGACACGGCCGAGCCACTGGTATGACAACGAGACTAGGTCTCCGGTGCTCGGTGACCGCGGGTCCAGGGTGTGTGCCAGTAGCCGACACAGCCGGGCCACTGGTATGACAACGAGACTAGTGCTCCGGTGCTCGGTGACCGCGGGTCCAGGGTGTGTGCCTGTAGCCGATACGGCCGAGCCACTGGTATGACGACGAGGCTAGTGCTCCGGTGCTCGGTGACCGCGGGTCCAGGGTGTGTGCCAGTAGCCGACACGGCCGAGCCACTGGTATGACAACGAGACTAATGCTCCGGTGCTCGGTGGCCGCGGGTCCAGGATGTGTGCCAGTAGCCAACACGGCCGAGCCACTGGAATGACGAGGAGACTAATGCTCCGGTGCTCGGTGACCGTGGGTCCAGGGTGTGTGCCAGTAGCCGACACGGCCGAGCCACTGGTATGACGACGAAACTAGTGCTCCAGTGCTCGGTGACCACGGGTCCAGAGGGTGGCCAGTACCCGACACCGCCGAGCCACTGGTATGACGAGGAGACTAATGCTCCGGTGCTCGGTGACCGCGGGTCCAGGGTGTGTGCCAGTAGCCGACACGGCCGAGCCACTGGTATGACAACGAGACTAGTGCTCCGGTACTCGGTGGCCGCGGGTCCAGGGTGTGTGCCATTAGCCAACACGGCCGAGCCACTGGTATGACGAGGAGACTAATGCTCCGGTGCTCGGTGACCGTGGGTCCAGGGTGTGTGCCAGTAGCCGACACGGCCGAGCCACTGGTATGACGACGAGACTAGTGCTCAGGTACTCGGTGACCACGGGTCAAGGGTGTGCCAGTAGCCAACACCGCCGAGCCACTGGTATGACGATGAGGCTAGTGCTCCGGTGCTCGGTGACCACGGGTCCATGGTGTGTGCCAGTAGCCAACACCGCCGAGTCACTGGTATGACGACGAGACTAGTGCTCCGGTGCTCGGTGACCGCGGGTCCAGGATGTGTGCCAGTAGCCAACACGGCCGAGCCACTGGAATGACGAGGAGACTAATGCTCCGGTGCTCGGTGACCGTGGGTCCAGGGTGTGTGCCAGTAGCCGACACGGCCGAGCCACTGGTATGACGACGAAACAAGTGCTCCAGTGCTCGGTGACCACGGGTCCAGAGGGTGGCCAGTACCCGACACCGCCGAGCCACTGGTATGACGAGGAGACTAATGCTCCGGTGCTCGGTGACCGCGGGTCCAGGGTGTGTGCCAGTAGCCGACACGGCCGAGCCACTGGTATGACAACGAGACTAGTGCTCCGGTACTCGGTGGCCGCGGGTCCAGGGTGTGTGCCAGTAGCCGAAACGGCCGAGCCACCGGTATGACGACGAGACTAGTGCTCCGGTGCTCGGTGACCGCGGGTCCATGGTGTGTGCCAGTAGCCGACACGGCCGAGCCACTGGTATAACGATGAGGCTAGTGCTCCGGTGTTCGGTGATCGCGGGTCCAGGGTGTGTGCCAGTAGTCGACACGGCCGAGCCGCTGGTATGACGACGAGACTAGTGCTCCGGTGCTCGGTGACCGCGGGTCCAGGGTGTGCTCCAGTAGCCGACACGGCCAAGCCACTGGTATGACAACGAGACTAGGTCTCCGGTGCTCGGTGACCGCGGGTCCAGGGTGTGTGCCAGTAGCCGACACAGCCAAGCCACTGGTATGACGACGAGGCTAGTGCTCCGGTGCTCGGTGACCGCAGGTCCAGGGTGTGTACCAGTAGCCGACACGGCCGAGCCACTGGTATGACGACGAGACTAGTGCTCCGGTGCTCGGTGACCGTGGGTCCAGGGTGTGTGCCAGTAGCCGACACGGCCGAGCCACTGGTATGACGACGAGGCTAGTGCTCCGGTGCTCGATGACCGCGGGTCCAGGGTGTGTACCGGTAGCTGACACTGCCGAGCCACTGGTATGATGACGAGACTAGTGCTCCGGTGCTCGGTGACCACGGGTCCAGGGTGTGTACCGATAGCTGACACGGCCGAGCCACTGGTATGACGTCGAGGCTAGTGCTCCGGTGCTCGGTGACCGCGGGTCCAGGGTGTGTACCGGTAGCTGACTCGGCCGAGCCACTGGTATGAAAACGAGACTAGTGCTCCGGTACTCGGTGGCCGCGGGTCCAGGGTGTGTGCCAGTAGCCAACACGGCCGAGCCACTGGTATGACGAGGAGACTAATGCTCCGGTGCTCGGTGACCGCGGGTCCAGGGTGTGTGCCAGTAGCCGACACGGCCGAGCCACTGGTATGACGACGAGACTAGTGCTCAGGTGCTCGGTGACCACGGGTCAAGGGTGTGCCAGTAGCCAACACCGCCGAGCCACTGGTATGACGAGGAGGCTAGTGCTCCGGTGCTCGGTGACCACGGGTCCATGGTGTGTGCCAGTAGCCAACACCGCCGAGCCACTGGTATGACGACGAGGCTAGTGCTCCGGTGCTCGGTGACCGTGGGTCCAGGGTGTGTGCCAGTAGCCGACACGGCCGAGCCACTGGTATGACGACGAGGCTAGTGCTCTGGTGCTCGGTGACCGCGGGTCCAGGGTGTGTACCGGTAGCTGACACGGCCGAGCCACTGGTATGACGTCGAGGCTAGTGCTCCGGTGCTCGGTGACCGCGGGTCCAGGGTGTGTACCGGTAGCTGACACGGCCGAGCCGCTGTAATGAGCCGCTGGCGCCGTGTCGTGTCCGATGCAAATTCTCACAGCATTCCCGTCTTTGTCAACTGCTGTCGACGCTCCGGAGTTTATTCTCCTTGTTTATTTTTCAAATTAAACAGTCTCTTTGTGGTGACTGTGGTTCGTCTCGTTTTTCACCGCGACGTCGGGTCCTTTATCAAGCTCCTTTGTAAGGACTCCCTCGGCCCGGCTCCCGTGTAGTTCTCGTATTTTTTCTGTAATATTTTGTTCGCCCGTGAGTACTTTCGTCTCACCGGTATCGCGGGCGATGGCGCCGATTGGCCGGTCCCCCTCTCACCCTACGTCTGACCGCCAGGTGGACAGTCTCCATGGCGACTACGTGAAACAATGATGGCGCCTTTCCCCCCTCTCTTATTTCTATCTCTTTATTTGACGATGTTTTAGATTAGTTGGCGCGCGTCTAGGATCCATCTATCATGCTAGGATGCCGGTGCGGCGCGGTCTAGAGGCGCTCACCGCTTCGAAATGTTCTCGTCTATTCACCTCTTGTTCCTGAGACTTGCTGCGCGCTCCGTCCTCTTCCGCGACTCTGAAATTACCGACAATTTATTAAAATATGAAGGATATTTTATTTTAAGTATATTCTACTCTTGCTTCTGCTTCTATTCCCAACTTTTTTAATCCTAATCAATTTGTACGAAATAATAATTAGTGTTATGTTTTCATTAGTAATAATTATATTGACTTAAGTTCTATTTTGCTCTTCAGTTTATAACGTCAATATTTTGTTGTAGGCTATCAAAAGTGTAAATAAAACATACATTAATAAGCTTTGATACTTTTCATTCCAATTTTAATATTGTTTTTTGTTGTTAAATCCTCTTAGTGTATAAGTTATTAAGAATTGAACCTTATAATGTCAACCGTTCTTTCGAAAATTAGAAAGTATTTACTATATCTTTGGTCTCGGTTGATTACAAACACGTTAGATGATACTTTTTAACCAAAGTGAACACCAAATATAGTTGACAGCCTGGATCAGAAAATTTTAAACTGTGCGATTTGAGTGGGTATTAAGTTTTTCTCAATGTAGTGCAATAAAATGAGCGAACATTTTTACATATTTTACATCGAGAGAACAATAAATTTAATATATTTGACATCACTTACAATATGTAATGCAGATTGTGTTATCCCTTAGCCATAACTTTGTGGTTGTAGTGGGCTGCTTTTATGCTGTGAACACATATTGCTGTGCAAAAAAGTAAAGAAAAATAAAATCAGTTAGGACAGTTTGTTTCATATTAACCATTCCAAAGCTAACTTTCAACTTAATAGATATAATTTGAAAGTTTCAATAGACATGTCGTCATTAAATGTCCCAGAGAAAAAACTATTGGCTGGATTGTTTAATTAATTGTCAGATAAAAGTTTTATATCTGTAACTTTTATATTTGTACAATTTATATTTATTTACTTAATATTTTAATAGTACAACTCATTTAAATAGTTAACTAGGAGAAATATAATAATTAAGAACTAAATGGTTCCGGGAAATATTTTATTAAGAGTCAGAATTGTCGCGAGGGTTTATGGTTTGGTATTTTGTGATTGTACGAACACCTTCGGGTACATACTTGTCTGCGAGTGAGTATAGATAATAATTATTGAGAAAATAAACAAACACTTATTTTTTACACAATTTACACATGGTTTAAAGGTGTAGATAAAAGGTTTAGACTAATATTTATTTTCAAGATTTCAGGAGCTACAGCATATGCTTTAAGTTCGGTGTACAGGTTATTAAATCAAATAAAGTCTTGGAAAATAATAAAATAAAAGTGCCCTCTTTCCCTAATAGAGGGTTTGAAGATTCAACTAAGCACAGGATTCCGCTCCTTAACATCCAGTCATTGGTAATTTTGTAAACTAATAGCCATACCTACAGGATCTTGATCGTCAGTGGAATTAGAGAGAATTATTAAAAATAAATTAAATTGTGAAGAAGTTATTTGGAAGCTCATGGGATGTTTAGGTTCACAAAGTCCCTGGTTATTTCAAGGATCTAAACTTAATAAGGTGTTTTTAGCAAACTACTTGTCCAGGAAATAAAATTGTAGATGTATTTTTCTAATTATCTACCTTCTATACCTGATGATGGTACTATCCAGATTTTTGTTTGCACGAAATAAAGTAAATGCTACTCATTTTAGTGGACTTAGCTAAATACAAAAGCTGCAACCTCCATAGTATAGGGGTGCAGGGGTTCCGAGTTCATAAATACATCCTCGATTCAAATATGTCTTCAAAAATGATACAGCTTCGAAATGAAAAATTGAACAAATACTTACGGCTTACATTTTAGAACATTGTCATGTCCCTTTCCTACCCAATCAACAGTTCAACATTTATTTTCTAAAACAAAAGTTGTATTATGATATTGATGTTATGTTGGGCACACGATGTAACATTATCATAATACAAATCAACATAAAACCCTGCTAGCTCTAATGCATTTGCCTCTTTCTAATGGTTTGCGATTTTGATTTAATCGCCTCACTCCCCGTGAAGGACGTTTTTCCAACGTAACGGCGCGTCGGTCTCTAGGTTTACGGAAAGCCATAAAACTCAGAGTAAAAATGCAAAGTGGGCTTCTGTTTGAGGCTGATTGGGGGCGGCTGCTGGGGGGGGATGTGACAAACACAGATAGAGATAGCACTGGCGCCTGTCTAGGGCTAGATAAGATTAAGACCCTTTGTAACCGGCTACACCTCGGCGACCGACGCGGCCCTTCTGTTGTTTGGTCCGATGGTTTCCTCTTCCATTTATATCAATTAGGGGGAAGAGCTTCACCGACGAATCACCGCGATGTCGCATCACTGGACCGCGGTGAAGGAGAATTTAAATTACTCATAATTTATTTCGTTAAGAATGGTCTCCAGTCATGGAACATTTCTTGTTTTACCCGCTTTTCCCATAAGGCCAATGTTGACTTTAGAATAATGCACTTCCTTAATTAGTTTCATTCTTTGATTTAATGCTCATTTTAAAGAGAAAAACATGCCTATAGGGATTTCATTTAACATAATTTTAGTATGTTAAAAAGACAAGTAAAGCAATTACTTACATGTTTTTTAAATTTACTGTACGATTATAATTTGTCACATCAAAATCCTGTTCTCTGAAATAACTAGATTTATTTGTTCTCTATATATTGAGCCATAAATCTACAGTAATTTTATATAATCAACTAAGAAGGGACGGAATTTTAAATTAATCATTGGCCCTATGGGAGAAGCAGGTAGAGGCAGGTAACTGAACCCCCTCTTAACTTCAATCTTATGTGAGAAACGGGTAGACTCAGGTAACTAAACCCCTCTTAACATCAACCTTATGGTTGAAGCAGGTAGAGGAAGGCAACTGAAGCCCCTCTTAACATTGGTCTCATGGGAGAAGCAGGTAGAGGCAGGTAAGTGAACCTTTTTTTATCATTGGTCTTATGGAAGAAGCTGGTAGAACAGGTAACCCCCTCTTAACACTGGTCTTATGGGAGAAACTGATAGAGGCAGGTAACTGAGGCCCCACTTAGCAATGGTTTTATAGGAGAAGCTAATAAAGGCAGGCAATTGAACCACCTTTTAACGTTCGTCTCGTAGGAGAAGCAGGTAGAGGCAGGTAACAGGAGCCCGCTCTTAACATTGGTCTTATGGGAGAAGCAGGTAGAGGCAGGCAACTGAGGCCCCACTTAGCAATGGTTTTATAGGAGAAGCTAATAAAGGCAGGTAATTGAACCTCCTTTTAACGTTCGTCTCGTAGGAGAAGCAGGTAGAGGCAGGTAACAGGAGCCCGCTCTTAACATTGGTCTTATGGGAGAAGCAGGTAGAGGCAGGTAACTGAGGCCCCACTTAGCAATGGTTTTATAGGAGAAGCTAATAAAGGCAGGTAATTGAACCTCCTTTTAACGTTCGTCTCGTAGGAGAAGCAGGTAGAGGCAGGTAACAGGAGCCCGCTCTTAACATTGGTCTTATGGGAGAAGCAGGTGGAGGCAGGTAACTGAGGCCCCACTTAGCAATGGTTTTATAGGAGAAGCTAATAAAGGCAGGTAATTGAACCTCCTTTTAACGTTCGTCTCGTAGGAGAAGCAGGTAGAGGCAGGTAACAGGAGCCCGCTCTTAACATTGGTCTTATGGGAGAAGCAGGTAGAGGCAGGTAACTGAACCCCTTCTTAAAATTGGTCTTAAAGGAGAAGCAGGTAGACTCAGGTAACTGAACCCCCTCTTAACATTGGTCTTAAAGGAGAAGCAGGTAGACTCAGGTAACTGAACCCCTTCTTAACATTGGTCTTAAAGGAGAAGCAGGTCGACTCAGGTAACTGAACCCCCTCTTAACATTGGTCTTAAAGGAGAAGCAGGTAGACACAGGTAACTGAACCCCCTCTTAACATTGGTCTTAAAGGAGAAGCAGGTAGACTCAGGTAACTGAACCCCTTCTTTACATCAACCTTATGAGAGAAGCAGGTAGACTCAGGTAACTGAACCCCCTCTTAACACTGGTCTTATGGGAGAAACTGATAGAGGCAGGTAACTGAGGCCCCACTTAGCAATGGTTTTATAGGAGAAGCTAATAAAGGCAGGCAACTGAACCACCTTTTAACGTTCGTCTCGTAGGAGAAGCAGGTAGAGGCAGGTAACAGGAGCCCGCTCTTAACATTGGTCTTATGGGAGAAGCAGGTAGAGGCAGGCAACTGAGGCCCCACTTAGCAATGGTTTTATAGGAGAAGCTAATAAAGGCAGGTAATTGAACCTCCTTTTAACGTTCGTCTCGTAGGAGAAGCAGGTAGAGGCAGGTAACAGGAGCCCGCTCTTAACATTGGTCTTATGGGAGAAGCAGGTAGAGGCAGGTAACTGAGGCCCCACTTAGCAATGGTTTTATAGGAGAAGCTAATAAAGGCAGGTAATTGAACCTCCTTTTAACGTTCGTCTCGTAGGAGAAGCAGGTAGAGGCAGGTAACAGGAGCCCGCTCTTAACATTGGTCTTATGGGAGAAGCAGGTAGAGGCAGGTAACTGAGGCCCCACTTAGCAATGGTTTTATAGGAGAAGCTAATAAAGGCAGGTAATTGAACCTCCTTTTAACGTTCGTCTCGTAGGAGAAGCAGGTAGAGGCAGGTAACAGGAGCCCGCTCTTAACATTGGTCTTATGGGAGAAGCAGGTAGAGGCAGGTAACTGAACCCCTTCTTAAAATTGGTCTTAAAGGAGAAGCAGGTAGACTCAGGTAACTGAACCCCCTCTTAACATTGGTCTTAAAGGAGAAGCAGGTAGACTCAGGTAACTGAACCCCTTCTTAACATTGGTCTTAAAGGAGAAGCAGGTCGACTCAGGTAACTGAACCCCCTCTTAACATTGGTCTTAAAGGAGAAGCAGGTAGACACAGGTAACTGAACCCCCTCTTAATATTGGTCTTAAAGGAGAAGCAGGTAGACTCAGGTAACTGAACCCCTTCTTTACATCAACCTTATGAGAGAAGCAGGTAGACTCAGGTAACTGAACCCCCTCTTAACATTGGTCTTAAGGGAGAAGCAGGTCGAATCAGGTAACTGAACCCCCTCTTAACATTGGTCTTAAAGGAGAAGCAGGTAGACTCAGGTAACTGAACCCCCTCTTAACATCAACGTTATGGGAGAAGCAAGTAGAGGCAGGTAACAGAACCCCCTTTTAACATTGGTCTAATGGGAGAAGCAGGTAGACTCAGGTAACTGAACCCCCTCTTAACATTGGTCTTAAGGGAGAAGCAAGTAGACTCAAGAAACTGAACCCCCTCTTAACATTCGTCTTAAGAGAGAAACAGGTAGACTCAGGTAACTGAACCCCTTCTTTACATCAACCTTATGAGAGAAGCACGTAGACTCAGGAAACTGAACCCCCTCTTAACATCCACGTTATTTGAGAAGCAAGTAGAGGCAGGTAACAGAACCCCCTCTTAACATTGGTCTAATGGGAGAAGCAGGTAGACTCAGGTAACTGAACCCCCTCTTAACATTGGTTTTAAGGGAGAAGCAAGTAGACTCAGGTAACTGAACCCCCTCTTAACATCAACTTTATGGGACAAGCAAGTAGAGGCAGATAACATACCCCCTCTTAACACTGGTCTAATGGGAGAAGCAAGTAGACTCAGGTAACTGAACCCCCTCTTAACATCAACTTTATGGGAGAAGCAAGTAGAGGCAGGTAACATAACCCCCTCTTAACATTGGTCTAATGGGAGAAGCAAGTAGAGGCAGGTAACTGAACCCCCTCTTAACATTGGTTTTAAAAGAGAAGCAAGTAGACTCAGGTAACTGAACCCCCTCTTAACATCAACCTTGATTGAGTGTACAGGTTGCACGAAACCGCATCATTCCAAACTGGGAAGGGTTGACACTGTATAGAGAGCGGCACGTCGGCCTGGACATACTAGACTACTATAAACGTAAGGGGATGCTTGTCCGCCGTCACGTTTGTTCCTCCTCAGAAAATAGGTGGAACCGATAGGTGGAAAATTTGTTGGAGGTGTTTAGGCCACAGGTCTAATGTTGTTCTCAAGGTATTTACCCTAAATAAATGGTAACGGAAGTAGATAATTATAGTTTGAAATATTTCAAGAATTCAAATATAGAACGCAGCACAAACAACTATTGCATTTATGAACTGCAACTAAGTTAGTATTTCCATTACAGGTGCTAGTCGTATAAAACCATAACATAAAACCACTCGTTAAAAAATTCACGGGGGATTTAAACAGAAATCAGATTTTAAGCGCATTAGAGAGCGAACGAACAGCGGTGAACAAATGAGTTGGCGAGTGGTGAATTATATATTTGGTGTGCGGCGGTAGATGGCGATCGTATCGCGTCGCGTGCTGCTCCGCACGCCACATTCGGATTGTTTATTTAAGTGTGGACTCTGGTAACGTCAGGTAACAATCATTTACATAGCGCCGTTGTGGTATCATGTATCAGGCATAATGAGACGATAAGCAGTGTCCACCTATTGGTGTTGTGAAATTGTATTTCACCCCTCCCGCCACTCCCCGTTATAAGGGTAGGTTTTATAGTGCCTGTGAATGCGAGTATTTTATAGGTGACTACTGTTTGTCGTAATGTCATAATAGACACAATGTTGACAGTTATGCTTCATTACGACGGCTATGTGCGTGGTGATGAAAAATCGATGATTTGATGTGGTGATATATCCTTCGCATCGTGTTGAATTTCCCTGTATGAGGGATAGTGAGTTTAAAACATTTTCTTGTGTAAATATTACACAAGAAACATTGTATAGGAAAACAGCTTAGCTACGTACTAAGAAGATTAGTATTCCAGGATATTCTTCCAACAAATGCCTTATGGTGTCATAAAGACAAGCAATAATCTCGATCTGGAAAGCCTTAAATTGCCCCTAATACAACTTAGCTATTGACTGACAACAATACATATTTTTATATGAAAAAATGTTTGTCACTATTGATTACAATTTTTGGATTAGACTAAACTATATCGCATACAGCTGCTGCATGTATATTCGACCCAAGCCGATGTTTGTGGCGAGACCTTATTCTGATGCGGGTGCTTTATTAATAATGGGTGTAAATACGGGTTTATTATTTATTTGTGTGCATATTTTGAACTCCCTATACGTTGCACACCAATTTCTGGAATTTAAGTTTTCTCAATACATACAAATTGTAAAGGATTAAAGTTTAATTTTCATGAAGTATTTTCACTATCAATTGTTTTGTTTCTAAATAAATCCATAACTCAAAATCTTTTATAAAAGTGTAAGCTAATAGAGTTTAGTATAGTACTACAATAAGTCTTCAATTAAATCGTGGTGCTCAAAGAATATGCCAAGTTAAAGAAAAACGAAGCGAGTAATCCTCCATCTTTAATAAAACAGCGTAATTTAAAACGGAATAAAAATGTGAAAAGAGCGTCTCGGCTGCGGTGAACAAATAGCGAGGGGGCAATATCACCCCGCCCCCCACCACCACTTTCTTGGCGATTAGTCCCACAATAAAGTCAAGAAACGGAGGAAGACACACCGACATTTTCATATTGCACCCGAGCTTTGCCTACTCCAATAACCATTGAAATGTTGGAGAGCGTCACACGATTGCCGGCCATATTGGATTCCAAGTTTTCCAATTTTTAATTGTTTGCTTATCAACCGGTACGAGGGTCGGAGTTTTAAATCCTCGTCTCCAAGTTTCATTGCTCTGTGACCGAGTTGGACTGTGTAAACCTCTAATAAATGTTGGAAATTTTCGTTTACTTTTGTCAGCAATAAGGGAGGTCTTTGTTCATACTTTGTTTGACTTGGAGTCTTTTGCTCTTCGTTTTAGTTATTCCGTCTTATTGGAAATCAGTCAGCTCAAAATTCAATTTATAAAGCAGGCATAGAAATTTCTGTAATAATTTTCACGTCTCCTTTATATAAAATCTTATATATATATATATATATATATATATATATATATATATATATATATCAAAATATAAACTGTAATTAACAAAACCAGGTTACATTTGTTGTTGTTTAGATACGGCAAATACATGAATAGAGTACTGACAGGGCATTTGTAATATTAGTGTCGATTTCTTTTTGCATTATCCCTCTTTATTTTTTAGGTTTATTTATTTATTTACGGATAACCTATTTTACGAAGTTTTAAACAAAAATCATTTATATATCAAAGTGGCTAGTTCAATGCGTATCCTAATCCCAATGTGTTGATAGATCATAATTATCACGACTATTATACTCTCGAGAAGTAGTGAATAAAACACAAACAAAATGCACTTCTATTAAAAATACCAAATTAATACAACGCGATAGCAAAATAACAATCTGTAGCAAAGAATATCCCAACAAGTGCACAGCGAAATATTTAATACTTCAGGTAACAACAATGATCAGAAACAATCGATGTACAAAAGTGTCCTACAAAAATGCTTTACTACAGATTCAGTGTCATTTCACCATGTATAAAAGAAGTCCATATGAGGTGAAACAGAGTTGCCAAGATTCTGAACACGGGCCCTAGATGAGTTCTTGATGTAATGGGTCCTGAAGTGCCTTCTCACAAACATATCTCTGTATCTCGTAGCTGATGTAGTGTGGAAGGATATCTCCTGAAGTTGGATCACGCAGATTCATTTGATGAGTGATGAGATTTATATATTCTGTTTGTATATAAATAAGATTATAAAAAAGTGGTAGAGAAATGTGAAGTGAAATATATGAACTTTGAATGTTAATTTGGAAGCTAAATTTGCTAATCAAATTGCTAGCACTATGCAGGGCCAAATAAAACGTTAGCTCCTTTTTTCTCAAGCAATACAAGATTTGTATCTGACTTTTCCTAGTTAAAACCTTGGAAAATTCAAAATGGCGGATATTTTAAATGTTATATCTGGAATACTGTTATAGCTGGAATACTAACCATTTTACAAAATATGTACAAGATTATCTTTTTTTGGGGTATTTTAAGACAAATCAACAATTCTTAAATTACTGAACTCGATTAATAAATAACCAAGGTGTTGCATATTTCGTAAGACCACACATAGCTTATCTCTAGTTTCTGCACAATGTAACATCAGTACACTGGAATAACATCAAGGATTGCAACAGCTAGGTTATTTTTAACTCGATTTCAATAATTAAGAATAGTTAGATCTGTCATAACATTCCCTAAATAAAGTTATTATAGTAAATAGTTTGTAATTTTTTTGATTTTCGTGCCATTTAAGGCTCCGGTCTACAATACACAAAAATCTGCGCCGCCGCAGATAACACATTGTTAAGATAGGGAAAATGAGCGGTGGGAAGGTCCGCAGGACCCCTGTTTGCGGCTATGATAATTATGTTATCAATATACTATAAATTCTGTTTAATAGAAGAACGTTAATTCTACTCATGCTTTTTTTCAAAATTTCAAAATAATTTTACTGTCTTAAATTGTTGTAGTTTTAAAAAACTCATTTATGTACATTTAGAAGGGCTTGTAAATACAACTCAGTCAAATACATTTTTAAAGTAAAAAATTGCATTGGTTGATAATGTTTTCCTCTCTAATATTATATTTTAACTATAGGGTTTATTTAGCAGCTGTAAAGAGTAATCCTGCAAACCCTTTCCTAGCGCTGTGCGGAAGGGATAGACAGGAGCCTTAAGATATAACAATTCAAATGGCCGCCATTTCGACATTTTTAAGATATCTTTACCTTACCTTTTTGTTGATGGATCCTATTATAATAAACAGTTGACTTAAGTTTGGTTGAATTCGATTGCGCATAGTTTAAAAAATGAATTTTAAAGTGAAAAACACATACATACAGAACAACGGAAATTTACGCACCGGAGACCCATGTTCAAATGGTAAAATATGTTTGTTTTCACCCAAGCTGTATACCTTTGTTCAAAGAGTTACGGGACACCCTATTTCCTTGCAAATAAATCAAATAGAACATTGTAATATAAATTAGTATATTATAGTTAACGATGCGTTAACTAAATTAAATACAAACTTAAATGAATCTATCGCTTTTAGCGTCTTTATATTATATCGTAATATTCAATAGTCAATTACCATTCAAATGGATTACACTATCGAATGAGCGATTTATCATACCTAGTACCTTACACGACATTGCCTTCAATACCTGTTTTCCCCGTCCTTTTCCAATGCAGTGCTACACTTATTTTTTCCATCCATTTTAATATCTTCCAATACTATAATCCATTCTGATTTTCTACTACCCTACCATACAATATAATATTGAACCACCCTGTTCACCACTTTGTTCCTCTCTCCCGTACCTTTAGATTTCGTTTGAATTGCTGCAAAGTGGGGGAAAACAGAATTCTGTTGAACTTAGACCGAGGAAGGGTAACATGGGAGACAACACTGGGCTTCTTTCCTCTTCTACCATAAAATACATGATGGATATAGGATAATACAGGTTAGAATGAGGATATATAATACTGCTGGTGTGTCAGAGGTGTATGTATTTACCTGATTTTTAAGGTATATACTCCTGTTGGTTTCATAGTGGGGATTTCGATGGCATTTTAATTTGGAGTAAAACACTTCGTCACTATCAAATATGATTGTGTTATTTTGTTGTTAAATAAGATCATGTTCATCATTCAAATAGATACACAAGTGTAGCATATTTTGAAGTAAAAACAAAAGTAGACTCAAACAAAAGGTGATAACAAAAGGTGACACTCTGGAAGTATTTGGATTAAATTTAAATGTGTGTTTGTATTTGATATGTACATTAAATCTGCAGGAGCGTATACTGTATTTGCTAAATTGTATACAGGTGTTTGATTAATTTAAATTAAACTCAATGTTTCAACAAAATGAATACAAACAAAATTCTTAGTTAACTCAGTTTGCGAATTTATATTGCACTCGAGGATTTACAGTTTAGGTAATTAGTAAACATATTACAGTAATGAATAAGTTTAAAACTATACAAATATCTGAGTCAAGATGATTTTTAAGGGGACACCATTTATTGTCATAAGATCCAATCCAAGCAGACAAGCAGCGATTGACTGCCAACCTCAACGTCATAATTGAGTTTGTCGAGCGTCTACTTAAGTCTTATGAGAAGATGAAGAGGGCGCTACTCGGGGTGAAAGTAATTTGACAGGGGATGGGGAAAACCAACATGGCTGGAGTTGTTGGTATTCATGGTGTGCAACCGTGGGATAATTATGTCAACAGCGGGCGCTTATCGCGTCGACAGCCTATACGCGGGATTACCGCGCCTTTTTGTCGCGTTACGAGCGCCTCCGCTAGGTGGCGGTGGCGTCGTCGGTTAAGACCGTAGCGATCAACTTCAATATCGGATCACCACTAATCCGCTATCAAAAGTTCGGAAGTCAACCTAGCTGCAAATAGCGATCGATTTTTATATTACCCGGTTTTTATCCAGGTATATTCGATATTTTCGTTATAGTGATTTTTTTACAAATAAAGATTTACGTTAAATTGTTTTTAGTGCCAGTTAGCTTGAAGTGTAGTTCTGTCAGTATATACTGTGGTTTAAATAGTTTATGTTCAACAATAATGTATTAAAAACTTGTTTTCATGGGCACTAATTAAAGGAACCTGCTTATTTATTTATATATTACTACAGAAAAATTAAGGAAATTAAATATCAGACAATTAATTGGTTATATGGTTCTATACAAATTTTATAAGCTTCCGGGGAAACGTATTTTTATCCACAAGTTTGCCTGCCTGTAATTGGCTTTTGGCCAAAGTTCTAGAAGTTAAAAAATTATAACAATTAGAAAATATTTTATTCTGTAGAAGACATGAAAAATACCTCCGCTTTCTCAAAAGAAAAATACAAGAATTTAAATTTTATATTTTATTCCGTCCATTACCTATTAGGATATTTTTTTAATTAATTTAAAATGTATGACCGGAGGATTTAGAAATTTAGAGTAGTTTTTCTTCAAACTAAATATTGGGGAGTTATTAATGTCATATTTTATGTACTTGGTTATAATGTTTAATGTAAAATAATAACGATCACAACTTATTTGTTTTCTAATGTAAACTATTTTTTGGAATCAAAATAGCAATTAAAGGTGGTTTTAATGGATAATATTATAAAGAAGTGGTGGGGTCTGTGTGTCTGTCTGCCTGCTGTTCCTGCTAAACACAACAATTACTGAACTGACTGGACTGAAACTTTACGCAAAGGTAGAGCTTGAACCCGTGCAACAAATAGGCTGGCTAAGCCCAGTGAACGTCCTAGCAATTAAAGTTGGTTTTAATGGATAATATTATAAAGAAGTGGTGGTGTCTGTGTGTCTGTCTGCCTGCTGTTCCTGGTAAACACAACAATTACTGAACTGACTGGACTGAAACTTTACGCAAAGGTAGAGCTTGAACCCGTGCAACAAATAGGTTTATTCACTTCCTTAAAATCCCCTCGGGCTACGCCTAGTGAACGTCCTAAGTTTCAATGTTTACATTTCAGAAGAAAGTAAACATTCAGACAGTGTAATGCGAACAGCTGTGGTTACTTCCATTTGACAGCTTAAAGAGCAGAAGCAAGAACAGCTGTTTCAAGATCTCAACCTTTATAACCCGTGCGAAGAACGGGTACATCAGCTAGTTAATATTTAAAAACATTTGCTCGAACCTTTTACCTTTTGGCACAATTTTCACAGTTTAATTGGTATTGATACGTTATTTACCGTAACATTATTTTTACATATTATTCTGAACAAAGTACAGTCTTGTGACTTAAGTGTATAAAGTAATTTTCAAGAATATCTTTGGCCCAAGAAATGTAGTACATTTCCATCATTATTGGTTTTGGTGATTTCAAAGAAATTTTTGCGGATATTTTCCATCACTGATTTGAGAAAAACTAGTTCCATGACATTTCGGGATCTGGAATCTGATTCCGTTTCCACGTGAGAAGAGTACCTAGTACATAAAATTAGTGGCACGATGCAGGCAAATACACAAATTTTATTTCTTGATTGATTTTACAATTCTTTGTTTTAAATTTATCGTGATTTTAACCAGCTTTGCATAGATTGTGCACCTAGTCCTACGTACACTTCTCACCTGAAGACGGGATCTGGTTCCATATACCGAAACGTCGTGAAACTTGTTTTTCTGTAATCAGTTATGGAAAATATCCGCTAATATTTCTTAAATGACAGTTTAAGAAACCAAGAAAGTTGGCAGTTTAAGAATGAATTGGGGTTTCTAACCTTATCGCGATTTTTTAGATTACACTTTATGTTTCCGTTTATTATTTCTATAGTAACAATAATTCATTTATTCTTCCTACACATTGCCGGTTCAGAAAACGATCCAAAAATGTAAGTACAATCAATTAACCTACGAAAATTCAATATTTAATTCCAATATCGCTGCTACCCCAAAGTAACGGTTGCAAAATCCCGCAACAGTTTTTTTTTCGCCGAGGAGATATTCCCAGACAAAGATGAGTCCAATTAAATATTATATATACGTCAGTGAACCTTACCTAATACCCAAGATTATAGAACCAAAGACAATTCACGTCTCAATTCCAATATCGCTACTAACCCATCAAAGTAACAGTTCCAAACCCCCGAAACAGCTATTTCCCCGTGAGGAGACATCTCCAGACAAAGAAAAGTCCCATTAAATACATTTCCGTTAGTAAATACCCAATACCCAACATTGAATAACCAAAGGCAATTCACCCTTCAGTTCCAATATCGCTGCTAACCCACCAAAGTAACAGTGCCAAAGTAACAGTTCCAAAACCCGTAACAGCTATTTCCCGGCAAGGAGACATCTCCAGACAAAGAAGCGACTCAATAACGCGTGTCTCCGCACCGGGGGCGTGTCTCCAGTGATATTGGCCCGTGTAAACACACTCTAACTTTAATTAACCCGCCTGACGCTCTCCTGATTAATTTCGGGCCCTCCTCTCCCCCCGCCCTGTCTCTTGAAGCCTCTCTTATTAGCTTATTGCTGCCTCGTGCAAATTTCCTTAAGCTGACACGCTTGCAGAACAGGGTGTATTATGTATGCTTCCCAGTGACAGCGCACAAATTGATTACCCTCGCTTCCAACTTCACTTTTGTCGTCGGGAAGTGGCTGCGGTGAGATTGTTTTAAGTTTGTGAGTTCAGTAAGAGATTTAGAGCTTTGTATTGCAGTAGTTATTTCTATCACTGATTATAAGAAATAAATTGATTTTTTCTCTAATCGGTGAAGGAAAATGTCCAAAAAGGTTTCAAATAACATAAGCTCTTCATTACCAACAATGAATTTTAAACTAAGAAGTTATATCTAAACGCGATATTTGTTTTTCTAAACGTTAATGACATTATGTTATAATGGATAATTCCGTGCAATAAATTAAAGATTAAATTGATAACGTATCTGAGTGAAATATGTAATTTAATCATTTAAGATAAATAAAATAAATGTAAAAGTTGTATGATCAAGTAGTACTTCAATGGTCGACTCTTTTCATTAAATCTTAAGGCATTTATCGTGGGGTCAGCTACATCTTCATTATATGACCGATTTGACTGATTGAGGTGTCAGAGGTATTATCTTCTAGATGTTTCGAAAGAAATTGATTTTTCTGTAGGACATCACGGCTACGCCCATTGGCCGTCAAAGTTCCCATGTTATTATTAAGGAAGAAATGTTATATTTGGTTTGTGATATATGTGTTTGATATTAATTAGTATTTACATAAATACCGGCTTAAGACACATTTCTAACTCCATGACGTTTACCTTTTAATTGCGTACTTAATTCAACTTTAATCACAGGATTCCGGCTAGTACTAATTAAAACCATAAATTAATAAATTTAACAAGCTTCAATTAGAAATTGGATATGTATCAACAAATCAAGACTTCAATTAATTAATTTTCCCAATATTCATTAAATCACAGTTGGGAAATCAATTTTGAATAAGTCTCAAATACCAATGAAATATAATTAATAACGTCTACGTACCTGGAAAGATAATAGCTCAAACTATCGGGGATTACAGACAAAATAAACACTTTGGGACTCGAGGGAAAGATTTACTCTTCTATTTATCCCACACGAGTCATTCATCATAAACAATACACAGGGGTCTGACATCCAACGGAGAGGTCGGGGAAATTTGCATTACGTAATCGTGTACCCGCGATCAGATAACAGCCGAACAAGGTATTTCGCAGCTGTAAATCACTTAGTTACAAGCGGTGTGACCAAAAACAAATCTGATACGAGGGAGATGATATTCCTAAATACATATCGTACCTGTACACGGTCCAGGCCGATCGGATCTGCAAATATTGGGCGATAAGGTATGGAAGGAGCTGGACAATGAAGACATAAATATGGGAGCTGTTGGCGCTATGGGTCCGAGGGTCAGGCGCTGGGCGAGTGTGGTGGCGAGGCGACGGTAGCGTGATACGGGTTGGAGTGCCTGTTACTAGTAAACTTCTAGAAGCTTAGAAGAAGGGGTTCCAGTCATAAAATATTTCATAACTCTACCTGTTTTCCCATAAGTCCAATGTTAACTTTCAAAGCCCGTTTCGCAACAGATTATCCGATATCCTTGGGTTTTACGGCTCATTTTAAAAGCAAAAGAATAGCTAGCGATTAATATGACTTTTAATTTATTCTCCATAAGAAAAACATTATTACTGAGTATGCAGGTTGGCTGCATCAAGGACCACAAAAATCGAATTTTTATACCAAGTTTTACCAATTTATGTTCATAAACAAGCAAGATATCACAAGTTTATTATTCTCCATAAGAATAACATTAGAGCTGCTGAGTACGCAGGTTTGCTGGTATGGAGACCACAAAAATGGGGTTTTTATGCAAATATCAGTAAACCCCTACCACAAGAAGCCATATACCAAGTTGGATTAGAATATTTTCAATTACTAAGCAAGATATAAAATGTTACTTATTCTCCATAAGATTGGACAACGTACTGTGTTTAGCACTTTCAATATCTCGGTAACTAATTGACGTAGAGCGATGATCAAAATACCAAATTGTTTAAATACCAAAGCTTACTTTTATGGTGTAAACCAAAATTTGGGATTACAAATAATTAAGTGTAAAAAGTTTAAAAAACAATTTTTGGGGGGACGAAATCCCCCCAACCCCCCTTAAGTAGAGCGACATCTCTGGTTCTCGAAGTCCTGAAAATAGATGCTGCCTTATACATTTATACAAAATTTCATCAAGATCGGACCATTTTTACGAAAGTTCTCGTGCCTTCGGACACACAATATATGAATTTGAACGAATGGTGTATTTGGCATCTGGGGGGCTCAAAACTAAAAGTTATCATGGTCCCGGGCCTATGTCTTACCATGCCGACTACGGTAATTGCTTCTTCCCTACAGGGAAAATTCGCTAAAACTATACTACTCTCTATGTCCATATAATACCAGGCAGCTATATTTTTAAAACCAATATAAATCTGCAATTTCAAAGATTCAACTGATTTTCCAATGAAACATTCTCGGCTACCCTGCAAAGGTAATGCGATGAGGCTATCGGATATTAATTGATTGTACACTGACGTAAAAATTAAAACTATAGTTATAGTATAAAACTACTTATATGAAACAAAAATTATTATTTTTTTTACTTTTTTGGTGTTTGGTGTTGTTTTAATAATGGTTTAATAATTACTGTTCGAGAATTAAAAAAATATATTCATGATATCACCACCTTTCTATAATTGGCTCTTCTACCCTAGTTTATTCTTATATTCTAATTCATTCCAAGACAATGGAAGAAATGCTTTAAAAAGCGGGCTAATGTGCACGCCTCGGTATCTCTAGGGGTGGATCTTCCAATTACTGTTTGTTCTTTTGTAAATTCATTCGGGTCATTTTGGGAATTTACTTACTCAAATTTAAACGCTCATTTTATTCTTTGAGAACATTGCATCTGTTGATTAAGAACATAAATGGTTATAATATTGCGCATAGATGTACATATTTATATTATTCTGATATTTAATGAATTTTTTAATTTGAACGCTAATACCGTAAAGGAAGAAGGAGATGTTTGAAGAGAGAGAAAACGTTTATGAATAAAGTTCTGGACCACAAAATGACTAATCTTTCGTAACTTATTAGAAGAGTATTTTAAAACCTCTAAAGCAAAGCAACGAATATTCACGTGTACAATATTAAAGAAAAGTGAAATTAAGGATCTTGTAAAAGTGACTGTTTCGTCGGATGTGAATGAACTACCATATTTTTGTCTCTAAGTTGGAACATAAAGTGGACAGAAATTTTACAAATCGCATACTAGGATATAGTATTAACTTACAGGTTATTGTTTACCCTATATTATAAAAGACAAACATATAGATTCTGAGCAGGAATATTATTAGAACACTTATATTAAATCGCACAATAACTACCATGAGATTTGTTTAATTTTAAACAAAACAAATGCTCACTACCGTATGTGAGGCAAATCTTCGCCTGTTAGTAACTAAAACATTCCTATCGTGTTTAAAGGTAAGAGCAAATGATATGCACGAGAGCCAGACACCAGACATAGTCTAGACAACGGTGACGTCTGTACGTGTACGGTAGCGGGGACCCATTATGTGCACGGTAGCAGCGTACGCCGGAGCGTATGCAGGATCACGCGTCTGAGTCAGGGGTCACCTCCTCCTGAAATATTCTTCGACACATTTAACTCTGTCAACACAGCTTACCTTTTTCAAAATATAAATCCATAATGGATTCCAGAGCGGGTCGGGGGCGCCTTTGCACTTGGGGGCATAAGAATGTCAAATGAGGCCTGGGGTTGCTCACCCTGATTGCCCCCGTTTTAATAATTCATGTCCCGTTTAGAATAATGGCACCGTTGCTTACATCGGGGCCTTACCTTCAAATTTAAATGTATTTTATTCTTATTTCAGTCCTCGCGAATGTATCCGCTGCAGTTGCCAAAGTATGTGATTTTTGGGGATTTTAGGTGTTTTTGTTTGGAGGTTTTAGTGTCGCAAAAGTTATAATAATTTAAAACTTTAGATAATAAATTAAACATCAAAACTCACGTAAAATTTATATATTTAATTGACCGCAGGACTATTAGTATTAAAGATACTTACCGGTTTGTTCGATAGTGAAAGGCATGTAGTAAATTAAAAATGATTATTTCATTGGAATTTTTACGTTTTTATTTCTTTGATGAAAATCTAAATTAGCTTAAATAAAACTACCATATTTTTGTCTCTAAGTTGGAACTACCATAAATTACCGTAAACTCTGAGAGCAGTATTGTAATTTGTTTTCTTTTGAATGTAATCTAATTTTTTGTAACAAATAAAAACGTACGTAAACGAGTAGCGTACGTAAATTAATAAACTAATGAGGGCTTAATGAGGGCTCTCACGAGGAAAAAATCTTGGTTTATCAAACTGTTATGTATTTATAGACTACAAAATCTTCGCCGTTTCTATGTCTATACTTGCAAACAATCCTCTACTGTATCAGGCAGGATTTGGGTTTCTTTCATATTTTTTTTAGTCACTGCCTATTCTTCTTTGTCTATTAAAAAACACATTTTAAATCGTTTGCATTTTTAGGTATTGGCTTGCAGGCCATATAAATATGAAAAGTCAGATTTGATTTACGAGTCTAACAGAGGTTTACCACTAACGTCAAGCAGACCTTAATCCCATCGAGCGGACAGCAAAGGTCATAACATAAATCGGTCCGATCAGCTGATTAATCCACAGCGATCAGCTGAGAGCCGACTAGTGACTAATCTCAGCTGACGACACAGCAACGAGCCGGGGCGAGGAATAAAGTCATCTTAGAGATGTGAACTGGTAAACCGATGTATATAGTGGGCCGGGTGAGGGATGGGGGAGGTAAGCTGTAAGCTGGCTTACGCTTGTGTGGTCGGCCATAAATAAGGATCCACTCACCGGAGGTCCCGCATACTCCGGGGAAGTGCGATGCTGACGCGTTATGCGCATGCAGAGTGGCGCGCTGATATACGTCTCGTGGAAATACGTCTCGTGGGGTTCCCAAGGGTGTAAACTCATTGAAGACGAGGCTGTGTCTTTTTGATAACCTAGTGGTTTCAGGACGTGTTGGATGCAGTGAAATATTGTTAAATAATCAAACAAAAATACCCCCCGTCGCAGCAAACCTGCGTACTCAGCGAATTTCCAATGCATTGATATGTTTCTCACTAGTACATAAAGCCACTCACCAATTTTGACAAAAATACATTCATAAATAAGTGATTTATTACATTTTATTTATTCCCCATAAGAATAACATTAGGACTGAGTACGCAGGTTTGCTGCAACGAGGAAGATAAGAAATGAGTTTTTATGCAATTATCAATATAAATGAACCAGGTGAAGCTACTTACCATGTTTTATTAATTTATGTTCATAATTAAGGGAGATATAAAACTTTACTTATTCTCCATAAGAATAACATTAGGGCTGAGTATGCAGGTTAGCTGCTACGGGGACAATCAACAAAACATTTATTTTTTGTGCAATTATCAATATACCAGTACAACATGAAGCCACATACCAAATTTCATCAATATACATTCATAAATAATCAAGATATCAAATTTTATTTATTCTCCATAAGGATAACATTGGACAACGTACTGTGTTTAGCACTTTGAATATCTCTGCAACGGTTTGACGTAGAATCACAATTTAAACACCAAAATGATTGTTTTGTGGAGCTGAAGTGATTGGTAAAAGAAAATGTGAAGTTTAAAGTAAAATTAACTGAGGAAAAGCCAAAAACCTTTTTCCCATAAGATTAACATGGGAGATTTTATGAGCATGTTTTTTGGATTTTTTCCGCAACCACTTAACCTAGGTTAATAATTCAAAATACCATATTATTTGTTTTTTTAAGCTCTATAACATGGTCTAAACCAAAATTAAGTGTTTTAAAAATTTTAGGGTAAAAAATGCAAAAAACTGATTTTTGGAAAATTTAAAACCCCCATAAACACCCCTTCCCATGGTCCGATTTTTCTGGTTTTCGAACTTAAAGTCATAAATGTCAGTTTACACATTTGAGCCAAATTTCATCGAAATCGGACGTTGTTTACTCAAGTTATCGCATTCACGGACACATATATATATATATATATATATATATATATATATATATATATAGATATATATATACATATATATAAATTTGAACGAATAGTGTTTTGGACATCTGGGGACATCAAAACAAAAAGTTATCATGGTCTCGGGCTTAAGTCTTACCATGAGACCTACGGTAATAGCTTCTTCCCTATAGGGGAAATTCGCTAATTCCCTATAGGGGAAATTCGCTAAAAACTGGAATCTTGGAGTTGGATTTATCCTTGAGAGTTATTTACCGAATTATGTTTGATTAAATTAACAACTTGACATGATACATATACATATACTGTATTATACTTGATATTAAGTATATTAAATCAATAAATTAATTTTGCACAGAAATTAAAGATTTTTCAACCTTGATAAGAATATTTTTCATCTTAAATGGCTCGATATTACAAAAGTTTTACCCAAGATCGGTTTCAAATGTTTCGCATTGTTATGAAAACAGTTTAATTACATGGCTTGTATAAAATCCAAGGGAATTATTGGCCTAGACTTCTTCGAGTTACATCATTGTTTGTATGAGTTTGTGTTTGTTTGTGTTCTATGACTTTTTGTATGACCAGTAACAACATCACTGCACGACGACTTTGAGTCGAAAGTTCGCAAACAGATTGGTGAAACTGGACTTCTGTAAATTTTCTTTTAATTTGTCCTTATTTAAAAGATTAAACATTAGTTCAGATCGATAAAGTTTTGATTTCTTAAGTAAGTTTCTGAGTCTGTACGGCATGCTTCACAAGTCTCCCGTGTTGTAGCGATGAGAAAGTGTCGTTCACAGAAAAATAAGTGGAGTATTGATCCCTATGGGACACCTTAACCCAATTTCTTTGTATTGGATCACTGATTTGCAATTTTAACAACTTAAGTGCTGTTGCTTATGATTTTATTCACAATATGGCACGCTTATACAATGCAACTCCAGTTTGTCTAAATAATAATTCTGTGGCCTTGGAGAAGTCGAGAAACACACCAAGTTGGATTTCCTACACTCCAAGTCTTCCACAACCATTTTTATTCATCATCGTCTTTTGTCGATTTGCCTTTCCTGAAACCAAACTGCTTATTTGAGAGCTAATTCCCACAACAAACCATTTTGATTCCTCGGTTATCAATTTTACTGCAGCTGCTTTAAAGTCATTTTCCGCGGTTTGACTGAGTCGAAAGGAAGTGAACGAGAAATCACCTCTGAGGAAAATGTCGACCCCTCCACCTGTTCATGTTTTGCGACAGTACCAATTAAGAACTTTGATAACTTTGGATACCACAAAATACGAGGTTTTATCTTCAAAATTGTTTACAGGGATACCGAGTATGGGATAAAGAGTGAGTCTAGAGACAGTTATTCACAGAAGACAGTGAGATAATTTTCTGTGTTTGTTGCTACTTGGGCATTTTTATGCGACAAATGGAGAGATCTATATTTTTTGGCGGGTTTAGTTTTTATACGGTTTATCTGGCAATATTGGGAACTTTTAGAAGCTTCTCAAAAGAAATTTGTTAGTTTCACTGTCTTTGTGTTCCTTAAAATATTGTTTAAATGATGCCTTCGTGTGATATTGTTTGGTTAGTTGTGAGTAGAGAGGCAGGCCAGGTTCCTCTGAGGCTGCAAAGGACAGTGATGGTGAGGTCTTCAGCGATGTTGGAGTGGGAGTTGGACTGGGAGTTCTACAGAGCTATATAGGGACGTCACCTCACCCAGAGAGGGCTGAACACCTCGCTAGCCTAACAGTTAGCGTCTTGAATTTCGGTGCAACTGGTCACGAGTTCGATTCCCGGGGCATCCCCATGATAGTTGTACCCTAACGACGTTTAATAAAAACATAATGGTGTAGAAAATCAAACAAAAGAAACAAAAACGTGTATTAACTCGAGCTAGCTGCCTCTTTATTTGCTCGGCTATATTTTCTTGTCGCATGCTCAAGATGCAGACCGTGGGCTGTGAAAGGTGACGGTCGATGGGACTGATGACCAACATTTCCCCTTCGACTGGCTTTAGAGGGACGCAGATCGTGCTGGGGAGGAATGGTTGAGATGACAAATTCTGCTAGACCTGCTGTATTGTGACAGAGTTCTCTATATACCTTTTTTCTGGCTCCCGGCATCCTCGTCATCATGCCGGCGATGAGCACGTACCAGTGGCCGATGGTCGTGGAAGGTCCAGTGGAGGACGTTGTCGAGAGGCCGGTGTCGCTCACCTTGACGTTGGATGGCGCTATATCTCTCAGATGTCTAGCGAGTTAAGGAACATTGCTGTCCCCTAAATCTGTAACGGCTTATTATAATTTATGTCTCGGTTAGAACTCTTTCGGTTGTTTCTGATCTGTTTAAATGTTTCTTTTCTATTCGACTTTAAGGATCTTGAGAGTTTTTCCGTTTATTTTTGCTAGACTTTGGTTTCTTAACAATTTCGAACTCAAAAATTGTCATGTTTTCAATATAGTCTTTTAATATTCCAAACATATTGTCAAATGGAAGAGAAAAGTTATTGTACGATGGGTTGTTCTATATTATAAATTTCCTAACTGCGTGGTTCCTTGATGGATATACATAGAATATGAACACATCTCTTAAGTCATAGTAAGACTTCTCGGTTAAACAATGTCCCTTCCTGTTAGTTTTTAATAAATTTTAAAGTTATTTTAGTAACCAATATTACGAATTAGGAATACAACGTTTTTCTTACAAAACAATTTGTATATTCTTCCTTTAAGCCAATAATATTTGTAAACAAATAGACACAATACTGAAAAGAAGAAACAGCTCCAACCGGTAATGTCTCGTTCTTGTTCATTTGTCTCGTTCTCCTACCGGGCCGGTAATGTCTCGTTCGAAAGGCGGCGGATTGTCCCAGAAACAAAACAGACTAGAAAAAAGACGCGTTCGGTTGAGGGATTTAAAAGCACATTAGGTCCAGGAAGAAATAGGCTTAACCAGCCTGTAATCCGATAGGCGGCGGGCGGGAGTGGGCGGCAGAGACAATGGTGTTATCTGCACCCTACCTTGGACCATTGTCGCCGACACTAATTTCTGGCCTCAGGAAATACCAAGGAAAGAGATAACTCCTCACTGGACAAAGCATTGCTGAGGTGTTTGTTGATTTAGCCAAGTTTGGGAAACGAAACACTTCTTTTATTTTTCCTTATTGTATGTTTAGACTTAGGCAATGCATTATTGTAATGTCAACTTCTGGCCAAATAAATTACTTATGAATTATGGCAGAATATATAAAGGACAACATATTTTCAATGAAATACAGAAAATATCAGATAATAAGTATTTATTAAACGTACTAAATTTGGAAACAAAAATAACTTCATCTTTAGGAAGAGAATGCTTGTATTTTTCAAATTACAGACGAAATTACTCACCGCAACACAACTTTTCTTTGATCTTAGGGTTGCTTAATTTACAGTACTTTATGGAAAAGCAAGTTTTTAATTTTGGTACTGCTTCAAAGGAAAAAGCTAATTCCATACTGATACACATTATTTATTTGGTTTTTATTAACCCACACATTTTTACTAACTTGGAATAAATAACATGTATCACATGAGAATTTCTATTCATCACTCTTGCATGTTTACTGACTTGACAAAACCCTTGGATTGAATTTGGAAAATGTATTTTATAATTCACCAATTGTTTGCTCTTTCAATACATAAAGCCCGTCTATTATTTGTTACTGATAATTAAGAAGGCATTATAGCGGTCTGCCATAAGGGGACGACGGTTATAGTGCAGAGGGATGCAGTCCTTTGAACGCGAATGAAGAGCCACCATGTTTCGTTTATAAGCTCTTAATTTCTTAGAATTTATTTTGTGCAGCACATGTTTTGAAATTAATATATTTTTACATCCATTTTAAATATATCAATTGTTGAGTACCTAATCCTGTACTTGAACAATAGTGTTATTTTTTCTGGTCCAAATTTGTTGGAATCTTCCGTGGGAGATGAAAATGTTCATAAAACCTTGCTTGTCGGAGTTCACAATCAAATACTGAAATAGGACTTTCAATTTATATTATTTATACCACTGCCCTACAAACTCGGTTAAACCATTGTGTTACTTGTTCTGTATTAGTTCAATATTAGTCCCTACTTTTTTAATACTGTATGACGAATAACTTTGTCAAGTATAGTAGTACTTCGTATCAGATTATAGTACAGTAAAATATTTCACAACACCTTGTTTTCAGAGTCACCACAAGTCAAAAAGTGATAGATTTTTATTAGTGATCTCTTGAACTCAGGCATACGTAATGAAGTCATATCAAGTGTCTGTATTTCCGTAAAATAATAATTCATATGACAAAAATCAATTGTTATTTTTTTCTAAACAGCTCCTCTCCATTTACACACTCAAAGCACACAACAAGAATTTACCAGCCACACTCTCCACTCAGACATCACCCCGAAGCACTCTAAATATTGTAAAGTAGTAGATGAGAAACTCATTCACCAATAAATAACAGAGGCAACAATGTAGCTTTTCATTCGAGCTTTGAATATTCTATAATTTTGTTCAAACTTCAGGTCTTTTAAAAACTGATCCAACCTATATCGGTGTTATACAATGACTATAAGCTAAAATAGAGGTTTCACTTCAAATGATTAGGACTTTATCACTTTATAAGACGCCGACGCAACTAGGGCGTATTTGAATTAATTATGAGTGCAGAATGGGTGAGAAGCCTTGTTACTGACTAATACCGACCGATTCTTTAACCAGGATCATTAATTAATAGCCCAATGACCAATCGCAGCTGTACCCAGTACTGAACCTTCACAAAATTCTTTCAGGATTTTGTTCAGGATCGCTGTGGCGACCTTCAGATTATGAAGCGAGCACGCTTATCACTATCCCACCCAGCCAACATATGGCTTTGATCTGCCATAAAATGATTGAGTAAGTGAATTTCCTTCATGCGAAATGTGCGTATTAGTTAAAACAACATATTTTATAGTACTATGTTTTACCCGAAGGTTAAGTTAGGTTAGGTTAGTAACAGTT
This sequence comes from Allygus modestus, assembly GCA_963675035.1. Classification (NCBI taxonomy): domain Eukaryota; kingdom Metazoa; phylum Arthropoda; class Insecta; order Hemiptera; family Cicadellidae; genus Allygus; species Allygus modestus. Next base: position 70,478,768 of record OY776114.1, on the reverse strand, counting down.
ACGATCATCAAATTGTTACCTACGTATCGCTTCACTCAAAAGTACTAATAAAAGGGCGAGTAACTTTCACAAGTCGACTCAAGCAATGAGTCCAGCTTAATAAATTACCTAACACAGTTGGCCGCGTATTATACCTTGTTCGTCGGTTTTTCACTCGACTGGGCTGACATATTGCGTGAAAAACGGCAATACCGAGGTACCGAGGTGAGGTAGTGAGGTGAGTGGCGGCGGTTTCTTCACCTCAGTTGTTAGCGCTAGTGCAGTTTCCCCGGGTATTAGTGTAATTAATGACCACCAGAGTCGCCAGTGCACGTGTTGCAGGTGAGACTAGGCGATGGAGCTGATTAGCCGGCTAGACTGCGAGCACTCGCCGCAAAAACTGCTCAGAGCTATTTTATGACACGGTATTAATTACGGGTATTATTTCATAGACATTGATCCGTATTTATTGTTTTTTATCGCTCCATAACTCGTTGTCGGTGACGTTAGTTTGAAGTATGGCTTTGTTGTTGGGATTTATGTATCGGTTTTAAAATCGACAATTTACCGAGTTAGGAGGGGGCTGTAGTTTCGTTACATTTCGCATTTCGCGTTTCCTCCTGCTTCTCCTTAAGGCCAATGTTTTTCCAATCGTTGATTCATGGCTCATTTAAAGAGCAAAATAATACCTAGTGAGTTTAGTGAATAAGACTTCAATATCAAAAATAATAGTTGGTCGATAAAATTCCAAAATATGAAATATTTAATATTTTGTATGGGCGAACTTGTAAAAATTCTGCTCACTGAAATCGCTAGGTATATTTTTGCTCTATAGAATGAGCCTATAATTACAATTTTGGATAATCCGTTCGAGGAAAGTTGGGTATTGAAAATTAACATTTGATTGTTTCTTATATCTACGCCAGTGGCATTTTTTAACGTTTTGATAGGGAAAGGTCCAAACCCTGGTCTTGTTACTATCTATGGTCGACCTGTTTGTAGAAAGCATCATTAATTAATAGTGCAATGACAAATGACAGCTAGGTCCAGTTTCAAACCTTCTCAAAATTTTGCGATTTTGATCTGGCGAACCTCGGATTACGATGCGAGTACGATAACCACTACGATACCCAACCATTTAAAATTAGATTCTCAGATTAACCAGATCAATAGAATGAGACCAGATTATTTAATTAGATTAATTAGATTAGATTATAAAAGATTGATCTTATGGGAGAATCGGGTAGAAACAGTGGACTGGAGACTCTCTTAAATTTTATTTATGACATATTTTTAAATCGACAATTTTACTGTGTTAAATTCAAGCATCAAAAATGAATAGGTTTTTCTTGTTAAATTTTCAGCTGGTGTGCATGCAGCAGTGGCTTTTGTGTTTTATGATTAAAGTGCCACAAATTAATTTTATTATTTTAATTTGTTGTTTTATAGTATTCTTAGCAAACTAAAAAAACACGTGAACACGTTTGTGTGACTGTCATTCGTCCAATGACATCTTTTCAGGACTATAGCCATTAATTTAGGTTATTATTTCAGCAGTGCTGAGTTTTCATTAATTAATATCGACTGCATGGACAAATTATCTTCAATTATATAAAAGTGAGTCCTTGGCGTAGTGGACAGGGTAACAGACATCGGAACCATGGTAGCGTCTCATGATGAGTTTAAATCCCAGTTTTGGCTACATAAAGAGTTATCAGTACTGAATAGCTTGTACTGTAGCGGCTCCCATTGCTTTGCTTGATTCGTCCCACGCGCAGGCCCGAGGCCCATATAGACGAGTAAAGTAAATGGGAAAACAGAGGCCGTCAACTTATTAAAAAAACGTATTCTTGAAAATTGTAAAAGTTCAAACGAGGGTACAATTTTAAACTGAAGTAAATTCTTTAATGGCCATCACAACAAAATGTCGTGTCTTTCCGGTGAACCCAAGAAAACAGTCAAAATAAATATAGTTTCGTCCGTCGGTGTGAAGAAAAATAAAATACTTAGATTATTTTATGACAAAACAAATAAATGCGTCCCCATCGTTTATTTATAACCTCTTGACCCTGACTTCTCTTGTTGCAAGATGTTGTAGATATTCCCTACGGAGCGATCGTTAAAACGGAGAGGTTAGACTTGTCTTCTCTTGTTCTTTCGTTTATCTTAACTAAATTGCCTATTCGTGTTGTGTGATTGTCTTTAATTACCTTTCCGTGTTCAGATTCGTTTTATGGCTCTTTCGTCCGGTCGGCTAGCGGCGTCTGCAGAAGACAAGGTGTTATGGAAATCGAATATGTCTGATTGGTGTTTAGTTTCAAAACGGTTTTACGATTTTCGCTCTTTTACTAGCGTTTTATATGAGCCTTGTAATTAAGGTCAGCTGCTCATCGTAAGTTAGTGGTTTTAGTGCTTTGTTTTAAGGGTGAGAACCGCTTTGATATTTCACGCTTTAAGTATTTCCGAAATGTATTTTATTTTTCATAAGATTAATTATGTATTCTGTTTAGGAGTTTAGTTTATCGTTTGATGATTCATTATGGTTGATTAATTAAATGTAATTTATTCGATCGCATCAATGTTAGAGATTAAAATTTACCGTAACTAGTTCTCTGGAGTAAAATTGCAATATTTGATTACAGTGTGGTTTTCGTCCTGACCTCATTCCAGCGGAGAGTATTTAACGTAAATAGTGAACAGTGAAATTGACTAATTTAATATAAGAAAGATATGATTGGAGTACTTTCATCTATCAACATTTAAATAATTTATTCGTTAACTTGTTTAAAAGTGTTACAATAACGGACTTATTTTCCAAACGTGTTTTCACCAAGCTTTATAAAATTATTTTCCTATTCAACGTCCATCGATCGAACGATCGGTCATACAGCCATAACCCATACTCAGAAGATTTCGCTACCACATTATCATATCGATGTGGTTTGAATACGTACTTCTATTAGTAATCCAATCTTGTTGCACAATCTACCTCTAAGCTGTCCAAGGATTTATATGTCTCATGGAAACATATATTCATTCGTTTCCTTGGACAGCTTGAAGATGACTTTGACAAAAAATTTAAAATAGTTGCTATTGCAACAAGATTGGATTACTTGCAGAAGCAGGTGATACAACCATATGAATATTTCTTGCCAATCCGGAGGCTTACCACCAAAATGAAACATGATCTTAACCAGCCCAAAATCTCAAAGACACCCGAGGAAATCCTTCGCAGCTATTGCAGCACACGTCAAGGCGGGCAAATCCTTCCCTCCGACATCCATTACAAGCAGGCCGAGGGCCGTGGGGCGGCGTGACACCCGGAGAAAGCCTAGGAAGTGTCCGTGTCTCCCGAGAGTGGCATTATGATGGATGAGGTCGCATTGTGCAAGGTCATGGTGGCTGTCACAACACTGAGCGATCACGTTCCTACGTGGCTCAAGCCCCGGGTCCGGGCTAGCAAGGCGTGTAATGAGCTATTGTACAACAGGCGTCTTCGTGTAGCTGGAGAATGCTTCCAGTCATCTGCTTTTCTACGGCGTGGGGTGTGGAGTGACGAGGAGCTGTGGATGTTGGCCTGGAGCAACTCTATGAAGTAGAGTGGCGTTTCTAGATTACGTTTCCAAATCGTACTTCAAATAATTAAGTGACTTTTATAGATGTGAATAATCTCTGCCACTGACGTTATGACATCTGCAATGAAGAATTGAGAAATGTATTTTAATTCTTCGAGTCAGACTGAAGAACTATTTATACCTGTTCCTCAGTTTGAAAATTTGAATTTACTTCCATGATCTCAAATTATCTACTGAGTGATTACAAACTTTCGGCTGGAGAACAATTTTGAGTTGTTGGGAAAGTTCAAAAACACATATTTCAGATCAGATAATACAAATCTTTATTTATCTTGAACGTTTTTCATGAAACATAATTGATGGCAAATATATCCTTGAAAATTAAAAACAGGAAGAAAGGTAAAATACTGTAAGCTTCTAAAGGAAGAGTAAACTATAAGGACCAACTAGAACAACACTTCTCCTTCTGTGTGGGTTGGAAACACCTCCAAACCGTGTCGTACCTCCGAACCAGTCGACAAAGCAAGGTCCTCCCGGAGTCCATGTCCCCGACAACACTCCATGAATGGAGGCGGTCCAGCTGATTAATTAAAGAGTCCGCCACGGCTCCCGGTCCGAGGTGTGGGGCAATTAGTGGCCCTCGCGACAGATAGCGCCGGAAGTCTTATCTCTCATCTCTCATTCAGCAGCCTCCCAGGGCGCGCACGATCCTGCGTGCCCCGGCGCGACATCACTCCTGCTATCAGCCATCTGCTGCAGCGGTGCAGCGCGCTGACGGCTCATCAACCGCGGAGATCGCCGCTGATCTGGAAAACGCGAGAGCCGGGAGACGCGTCCGGTTCTCAGGGGGAGAAAATGTGGTTTTGATTTTGATTTCGAAGATGACATTTGGGTTATAGAGGTGAATTTGACACCTGCCGTAACCTTCAGACTTCTCAAGTATACCTTAAGGACTGGTAGGGTGTGAGGTATAATTTATGTTAATGTAAAATTTGATTGTAATTAATGAATCTCCCTCCATATATTTGATTTGTTTAATACATACTACATGGAAGTACATGGATTATGCTATTAAAATTAGTGTAACGTTAGTCAGGAAGTGTAACGGTGTTGTACAAATCTTAGCAGGACTTGATACCAGGGTACCTTCGTAATGTTAATTAGTGAATTTCCTTTGGAAAGTGAACTATTAGCATGACCCGCACGGTGAAACTTAAGCCCGGGACCACCATAGAAGTTCCTAACGTGACCCCCTGAACACGTTTTGGGGGGTCGTTCAAAATTATATATGTATATATATATATATATATAAATATATATATATATAATATATATATATATATATATATATATATATATATATATATATATATAGACATATATATATATGTGTTTGCACTCTAGCGGTCGCATTTTTTGTCCGATTTACTTCAAATTTGGTAGGGACGTTCCTTTCCGTAATCAGTTGGAGAAGTTCGTTGGGCAAAACAATCGGAAAACTCTAAACCCCTTTTTTGGGGGGATTAATCTTTCAAATTTTGAGTTTTTGGGCCCAAAAAGGGTTAGAAAAGCCCCATATGTAAAATAAATGCATGTAAAAAGATGGGAATTAGAGAGGCGAAAGTTTTAAGCCCTCTATCGTCATTCTAGCATAAATATTTACCGAGTTATTAAAGAAAATGTGTATTGACCAAACACAGTACGTTGTCTTATGGGGATTTTACATTAGAAAAGCCTGTTATTCATTTGTTGGTATACTTTTATCATCCCCAACAACCTCACACCTACTTTAAAGCCTGACTTAACCTTCTCCTAACCTTATAATGCGCAAAATTGTATTCCCAGCATTGCAGGTAAATAGAACCAGGAGCATCAGAACAGCCAAAAAATAAATGTTTTCAGATTTGAATAAAAGTTGAAATAAATGTATGTTTTTAACTGATTTTGAGTTTTTATAGTTTTTTATGTGGAAATTCACTTCCCTCACGTCAGCGTGCTGCGTGCGAACTCGTTTACTTTTGTAGTTAGTCTTTATCATTCGAAATAAAACATGTTTACATATCTCTCGGTTGCCAACTGGGTGTAACAAGCAGATGACTATTTTCGGGCCTGTCGTCCCATTCTCAGATCTGTGTGATATATAAATTAAAACAGATTTTGCCAGTTTATACACATATTAACACCTTTATTTATCTTGGCCAACTAAGGACAGGTCCAGACAGCGGAACCGAACATACGGAACGCTACGATACGACTCTCCAATGCCTATTTTGATGACGTTGACCTTGGTTAGTTTACTTTTAATATTCGGTTCACAGATTTTATAATAAGTCATCTGCTAGCAAAAACAAGGTTCAAAGTGGGAAAGATATGTAAACCTGTTTTACTTTGAGTGCAACTTTAATCCTAGAGGAAAATTTGAATTAATTATTTTTTAATGGTCGTTTTAGCGAATTTCCCCTATAGGGAAGAAGCTATTACCGTAGTCGGCATGGTAAGACCTAGGCCCGGGACCATGATAACTGTTCGTTTTGAGGTCCCCAGATACCAAAAACACCATTCGTTCAAAACTTTATATATATATATATATGTGTGTGTGTGTGTGTGTGTGTGTGTGTGTGTGTGTGTGTGTGTGTGTGTGTGTGTGTGTGTGTGTGTGTGTGTGTGTGTGTGTGTGTGTCCGTGAGCACGATAACTCTCGTAAAAATAGTCCGGTTATGATGAAATTTGGTACAAACATGTAAAGCAGCATTTATGACTTTTAAGTTCGAAAACCAGACAGATCGGGGTATTTTTTTTGGGGGGGGGGTTTGTACCCCAAAAATGTTTTTTTTTTAGTTTTTTACATCTAATTTTTTTAAAGTCAAATTTTAGTTTTTTCAACGGAATCAGCCTATAAAGACACACAATTTGGTGCTGTGATCATTGCTCTACGTCAAATGGTTACAGAGATATTGAAAGTGCTACACACAGTACGTAGTCCAATATTGTTGTTAAGGATAATAAGAAAAATTGTATATCTCGCTTATTTATCAACTTATCCTGATGAAACTTGGTATATTGCTTCCTATCGTTGTGGTCTATTGATATTTGCACTAAAAATTTTTTTTTCCTATAGTTCCCGTAGCAGAAAACCTGCGTACTCAGCCCCCATGTTATTCTTAAGGAGAATAAGTAACGTGTTATCTCCCTTAATTATGAGCATAAATTAACAAAATTTTGTATGTGGCTTTACCTACTTGTGTTATATTGATATTTCTATAAAACTTCATTTTTTGTGGTGCTTGCTTCAGCAAACCTGCATATTCAACTGCCATGTTATTCTTATGGAGAATACTTAAAATGTCATAAATCGTTTATTTATGAATGTATATTGATGAAACTTGGTATTTGGTTTTATGTGGTATAAAGATACATTGGAAATTCCCTAAGTACGCAGGTTTGCTGCTGCGGGGGTATTTTGTAATTACCCTGTCTTTTTTCCTACGTGCATAACGACCTTTTATATTTCAGTTGAAATATTATGACCCATAAATAAGACCTAGAAATCTGGCCCATAAATCTATTAAATCCAAAATCCCGACCCCATCTCAGAATGGCAGATTTATCGATTTCGCTATTATGTGTATGATGTATGATGTGTATTATGTGTATGATGTGATAATCATTCGATAGAAATAACTGTACCCGATAAAGCAGACACTGATAAACAGTTAACTCGACGCTGTTTATGAAAAGATTATACTGTACAATCGTCGTCGCGTTGCTATAGCGTCGACTGAGGAATATAATCAGCTGGAAAGTCGAGATAAGCGGAGAGTATCGGCGCTCAATGGCTCTCTATATCTTATTTTATGGCCGAGCCTCGAGTAATGGCGGATTTGCATCGCACACAATTACAACCACCTACAAGCCGACGAAAACTGCCGGATAACCGCCCAGATATCCGATATCCACCCAGGTGGGAAACCTCCAGTACAAGGTATATTGTCTTTGCATGTCCTTCGTATGGAAATATTAAGAGTAGCGTATTATAGTAGAAAGTCCTGTGGAAATAGTCTCGACGTGAACTTAGATCTAACGATTTCCAGTGGAATTTATTGATAATTTATTTAGTAGCATGATACGTGGTGTTACAATTCAACAGGATAAATAAACTACGTCTCACTACACTACAAAGTATATTTACATTTAAACTGTACAAGACGAATATAAACAAACGATGATGGTACAAGGCGATCTATTTCAACCAGTTACACCGGTCATCATCAGGCCCAATCAGAGAATGACCGGTGTAACTGGTTGAATCCGATCGCTTTGTATTATATTTTGTGTATATTTACCGACTTGTATGTAAGTACAGTATAAGTTTTAATACACTTTGTAGTGTGTTGAGACATAGTTTATTTATCCTGTTGTATTAATTGAATAATTGAGAAATTATTTAGAACGTTAATGTAAGACAAATATTTATTTATTTTACAACTGACAAGAATAAACTGGTCTTAAAATTACTTTTGAAAAATACACACAATGTACGGGCTTCTCATTATCATGAAATATTTAAGATTTAACGGCCTAACGGATAGCGAGCGTCTTCGACTTCGGTACGAAAAGTTACGGGTTCGATTCCCGGGGTACCCACAAGATTTTTCCTCTACAACATCAAATACAAAATGCCACTAGCGTAGACAAGCAAAGAAAAAAAACAGCAACAAACCAAAATAAGAAAGAAGAAAGTCTGTTATTTGCTAAAAATTGCAAACTTCTGTAGGTTTTCAGTTTCAATTCCGCTAAAATAAAGAATACCCCTGTTAGTGCAGCATTTTGTACATTAAAAACACATGCTACGCAAATGTGTACATAATAAAACACAAATTACACAAATTTGTATGCATTAAATCAAATTATTTAATATGTAAAAATCACCAACACATCTACCCAACTGTTAACTGTACTGCTTAAGTCGTGTCTCTTCAGTTGTTTTTATCGCGTACAGCAATACTATATCTGATCCCGAGCTGTCCGAAAGGTTTTACAAAGTTACATTTCTTCCTCCGCGACGCGATACGACGTCTGGTTATTGCACATGTACGAGCTTATTGTAGAAATGCAAGTCCGCAACATTACACGAATTGTCTGATTTTTATTAACTTTCTTTAATGAAAGTAGAAAAAAAACACGGAAAGGATATATATTCCTAACCGAGTGGTTATCTCCTTGTATATGGTATTTTGTGGGTGATCCCGTCGTTTTAGATTTTTAAATTAAATCAAATAATATAAGTTATTTATCTTCAATAATAATATACATTCATGTACAGGAATAGCAAAATAATTTTTACTCAAGGATGGGGCGAGTCCAAGGTCTTTTTGAGCGCCCCAACCATATGTATGAACACCATAGGCACACATAGGCACAAACGTATTGCAGTAATCATAATGAACGAAATTACAATACCGTGGAAATCAAATGAGAAGTTTAAGGATGACAGAGTGTACAACTGAGAAAATATATATTCATTAAAGAAAGGAAAGGCATAAAGTTATGTTTTGGACCGTTGCCCCTTCTAAATATTGTATATCTCGTTATACCACCTTCGTTATACCATTGGTCTGGATAAAAGCTGAAAGCAATGTATAACATTACTTTATATCACACTATGTGACAAAGGACTTTACGGGACTACACGTAACACACCGAGTATGAGGAAAACTCGGGTATATAAGATAACGCAGAGCAACGAGCATCGAGCAGCGAGCAATGGTAGCGACGCGGGTGAGGTGTCAATAAGCGAGAGACACGTCTGGAATGACGACCATTCTAAAACTTCCCGCTGTCAAACCCAACGGTGACGAGAAAAAATTCAATATCGTTCGACTGGTATTCCGGAGACAATGGTTGCTCATATCGGCATATTGCCGCCAGATTCCTCCGAACACCGCGAACGTAATCTTGATTAATGGCCTCTACGCTCAATAATGTTTACATTTTGGGCGTCCCTGCTGAGATATTGGGATACGGAATGTTCAATTATGAGATCTTGGGATATTGTTGTTCGATCCCGTGGACGAGAGTGGAATACATCATAGTGAGGAGATTCTGTCAGTAAATGCTGTAGAGTTAAGGGGTGGCTTGTGATAAAACGTAGCTTATCACTCGATATTTCAGATAAATTGTCAATGGTTTGATACAATATTTTAAAGTTTTGCTTATATTTTGTATTCACCTCTAAGTCATCCAATCGAAACTTGGCTACTGAAAGTTATCGAAACTTAGAATTGAAATTAACACATCAGTAAAATAGTCTTGAAAGACAAATTGTTCCAAATATTTATTGACTTGAGTTATTTGTAATAGGCTAGTGCATTCGTGTAATCAGTTTATTTTGCCTTTATGAATATTTTTAATGCTTTATTGTATTTTTACGATATCTATTGCACATTTGTTGTTTAATGACCAATACAAATCTATCTACCAATCTATTTAATATATCTTGTCAATAATATTGCCTATATTTATAACCACAATAGTAGGCTTTAATTCCAATCTTTCTTTAAAGTTCGTTTGACCTTCTGAATTTCGAGTGATCCATGTCAGTAATGAGCATAAAAATCTACGTTAAATTACATTATATATATAAATAATTCCTTTGCGTTACTTAATGACTGTATCGCTAAGTTATCCAACATGGGGCTTAGTACCAAGGGCATCTTTAATCGATTATTTATCGTAGTATTTCTAATACCCCACCCCAAACAAATGTCTTAAAACTACTTAAAGAATGTTCTTATTGGACTTTATACATCTTATATGTGCTGCAAGAATTATAAGGTAAAAAATGAAGATAAATTTATCAACGAAAACATTTCGAGCATTTTACACATACAGTAAGAACTACGTACTGTCTTAGTTAGTCAGTTAATTTAATTAATAAGTGGCTTCCTACCATACAATCTCAATGTGTATTACCATACATTTTTTTGATGATAATACACATTTAGTCTGTAAGGCAACCCACCATTCACATCCACCAGAGATGTTATCAATAACGAGCTGCTCCCCCGCAATATTTTGCGGATATAATCCTTAAAACAGCTGTTTATTAAATCAAGAAAAACACATGTGGCATAAACCAAATAAATTTCTCCTCCATACAAATAACATGGGAACTTGGAAGTCCCATGGGCCAGAGCCCTGGGGCTTAAATTGAAATTCTGCCTCGACAGTGACTTAGAAATTGAAATTATATTTTAAATAAAAAAAGAATCATCAAAATCGGTTAAGTATTAACTTCAGGTAGTGGGTGAACAAAAAGGAGGAATTTTGGAAATATGTAGATTTTACACATAGCGTACTTGCTTAAATATTACGAGATTATGATCATGTATTAGATTTATTTTTTAAATGTAATAAATTTGATCTTATGCGAACTTAGTGGTGTTTAAAAATATGTAGAAAATAATAGATCATAAGCTATAAATGTCACTATGAAAGCAAGGTAATTAAACATTTTCAAAATTTTTAATCCAAAACTAACCTTGGAAATGTTCAAGGAACGCCCACTGGAATGGCTCTTGAATGTTCATACCTCTAGAATACCTAAAGAGCAGTGGTTCTCCTTCGCTTCGAACCGCCGACGCCGACCCCTGGGCCCCATCCATCTGAGTCCGTGTATTACATGTGTAGGTAAGCGATCCCAGGACGACCACTTCGATACGACATACACCAAACTAACTACATTGGAAGGGTTTTGTTTAGAATATAAATACAAAAGATTTAAGAAACACCGATTTTTCTACTCGAGTTTAATTTGCAGGAACATTGTTCATGGTTTTTTTTACTATAGATTAAAAGTCTAATTGAAACGTAATCTCGAATGTAGTTTTTGTAAAATGTTGTCCAAGTATTTTACTAAATATTTAGCTATTATTTATTGTACCCTTCGTTTTAAAATTTTGTTTTAAATCAAATAAAAATGTAATAACAGTTAAACTTTTCACTTTGCAATAAACACATGAAAAATGCGTAGAGCGACGCTAGCTAGTTACATATTGTTTTAAAATATCGAATGATGAGGCATTTGATTTAAATATCAAGACGGTGGTTTGGTGGGGGGGAGGAGGGTTGTACCAATAATATATCGCTTTAATCTATTATTTCTTTATAAACCCAAAAAATGCTACATGAACGTAAAGTGTGAGATACAGTTAATCGATATGAAATAAACAGCTTACATTAATGCCATTAGGCTCATTAGGCTATTAATTAATGTTACTGTTCTGGCTAAAGAATCAGTCGGTCTTAGTCATTATCGAAGCTACCCAAGGCATCTCACCCATTCTACATTCATAATTCATTCATACGCCTTAAAATACCTTAAAATATGCCTTAAATAGCCTTAAAATACGCCCTACTTGCGTTCGGATCTTACACGGTGATTACGTGATATTAATTCTGTAAATGAAATCTTTAAGAAAATATTAAGGTTTAAATTAACTTTCATCACCATGATATTTAAGATGTCTAATGTTTTACTTTTTCAATAGTATCTACAACGTTGATCTATAACTGAGAAGATATACTGAATTTTCAGTCATTATAAGTGTTAAAGACGGATTACATATAAGAACAGACTTCTCCAATCAGAGTTATTTGTAGTGTAGAACGAATAGAAAGCCAATTATCTAAAAAGTGGGTCAATATTACCAATAATGGTAGTGATGTATCAGTTGTCAAAAATGTACTGGATATATTGTTTTTGCAAAATGTAACCAACCAATGTAATTCATTTGTTGAAAATTGTTTATAAAGGCTTTGAGAATTTATTTTTTAACGGCAACTCTTACTCACCTCGACTCAACTATCTTCTTCAAAGTGAATAAAAAACCTTTCTTATTCAACCGGGAATTGTATTTTTCTATCTTTGTTTTGTGTCTATATACGTCATTGGCATTTTTAATGTTGTTTGATCGGGAATAGTCAAAACCCTGTCTAGAGGTCTTGGAACAAAGATATTCATTGAAAAATTATTAATTAATAGCTAACATATTAACTGGGTGCAGTATCAAATCTAAACAAAATCTTCATATTTTGTTCAGAACCGATCTGGCGAATCAGATTATGAGGATACTGTAACCTCAATGCTATCCAGCCAGTTGCTAGGAGATTAAATAGCATAAACAAAATTGTAATCCCCCCCCCCTAAATTAACATCTTCAAAACTGTGGTGACCAAGTGAACCTCCCCCTACACAGGACCACTACGATCACTTACACCCCAACCATCCCCCTACAATCACCGTCACCCAGTGTCACCCCGACACGCGTCACCACTCCTTTCCTTTGTCACCCGCAGGGCTCAAACAAAAGTTATAAATGTGAACTCGTTTTTTGCCAGTGTATGTGTAAGCAACGGCGTATACATCACGGGTGTCACCAGCAGCGCCGGACAGTGCGGATTTATACGTTCTCCGCCACACCACCTTATGTACGACTTGTTCCACCCCTTTAATTTGTGCCGATTTACACTTCGCTTTGCATTTCGAGGGCGGTTTTCGCCACTCGTTTCCCCCGCACCGATGTTAAACCGGGCGGTCGGTTTTTTACACCCTTGTTATGCATTCTGCGGTGTCAGCTTCTGGGAATATATAAGGCCCGCAATTCTCTCCCCGGTGGTAAAATGTAAATCAGCTGTTTGCTGCGTTAATTAAACATCCTTTACTCGGGTTGTTGTCACATTCGTCGCCGCTCGGGATTGCCACCGGATTTTCTTTGCATGTTTATGTTTTTATCGGGCGGCCAATTTCAGATCCGCTCCGCTCCGCAATTGCAGTGTTAGTTGTACTAGGTTGTTGTGTTGTTATTACCATTATATTTGAATACTTCGTCTCAATAATGTAAATAATGTAAGTAATACGATGCTTTTCCCTTTCGTTAAAACTAAGGCTTAACGAATACTTTTAGTTTTTAGCTTGTTTATGTTTCAATTAAAATATTAATTTTCTAAGAATAATTACTTTGAAAAAATGTGTCCAAAATTATTATTATAGTGTCAAATTATTCTTTACATATTTATTGCTTATAGATCCTCTAATAAATTAAGAAATATTTAATCAGTAGACCACGCAGGTATAATTTTATTTTTTCAGTCAATCCAACAATTTAGAAGGACTAGGAATTATTATATCAAACATTTTGTTTTTAAGGGTAGTGCAAATAAAAACATGAAAGGTGTGTTTTAATGTTAATGTTACAATGAACACAATTAAGTAAGTCAGGAAGTGATTTTAATGCACCTCCCGACAACGGTTTGCAGTAAGATTCAAATTGATGTTATTACAATGTTGGACAATTGTAAATAAGTGGTTTCAACAAGGAGATTAATCAAATCAAATCATTTATTGTCGTCAGACTATACAAATACCATTGGCCATTGGTCATTATTCGCTAATTATTTGCAACAACATTAATATTCTAAATTTAAATGTAGTTATAAAAGCAATAATATCTAAATGTAAAACAATATGAATATTAAGAACAGGCTTTTAGTTTAAAAAAATCTCGGACACTAAAATTGTATTAAATTTCGCCTCATTTCTAACTTTTCTACTGTTTGATTCTTGTTTCTGGTTTACGGGTAGGAAGTTGTATGGTTTTATAGAAGAGGAATAGATTTGATTCTCATTAAGAGTTTGGTGTGCTGTGAAATTGAGAGAAGAAAATGTTCTGGAAGTTCATACTGTTTATAATAGTAGATAAATAATTTAATATAACCATAATTTTAGCCATAATAATTTTTGTTTATTTTCCCAACAAACGTCAAACATTCCAAGATATATAAAGAGGGGAAGGTCAGTAAATATAAAAAAGTACTCTCCTAAATAAACCTTAATTTGTAATCCCAATCAACTTCATAAAACATAATATATAATAATTAGGCTACATAACATTATTAATTGTATTTCCAAACCACTCGGTCAATGAAGTACGAGTTAAGCCACACCAAGTCAAACAAATGAACCGTCCTCGTCCAACGTCACGACCCGAGCGATCTTGACAACCGCAGAATTACGTTTACACAGGAGACAGATGAAGGCGCGAATGTCAGGTCGGAGCTAATAAACAAACACGGTCGACTCCGGATAATTGAGTGGCGGCGAATCGCAATAAAACACATATAAAAGTATACGTAGTAATAAAGAGTGGGAGCGGGTTTATGGGTTGTTTTATGAGGCGGACGCCGCATCAATCTGCCCCACTATTTACCCTCCGATTGATCAAATAGTTATTAAAAGATTAGACGAGACCGGCAAACATCCATGCATCACTTGGAGGCGACCGTCAGTCGAATAATGAATTGGAGTTATGACGTTTGTACCGACATCTCGCAGGATCCAATTTCATGAGCCGTCGGCCGCTCTGGGCGCTGGGCCGCGATATTACTTTCGCTGGTTACTCAAATTAATTATCGATTGCCCCAGTGATGGGTCGGTCGCGACGAAGGTATTGATGTGTCGAGTCTTGACCCAATGTTTATCGATGTTCTTAGTAAACATTTGTTGATGGTAACATTTAATTAAGCGAATATATTGAAGAAAAAACTGTACATGGCAGATAGTAACCAAAGTTTTTGACCTAATCAAAATTAAGTACTTACCGACCAACAATTAACACTCGCTATTCAGAATTGATTTTTTTTCGGGTATTTATGCTTTGGACTTTGGATTATTTCAAACACCTAACCTGGTGGGGTGCGGAACTTTCGTGATCCATTTACATAGGTGAGATGAGAAACCGTGCAAACTCAATTCAGAATGGCCAGTTCGAGATTCGAATCCGACGCCTCCAGAATATTAAGCGCAAGAGTTGTATCCAAATGTAGAACGAAATAGAGAAGGCATTTAAAACTCACACTGTATTACAATTTTCTATAGTAATTCTTAATCAAAGAATAATCTTGTAAGTACAATATTTCGATCTAGAACACTAGACATGACCTCTGATTCTTCCTTCTCTGTTCACCCCCACAGATCAATAATATCCTACCAAAAAAGGAGGAAAAGAATTAATCTATTGCAGTTGTTTATTTTTGATGGTAAACTTTATTGAACAGTGCGGCACGACGCGAACCTCAGCAAGAAACTACTGTTACTCTTGTTAGCAAGCGATTTGTGAGAAAATGAAACATTTTCTGGCATTTGTTAAAAATTACCAACCTATTATCTACCATTTTGCTGCTAGAAGTTTATTTCGACCCCAAAAACAATTATAATCTTTCAAGTCTCGATATGAAAATTCGATGTACTTATTGTTATGTATATACAAGTTCCAAAACATTCAATAATGAATGGAATATTAATAAGTCTTCTTCCGTGGTCATGCAGATGGAACATATACGTTTCGACCCTTATAAATGGTTGTGGTGATGTACAATAGCTTTTAAACGACAGACCCAGTGCTGAATCTTGTTTTCGTCTTGCCTCATCCGTGGAGGAGGAAGCGGACGGCCTTCCCCATCACAGCGAGCATTAATTTATGGGTGACGTTACATTATATATTTATCTATATATATGGTGACGCGACATGTACATGCGACATTCGGGTACAAAACCGGTTGACGAGGGTTAGAAGTGGGGGCCATAAAAACTTATCCAGCGATAATCGGGTACAAGATCTGCCTGGACTGCGGCTATCCGGGCCCACAGCCCGCGGGGTAAGAGTTATGTTTACTGGTTTCAATTCCCTTACATCAATTTTACTTTATTCCTATGTCCTTGAATAAAAGTACCGGGAGGACCGAGCATTGCTCAGTAAATGGCCATTATCTTAGCCTGAAATGTAATGTTTGTTTTGATAGTATTTTTAAACAATACATCGCGGCTTCACTCGCGATCACATTGTTATGTTTG
The DNA here is from genome assembly GCA_963675035.1 of Allygus modestus. Lineage (NCBI taxonomy): Eukaryota > Metazoa > Arthropoda > Insecta > Hemiptera > Cicadellidae > Allygus > Allygus modestus. The sequence continues at coordinate 70,462,304 of OY776114.1, read as the reverse complement.
ATAAGTTAGCTACATTTGTTCAAGCACCTGGGGGACCGAGCTTTGCTCGAAAATCCAGTCAGTTTGTTCAAAATCATGTGGTTACTCTCTCCAAGCGAGCATATTTGTTTTGCTTATTTGCTAGTTTTTAAATTTTATTTTGGAATGTATATAGATTCATAAAGATGCCAGAAATATTAAGTTCACGCCGTGGAAAAAAACGGTCCAATTCATATTTGATTTCCTAAAAGCCTACCGTACTTTAACCTAACTAAACACCCACCTTATGGGTCGGAAGACCATAAAGACTTTTCAGTTGCTTGTATTTATCATCAAAAATCAACAAATCAGGACCCCACTTACGTCAGGCAAGTGATACATCACTGCTTTGTCGGCCCAAAGATAAGATAAGAGTTATCAGAGCGGTCCGCTTTTTGGTCGTGTGAATGCGGTTTTGTGTGCGTCCAAAGTTGCACGTTACACGATTTTTGGGGATCCATAATTGAATGCAGTATGGGAATTAAGCTATGGTAAAACTATCATATATGTTCTTGTTGAAAATTAAAATAGAAAGGTAGTACGAAAATATATATTCTACAAGAAATATAGAGAAGCTGATAATTCTTTTTACATTTGTTGGAGTCAGAGGAGCAACTTCGAGGTGAGTTGGGAGTCAAACTAACTAGATCTGATCTTTATGTTGAACCAAGTTCTTCACAGACAACAACTAGAAGAAATTAGCTTGAAAATATTAATGAAGCTTAGACTGACTTTTAAAGCGCCCAAGAAACTAATACAAACTCATACAATATTAAGCAAGAAATATATAAGTGACAACGAGTTTACAAGTGCTTAAAGCAATCACACTTGTGCGAAAATGATTAAAGGTAATAACAGATTGCAAGTTCAAAAATAGTCAAGAAGTTATGTTTGTATTAGTTATTATTTGATTCCAGTGATTTTATCCGTGATGAACATATTTACAGCAGAGAAAAATAAAAAGAGAGACGAGAATAAGCCATGAGAATTCGTCATTTGTGCGAAGAAACTTGAATAACACAACTGAATCATTTTTCAAGTCCTGAAACACTTTTGGAATAAGAGTGAGTGTATAGAACAAGTAGATAAGCTCCAAGTTTTATGTTGGCCCGCTCAAGAAAGATATAAGCACAGGAGATATGTTAGGCATACCATAAAAATAACAAAAAGAAAATCAAAATGACATTAATAATCACAACAATATATGAGGGTTAGGCAATCGTAATAATAAATATCATAATCAGAAATAATTACGTATGTATCAATAATATAAGGGCAACAATTATTGTTTCATAGACAATTCATTAGGATTAGAATTAAAAAGTATTAAAATAGAAAATAAATAACTAAAACTATTACGAAAATTTAAAGGAGTCTGTCGTGTTTTTGTAGTTCTCTTTAAACTCTGGAGGCTGCTACCGAAGAAATCAAGATCTCCAGGATGGGTGCTATCCAGGCGGTGAATTATATTAAATGTTGACATCTCCTAATAGTTTGTCTGATAAACAACTCTCACAAAAAACTGACGATCTAGTTGGTCTGGATATTTTAAAGTTGATTTTTTCCATTAATTCTGGACATTTGACAACCGTTTAAGAATTTGTACAGCAAAAGGTTATCTTGATGTTTCTAATGACATTGGAGGTTTCAAACTGCATCACACGGGCGATTTAGTAAATTACCACAACCCTGATTGGACACAGACGTCTGACACCAACCAAGCAAAAAAGATGAAATTGTACTTGATGGAAGCCTGTAAACCAGGGTGGCTTATAAGGAGACCACACAATATAACTATACTCAAGGATTGGTTAAAAAAAGCTTGGTTACTTTTGTTTTGAGAGGAGAGTAGAAGCTCTAAATATTTCAAATGCCTGTCTTTCTTTAGAGGCATTTCGTTTTGGGTACTGAGAATGACTGAGGGAGGGCTGTACGTGACACCAAGATTCTTTGCTTCAGAATTTTGATCTAGAGATTTTTTTTCCAGAGAGTATGAATAGTCTATAAACGTTGAATTCCAGTGGAAGGTACTGCAGAAACACTTATCTTCATTAAAAACCACTGCATTTCGTCTTCACTAACTAAGGATTTATTCGAGGCTTTCCTGAAGGGATATGCCCGTCGATTAACCTTTGAAAGCGACTTTATGGCATTGAAAAAAGCAAACATCCACTGGAACCAACTAGGTTTTTTATGTTGTTTTTTAAGACATGAAATAAAATAGGACCCTAATGTGAACCTTGGGGGACACCTAAGAACATTGTGAATTCCAGTGACTGCGATGTTGAACATTTACAGTGAGGCAGTGAGTTGCAGAGGTAGCTTGTGGCCCAGCTTAAAAGTGGATCAGCTAGACTTTGCACTTATCTTGTAGCTAACCAGAAGATTTAAATGACTGCCCCTGTGAAATGGCTTTGATAAATCGAGGTATTGAATACTTTATTTAGAGACATCAATTTTGAAGGTTTCAAATAGAGCTAGTTAATGGTAATAAACCTCCCAGGCACAAAACTGTGACGGCAACGTGTTATGATAGGTTAAAAAGCAACCACATAAACTGATATGTTTCGCTGTTATTTATTGTACTGACTCTATTGCCCCAGAGAAATAAAGCATGTGAAACATGTAGTAACACTTAACTGAACAACTACTAGTGAATTGAAATAATAGTTTGAGCTAAGTCACTATTACTAGAACTGCTTTGATGTGATATTTGATTTTGTGATATTAAATAACAAAAGGGAATAATTGCAGAATGTGTTTTGTGTTCGAAAATTAAACTGATGTAATAGAATGCTTTATTCTATTGTGGGGGAGAATGGTGCAGTACGCCGACACGACAGGCAGCCCTGGGCTGTATAAACTACATGAAATGCAAACAATATCAAAAGCCTATTTATGAAATGAACGTTGCAATCAGACAAAGAGGATCTAATTAGGTGTTGATTATTTCCAAACGCAAAGGTTGCTAGTGGTGCCTTTGAGAGGTGAATTTTGAGTGGGTATAGTTTATTCTGTCTGTCTGTATGTCTGTCTGTCTGTCTGTCTGACTGTCTGTCTGTCTGTCTGTCTGCAAAATGTATCTGGGAATCCAGCAGAACGAATTTGTTAAAACTTTTGAATCAGATGCTTTTGAAGTTTGGTAAAAACCTCAACCCCAGGAAAATTAATATTTTGTTGAAAATCTCATTATAATTTTGGAAATTTTAACATTGGGCTTGAAGAGTTTCAAATCAAAATAAAACTATCAAAACAGATGTGAATAAATTAACCAATTAACTGTGGAAGCATCACTTACTCAAGGTTGAGTTTAATAATGGGAAACACGCTGGCTTAAGGGTTTCTTCCATAAGAGAAACAAGACAAATTTGCGCCACTGAAGTGTATTGAGGTCCGAGGGAAATGACAATAATTATAATCATAATAATAATAGGGTAATAGTAATAATTTGGAGAGAAGCTCTTTTATTTGACACTTCAATTGTCAAAATTAGTGTTAAAACAATGTATTAGCTCCCTGGAAAATTTAATTTTCTTAGAGCTTTAATACTGTAAGTAAGAACTAGAACTGCCTAAGTGCAGCTTGCTCATTAAATCACCCCCAAGGACGTTAAATGTATCTGGGGGGTGGTAAAAGTGAAGCCTACATGCTCACTGCCATCTTCATTAGGTAACCAACCAAGACTGTCACGTAGCTTATGAAGAGAGGATTTGATGGTTACCATGTTGGTTGTTGGTTGCCATGGGATCAGAGTTGAGAGAGGGGTGATCACGTAGGCGGCACTCTTTTACACGAGACGAGATCTCAAGATATATTTATTTAACCTCGTTGGCCTATGCCCAGTTACGTTCTTTAAAATCAGATTAACAAATTTATCATCACCTGTTTTGAATTATTTGACCTTGTTGTTGCAAGTTGGTGCCACCAGGACTTTGACAAATAAATAATTATCATTTGGTTTTGTATCGTTTACTTATTTTCACATTTAGTGGTGATGGTAATCCTCAAAATAAGGGCCAATTATTAGTGGTTATGGAATGTTAAGGGAGATAAAAACAATGTATCAAACTAAAGAATTTATAAAATATTTCTTCTGGGTTCAATATTATACTAACATTTTCTTATGGTTTAAATTCAGTAACGAAGTACTGGAGGTGTAATGTTTTTAGTATCTATAAAACACCCTTCAGATATAATATATATTGTACAACGATTATTGGAATTAATGCCTAAATTGCAAACTTTTTAAAGACATTTTGATCAATAAAAACTTTCTTTATCGCTGAGAAAATCCTGCGATTTCGACACGGCGAAGCGTCTGATGTAAAAGCAATAAGCTGGGCCGGTGTCCGATGGGACGCTGGGAACGGATCGTCAATATCCAATATGCAGAGAAGACAAATGTTGGGAGTCGGACAAGAGTAAAGTTGTCGATAGTGAGTGTTTGGGAGGCTAGATTACGCCGGCCGTGTTGACTGTGCTCTCTACCCTCTCCGTGTTGCCTTATAGCGTGGACGTACGTGTTCGATCTACTGGTCACGTATGTTTCTTAGTGATTCTTTAATATTTTTCTTGAGTGATATGTTAATTGGTTTTATTAGTGAATTTCCTATGGAAAAGTGAACTATTAGCATGACCCACACGGTGAGACTTAAACCCGGGACCACCATAGAAGTTCCTAACGTGACCCCCTGAATACGTTTTGAGGGGTCTCTAAAAACTTTATATATATATATGTGTGTGTGTGTGTGTGTGTGTGTGTGTGTGTGTGTGTTCGCACTCTAGCGGCCACAATTTTTTCCGATTTACTTCAAATTTGGTAGAGGCATTCCTTGTTATAATCAGTTGGACAAGTTCGTTGGGCAAAACAATCGGAAAACACTAATTCCCTTTTTTGGGGATTTAAATTTTCAAATTTTGGGTTTTTGGGCCCAAAAAGGGTCAGAAAAGCCCCAAATGTACACTTATTGCACTTATTGTACGTAAAACGCCAACGATTTTAAGCCCTCCCTCATCATTCTAGTACAAGTAATTACGAGTTATTAAAGAAAATGTTAATTTTCAAAATACAGTACGATGTCTTATGGGGATTTCACACTGGAAAAGGCTGTTTTTTCATATCTTAATATCGTTTTATCACCCCCCATACCCCTATACCAACTTGTTATCCCAAAAATACCTCCTTCTAATCTTATAATGTACAAAATTGGCATCCTATTAGTGAATTTAAATATAACCAGGAGCATCAAAAAAGCCAACAAATAAAATTTTTAAATTTTTAAAAATGTAACTAGTGTTGGTTTAAACCCTTTATTTGATCTTTTTAAGGTTTTAATGCGGAAATTCACTTTCCTCACGACAGCGTGCTGCGTGCGATCTTGTATTTCAGTTGATGTACAGACTGACTGTAAGAAGTATTTTGTAAACTGCATTGCGAAATATGTCTAGATTATTTGTATTCATGATTGGATTGAGTACCTTGTTATATAAATGCTCTAATACAAATTTAAACTGAAAACTGTTTATCTATTTTAGTTTAGTTTACTGCTATCAAGTTGTCTATAAACAAAATGCTTTTATGCTTTCCATGGTCGTCTAATTAATTATGACCATTTCTTGCTTATTATTCCAAGAGGTTGAACTTAATAAACTATAAAACAATTTCATGACTTGAAAATGTTACATTTATAGTCTTGAATACCAAAAACTGCTTTACAAATTACAAATTTAATAGCCAAATTGTGTTTTGTCATGACCAATTTTGTTGTTGTAGTAATTGATGTTTGATGAATTATAAGATGTAAGAAAGGCAAGAATCGTAGTTGCCTCTGTCAGAACTGAATTATAATAAAGTTTGCAAAGTTTGTACTTAAAGAACTGTAGTTTTGTAAAATTGAATTAGGTTCTACAAAAACATAATAATAATAATAATAATAATAATAGACTTGAAGACTTTAATAATATCACTTTCATTGGTGTTATTCAGTACGTAATTACTATATAATATATAACATAAATAAATAAGTATAATTTTGAACGCAGAGGGTTTAAAAATAAATTGTTTAGTTTGATACCATGTTTGACATAAAAAGTTAAATTATTTAAAACACATGCCATTTACGAGATTATAAATGTTTTGGATTTTCTCATACATTTCAAAAAGATTATACCACCATATTTACTTTCCAATTTTACCTTTCTACAGTTATTCATCGTAAGGAAAATTTGTATCTATGACATAATTTTGAGATTGTTTAAAGCTATAAGATCATGAATTCGACGATTGCCATCTGGTATTTTGCTAATCAGCTGGTGGAATTAGCTCCAATTCACAAACAATTTTGCTGAGAAAAGCCCGTTCTCTTGACCTTTAACGACTGTCCAGTCAGACCGAAGGCTTACAAACTCTCCTCCGTGTATTGTATCTTGTTTCATCTCTATTGCACTTTCTCTTTCTCCTTTTTTGTTCATCCATCAAATTTGTCAGACCATTATAATGCATCCTACAATATGTTTTATATATATATCCCTGTAATATATTTTCAAGGAAGACATTTAAATTGTATCGTAACCTTTTGATATTTGGTGATGATAAAAGAATTTATCATAACAATACAAACAATTTTGAGTTGAATTGTTTCTATGTAATAGTAGCATTCTTAATCTTCGAAGACTCTCCCAATTCTCCATCGATAAATTCTCCTGACGACTTATTTTGGATGCCTATTTCCTCATATTTCATACGGGGTCGCAATATGGGGAGCAAAGTCTTCTAGAACTAAGAAAATATTTTCACTGCAGAAAAAAACCATAAGACCGATTTATGGTATGGACCGATACGCCTCATGCAGAGGTGTGTTTTCGGCAAACAACTTGCTAACATTTCCATCGATTTACATTTTAGAGTGCCTTTCATTTCTGGTTAAAAACAAACACGTTTTTCCTCAACGCATTGCCAATAGATATAATTTCCGCAATACTAACCTAATCCATATTCCCCGACACAACACAACTTCCTTTCAAAACCAAACTTACTATTCTGCCATTAAGCTTTTTAATGTTCTCCCCCAAGTCCTGAAAACTCAGGCGGATGTTGTAAAATTTAGATATGGACTAAAAATATACTTGATTGAAAAAGAGTACTACAGTGTTAAAGATTATACATTTACAAGAAGGGATGTTTAGTTGGAAATGTTTTATGAATTTTTAGCAGTCTGTTATTTTAGCTATTTAAGTTTGTATTTGTGACGATTGTCAACGCTGTATTTTTATAGTCGTGTGACGATAAAGTATTCTTGATTCTTTATTCTTGATCCCGAGGGGATTCCCTCCCGTTAGTCCCGAGGCTAAAGTTAAGTTTAAACGCCCGCCCCTCCTTAACGGGTTATCCCAAATCGTTGATATATGGTTCATTTTAAAGATCGAATAAATATCTGGTGATTTAACTGTGCATAAATTTGCTATCACAATCATTTTACCCATACTAATCGTAAGTATTGAATACTTTGGAGTTTTTGGAACAGTTATTATTTGGGATATTAACATTCTGTTGAACTTTAATCGTTAGGCATTTTTTTTAGAAGGGACGGGCTTTGGATAGTAGAATCAGGTAGAAACGCACAATCTGCCGAGTGGAGCCCCGTCTCAATACTTTGATGAACACACGCACCTTTCAGAGATCTCTGCTGGAACCTTGTAGAACTCCCAACATTGTATGTAGCCCAATAATATTTTATATAGCCCAACGAAATTGTTTGTAACCCAACGACATTTCCTGTAGCCCAAAAACATGGTATGTAGCCCAACAACATTGAATATAGCCCAAACACATTGTATGTAGCCCAAAAACATTGAATATAGCCCAAACACATTGTATGTAGCCCAACAACATTGAATACAGCCCAAACACATTGTATGTAGTCCAACAACATTGAATACAGTCCAAACACATTGCATGTAGCCCAACGACATTGCATGTAGACCAAAACATTGAATATAGCCCATCACATTGTATATAGCCCAAAACATTGAGCATAGCTCAACAACCTTGTACTATCCCAACAACATTGTATTTAGGCAACAACACCGCCACTAGAGCCGGTGGTAAACAGCGCGATGGGTGGTTCATCCTATCCACTTGATACTATGTGGCCGTAACGATGTACTCATTCATGTACATTATCACTGTTGATGTTTGTGCGGCCGTGTGTTTGGACATCATGTCCAGCCCATCAAGTGTCTTTCACAAACTAATAGATCGGTCTGGTGACAATCTACATGCGTTTTTGAGTGTTTAGTCTGCCCGTTGGTTATCTGATGTTATTCGTATAAGCTTCAAGGGTTTGAATGACCTAGTTTCTACTATTTTCTTTAAGCCTCCATTCAAAATTTTTTGTGAATATAAATGACTCATGTCTTTCTGATATAATCCAATTTGTATTTTCTTAATAAAACCGGTAACTATAAGGTAGTGGAAGATACAATCTTAGTGATGTTGTTTTGTGTTCTGAACAATTTCATTACATTTAGTTTTGGTAAATAATATAAATTTAATGTTTGTGCCCTCCCCAAACACTTCAGTCACTTTTAATAAATTGGATGACGTTCACATATAACAGCATCCGACAAACATCTGAAACCATATTAGGAGAAAAAATGACTTTTCTATCTTCAGCAAGGCGTGAACCCAACACGTACTGAGTTTTAAATTGTTCTTTATAATGTAATGCACAGCTCTCTCTAACTCAAATACATTACTATCTCAAACTCCCATTTATTCAAAATTTATTATAACAAATGATCCCATCTCTCAGTTTGTAACCATCAACCTAAGAAAGACCATAATCCGAATGGCAATGACAGATATAAATAAAACAATCAATAATTTAGGACAACGCGCTTCATTCCTATCCAACTCAACTTTTCTTCATAGTTATTCAGCAACACCAGGCCAATCCCAAACTCAAACCTCTACCCCCTCTTTACACCGCTCGCATGTTCCACAAGAATAACTCAAAGCCCAAACCCATCTAGCCCGGACAAGAACACAGGCTATTTCAGCGCGATCGTTGTAACCGCCTGGTCTGATTAAGATTTACAAGGTCGGGCCAACGTTCTTACCCTTGCTGTTGAAAAACACATAGGCCGCTGCACGAGTGATGTTTTTATGACGTTGAATTACATGTAGTATCGGACTCGGACCTGTAAATCGCGGGTCGGCTCGGACCCCATGCCGGGACCTCCCTAGACCGACGTGTACCTGCTTGTACGGCACTCCACTCATAAATATCACCTCATAACATCGACGGCTTGATCTGAGTCATCGGCTAAACGATACATCGCCCGCGCGGGTGGCTCCGAGGATGCAGGTGTCAGCGGCTCTTGCGATGTCAAGCGTTGGAAATACTTTATGTGAGATTTGGTGGCGAAGAACAAGTATTGCTAATACTGGACAACATTAATCATCAAAATTGCGAGCCGCCGCCGCCGCATTATTTTGGCAAAGAAAAGAACCACTCGCTGAAATCTAAAGAGTGAACAAAGCACTTCAAACTAATATTTAGCCGTGATTTTAAAATTAATAAAGCAGAGTTGGATCCAGTATAACCAGTAGACCTCCTTGGCAAAGAATATAAAGATTGTTATGTCACTTAAACATCCATCGTTGGTCCCACATCAAAATGATCGGTGGTCATTTTTTTATTTGCTCCCTTTTCGGCCCAAGTGATTCTGTAATATTTTGGGGCGAACAGAAATTTCAGTTTTTAGAGAAACTAGTTTCCAAGAAACTTCATAAATTGCTGTATCCAAATACTCAATAATGTGTAATGCTCTCTATTTGTTAATACAATCATTTATTCTTATACTTTTTGTTATTTTTGTAACATTTTAACAGTAGTTTATCCATGTATGATGGGGATTTTATATCAATGTAATTATTGCTTTTAAATTACTATTTATTAAATATCGAGGTGGCAGCTTTAAGGCTCAAACTAGTAGCATGACGTAATGCTGCTCCAAAAATATCCTAAAATATGAAGCATACCATAAAATGAGTGCAAATTAATTTTCAAATTTGTAAAACAGCCCTTTCCCTTTCCACTAACAATCGCTTATTTCAAGCATTGCAGAACTCGACTAGCACCATTACAGAAGGTATTAACCAGAAGGACTGGAGTTTGAATGTTATGATTGATTCTTTAATCGAAACCATGATTTCTCTTGTATATTTAATAGACAATATTTTACAATAATGCAGGATCTTGTTTTAAGCTCCACAAAAACTGGACAAAATTACACTTTTTTTTATAAAACTACGTTAGGTGTTTGCAAACGTTAAAATCAGACATTTAAAATTTATGTTATATGCTGATTTGTTGGATGTAACGTATTTATTTTGGTTTTAAAGGCTTCTTTGTGAATGAAAAGCTACAAAAACTGCCTTAAAAGGTATGGGATGTAATTATTTTAGAAGAAAACCTGAGATTTATTTGGTGAATGTAAATTTATATCTGTGAGTTTGATATTCAAACTGCTTTGTGGCAGATGATTGATAAGAAAAACATTGTTACCCTCTTATAGTATTTTATTTCCCTCCTGTAAATTATTGTGGCCATCGGAAAAAAATGCTAAATGCTTTATCTTATTGGATATTTCCTTTACTTTATCTATATTTAAAACCCTAATTTTGAAAGACATCAAATGGGAAATCCTACTAAATATGATGGTGTTATCATATAGAATAAACAAATGTGTTTATGGTTTTTCATATATACAAATTCAGAATACATTAAAAAATTAATTAGCGCCTCGCTCAGGTGGCCTTCAAAATTGTTGTCTTTTTACTGCAGACAATATTTTATTTGGTAAGTTGGTAATTTAAATTATCTTTTTATCTTCTAGGAGTACCTGGGATTTTCAGTTTTTATAGAATTGATTTTGTTTCAGGTTTTAGCCAAAAATACTATGTCACTAACTAATCAACAATATTTACTTCACCCTACAACAAAACACTCCAGCATAATTGTCACACTGATTCGCCAACAGTAATCTACGGCATAGATCAAACAAGCGCAATTTACTGTGGCAATAAAATTTCCAAATAGTGTCCTAAATAACACCGACATTCCCGTGAAACCGGAGCTTGTAAAAGAGATAAATATGAATAACTGGAGGATTATCCACAACAAATAAATACAAGCCTCCGCACGACATAACAATCTTTTGATTCGTACAAGATGGAAGCAAATTTCAATTTTAAATGTTTCCTATTTGTATTTCATAAGGTAAACCGACCATAACTCACCGGGCCGAGGTGTGGGCCGGGATGGCTATGGGCTCCCACCCAAAACCGGAATTATGGGGTCGGACTGAGTGGGCTAAGGTGGTTTCACTTAGACGAGTATCTCGGGAAGCTGTATAATGTATGCAACTCGGCTCTCGCGGCCCATACGTCACGGAGTAAGGTTTCAACAGTAATGCTGTCTACGAGTGGCCTCCTCTTGAGGGGAATAGTCCACTCGGCATAAATAACTGCATAGAAACTGGGGCATGCAGATCATGACATTTCTACCTAAATGTTTTAGAGGCTACAGTGAAAGATCAAATAGGGTTCCCATGTGTAATGAACGGTGAACAAATAACGTAAAGGGATATCTTCTGCACTAAGGGGTCAATTTCATTAAAATAACTGCCATTTTTACATTTTTAATGAATCATTCAATGTTATGATGGTTCCGATACCATTTTAAAACTGACTTAAAATATAGACATTGAAAAAATAGATCAAAATATGTTCTGTATGAAGTTAAGCTATACTGAATTATAACTTGAAACCAAACATATTTAGGTATGTTTTATTTCGATTTAATATTGACATGTTGTCTATTCATTAATACATGCTTACTACAAGAACAGTTTTGGCATTAATGAATCCCGGTGTAGGACCGGTAATAATTGTAACTTTTCTAATTAAGATAAATGCAACTATGGACTTAATTTAATCATGGATTTTTTCCGGGTAGTTATTGTCACATTGTTTGTTATTCCAAAGAGGGGAGTGAATGGCTCGGTCTGGGTGAGTCCATTCTGATCACTTTCTGGCAGGATTATCAGTGGAATGCCTCAGGGATCTGTCCTCGGTCCGATATTGTTTCTACTTTTTGTAAATGACGTTCCACCTATTATTCTGAGGTTGCCTTTTCACTGTTGACGCGTATTTTTTTGTCTCTGGCTCTAAGCATGACTGGAGTGTAGACTAATAATAATAATTGCAACTTTTCAAACCAACAAAAAAAAAAGAAAAACTGTGAACTGAATTTAAACATTATTATTCAATGTTTACCTGATCCAATGCCTTGGGAATAAACCACGATATTTTCTGAAGGTTACGCCTTCCAAATCGTACATCACTCCTGGGCATGTCTTCGCTGATTCAGCATTCAGCAACCCCGCTCGGCCGGACCTATGAAAACACTCAGTAAATACATTTCGTGTCGAATGCCTAATCCAACAAGAGGACACATGTAGGATCGCCGTTATGCGGACATGTTTTCTCACCTCGAGTGTCGGTGGGTCGCGGCTCACGACAATGGTTCCACGTTCGTTAGCCGGCTGAACCAACACGCGGTGTTTGTCCGCTCCAAGACAGCTGAATGCGAGGGGACAAGTCTTCTAGAATAAACATCGGAATTATTAAATTGTGCCGCTGTTCGTGAACAAACACTATTCGCGTTGGAACCGCCGCGGCCCATCGGATCGTAATCGGTTCCTATTTTCAAACACACCATCGCAATCATTAATCCGATCCGTTCTAGTTTTTGGCAGTTTATCTCCCGGATAAATAAACTATTGGTTTAACAAAGCGGCCGACTTAGTTAAAACAATAGCCGGCGTTCGACTACAACTAGCGCTTAATTGTAAAATGCGGTGGACATCGCGATTTTCAGCGGTCTGTGGGTTTAACGCTTGTTTGCTTTTATCTGTTTGTCCCAGAGCGAAATATATCGACAAATATGCGGTGTCGACTTTTCAGTGTTGTTCCCGGGATCACTGCCATTTAGTGGTTTCTCAACGGGAAACTAGTTATAAAATAGTCAATCGTATACCAACGACTTTAGACGGTTTTAACAATAATTTTACTACACATTTTCATTGTTAAACTTTAGTTACTGTCATAAACTAATTAAACATATGCAAAGAAATTAGCACACATATTGTGGAATAGGTGGGTATTACAATTATGATATTTTTGTAAGTTATACATATCCTACGACTTTTATTGAATGTGTGTTTCATTTGTGATTTTGAGTTATAAATAACAACTGACGTGACCTTAAACATGCAAAAAGAGGCAAATAAGCTATGAAAATCTGCTAATCAGTCCAATCAGGAGTAAGTGATAAAATATCAGTCCAAGTCATCTAAACTAAACTGGCTGACCTTCCCCGAGCAAAGCTCTGCCCCATGTACTAAGCGCTATAATGTATACTGTATAATAATTTCGTAATGTAACATTGTCGCACATAGTTATACTATCAGGAGTTAACACTAAAAAAATGGTGAATTTTTCAAACCCATAGAGTTTCATGGTATACTATAAGGAATAAAACCCAACACCTTGAAACTAATCATAATACAATTGCTATTGCCAGTGGGGCACAAATTATTTACATCATATTAATTTCAAAGTTAAATTACATTTTAATTTGTTAAAAATTCTTTACTTCTTGAGTGAGTGCCCTTGGAAGCAAAAATGCTCGCAGGACATGTTTGCAACAGACATACCCAGTGCGGGTGGCGGTGGCAACGCGTCCTCAAGATGAATTGTGGGCCGCGATCAGTCAGCCCTCATCCCCTGATTTATCGGTCCTCGGCCTCCGGCCTCAAGAATTACGCCCTCTTGTCAACATCGTGTCACTTGCATTTCCAACCCTTCACACACCAACTCTTCTCTCTTTTTGGAGAGAACTACGTTGGATTTTTGGCTCTGAGCAAAATCCTTGTTGAATTCCACTAAATATGGATAGTGAGTATACTGTTGGAAGGGAGTAAGGATTAGTTAAGTGATGACATGGAAATTGAATTTAAATCAAATATCGTTTTATGTGTCTCTGTATCGTTTTAGGTTGTTGACTAACAACAATAACAATATTTGTTGGCTGTACATTTTTAATCTTTTAAGCAAATTTATACCCGTTCATTAATCAACAAAAGCGTAACTGTACCATTAACCTTAAAATAAACTTAAACTAAACTTAAACTCAGCCTCATACCAAAGTATTAAGAAGGCTCAAAATTATTTTGATTTGTTCCTAAGCTCAAAAATCAAAACAAAAGGTACAAATTAAACAAATAAAAAAATTAAAAATGCTAATTAGCTGTGAAAAGCCGAGCTTTTTGACCCAGCTAATTAGAATAAGTGTACATTGACTAAAAAGGAGAAATGCATTTGCATAATATACCTACTATAAATCACAAAGCTCCAATTAAACATTTGCTTCTAAAAGAGATAAAGAAGTTACAATTACTCCCTATTAGAAAAAAGGTTTTTATGATCAGTGAATGAATACAATCGTTCAGTTAAAACAACTGAAAATAATAACTTTTTTTATCAAAAAATAAAATAATTAACTTCTAAATACATATTCCTCAACTATACTATGGCCTTTTGTGATGACTCCGTAAGTCTCGAACCCATTAACCACGTGATTGAATTCAGTGTGATAATGAAAACATATTTACTAGTTTTCCGATGAAAAACTTATCAGCGTACCGTAAAAACTCGCATTGTACGCCAGCTGAATTTTAGTACTAGGACGAAAAACAGTCATTTTACGGACTGTATTGTTGTATCAAGAAAGGGGTTTGCATACAACATGATACAAAACTATGATATTAAACATAACATGCAACCTTTTTTAATCAACAAGTAAATTATTGACATTGATGTTTTATTGAAAATCATATGCTTTTTAAAGTGTTTTATTAACTGGGTGAACAAACAAACAAACCTGCTCGACGGTCCTGTTCAGTCATAAACTATCTAACCATTCCTAAAACGTTTTAAAAATCTTCTCTTCAAGTACTCGGAACAAAAGTTGGAATACATAAGCAAACCTGGCAACTCTATTGGTTTTCACTATGCTTTATGTTTTATGTCACATCTATTTTCAACTAAGAAGATGGAATCGTTAAACTAAAAATGATGAAAACCTGGCTCGAAACCATGACGTGTTTTCACTGAAAGTATTTGTAATAGTGGGCTCCAGTCACGAAACATTTTACGTGTCTACCTTATCCTCAAATGAGACCAAATTTTAACATTCAAATCACTCCTTAAAGATTATTCAAAATCGTTGATTTAAGAGTCTTCATCACCGGAAGTTGCTAGACGCCATCTGGGAGTTTTGTTCCATAAGGCCAATGTTAACTTTGTGCCTCCATTACTCCTCACCTGATCGTCTCAAACAATTAATTTTGGTGTCAAATTAAAGGTTTCGTCGTCCTCTAGGGAAATACAATGTCGAATTCCTTAATTTGGGTACCATAGTTTCATAATAAATAGTTTAATTTTGAACTGAAACACTGTACATGTTCTCATCAATTTGTAACAAAATTCAAATTCGACTATTGCATTCCCCTAGAGGACGACGAACCCTTTAATTTGACACCAACATTAATTGTTTGTGACGAGGAGTAACGGAGGCACAAAGTTAACATTGGCCTTATGAAACAAAACATTAAGATGGCGTCCAGCAACTTCCGGTGATGAAGACTCTTAAGGCCTATTCAAAAAAATTTTCAAAGAGCGGAATTTTGACATCACAAACAATAGTCGTTCAAACAAATTCAACAAAACAAATTGCTTGTTGTGTATTTTTGAGTATGTGGGATCAAAATTCTCCTTATTGAAATTTATATGCATTATTTCGCTCTACAAAATGGACCATCAATTTCGGATCATCCTTTGGGGAGGCACGGGATTTGAATGTTAACATGGGTCTTATAGAAGAAGCCGGTACAAGCAGGTGACTGGAGGCTGATTGAAACTTATGTAACAACTTATGTTGCAACTACAAGTTGAAACATTTCTCAAACCTCCAACTTCCCTCCAGTCGCACCCTGTCCTCTCGGCTGCCCCAGCCCTCAGCATCTGGCGAGGCAAGACCATAGACCACCGATCGATCACTGTTATTAATGAGGTCACGTGACCTCCCCTCCCATTCATTAGACCGCTAAAAAGTAATGTCAAATCCGTGTTTGTTTATGTTTACCCCCGCGGCATGTCGGGCGCAGAAAGACATAATTATAAATCATGTTCAACAGAAACGCGTTTCGCGAAATAAGATTTGAAGGGGGACGCGGACGTGGGAAGAGGAGTGTGTGCTGTTTGCGTTAGGCCCCGTGCATCTGCCTAAGCCCCGACCCTCCAATAATATTTAATATCCTATCGCTTTGTGGTCTGCGGCCAATATATCAAATCAATCCTCTGGCCAGATTGCCTGCTTCGGGCATTAATGTCCCCTCGCGGCTCGTCGCGCGTCGCCACTGTTTCTTCCACCGTGGTGTTAACCGCTCATTGTATTGTTTCGAATTGTTCGGTCGGTTACAAGTATGGGTTCTTTGCTACGAAATGTTTAGGGGTGAGCACTTTTTCGCCTCCACCGAGATGAGGTTATCGTTTGTTATGATATCGAACAATTTCAACAACTGGTTGCTTGTTTTTGTTATCGAAAGAACTTTCGATTACGATAGTTGTTTTGTAGTGGAAAAGCATAAATGGTGATTCGATTCAAAGTCAAGCAGATATAAGTTAAATCAAAATTTGTGGGTACAATGTTAAATTACATCAAAAAATGGTTTGCGTGGACGAAATAATAAATAACTAGGTTACAGTTCACGGCAAAATATGGTTACCTAACCTAACCTAACTCCGCGGAGCACTGTATGGTGGCTGTTCGTTGTGCAACATAATCACAAATAAATAAATTAGTATAAATAAATTAAAGTAAAATTAAACTGGAATTTCAGACCTGAAAAAGTAAACATTAACACCGAACAAATTAAAGTAAAATTAAAAAGAAAATTTCAGATCTCAAAAAGTATACATCAAAAGTGAAATTTGAACACTGTGTGTGTGTGTGTGTGTGTGTGTGTGTGTGTGTGTGTGTGTGTGTGTGTGTGTGTGTGTGTGTGTGTGTGTGTGTGTGTCCGTGGGTGCGATAACTCTCGTAAAAATGGTCCGATTTTGATGAAATTTTGGATAGCACACTTTGATGAAGCATTGGAAATTCGCTGAGTACGCAGGTTTGCTGCTCCGGGGGTATTTAACATTTATTTGAATTTTTGTATAAAATAAAGCAGGTTTTAAAAATATCAAGTGTTGGTTGTTCACATTGGCTCCATTCTATACGATCAGGTAACAATATCATAAAATAATATAACTAATTTTCACTTAAGAATGAAAAATTAAAGTTATTGATTATTATAATAACTATTAGTCGTCTGCGGTTTCATGTAACGCTTCCTTTCCTTGCTCGGTCAGACGGCCAAGGATTACTTACCCCGAACAAACTCAGGTCAAAATCACTACCTTAATAATTCTTTAAGCTCGGCGGCCGGTCCTAATAGAGTTTTGGCGATGACAGCAATTAGACAAAAACCTCCGGTCTCACAGACCCGCCTCGGCCCGGCGATTAAAATGCGAGAGCAAGAGCCCTTCAGACCCAGGGAGGCACTAAATACGGGAAACATCTCGCCCAGAAGACCGCCGTTTTCCGACGACACCAATTATACCTCGCTATAAAACATCTCCAGGCGCTCGTCTTTTTTCAGCTCGCTATTTATTTTCCAGCACTCGACGCTGCTTCCTTTTGCGGTCACGGGAAACAATGAAAAGGCGGTCCTGGCGCCAGACCCCGCAATTACAACAAAGGGCCCCCACATTCTTACACGGCCGTCAACCACATGTGCATAATACCCTGGTAATTATGCCCACCCCCGCCATTGGTCCGCGGACTCGATGGGCTTTTGTTTTATTGGGTGTCTTTTTGGCGGACTGGGTTTCAATGTGGTTTAGTTGAGAGGAAATTACTCATACTTTAAGTTTAATAAAGATGGGAGTCCCTTTAAGGGAGGGGGGAATTAACTTTATGCTGGATATTGAAAGAAATCAGTTTTCAGTTTAAAATGCTCAAGTCTGATGTGGATCTAGGAACAATTCACTAGCGAGACTCCCTTGCCTTTACAAACCCCTCCTAAACCTCCGACCAATCTCGGCTATTCTAGAAGAGAGTTCTGGAATTAAGAGAAAATCTAACTTCGGTGTTTCATGAAAATAGGTCCAACTAGTTAAAATCTATTTTAACGTATGCATGTGAACAAACCAAGTTTAAGTCTTAAAATATTAAAATTATGTTTGGACAAACGAATTTGTGGCTGTTCTGATACACCTGGTTCCATTCATGTGCTATGATGTCATGTTAATGCTGTGCTTTATAAGGCTAGTAGGAGGTCAAATCAGGTCTAAAATTAGGTATGGGAGTGCTGGGAATAATAATAATGTGCTAAGTAAAATAAAAAAAACATAAATTTTCAATTTTAAATCTCCATATAAGTACCGGGTCAAAACATTTCGAATTTACATGGTAAATACTGGGTAAATACATGCGCTACGATGAACTTATAAATTTTGGTGTTTCACATTTTATAGTTTTATTTGCAGAATTAACATGCTGGGCGTATTTGACCGTTTTTGGGCCGAAAAACATATTTTGATTTTGAAGCCCAAAAAAGAGGTTAGGTATTTTTTATTAGTTTGCCTAACAAACATGTCCAATTATTTTAAAAAATTAAGGTCCCAACCAAATTTAAAGTAGATTGGTTAAAAAATGCAACCGCTAACACAAATACGAGTGCATTCACAAAAACAGGGTTTGTAGCGTCCCTCCCAAAACGTGTTCAGGGGGTCACGATACGAACGTACACGGTGTACACGGGATTAAGGCTCCGGTCTACCCTAGAGAAAAATCTGCACCGCCGAGTAAATACATTGTTAAGATTGAAAGGAGAGGTGCGAAGGTCCGCAGGATTACTGTTTGCGGCTATGATAATTATGTTATCAATATACTATAAACGGGATTTGACAGAAGAAAGTTAGTTTTACTAATAATCTTTTTATAATTTCAAAATAATTTGTCTTTCTTAAGTTAGGGTAGTTTGAAAAAAGCTCATTTTTGTACGTTTAAAAGGGCTTGTAAATGCAACTCAGTTAAATAAATTTTAAAAGTAAAAAAGTACATTTGTAGATAATATTTGAACTCTTTAGTATTATAATTTAACATTAATTAAAGAGTTTATGTAGCAGCTGTAAAGAGTAATCCTGCAAACCCTTTCCTAGCGCTGCGCGGAAAGGGTAGACAAGGTCTCATCCTAGGTCTCACAGTGTGGGTCATACCAATAGCTTACTATTCCATAGGAAATTCGCTATCAAGGCAAACCACATTATTCCAATTTAAATTCATCCAAACGCTTTAGTTATCAATAGTGATATAATGTGAATTCTTCCAGATTGAAAACAGATCGCAATAGCTTGGAGCTAGAAGGAATATAAATTGAGTATTCAATGTAAATATTTTCAAAATATAAATGCACAGTAACCAATACTCTGATACTCTTGGTTGATTTACCCTGTAGAATTTCTAGGTATCTCAGGTCATGACTCAGTACGTAACTATTAATATTCAGTATTAACTAAACCAATAATTTAAAACCAATTAGAATGTGAGAACAATAGGTAACTAAATTAGATTATCACTTATTTAATCAGCTGGGATGGTATTTTGAACTACTACAATAACAATACCTCCGATTGTTATTCCATTTCTAACGATTTATGACATCTTAGATTTTACAAAGAAATTGTTAAACTAATCTAATTTAAAATATGAATATTTTGTTTCTCCATTATATGAGTTATACTAAATATTACCCTATATATTTTCCCAGTTTGTATACGTCTTTTGTTACAAAGAATTAGATTTTTATGATATAGTTTAGTCTTGATAAGAAGTTTTAGTGAAATGGGTTTTGAATTATATCATTATAATTATTTGGGGCTTCTTAATGTCTCAAATTAATATTTTTGAAATATAAGGTCATTGAAGTTCGTTTTTCCGGTATTTAAACTTACCTTCGTTTTTTCAACATAGTGAGTTACATTCGGATAGTAAATTGTAATATTTTAGTTGGTTGGAACACCTGGTAAACTTAATCTAATATTGAGATTTTTCTAAACTATTTTAGTATTTTTCAAGGCCACAAGCAACTTAAGTCACTTAATTTAAACACATAACATCTAGTTTATATAGAAAAAAATTCAAACCTCTAGGCCAAATCCGAGGTTCCCTACTACCTATAAACCACATAATCTTCCACACTACCTTGCTGGATATTGTAGTATACTCAAGTGCACCGATGGTAATACTGTTTAGAAACAACGTCAAATGTCCTTCATATACTAATTTTCATCGCTCTAGATACGGCACAACCAAGCGCTCTGGTACTGATCGTAACTCAGCATCGGAAAGAAAAAAGAGGAAATAGCAGGACTACCACATGGCAAATACTCCGGGCGTCAAATAACAAGGAGCAATAATGGTGATAAACTTACCTATACAACTTGCGATGTGTTCTCAGTTCACCTCTGTATGTAATTCGAAGAATTAAAACATCTGGATCAGTATACTGCGCTCTGTTCGATACGGGCTTCTCGTTTGAGGAACTTCTCAATATGAACACTAAGAGAGGTCTAGTGCTGCAGAAAAGGTTAGTGCTTACTATAACCGCCCTTGGTTTTAGAGTCCCATGTCGCCCTACTTTTAGGCTCCTTGAAGTGTTGTCTGTGGCCAACCTCTCATTCTGAATATATCCGTTTACATAGCCGTTCATGGAAAAATACAGAACCTGCAGAAAATACCTAAACACAATGAACATAATCATAGCTAACACCACGACTTTACCATCACCTTTCTCCATATTAAAAACAACCAATCTATCCGTGTTCAAGTTCCTCAACACCCTTCCAGAACTGGTGAAAAATGATAGCTGTGAGAAGAAGATAAGAAGGAACATCGTCAAACGGCTATAAGAAGAATTATGTTACACAGTGGACAAGAAATAAATTGATTTTTCAGTGTAATAAGTATAGAGGAAATACAGAAGATTCTCACAGCCAAAATAATCAGATAAGAATAATTGCTTATTTAGTAAAATTTATGGCGAATATTTGAGAACAACTACTTAGTAAAGTCCAGCATTATGTAAAAAAACATTTAGAGTGTAGTAATAGTAATAGTAAAATAATTCTTTAAATTAATTTGTACTCATCCAACTTGAAACCTTATTTTAGAAATTTTGACGCAAACAGCTGTGAGCATAAATCGGACGAAAATAGAGACGGGCATTATAGAGGTGAACATTTGTAGAACCCGGGCACGGAACAAGGTCCAAACATCGGGACGACACACGAACGGGGCGACGACGAGTTGACGAGAGACTAAAATTAAGAAAACACCCGAATAAACGCGCGCCCGTCCGGCGAAACGTATGGCTCCGGAATTAGGAAAACAAGCGGGTGAGAAAATATTAATTAAACATTTCAGCGACAGCCATGTGTCCTGAGAGAGCGAGCTTCCGGTGGAGGCGGAAATGAAGCCAAGTTGCCATGGATACTCGCGCCATCGACATCTCCATATCAGCTGACGCAGGTTGGACAACCTGCGAAACAATTGGTTTTTGTTTCAGTTTGCTCTGAAATATGTGTACCGTAATTAAATTACGAGAAAATTCATCGCGGATAAAATATAAAAGAATAGGATTTTACGGTTCATAATTTGAAATATATAGTTAAAAACTTTATTACTACAATAACTGATTAATTTTAACAAAACTTGGTATAAATTTCCGATAATTTTCAACTATGCATTTAGAAAAATTACTTATAAGTTGTCATTGCATATTATTTTATCGATGCACATGTTTTGACAATACTTTATAAGGAATTATTCGATTATTAAGATTAACTTTTAAAGGGAATTATTTGTTTTGTTTCAGACAAATTGTTCCCACGTTCCCAAAATGGGGTCATTTTGGGGTAGCGAAATAATTCTTAATTTATGTCCGATCGAAAACACTATATTATAAAATTACTCATTATTCTTTCGGGCACTTTGTATAATTTTTGATTTTGGATATTTTTTAACCCGACCTTAGTGTGTTTTTAACTGACCTCAAACGATGTCATGTTATTCTTATGGCAAAAGATGTTCCTTGGAGTGGTACTAATAATACACAAAATTATCATAATATAAAATTTCAGAAGTAAACTGTGCGATATATTTTAACTAAAATCACTCAATAAACTCCAATTGGACCTCAGAATGCTTTGGAGGGTCTTATTATCAGGTTAACCAAAGTAATGCAGTTTTAAATACAACTGAAGGGTTAAATAAATGATGGTGCGAACGTTTCACAATATAAAGCATCGAAGTGTTGACTTATTGACTGACACAAAAATTAATACCCCCGTCGCAGCAAACCTGCATACTCAGCGAATTACCAATGGATATATAACATAACACATTAAAACACTTAACAGGATTCATAATAAATATATTCACAAACAAGCGATATTTAAAATATTAATTAATCTCCATAAGAATAACACTGGGGATGAGTACGCAGGTTTGCTGCAACAAGGCATACAAAATAATGGGGTTTTATGCAAATATCAATAGAACTGATCTTAGTGAAGTCACATACCAAGTTTCATCAATATAGATTAATAAATAAGCGATATATAACATTTTAAGTATTTTCCATAAGAATAACATGGGGACCAAGTACCTAGGTTTGCTGCTACAGGAACCATAGGCGAAAAAATCTTTTTGTGCAAAAAATAATAAACCACAACCAGATGAAGCCATATACCAAATTTTGTCAGTTAATGTTCATAAATAAGCGAGATATACAATTTTTCTTTTTCTCCATAAGAATAACATTAGACAACGTACTGTGTTAAGCACTTTCAATATCTCAGTAACCAATTGACGTAGAGCAATGATCAAAATACTAAATTGTTTGTTTTTTTAAGTTGAATTCAATGGTAAAAATTAAAATTTGATTTAAATAAAAACTACATGTGAAAACCCCAAAGAACACATTTTTGGGGTACAAAACCCCCCAAAAAACCCCCTTCGGATGGTGTGATTCATCTGGTTTTCGAACTCGTTCAAATAAATGGTACTTCACACATTTGTACCAAATTTCATTAAGATCGGACTTTTTTTACGAGAGTTATCGTGCTTACGGACACACACACACACACACACACACACACACACACACACACACACACACACACATATATATATATATATATATATATATATATATATATATATATATATATATATATACATATAACAATTTGAACGAATGGTGTTTTTGGCATCTGGGGACCTCAAAACGAAAAGTTATCATGGTCTCGGGCTTAAGTCTTACTATGAGACCTACGGTAAGAGCTTCTTCCCTATAGGGGAAATTCGCTAAAAACACTCATAACCTGTTTACCATTAAAGTCTTCAGAACTCCAAGTCGTTTGTCGTCAACCCTCTGTGAAAACATAAAATCAAAGCTTTCAGTAACCTTTCATAACAGAGCAGGAAGTGACATAGGGAGTGTAGGGGAGATATTAATCATGGAGAATTGGCAGACCACTCGAGACCCCAGTACTTCTGCCGCGAGTAAATTTTATTAATATCCTCCAAGTTGAAGGATGTTGTCCATGTGGACGATGTTTGCGGTCGGCGATCAAACAGGGATCAAAGCGGAAGATCAAACGGTTGACGTACGAGAGGCCGGTCTTGTGGTTGACGTTTGTCTGTTTGTTCAGGATCGTCCATCTCCCCCGCCAATACTCACAATATGAAGAAGCGATTTGAACGTTATAAAAATGGAGTGTAAGGCCAGTCTGTTTCACATTTAGAAATAGTGTATTGAAGAGTATTTGTTATAGAGTCGATTTAAATATGTATTTCGAGTGCTATAATGTTTCAGTTTGTTAAAACGTTACGTTTAACCTGATTGGTAAAATATTTCTTATGTTAAGTTAGGTTGGATACCGTATCAAACACAGTATAGAGACCGGACGAATCCAGGAGTCAATATTGCAGTGGAACCGGATTACAATAACACCGTAATCAGAGTGAGAATCAAAAATTATTCTTGATTACTTATTAAAAGTGATTATGTTTCTAAACATTACCTGACCCATTGTAACTTGTATTAAATCAGACTTGCAAATCCAGCTGCTCGAATTCGATAAAATCCGGTTTTAGCGAATTTCCCCCTCTAGGGAAGAAGCTATTACCGTAGTCGGCATGGTAAGACCTAGGCCCGGGACCATGATAACTTTTCGTTTTGAGGTCCCCAGACCCCAAAAACACCACTCGTTCGATACTATATATATATATATGTGTGTGTGTCCGTGAGCACGATAACTCTCGTAAAAATTATCCGATTTTGACGAAATTTGGTATAAACATGTAAAGCAGCATTTATGACTTTAAGTTCGAAAACCAGACAGATCGACCTATCCGAAGGGGTATTTTGGGGGGGTTTTGTACCCCAAAAATGGGTTTTTTGAATTTTTTACACATAATTTTTTAAAAAGTCAAATTTTAGTTTTGACCATTCGATTTAGCTTAAAAAACACACAATTTGGTATTTCGATCTTTCCTCTACGTCAATTGGTTACCGAGATATTGAGAGTGCTAAACAGTACGTTGTCTAATGTTATTCTTATGGAGGAAAAGAAAATTGTTTATCTCGCTTATTTATGAACGTATACTGACGAAACTTGGTATACAGCTTCATCTCGTTTAGGTCTATTGATATTTGCTCCAAAAAATTGTTTTTGCATAACTCTCCCGTAGCAGCAAACCTGCGTACTCAGGCCCCATGTTATTCTTATGGATAATAATTAAATGCTCTGTCTCCCTTAATTATAACCATAAATTAATAAAAACTGGTATACGACTTCACCTAGTTGAGTTATATTGATATTAGCATAAAAACCAATTTTTTGTGTTCCTTGTTGCAGCAAACCTGCGTACTCAGCCCCAATGTTATTCTTATGGAGAATAATTAAAATTGTATATATCGCTTATTTGTGAATATATTTTTATGAAACCTGGTAAGTGGCTTTATGTAGTATTAAGACATTTATATCTCCATTGGAAATTCGCTGAGTATGCAGGCTTGCTGCGACGGGGGTCTTGTTAGTTTAAATTGTGATGCCATTCCAGAAGTTAGCTTAACACAGCTGATCTTGCTTCTGTACTGTGTTCTTACTCTTTCAACAGCCAACAGCTGTCAAATGCTCAATTGTAATTATTTTTAAAATAAATATAATATCAAAGTACTTATCATCCATAAGATTACCATGGATAATTCAGTCATATAAATCAGTCCAGAGGTTTCTGAGATCTCTGCGTGACACAAAATCTGCTTGTGCATGAAATATTATGATGTAGAAGTTCGAATTCTCCATCAAGAGTATTAATCTCATAATTTAAAAAATACCAATCAACAAGTTATCTCGGATCGGGAGGTGATGATATGTAGCATTTTCACGAGTATGAGGATGTCTATTCATACCATAACCTAGGTTTGATGGTTTTACGATGGTTTGTATGAACATAACTATGTCTAATTTTAGTCAGTCAATCCAACCGGTTTAATGGTACTGCAGTTAGAACTACATCTTACATCATTTATGAACTCAGAAGGTAAATCTCACGATAAAGTTTATTACATTTATTTTATAACTTTACAAAAGAGTTTCATATTATTTAATATGGTTTACCCTATTCCAACTATGTTTTCCATTTTTATTTCAATGTTTATATAATATATTCTATCTATTTTGGTATCAAAGGAGTTAGTTAATCCAATTCGATGAAACATTTATTACAAGACGTTTATCAGATTTAAGTAGTTTTTTCATACTTAAGTAAATAAAAAAATATTGTAAAGTATGTTTTTAAAACAGCCAGAACGATATATTTTATACGAGTCTTAATTGTATACTCATAAAAACAAAGGCGATATGGGTTTTTAAATATGTAGATGCAAATGTTTTATATTTCATCATTCCTATGTGCTTAAAAACGAAACATAGTTTTTTCATCGCTAAACTAACATTGTTTATTGTTTATTGCAAACTGTATTTATTAATTAATTTTTGAACGTTTTTAACAGTATAAGTAACTTCTCCCCCGCCACAACCTGTTTGACAGGCACAGAAAAGTATTAAACCAATCTGTCTTTCTTTTTAATTACAGAAAATAAAAAACAAAGCATTCACTAGATCGTTCTCAACTATTAATGGTGATTTGGGTTGATGGCCTCGTTAAAGTGAGGGGCCACTTTTATATTTCTGTAATCCATTGTAATCGTCTTCGTAAAAATTAAGCAATTATCGTATAATTGTTGGTTGCCAGAACATCAATTATAATGAATCATTCTTAATACAATTCTTAACAACAAATATTTTAATTAACTATACGTACATATTTTGAAAAAACTATATAAATTAAATTACTACTTTCTCGCAGGAGACTTACACCTGTAACCAACTACGGAGGGACAATCGTATGTGTATTTAAGTATAGCGTTTAGGTATCTTACTTCTTAATTCCCCAAGGATTTGTTGGTGCCTTTAGCCAAGTTATAGCGAATTTCCCCCATAGGGAAGAAGCTACATTACCGTAGGTCTCAAGCTAAGATTTAAGCCCAAGACCATGATAACTTTTCTTTTTGAGGTCCCCAGATGCCAAAAAAACCATTCATTCAAATTTACATATATATATGTGTGTGTGTGTGTGTGTGTGTGTGTGTGTGTGTGTGTGTGTGTGTGTGTGTGTGTGTGTGTGTGTGTGTGTGTGTGTGTGTGTCCGTTACCGCGATAACTTCACATATAATTTTTATGTAAATCAAATTTTAATTTATACCAATGAATTCTGCTTAAAAAAATTTGGTATTTTGATTATTACTCTACGTAGATTTGTTACTGAGATATTGCAAGTGTTAAACACATTGTGTTGTCTAATGCTATTCTTATGGAGAAAAATAAAAATTGTATATCTCGCTTATTTATGAATATAAACGGACAAAACTTGGTATGTGGCTTCATCTGGTTATGGTTTGTTGTTGATTGCACAAAAAACAAAATTTTCAAGTATGGTTCCCGTAGCAACAAACCTAGGTACTCGGGTCCCCATGTTATTGGTATGGAGAATAATTAAAATGTTATATATCGCTTATTTAAAAATTTATATGAATGAAACTTGGTATGTGACTTTACTTAGATGATTTCTATTGATATTTGCATAAAACCCCATTATTTTGTGTTCCTTGTTGCAGTAAACCTGCGTACCTCAATGTTATTCTTATGGAGAATAATTAAAATTGTAGTTTTATGCTTATCTGTGAATATATTTTTATGAAACTTGGTATGCGACTTTATGTGGTATTAAGACATTGATAATTCGCTGAGTATGCAGGTTTGCTGTAATGGGAGTATTTATTTCTTAACCGATGTTGATGACTGAGTCAAATTAAAGAGATTTTCCTCAAAATGTTTCAAAAGGAGGAGCTTTTTCCCTCAGTAAGGAGTAACATAACTAAAATATGTTTCAATGTTTCTGACCAGGTACAGAATACCTACACGTATCAGGCAATGCTTGTCGTTTTGTAATGTTAACATGCTCTCATTGTAGGATTCCGTCAAGATGACGCCACAATGATGTCACCTCACACCCGTCAGTGTCGGAGAGCATTAACATCGCCGCTCCCACCTGGGGTCTTAACATACGTCATGAATTGTAATGACTTCATTAAAAGTTTCTAATCAGCCCCGCCT
Organism: Allygus modestus; assembly: GCA_963675035.1. NCBI lineage: Eukaryota > Metazoa > Arthropoda > Insecta > Hemiptera > Cicadellidae > Allygus > Allygus modestus. The sequence goes on along the minus strand of OY776114.1, from coordinate 70,434,301 downwards.
TCTTTGATGGAAACGCTAATCACTCCGCCAAATTGAACTAGGAAATTTTGTAGAGCGTGGAAAACAGGTGGTCCCAAGCGGGGATACCCTACCGGACCTCCTCCCAATTAGGTTTTAATCAAAAATGCCGATAAAGTCAACATAACGTCTACCGCGGCGCCCGTTGCATATTAATGCCGTTGTACTGTTAATGCAGTTTTAATCTGAGGTGTTATTATCGCTAAGTACATTAGTGTAATTGCGACGGCAGCGGAGCGGCGTCGGAGTCGGTGCGAAAATGAGTGATGGCTCGAGATCGCATCGCGTATCAGAAATTACTGCAACAACTTGCAGGAAATTAAATTTCACTCCGTTTCAAGAGGGTAATCTGTTGATTTTTAAGTGGAATAAGACAGTGATAAATTAACTTCGCCTCACTCAAGTAAAAGGATTGTTTTTAAACGTAAAAATATAATTTACTTGTATCTGTAGTTTATTTGTTTGTCCGTTTATCTCAAGTTTGTCCTTCACTGTTCATGTACAAGTTGGTATGCATTATGAAACTATACGATATCTTCAACACTGTTTTTTATATCGGTTAAATAATATCTTCGGATCTCTAAATAAGGTTTAAAGAAACATTAGTTGGAACTTATCTTATTATAACTAGTAAATTATAATTCTTAACGAACTATACCTAAACAAAAATACGTCAAAGGGAACGATCGGAACGATTACAAGTGATTAATATTTGTGTGACATTGTTATTATAACGCACTATTAATAAGAAGTGATTAGGGAGAAATGTTTAACTTATTTTGGTTTAAAAGAAAATCCCATTGTCCAAAGTCAATCATACTATTTACGATATCCTTATTTTAAAGAACCTTAAAAAGAAGTTGGCGGTCTCTTTTTTTATACTTTGCCTGTCCAGATGGGCCTCAGGCTTGTGTAACGTATCAAACAAAGCAAGGAGTGGCCGCTGCAGTAAAATCAAGGGGTGGGCCGCTGCAGTACAAACAAGGGGAGGGTTGCTGCAGTACAAGCAAGGGGAGGGCCGCTGCAGTACAAGGAAGGGAGGGCCGCTACAGTACGAGCAAGGGGTGGGCCGCTGCAGTACAAGCAAGTGTGGGGCGCTACAGTACAAGCAAGGGGAGGGCCGCTGCAGTACAAGAAAGGGGTGGGCCGCTGCAGTACAAGCAAGGGTGGGGCGCTACAGTACCAGCAAGGGGAGGGCCGCTGCAGTACAAGAAAGGGGTGGGCCGCTGCAGTACAAGCAAGGGGAGGGCCACTGCAGTACAAGCAAGGGGTGGGCTGCTGCAGTACAAGCAAGGGTGGGGCGCTACAGTACCAGCAAGGGGAGGGCCGCTGCAGTACAAGAAAGGGGTGGGCCGCTGCAGTACAAGCAAGGGGAGGGCCACTGCAGTACAAGCAAGGGGTGGGCCACTGCAGTACAAGCAAGGGTGGGGCGCTACAGTACCAGCAAGGGGAGGGCCGCTGCAGTACAAGAAAGGGGTGGGCCGCTGCAGTACAAGCAAGGGGAGGGCCGCTGCAGTACAAGAAATGGGTAGGCCGCTGCAGTACAAGCAAGGGGAGGGCCACTGCAGTACAAGCAAGGGGTGGGCCGCTGCAGTACAAGCAAGGGTGGGGCGCTACAGTACCAGCAAGGGGAGGGCCGCTGCAGTACAAGAAAGGGGTGGGCCGCTGCAGTACAAGCAAGGGGAGGGCCGCTGCAGTACAAGCAAGGGGTGGGCCGCTGCAGTACAAGCAAGGGTGGGGCGCTGCAGTACAAGCAAGGGGAGGGCCGCTGCAGTACAAGCAAGGGCTGGGCCGCTGCAGTACTTGCTAATTATTACTAGCCTGGACTGGGATTTTAACCTACGACAGAGGCACTGCCATGATCCAACGTCCGACACTCAGACCACCACGCCAGTGACTCACATGCAAGGGATATAAAGGTGTACAATATTGTTATAGTATTTTGTCTTAGCCATAATATTTAATTTGATACCGTCGTAATTTGTTTTTAGTCATTTTTAAAATCCTTTTAAGGAGGCGAAACTCCTAATCTCAAATTCTGTATCTCATTCGAAGCTGAAATCGGCAGAAGCAAACACCATGTACCGCACATAGAGTCGCAGCAAAAAGCCCTGTTTACAACTCTGCGCCGAGTACAACACCAAACAAAGAAGAAGTAATGAGCTCGAGCCAAAATAACCCAGAAGGCTAGTCTTTCAGTATGCGTGGTCGCATGTGTTAATTACCAGTCGGAGTGGAACCAGTTTGCCACCGGGTGCCGCGTTGTCTCTGGCCTACACTCGGCTCTCGGCCTTAGGCCACACGCGAGCCACGGCCAGATCGAACTGTGACTTATGGCCCCACTATGTAAATGCGCAGATCGGATCTGCGAATTAAACAGAGCTGCGTCATTCAGTCACCTGGGTGACAAAGAGCAGTCCGGACGACGCTCGGTGAAAGGCATCAGCCGATTCGTTGTTAGAATTTCCTGAATAGGTTATTACAAAATATTAACTGTGAAAAATCCATATAATATTATATTTCTTTGAGGGAGTAGTTTGCCAGACGCGATAGCTCAGAGGTTGAGCGCTTGCCTGGCATATTAGTCGTGGTCAAGCGAAGGCACGATCCCGGCTGACTGCAGTGATGAAACTTTTTCACGAGCGGTTACCTCTGGCTTGCCCATGTGACTAATGCCGTTATGGCATCTTTCAGCCTTTCAATCGCCACATAGGCCTATTGGTCCACGGGGTCGGGCAGTTGAGGTTTAAAAAACTGTCACTATAGATTAACTGCGACAGTCTATAAACACTAGGAAAATGTATATATCTAGACAATTATTAATCACATTTAGTCTAAGTATTTGAAATAGAATAAAGCTATCTTTAAAACTAGATTAGTTCGTTTTGGCTCTGTCTGTTATAGTTTTTACGACCTCCCGTTTGAAAGTATCTCCTTCTAGCTAATACGGATGTTATGCTGTATATTATAGCGGGCTCCAAATTACTTTTTAAGCGGATTTTCCTCTTGAAGATTTTTAGTGTGTAATTCGTCTTCGCAAAGAAGAAGGGTTTCGCAGACTTATGCCTCTCCAAAATACAAAAAAATACACTGACATTGTCAGAAGTGTTTCCATGATTTGTAACTTTTAACTCAAAAGCAACTCTGTTTTCTTTTTTCAGTAAAAGATCTCATCACAGACTTACATTTTGTTTCCCAGTTAAGTAGGGGTATTAGTCCTGTTTTAATTTTTAAAACAATATTTAGGATTTTGGACACTACCGAATTGTATTAAAGCGGGCAAAAAAGGTCAAGAAACATTTGGCGTTTCTATATTCTGATCCCCCAACATTTACCTTTCAAACCCCTTCCCTCCTAATCTGATCATCCGATATGGTTAATTTAAGCCTCATTTTATGGGTGCAATGATATCTAGCGATTCCAAAGTAAAATTTTGATATACGATTATAATTATTATTCAATAAAATTCCAAAATATTTAATTACGATTTTACTATGGGTGAACTCATTATAGAATATTATAGAATATCAAAATTCTCACTCAAATGTCTAGGTATTTTTTAGTTTTTCAAAATTAACTATAAATCAAGTATTTTTGATAATTTGTTGAGGAGGGGAGGATTTGAGGGTTGGCCTTAAGGGATAAGCATGTACAAACGCGAAATCGTACGTAACTCTTAGGGCGGAGGCTCTTAAACAAGAGCTTGGTGCTGTACCAAACACCGTGCCCTCGCATTAGGCTAGGTCATACCTCGATCAGTGGGTCACCGAGCCGCACAATGGCATCTTGTCCGATCGCAGGAAGTGAACCTGGTAACCCGTGTACGCACCCCGCGTCGACACAATGCCGGCGGAGCGTGCAGCCATCAGATACCTCCGACACACAATACTCCCAGTTCAACTGCCATTTTAATATTTCCACAAACAAACGGAAAACCGGAAGTCTGCAGAGTTGGGTAACACTGTTGAGAACGTCGGCGAAACCACTATCCGGCCGCCATCTAGCGCAACACCGCGAGGGGTCGACTAGTGTTTTAATTAATTGCGCCGAGGTAAAGAGTCCATTCTACAGATATTAAACTAACTACAACTAAATAACCACTGGTTGATTATCTACGGTTTTAATCTGCGTTGAAAGCGCATAAAGAATAATGTGGATGCAGTTGCACAATTGTAAAAAGCGGGAAAGGAAATTAAGTTGTCAGTTATAAGCGGGAATGAAAATTACTGCTGGTTTTTATATGCTGTTGTGTTGGTTCTTTTCCAGTACTTTATTCCGCTAGGTATTATAATAGTCATTATGGTAGAGTAGGGATTTCAAGATATAAAGAGGCGTAAGAGGTGGAATTGCGTCAAAGTAATTTGCGTAACTATGATAGTAACGATGTTTACAACTGACACATAAATAATCGATACAATGATATCAATGAAAGGTCAAGTAATCGATTCCTAGATGCTGCGAATAAATTATTGACTATAATACAATGTTTTTGAAGGTTATGCAACATTTTATCCCTGACGTACAAGTACGTCAAGTACAGGTATGATAATTATAAAACCTACTATTCATAGTAAGACATAGGGTTCCAAATATTATGATCGATAAGGTAACAGTTTGGGAATTAGGCCTAAGCTTCTTTTTGATTCTCGATTTTGAAAAAAAAAAAGTATATTTTTACCTCAAATCGTACAATTGAGCCAGTAACTATTTACTTATCTTATATATCATTTGTCAATGGTGTTTTTTGTCATCAGGCCATTATCTCCCTAAGTACTTAGTCAAAATCAGTAAATTGAGCCATAATTTCGAATATTACCCTATTAACAGCTGGATACGAAAAATAAACAAATAATTCAAAACCATAAAAATGATAATTTAATGGGTGATAATGTATAAGCTACGTATAGGAAATTCTGGTTTAGTATATTTGACTAAAACACTGAAATATTATGAATAAAACTTCAAAACCCTACTTTAAATATTTGTTGTAAAAAGGAAAGTACCTTTTAACTTTATAACAGCTGATTGCTAGTATAAACAAATCTATTAGAGGTAATAAAAGGTCCATAAGACATTAGGGAAACATCTCACTGAAAGGTGCGACCACACTGAGTAACTTCGTCGTACAGATGATCAATAGGTCAGCCAACTTGTGTTGTGCAATAAGAAAATGTCGGCAATACCAAAGCAACTTCGATTACAGATTTCGCCTCAGAGTTGCACTAGACCTTCCGCAATATTTTGTAAATGGAAACGAATGGAAGAAAATACGAGTTGCAGCAATTTTAAATTTGAAAAAAATACATTTCCGCTTACACATGCTACTTTGGAGTTAAAGCTATTTCCATGTCTATATTTATATAAGCTATTGTATGTGGGCTTGCTATTGATCTCTTTTTTTGTTATATCGATAAACAGTACCTAAGGGAAGGCCAGTCAGGTTGTTTAGATGACTTGGAGTAGTATGTGAAACATCAACTTCCCCCAACTAATTATCAGATTTTTATACCTCATTTGCTTCTTTTCTGTGTTTTTAAGGTCACTTCAGTTGTTATTTGTAGCTAAATGTCCCTTTGAACTATTTCGGATATGACCACTCTATATATGCAATCTTCACTCAACAGTTTTAGTCACTGATCCCAGGAAACCACGTGCTTTGACAGTTCCCTGGTTGATTATGAACACCTGTTACAATTCTTTTTTTTATTTTAAATTACATAAGCCCAATGTTAATTTTTTAATTTTTAATTTCAGTTTTTTTACATTATTTGATTTTTATTGGGGATGAGAAGTCTCTAGAACTTATTTTAATCCCATAAATTAGTTATTTCCAACATTTGAAGGAAATCGTCGGAGCCGTTTTAGAGATCAGAGTTGTAAGCGCCCACCATGGCACGGACAAAAGCTAGCAAGCAAACCTTACTCATATTAGAGTATAGGATGCATTGGTTGCTGGTGAAGTTTCACGGTGAAGTCGTCTACTGTGATCGCTCCTTGAGACAGACCAATGTATGTTCCATTGCAAGGTTCAGTCAGTGTGTTAAGTCATCGTTTAGCTCGTAAAGTCTCGAGGGCCATGCAATATACTTATGCCTATCACAGTTTGCTTATCTGTTTAGTAATATTTCCTAGCAATGGAAGGAACTAGTATCTGATAAAAATGGTCTAAAACTTCGATATATTGTCAAACGTAATGAAATACTTCGTCTCCGTGTGGAATCGTGCTAGGGTATACACTACCTCTGTCCAACTTACACAACATAGTTTTTAATAGTTACTGTTGCAATGTTTATTAAAGAAACAACCTTAATTTAGATTGAATCTTATTTTCATTGTTTCCGGTATAGCAGTGAAGATTTAATCGTACCAGGTAAACTAGATGGGTTCGTTCTGCTCGCTGGGTTTTACGTCTTCTACTCTTCAGCAATCTTCATACAACTAAATATGTCCAACTAACTATTTCACAGCGCATGTTCCTCATTTTAATGATATTTCTGGAGATCTGAATATTTTACATATATACCAACTTGTATTGGCAGTAAGCGTTAAGAATTACGCATTTTTGAAAGTGAGTTCACTATATTTGTTTATGAGGAAAATTTCCCTTTACGTTTTTTTAGCGTTGTAATTTGTATTACTATTTTAGAATGAAAAAGGTTATACACAGTTGGTAACCTTTGAACTTGACGATGTTTTACTGGTAATATACAACTTTTTAAACCCTTCTATGAGTAATATGCTCCTTGCCTTTTTTCGGTTTATTGTAACACATTTAAATTTAACCAAAGAAATCATCAGAGACTCATGTTGCAGTGTAGGTAAACAACCCCTATGTTTTTTTAAAGAATATTTAGTTTCCATTTATTGATTGTACGAAAGAAAAACTATTTTCTCAAATACATTTATTAAGAATTCCGTCCATAATGGTCCAATATGCCAAACGTCTACAATCGTTCTTTAATTAAACAGGATAATGGATGTTTTTTATAAATCTTCATACTTACAATTGATGGAGGACAAAAACAAATCAATGCATCATTCCCACATAAACTCTTTTAAGACGTGCATGAAATTATAGAATAAAATAAAAATAAATAGCGACTATTCATTAAAATATGAGTGGCATGAGCAATACGCTACGAGACTTAAAATGAGTAAAACGTGGTTTGATTACCGATACATTAGTAAAACCTAACTGTTATCAGATAGTAGGCCCATCTACGGCTGTTCTGTGCGGTGTGTTGTATCCTTGTTGACTATGCTTCCGGCATCACAACATCCGATGACACAGTACCACATACCAAGTATGACGATACAAGTTTTACTGTTTGGGCATCGAGTGAAAATATCGATATTAATATCCCAAATTATGAGTGAACCAAATTATTTTCTTTACTATTTTTCTGTAAAGTAACTTAATAATGTTGTTTCAATTCGTACATTTTCACATTCTTTTATATTGTCTCAATTACATCTTTACAAGAGTATATAACAACAAAATTGTAATAATGCATTTCATAACTATATTACAATGTATGCTTTAAATTTGTAATCAAAACAACTAATCCAATTATAGACTTAATGAGCCACTGTTTGAGTTGCTCAGGTATAACAGTATTGGTTTTCTGTCTATTTAACCATAAGTAGTGAGGAATAAGTCCTATTACTATTACCATGCGTATTAAGGTCCGCCAAAGTTTTGCTTGAGGCCCATATAGTTTTGCGCTACCGTCATTATTCAGTAAAATACAGTATATTCATAGACATTAACAATATTATGTTAAGTTTACTATCAACACTCATTTCACAAATTGGTAAATTGACGTTGTATTTAAGATCGGTTTACCAGTTTAACAGTTATTATTACTGAATAAAAAATCAATCCTACAAATATTAGGACGTGTTGTAACTTTTCTTTAAATACATGTGTATATTTTGAGGTCTGTTGAATTAATCTCAATGGGATAGTTTTAATTTATCAGCATCTCCGTGATTTGGTCCTTTGCAAAAACCGTCTAGATGTCACGTGAATATTAACTTATCGTCTTTGTACTTTAATTAAACCGCTTTGATAAAAACTGATTGTACAAGCGCTTATGGATGAACCTCGGTTCCTTTGAAGCCCTCCCGTTGACAGCTATATGACTTCCTCCTACTCTTGCAATAAATGGCTGATAAAGAGCAGGATGCCAAACACTTGATACCAAACATTGCGAGGTAAAAACTCTAACCGTAAAACTAAGTCAAACATAAATAAATATAATAATTGCGACTAACTAATTAAATTATAGACGTTCACTTAAAAGTGCTTCGACGTCTTGATAAAAGAACGGATATAAGAAAAGATATAATTAATAAAACCAAAAATCCATCGTTTATAACTTTATAAACAAAATGCAAACCTTTACAAATAATAAAATCTCTAAATATAGCAAACACCTATATAAATTACTGTACACTTCCTGGAATATCCTTTAAAATTATAGCTCATTAGCTGCAGTAACCTCTTACACTTTTATATCCTAACTGCGGTACCCTCTTACATTATTATACCCTAGCTGCAGTACCCTCTTACATTATTATACCCTAGCTGCAGTACCCTCTTACATTATTATACCCTAGCTGCGGTACCCTCTTCCATTATCATACCCTAGCTGCAGTACCCTCTTACATTATTATACCCTAGCTGGGGTACCCACTTACATTACTATACCCTTGCTGCGGTACCCTCTTACATTATTATACCCTAGCTGCAGTACCCTCTTACATTATTATACCCTAGCTGCAGTACCCTCTTACATTATTATACCCTAGCTGCAGTACCCTCTTATATTATTATACCCTAGCTGCAGTACCCTCTTACATTATTATACCCTAGCTGCAGTAACCTCTTACATTATTATACCCTAGCTGCAGTACCCTCTTACATTATTATACCCTAGCTGCATTACCCTCTTACATTATTATACCCTAGCTGCAGTACCCTCTTACATTATCATACCCTAGCTGCAGTACCCTCTTACATTATTATACCCTAGCTGCAGTAACCTCTTACATTATTATACCCTAGCTGCAGTAACCTCTTACACTATCATACCCTAGCTGCAGTACCCTCTTACATTATTATACCCTAGCTGCAGTAACCTCTTACATTATTATACCCTAGCTGCAGTAACCTCTTACACTATTATACCCTAGCTGCGGTACCCTCTTACATTATCATACCCTAGCTGCAGTACCCTCTTACATTACTATATCCTAGCTGCGGTACCCTCTTCCATTATCGTACCCTAGCTGCAGTACCCTCTTACATTATTATACCCTAGCTGCAGTAACCTCTTACATTATCATACCCTAGCTGCAGTACCCTCTTACATTATTATACCCTAGCTGGGGTACCCTCTTACATTATTATACCCTAGCTGCAGTACCCTCTTACATTATTATACCCTAGCTGCAGTACCCTCTTACATTATTATACCCTAGCTGCAGTAACCTCTTACATTATCATACCCTAGCTGCAGTACCCTCTTACATTATCATACCCTAGCTGCAGTACCCTCTTACATTATCATACCCTAGCTGCAGTAACCTCTTACATTATTATACCCTAGCTGGGTTACCCTCTTACATTATTATACCCTAGCTGCGGTACCCTCTTCCATTAGCATACCCTAGCTGCAGTACCCTCTTACATTATTATACCCTAGCTGGGGTACCCTCTTACATTATTATACCCTAGCTGGGGTACCCTCTTACATTATTATACCCTAGCTGCAGTACCCTCTTACATTATTATACCCTAGCTGCAGTACCCTCTTACATTATTATACCCTAGCTGCAGTACCCTCGTACATTATTATACCCTAGCTGCAGTACCCTCTTACATTATTATACCCTAGCTGCAGTACCCTCTTACATTATTATACCCTAGCTGGGTTACCCTCTTACATTATTATACCCTAGCTGAAGTACCCTCGTACATTATCATACCCTAGCTGCAGTACCCTCTTACATTATTATACCCTAGCTGGGGTACCCTCTTACATTATTATACCCTAGCTGGGGTACCCTCTTACATTATTATACCCTAGCTGCAGTACCCTCGTACATTATTATACCCTAGCTGCAGTACCCTCTTACATTATTATACCCTAGCTGCAGTACCCTCTTACATTATTATACCCTAGCTGCAGTACCCTCGTACATTATTATACCCTAGCTGCAGTACCCTCTTACATTATTATACCCTAGCTGCAGTACCCTCTTACATTATTATACCCTAGCTGCAGTACCCTCGTACATTATTATACCCTAGCTGCAGTACCCTCTTACATTATTATACCCTAGCTGCAGTACCCTCTTACATTATTATACCCTAGCTGCAGTACCCTCGTACATTATTATACCCTAGCTGCAGTACCCTCTTACATTATTATACCCTAGCTGCAGTAACCTCTTACATTATTATACCCTAGCTGGGTTACCCTCTTACATTATTATACCCTAGCTGCAGTACCCTCGTACATTATCATACCCTAGCTGCAGTACCCTCTTACATTATTATACCCTAGCTGGGGTACCCTCTTACATTATTATACCCTAGCTGGGGTACCCTCTTACATTATTATACCCTAGCTGCAGTACCCTCTTACATTATTATACCCTAGCTGCAGTACCCTCTTACATTATTATACCCTAGCTGCAGTACCCTCGTACATTATTATACCCTAGCTGCAGTACCCTCTTACATTATTATACCCTAGCTGCAGTACCCTCTTACATTATTATACCCTAGCTGCAGTACCCTCTTACATTATTATACCCTAGCTGCAGTACCCTCTTACATTATTATACCCTAGCTGCAGTACCCTCTTACATTATTATACCCTAGCTGCAGTACCCTCTTACATTATTATACCCTAGCTGCAGTACCCTCTTACATTATTATACCCTAGCTGCAGTACCCTCGTACATTATTATACCCTAGCTGCAGTACCCTCTTACATTATTATACCCTAGCTGCAGTACCCTCTTACATTATTATACCCTAGCTGCAGTACCCTCTTACATTATTATACCCTAGCTGCAGTACCCTCTTACATTATTATACCCTAGCTGCAGTACCCTCTTACATTATTATACCCTAGCTGGGGTACCCTCTTACATTATTATACCCTAGCTGGGGTACCCTCTTACATTATTATACCCTAGCTGCAGTACCCTCTTACATTATTATACCCTAGCTGCAGTACCCTCTTACATTATTATACCCTAGCTGCAGTACCCTCGTACATTATTATACCCTAGCTGCAGTACCCTCTTACATTATTATACCCTAGCTGCAGTACCCTCTTACATTATAATACCCTAGCTGCAGTACCCTCTTACATTATTATACCCTAGCTGCAGTACCCTCTTACATTATTATACCCTAGCTGCAGTACCCTCTTACATTATTATACCCTAGCTGCAGTAACCTCTTACATTATTATACCCTAGCTGCAGTACCCTCGTACATTATTATACCCTAGCTGCAGTACCCTCTTACATTATTATACCCTAGCTGCAGTACCCTCTTACATTATTATACCCTAGCTGCAGTACCCTCGTACATTATTATACCCTAGCTGCAGTACCCTCTTACATTATTATACCCTAGCTGCAGTACCCTCTTACATTATTATACCCTAGCTGCAGTACCCTCTTACATTATTATACCCTAGCTGCAGTACCCTCTTACATTATTATACCCTAGCTGCAGTACCCTCTTACATTATTATACCCTAGCTGCTCTTTTAAAATTATAGTATACCAGATACTGTAACCTTTAAAATTATAGCGTTCTATCTGTGTACCCTTTAAAACTATATCATCCTATTTGCAGTACCCTTTAAAGTTATAGAATACTAGCTGTATGACCCTTTTCATTATTGTGTCAAGTGCAAAGCTATTAATTTTAGAAACTGAGTAATACAAATAACAAATGTATCATGTTAGGGATATGAACTGGGTTTATTGTCATTACAACTATTAAGGCAAAAAATATACATGGTAAAGTATTACATCATTTGAAAAATATTAGTTAACTCGGAAGTATCAACGTTTATATTCAGGACGCAAACTAAACCACTCTCTAATCGGACCTTTATTTGTTATTGGTGTATTAAGTTATTTCAGCTTGACCATTAATCTAGTATATTGTGTTTTACTAATAAATGAATAAATAGACTTTCAGTCGTAATACATTAGTACGATGTTGACTTTGCTAACCATACCCTAAACCCTTTTCTTCGAAGATTTGTATTAGTATTTAGTCCCTTTCGAATTTAATATATTCTTAATGTCGGTTTTAAATATGTACAATTGAATATTTCTTATTTATTTTGAGCTATGAACCGAATTAAATAGTGTGTTATTTTTTAAAAATCTAAAGTTTTCCCCACTACTCGCGAATACCCCCGAATATTCGAACGAACACCGAATGTTCAGCGTATTCACAAGTAGAGTGGGAGTTGCACTAACCGAATATCGAATGAACACATTGTCGGTGTTGATTGACGATTGTTCAGTGAACCTTCGGAGGAATTTTCTGGTGTTATTCTCAATTAATTTAATGACTACCTAGAACTATGTAGGTTTTAATACAAATTCTATAACAATTTAAATTGATTATTTATTTTTACTTTCAATACGTTATGAAACTAACTAAATAATAATTTTAAACGTTAAGGAGGTAGGGGTAGGGGTGGGTATAAGACGGCACCGGATGTAGCAGAGACAAAACATTCGTCATAGGGTAGGGAGGCCCTGGCGGGGTGGCGAGGAGCTGTGATTTATCGTGAATCTGCCGGATTGTAATTGTATGTTGCGTACAATCCAGACGAAATGACAAACGGCCGTTTATTTAGTTGTCTCTTGCATCCATGTGTCTCGGACTCATTTCCCAGAGTGCTTCTTTAAGCCAGAACAGGGTGTCTAGAGTGTCTACCAGGGTCCCCAGTACCGTGTGATATACGCGTTGCAGACACCATGAATAAATCTGACTGCGCGAGCAGAGGCTATGTCGTATAAAATAAATGGCTTTTGAATTCAGCTTGGGATTACCTTCAGATGCTGACGCTCTCCTTAAACGCCGGTTGGATTTTGAAGGCCTCGCATTGGTAATACACTCGGTTTTATCACGTATATGTAATGTGCTCCGATTCTTCAGGCTCCATTTTAAATTTTAAATGCTAGGAGTGTAAGTGGGATATTTTAAACTGTAAGTTTTACCACAACTTTATATGTGTATATTTTTTACGTTATAATAGGAATTTTATGTATTCAAATTTTACTATACGCAATAGAGCTTGATAATTAATTCAAACATAATCAAATTCACAAATAATAGTAAAATTCGCGTAACCTTCTGGCCAATGCCCGTTGTTAGAGTTTTCAGGTAGTGCTCTGACATGGCCTATCCACTCCTTACGCAGCCGGCACCAACGACTTAACGTGCCTTCCGAAGCTCGGTGACAGCAAGTATCAAAAGTCCCATGGATTTCACCTGGAACTAAACCCGGGTATTTTGGATGGTAGGCAGGTAAATTAAAAAATAAAATAACCAAATATGTCCCCGCGCTTAAACAGCAGATATGACCTTTTTGCAGTGATGAATAGTTAGATTTAATCCGTATTTTATGCACTGCCTCAAAAAGAAATTACCTGGAAAAAGAAATTTACCTTTCGTTAATTAAAACCCATTTAGAAGAGAGGAATGCTATTTTCTTACAAGTAAACACTAACTTAAGACTATCTCAATCTGAAATTATCCATCGTATTTTTTAACCTTTCTGTATTATCTTCCATAGTACCTTAGTAGGAGTTTTTCATTTCCAAACTAGGTAAAACGGGGTACCAAAAACCATATATGTGTTTCCCCAAACTAAATAATCGGTTGAGGAGGGACGGGATTTGAAATTAAACATCGTCCTTAAGGGAGACGCAGGAAGCATAGGGTACCAAAGCATGGTATGGGGAAGCATGGTAGCATATGTTCCTCCAAACTAAGTAATAGAAACCAAAGAGTTATAGTAACAATACATTTTCTATATTTTTATTTTAAGAAACTTAACTTCAATTTTATACAACTTTTTTTGTTCAGTTGAACAAGAATAATTCCATGTAGAATAATTCCAACGCAATTGGTCCCCTTGGATCGATCTCGACTGATAAGTTCCGTTACCTGATCTTCTCCAAGTGCTTTAGCTGATCGCATCTTAGGGGCGTCGGGCTCCTCCGTTTAGACCCTTTTTGTGTCAAAATCACTCTTGTCGTGTTCTTCAGGCAAGTGCGACCCACTACGAACAGATCCTTTGTCTGGAAACCGATAGTGACATGTGTTTTTTGTTGTGGATGAAGTAACTTAGGGTTTAAGTCTAGACGCCTTAATCCGTAGTCGTAGTCCCTCTTATAAGGTCTGAGGCTAAAGACAGTACTAGACGTTTAATTTTAGATATATTTATTAAAAAAAAATACACATAGGCCGTAGCTTATAAGTGCTTACGAAATAGGAAATGACAATTGTTTTACACAATTAAATTGTAAGAGATATCAGACAAATATATGCATATAATATATACTTTGACGTTGATTTTGGGTGAAGTATTTTCCGTTTATCTATTTTTCAACACTATACTACTTATTTTATGTTTAATTTCCTCCAGATTGTTCATAAATTAACAAATAAATAAACACAAAATATGTAAACCCTTTCAGGATGGGTCCACGATTTACAATTACTGTGTTTAGGGCCTTTGTTTTCTGTTTTAGGTAATTTTTAAGGTTTACAATGATTTTGAGTACAAATTTTCATCGAAAAATATACCAGGGGAAATGGCCCAGTCTTTGTCCAAGTAAACCATGTAGTAAACAGAATTAAATAGAGTATATTCCAATTTAGGATGAAAAGCGATTTCACGGTAATCTTTTCAAAGCCAATGGGAAAGTATGTTCATACGCTTCATGGCAGGCAAATTTGGTTCACTCATTCTCATGTCAGGCTAAGTTTGTTTTCTCATTCACTTCGAGCCAGTCTAAGTTGGTTTGCTAGTTCCTATCTCTTTAATTTAACAAGAGTACCATGAGCTAGCTTGATAATAAATTAAATATTATTTTAGGAAAGTGAAAACGCAACGTAGGTGTCAAGGCGACGGACTCCGTAACCATGGCAGCGTCCCTGTCGTGGCTTCGAGTCCCAGTCCTGGCATGTAAATGTTATCAGTTCAGCCTAGCTTGTACTGAGGGCGTCACCCCTTGAAATTTAAATTATTTATTTAGCAAAAAATATATCAAATAAGGTTTCAAAAATAATTACGTAATTATTTCCCCACATGGACAGATGACATGTGACATGGTCTTGTGTGTGGGGAAAGAGTCCATCAGTCTGCATTGGTTTGAAACATCCACGTTGTAAAACAGAAAAAATATGAAACTATTACCATAATTTGTTTAACAAAATAAACTGACTGCAAATAACTCGTTTATTAAAGAAAACCGAATCAAATTATTTAAACTATTTCACAAATTTGAGGCAGTTCTTGACAACAAGTTACATGCAGTTTTTGACTGAATAAACCAATGTGTACAATAAAGTGAAAATAGTTTACTTCAAATCTATAAGTTCCTATGGAAACATAGAACAGAAGGACACCTTTTCGCCTTCTAAGTAAACCATGTACCCCCCCCCCCACGCATACATGTGTATTGATAATGTGTGTTCAAATTTAGTAATGATATACAGTTTTGTTTTATTTATATTATGTCATAAAGAATAGGATTCAAAATACTGAATTAAATAAGTGATTGATTTTTCTACTTAGTTTCCTCGTATTATTAGAGAAAACAGAATATCAAATTATTTTAAACTATTTCACAAATTTGAGACAGTTCTTGACAACAAGTTACATACTGTTTTTGACTGAATATGTACAATATGTCAATATGATTAAAAATACTGAAGAACACGTGATTTTTTTACGTTTCAAATGTGATTTCACAGTGCAACTTCATTGTTGGCATTACCAACAGTCATTGCTGCAATGCCACGGGTACTGACATGGTTTCCGCCCGATGGGAAATAAATCAATATCAGTGTTACCAAAGGAGTGTTTCCCAAGGAGTCGTGTAGACAGGAGATACCAGGGCTGCGCACGCGGCCGCCGTGATCTGGCCTGCAATAGCGACTGTAATAACATACAATTATCGAGATACAATCAGCTGGAGATATCCCGCCGCTTCTGTGCACAGCCGGAATACTGAGGACCTCCTGCGCCCTTGTCAATCCTCATTTACACTTTGCACTTCTAAGTAGTTTTTTATTTTTTATTTTGTCGATATGAATGTTTGAGTAAAATGTTTTGTAAATATAATTTTTTACTGTTCCAATGAATTTTTCAATAGTAGAATTTTCTTCAAGAACTAGGAACTACAATGTAAATGAGATCATAATAGTCATACAAATAATGGAAAGAGCAACAATACAACAGAAAGTGGTCAAAATTCATGTGTAGTAAATGCATCATTGGTTAGAACACTGATATAATTTGGTACATGATGCAATACAACTCATTTTTTATAACAAAACAACTTGCCAAGAAATATTCATGAATCGTGATCATAAAAAATGCCAAATATCAGTAACATGACTATCAAGATTTGTTTAAGATATCTTTTTTTTAAGTGGTGAAAACTCATTTATGATTATGTAATAAATGACAAAAATGAATCTAGCATAAATAACAAAATATGGAAAACATAACTCCACTAGGGCTTTGCACCACGGGGGTTCAAAGTTCCCATGTATTCCTTATGGACATTAATTTTCGTTTGAGCTGATGAAAATACAGACAGCTGATCTTGATTTGTAGTAGTTTCACAGGCTAACCACAGAATGCAGCACACAAAATTATCATAGATTTTTTATAAATAATTCGCGGGGCGAAGCCTGCGGGTAACAGCTGGTTTTATAATAACTCTACTAATTTGAGGGTTTTTTTAATATCTGTAACGTTAATTCCACTGTGTCATCAGGTATTGATGTGGCAGTCGCAGGCGAGTGGGTTGAGTACTGGCCTTCCACCTAAAAGACCCGGGTTCAATGCCCGATGAAATCCATGTATGTGACTTATGAAACCGTGCTTCGGACGGTACGTCAAGCCAATGGTCCTGGCTAGTCGTAAAGTCATGTCAGGGGCACTAGTGAAATCTGGAAACTCTGACAACAGACCTTGGGTTAGAACATGAACTGTTGAAATTGAATGGTCTTTAACTCTTGAACTTCATATGGTTTTATAGCTACTATTTTGTTTAATAGCATATACTCATATTATTCAAAATAAATATATACGCTACGATAGTTTTACGTCGATCGTCTTTCAAACTCTAAGTATTTCTTTAAATTAAACCTTAAACAAATCTATATAAATAAAGCAGAGTTATTGTCTGTGTGTGGATCACCGTAGGACCAAACTACAAGGAGTTAAGGCATGACATTTTCAGGGTAGGTTCCTTTAGGTTTCAGCTATTGTACCTGACTCTCAGTTTCCTCTAAATCCTCTAGGGCTACTCCCCGTGGGACATCAAAATTCCAATGTTAATCAAATGAGACCATACGGTTACAGTTTTCTGCTATTTATTTAATGTTTTTAAAATAAACAGCTAAACATTAGAAATTTACTTTTTTAAATGCATTTTATACCCAGGTGAAACTGGTATAATCAAGTAAATTAATAATTATTATAAACAAGGCGAAGAAATGACGAAAGAAAGCTTCTTCATGGCGAAACTCTTTGCATACGCGTATTAAAGCCAAATTCAAAACAAATTAGTCCTATCTCACACACTTCCTGTAAATCTCCGCAACGAAAAGCAACATCAGTTTCCGGAATAATTTAACGAGCTCATTTGTGACCTCTCCAGTCGTAATATGAGAACCGGTTGTAATTGCCGCAATAGCGCTGCCAGCTCCTATTACTTTGGCGAATCGAGAGGCCACTTTCCCCAAGAATAGTCGCTGTGCTGTAGCCCTGGGACAATGGCAGGTATTTTCACATGCTTATAAGAACATAATGAAACAATTAAGAAACATGCGGCCGGGATGGTCCAATTATGTCTGCACTAGTTGCCGTTCACACACCATTTCTGCCGGTGATGAAACCGCCCCTGATAAGATGGCCACTCTCAATTACAGGCGCGGGCTTGTTAGACTTGTTACAGAGCGCTAATTGATTTTAATTCTAGTGTAAGCAAAACGAAGCGTTGCACGAGCAACAACACGATTACTCATTCGGCGAGGTTTGAGGAGGAGCCTCCGGGTCTGCCATGGTCGGTTTGACAACTGTTGAGGACGCAGAACATAACTGTGGCATTACAAGTCCCAAATCTAGATACACTTTAATATTATAATTTGTCCTAATGTTCGTCCAACATGAACTACTGTATAAATAATAAACTACGTTTTCTTACACTCTATTGTCACAACTTTGAGTTCATAATGAACGAAAGTATTTCAAGTGCTTGTATTTTCTTGCTCTACTTATTACTACTTACTATAACTTATTAGTACTACTTACCATTGAATTACCTACAGTACAATATTGAACGTCAAGGATTTGGTAGCCCGATGTAGAGTTAGAACGTCTGGATCGAGTCCACTGGCTGCTAGTGTTTTTTATCATTGGCGTCCACAGATAAAGCAATGATGTAAAGAATGTTAGGGGCAGGTCCAGTCAGGTAATATTTCCCTTTTCTACCAACTTCTCCTATAAGGTCATTGTTAAACGATCAAATCCCCTCCTCAACTAATTGTTCGAAATAGGTATTAATGGCTCATTTTGAAGAGTAAAAATAAAAAATACCTACCGATTACACTGAACAGAGTTATGATATCACAAATAGTTAACTCAAAACAAAAACCAACCAAATATTGAATATTTTGGAATGTTATTGAACAATTATTATTTCTGATAGTACAATTCTGCTGACTGAAATTGCTTGGTAATGTTTTGATCTAAAAAATGAGCCATAAATCAACAATTTCTGATAATTCGCCAAAAAAGGACGGGATATGAAAGTTAACATTGGTGTTATGGGAAAATCAGGTAAAAACAGAGGACTGCAGTTAATTTAGCCCCTCTTAAATGAAGTACGAAGACATGTAGTACGATGATGAAGAAGAAGAATGAAGATATGTTCCATGTCTCAGGTGGCATATCAAGGATGGCTGCCGGCCTCGGCCTAAAAACCTAAGTGGCTCCTTCCCTCCCCGCAATCGCGTCAATACGAGAGAAGGTAACTGCTGTCCTGGCGAATAGTCGGTCTGCTGCGGTCACAGTGAGATGATGCAAAGTTGGGGCTCCAAGCGTCTCTTGTATGCCGTAGTTCCTTTGACGAACCAAAATATCTTAGTAATGAATCGCAAAGCCCTATTTTGCACTTTCCGTAGAATGTCGCGGCTATTTGGTTTGCATCCACCATGCAACAGTTGCATATACACAAAACCTCCTACTGTTGTCAGCGTTCGGACGATTCTAAAGAATAGTTTCGTTTAAAAACTTACAGGAAGAGGACATCGCCTTGATAGAATTAGCTGTAGCAAGACATATATAACTTATCTAAAACCTTATATCTATTACTATGGTTGTCCCATATCATTTATATCTGTATGTTTCAGAACATAATAAAATCTTTAAGGAGTTTTGTACAATCTCATTGTATTTAAAGCTATTGTCATCAGTATCCAGAATTATAAAACTAGTAATGTTGCAGGATTTTAAAATGGATATTATAAAAATAACCTAATAGTATTATTAAATAAATAAATAAATTATTAAATAAGATCTTTGTTAAATTCGGTAGTGTCCAAAACCCTATATAATATTTTAAAAATACATTTGACAGCCATTAAAATTAAGAATCAAATTCTTTGTTTAAAATGCATTGTTGGCGATGGTGAATTCATGTTTTTACTTATTTTCCACTACTGATTAGGAAGTTGTGTTCACTAATCAGTATTAGAAAATTACCGCAATAATTGCTTAAAAAATAAAGAATGAAATCTTTTAAATTGTTACAAAGTAATTATCGTTGTCAGGGGTAGTTAATTGGTTGTTTAAATTCTTCATTATATTAAGGCAATTGGGTCAAAAAGCTGTTACTGCTGGGAGGAGGTGAGAAGACGATCATTTCTGGTATGATTGGTGGCGAAGCGATGAGTGAGGGGGATGATCCATCAGAGAAACAAGCGCCGGTGACAAATGACACTGAGTTTGGCGATGGATGGATGGATGGATGGAAGTGTGGATGGATGCAAATACTGACGGCTCATTGCCTCCTCCGACTGTCCTCACTTGCTAATTGTCAAGACGATTCTTTAACCCACTGAAGAATAGGCTACTATTAGTGCATCAGTTTATTTAGAAATTCAAGCCCCACGTGCTCATCTTCAAATATTGTCTTAATAGTAAAATTACTTTTGAAACTGGAAAATGTCTTAAGTTCCTATAGTTATATTACTCTTTTTGTAACAGTTTTGTTTGTATTTCAAAGGCGACGGCATTTTTTCAAGTATAGTACACAAACGCGTTTAGGCAAAACGGTCCAAACCCCTCACATTTGTTGTGGAGACCCCGGGATTTGAACCCGTACCCCCTTGAACCGAAGTCCAAGACGCTAACCGTTAGGCTAAAGAGGGGCCCGCTAGCCTAACGGGCTAATTTGACCAAGTAAGTTATGACAAGGTGATATGAGAGCAAACTATTACATTTCCTTGCCGCCTTGAGCGGTTCAAGGGTATGTTAAGGTATATAAGGAGACAGTGCGTGCGTAAGATTTAATCAAAAATACATAACTTAAGATAATCAAGGTGAAGATCAAAATAATTTTCTCTTAAACAGTCACGGACAAGGTACAATTCCCCACTTTTAACTCAGAACAATGATTTTATAGTCGCTTGAAAAAAGAAATCGCAAAAATTGATTTTGTTCCGTCAAATCTAATCTAGATTAATCAAACTGAATGCACCTAAGTAAATGTGTGTAAATGTGTGTGTGTGTGTGTGTGTGTGTGTGTGTGTGTGTGTGTGTGTGTGTGTGTGATTTATTAGAGTTGCTGTAATCCATTCAACCGAAGTACATAAGGAGGGCAACTATTTGTATGTTAGTTGTATAATCCAATAATATGGGAAATGCAAAGGCGCAGGGTGTCTAAAAGTTAGACTGATATTTTACTAGCTTGTTTGTTACATAATTTGTAACAACGAAATGTGTAATAACGAATGAACTGTAATCATAGGTACTACATTGCTCCATTTCTCGTTTATCCGTCATTATGTGCTTGTATGGTTTGTTTCTTTTTGTACTAAATTAAATCATTTACATTCGGAACGGTTGAACTGATTGATTTAAAATTTGGCATGGTTTTATCTCATAAAGAATTCATTAAATCAAGATAATGTAATAATCCGATTGACTTTACCTTTTTAAATTAAAATAGCACAAACATGTTGAATATTTATAGAACAATTTTATTTAATTTTGTATAGATAGATAAATTCCCTTTCGATCTGTATAACCGACAAATTATTGGTTGAAGAATGTGAATAAAACAACTTCTAATTCTATACAATTTTATATATAACTCTTCATAATGCAGGTTGTCATTAGCAACAAGAAAACGACAAAAAACAGAACACTGTTCAAATTGTATGGATTTAAAAGCAAAGCAGTTCCAGACATTTTCTTTGACAGTTGAAGAAAAATTGATTGACATCTAAGATGACACATTGAGCAAACTAAATGTAAACTTACGTAATCAACGTTACGAATAATGCATTAAAGCTAGCGAAATTTGGTGAACCGGGAAGTACGAAGAAAATTCAAAGCAGGGAAGACACTAACCATTGTTGTTCTTGTAAATTCACACATTCATTACAAATTGTTCACGTTGCGTGCCTGTGACTCTAGAAATCATGAATTTTTAATTACCTTTTTTCTACAGCTGTTTTTGCACTTGCTTGTTATGCGGCCTGGACTCACAATAATGGAAATGGAATTAAGTTTTAATATATTCCTGGAAAACGGAGATGTAACTGCGTTACGGCTGGTGGGGCTAATTCCCACAGGACCAGGAGTCTCAGAGTTGTCAGCGGAGACGTGTTACCACGATTGTGTAATCTGGTTACTTCATCAGAGCGGGTAACAAAACTACGGGTGAGGTGAGGTTAGGAGTGACTTCTATCCTGGTGAATAGTTGTATTGGTTGGGACTTCAAAGGCTTTATTAGACTAATTTAGCTTCAGAAAACTTAACATATAGAGAGCACAGTGACAACTTTGTTATTATTTTAAACTTTTCTCGTGTTTTAATGGGGATTTCGCAATCTTGACGTGACAGGTTGAACGAGTTCGCACGCAGCACGCTGACGTGAGGGAAGTGAATTTCCACATAACAACTTTTAAAACTCCAAATCAGTGTAAAAACATTAATTTATTCCAATTTTTATTGAAATCTGAAACAGTGATTTGTTTGCTGTTCTGATGCTCCTGGTTTCATTTACCTGCAAAGCTGGGAATACAATTTTGTGCATTATAATGTTAGGAGAAGGTCCAGACAGGCTTGAAAGTAGGCTTGAGGTTGCTGGGGATGATAAAAGTACTATAACAAAGGAATAATAGTCTTTTATAGTGTAAAACCCCCATAAGACAACGTACTGTGTATAGTCGGTACACATTTTCTTTAATAACTCGGTAAATGTGGATGCTAGAATAACGAGAGGGCTTAAAACTTTTGCCTCACTAATTACCATCTTTTTACATGCATTCATTTTATATACGGGGCATTTCCGACCCTTTTTGGGCCCAAAAACCCAAATTTTGAAATATTAATCCCCAAAAAAGGGGTTTAGAGTTCCGATTGTTTTGCCCAACGAACTTGTCCATCTGATTACAGAAATTATTGTCCCTACCAAATTTAAAGTAAATCGGACAAAAAATGCGACCGCTAGAGTGCAAACACACATATATATAATTTTGAACGACCCCCCAAAACGTGTTCAGGGGGTCACGTTAGGAACTTCTATGGTGGTCCCGGGCTTAAGTTTCACCGTGCGGGTCATGCTAATAGTTCACTTTCCAAAGGAAATTCACTAATAATGTGAATATTCACGAGACCGAAACTTTGAAGTCTCGTGTTTTAATGGGGATTTCGCAATCATGAAGACGTGACAGGTTGAACGAGTTCGCACGCAGCACGCTGACGTGAGGGAAGTGAATTTCCACATAACAACTTTTAAAACTCCAAATCAGTGTAAAAACATTCATTTATTCTAATTTGTATTGAAATCTGAAAACAGTGATTTTTTGGCTGTTCTGATGCTCCTGGTTTCATTTACCTGCAAAGCTGGGAATACAATTGTGTGAATTATAATGTTAGGAGAAGGTCCAGACAGGCTTGAAAGTAGGCTCGAGGTTGCTGGGGATGATAAAAGTACTATAACAAAGGAATAATAGGCTTTTATAGTGTAAAACCCCCATAAGACAACGTACTGTGTATAGTCGATACACATTTTCTTTAATAACTCGGTAAATTTGGATGCTAGAATAACGAGAGGGCTTAAAACTTTTGCCTCACTAATTCCCATCTTTTTACATGCATTCATTTTATATACGGGGCATTTCCGACCCTTTTTGGGCCGAAAAACCGAAATTTTGAAATATTAATCCCCAAAAAAGGGGTTTAGAGTTCCGATTGTTTTGCCCAACGAACTTGTCCATCTGATTACAGAAATTATTGTCCCTACCAAATTTAAAGTAAATCGGACAAAAAATGCGACCGCTAGAGTGCAAACACACATATATATATAATTTGGAACGACCCCCAAAACGTGTTCAGGGGGTCACGTTAGGAACTTCTATGGTGGTCCCGGGCTTAAGTTTCACCGTGCGGGTCATGCTAATAGTTCACTTTCCAAAGGAAATTCACTAATAATGCGAATCAATATTCATGAGACCGAAACTTTGAAGACTACGGGCTTTTTCGAAGCAATATAATCTAGATATTTGCTCTAAATCGAAACAACACTTTTAGCGACATCAGTTCAGGAGATGTTGTGTTATAACGGAATAGAGATTTCAGATGCATCATATTCCTTTTACAATGTTACAATTGGTATCGTTGAGCGCAATGAGACTGATAGAGGAAAAAACAAATAGCTGTTTTATATAACAAAGTATAAGTCAATTTTAAATAACGGTTTACTCATTTATATACTTTTAGGGGGGTAGGAGGCGTCCTAAAGCACATTCCAGTGTAAAAGTCTCAAATGTTTCACCAAAACAGAAAAGCGTTCATTAACAAAACAGGTAGCGTTCGGTACTAAATTATCTGTTGTGTCAGTAAAATTTGTTTAGCTTCCTGATTGTGTTTAACTGTGAATGTCACAGTTAAACTGCTAAATCGAGACATTGTCTTAAATATAATTTACATGTGTTTAATATCAAAAGTGTAAACGTTCAAAAGTTCTGGTTTTAAGCATATCCATGTTAATTGTGGGAGAAAGAATATTGGGGAAATAATTGCATTTTAAAAATAAAGATGTATATTAGCAGGATGTATACAACAACAATTGTAGAGGTAAGATGCAGATTGATGTACTTTGTGCCAAACATAAATTATCTGTTGTGTCAGTAAAATTTGTTTAGCTTCCTGATTACGCTAGATGCTAATCTACATCACAATCCTAAGAAAGTGTGAAGAAATTCTAAGAGGATATCGTAGTGGTTATCGTGCTGGCCTCGTAATCCGAGTTCGCCAGATCGATCCTGATCAAAATTGAAAAATTTTGAGAAGGTTCGAAACTGGACCTAGCTGCCATCTGTCATTGGGCTATTGTTGGGCTATTTGGTATCATTGTTTGGTAATGATGCTTTCTAAGGATAGAATAGTAACAAGATAGCTTAGATAGTAACAAGTCCAGGGTTTGGACCGTTCCCTATCAAAACGTTAAAAATTTCACTGGCGTAGATAGACAAAAAAAAACCAATTGGTTAATTCATACTATTCTTACTCCGAGTTCTTAACACTACTACTAAAGTTTTTTTTAATTTTATATTAATTTAATCCATAACCTTCTTCAAAGAAATAATACTCAAACTCATTAATATCTCTTTACTTACACACTGTCATTTTACTCTCAATATCAAAAATTAAGATAAAAGAAACACGCCATCACAAAGCTACATATCATCTCTACTCAACACGGTACTAAATATTTGGCGTGTCAATCAAGTGAGCGACCAGACGCCTGTCTGGCGGTGCGACTCGAACGTGGGACGGTGGTACAAAGCCGATGGGAGCCCGACTAAATAAACACCTTGTAGACGGTAAACTGATTAACAGTGACTGGTGAGAAGCCAATCTACCACTATTCACACTTGTGCCCCATCATTTCTGTAAATTAGCCGGTTAATCAGGGAGTTAGTGTTACACTCGGACCACGACCTGCCAGTCACGATGGCCCCCGCCTCCCTAGCCACTGAATGCCTACTTAGTGCGGATTACCTTTCGGAACAAGATCTTGAAGTCGAAATAAACTATAGAAAGTATTGCGATGAATTCTTATGGCTCGTTTTATGGGTTTGAGAAAGAAACGTTATTCGAAAGGTGTGGTAACCGCTGATGCAAATTGAAAAAGCGAGTGTAATCTTTAGGTGGTCCGCCGTAGAGGTTAGAGCGCGTGACTTTGATCCATAAGGTCCCAGGTTCGATTCCCGTCAATAACCAATAGCTATTGGGTAGGTGATTAAAGCCTCATCCCAGTGGTTTGGAACCCATTTCTGTAAGTTCACCTATCTAGAAAACTAATATTGATTGGTCTCTAAGGCGATAAGAACTATACCTACGATGAGTAAATTCGGCTGAGCAACATATTTAATAACAATTGTAAGCCATTTTTCCGCTCTACTCTCTCTTAATACTTTCGCTGCCTTTGACACGTTTAAACATGAAAACCCCATATATTTTAATGTTGAGCAATGTTCCGATTCCGTGACATTCGCAGCGAAAGTGTTAATGCGTAGATGCATTTTAACACTTACTTTTCACATACTGTATCAGAACAATCAAAATATAAGGTTATGTGTACTTATGATCACTGTAAGAGGTGTGTAACATTGTGTCCAAGGATCGTTCTGTCCTAAAGTAAAACTACTGTTCATTGTATCAAAAAGAGTAATATCTTCTGTGCATTCTGTCCAAAACATAATAATTATTATAAAATATGATGTTCATTGTGTCTAATAGAGACGCTTGCTCATTGTCTCCAAAAATAAAGACAAAACAGAAAACATTGTTGTTTAATATAATTTGGACAGGATATAAATGTTTTGAATAAAATTCACACGTATTATTTAAAAATATAAAATACATTGGTTCATTCTGTCAAAGTTTATTCGTTCCAAATAATATTAACTAACTTTTTACCAACCTTCTCTTTTTGTGACAGAATGAACAGCTTATTTTATAATTATTATTTATTTTTGGACAGAATGCACAGGAGAAATTATTTGTTTTGGACACAATGAACAGATACTTGAATTTTGGACAGAATGGCCCTTGAACAGAATGGCCCTTGGACACAATGATACACCACCACTGTAACCGACTATAATAAAGTAACGTTCAGTAGGAGCTTCAAGATCACTTATATAATAAAGTTGTATACAAAAATCAGGCGATTTATGTAGTAATAAATTAATGAAATTTCAATCACATATTTTTTACGATTTTTTATAATTTACCTTGAAATTCCGATTGATTTTAAATTTAATAAAAATAAAACAATTTCCAGTACCACTGATCATTCCAACTCCACTTGGTGGTCTGAAACTAAACTATAAAAACAACCACAACAAACCAAAATTAGTCTACGTCACCTTCTTCTGGAAACAATTTGGCATAATTAATCACTTTTTTCCCGCTCTAACTAGTCGTTTCCGGCCGTCCTAAAATATCAGCTCGATCCATCAGGCGGGAAGGTATGTTGGGGCCCGAGGTAGCCTCAGTGCCGTGCGGTGCCTCGGGTGGGTCTACCCTACCCTACACTGTGACACAGACTGGTGGACATTTGTCGTTCGACACCTCCTAAAACACCCCGACACTGCGACGTTTTAGCGAATATTTTCGAGGGAGGAATTTCCCCTTGTGTCAGGCTTCATGTCCAGAAGCAGTAAACAGAATGTTACATAAAGATCATAATCATCGGTTAAATATACTAAGTACGCCTATTTAAAAAAATGCTGAAACGCGAAGAGATTTTCTAATTTTTATAATATCCTGCACATATTGCTGTAGACAATTTGAAAAAAACGATAATTTTACCTAAAAACAAAATGATTTAAATATTATCTATATACAAATAAAAGTATTTGAAAATTTGCGTGGATTAAAATGTGTTACATAAGGTTATACATTCCGGTAATTTAATCGTTCTGTTTATCTTTTGAATTTGTTTCGTAGCACCAAATCTACCATCTCAGAAAAGTCTAGATTTTTAGAAAATTGTCTGTTTTATGGATCAAGTTACAAAAACGCTATTCTGAGCTAATGTTTATAATTTTGTTGAAACAATATTTTGGATATTTACAAAATAAAATAAAATTCTATAATATATAATATGTTTATGCACAAATTTGGAAATTGTTAAAAGATGGCATTGAATAAATACATAAACCTTATAGAAGACTATTTCAAATGCCATCTACTTACATGTAACTTCACCGCCGCTGTACACGGCTAAAGGGTTTAATTCCCAATAAACCTTTTACACCTTGTGCGTCTCTTGCATTACTATCGCAGACCGGGAACTGCTTGCAAGTTTTTATTGGCCGTAAACGACGACATCGCCTAATGGTCGTGGTTTCCTATAAAATGGCACTCACCGCGCTGACAAGTTATTGTTATTAAATGTCCCAGGAGCAGCGACACCGGGTTAGCCGATACTCGACCAATTACAAGGCTATTTTATCGGAGCCTTTTAGGCGGCTTCTTTGAGAGCACCTGTCTCCCTTTTTGGGTCCGTATCCGTCGAGGGCTCTCGTGGTCTTGTCGACCAGTTCTCTAATTAACTACACCTTATGGCGAACAATGGAGGTATTTTACATGGGACATTTCCCGAGTTCTGGGCATGTCTAGGTCGCTGTTTATCTGGGAACAATAATTATCGGTGGAATTGTTCGGTCCGGTTTGTAAAACCCTTTGTTTTAGAGTCGTTGGTTTTTTTTGGTTGAAAATAGTTTAACTTTTGCTTTGTTAAAAAACTACTGTATTTGTTTAAAATTATGGAAAAATGTTTATCCAAACTATTTGTGTTTTGTTTTACCTTACCTGCCTTTCTTGTTTTCTCGCTTTTAAACAGTGGCTTATTTTACTACAAGACTAAAATCGCAGGGGTATATTCGAATGTTTGGGGTTATAATTAATAAAGCAACAAATATTCATTTTCATGTCTTCGAGCCTTAAAACGCTAAACCTTGAAAGGATATGTTTATAAAAACTCCTTTGGAACCCCATGTCCGGGTTTATACATGTTACATTTAAAATCTACATGACCTTCCAGATTTACTTAGGTATGTTATCTTACTTATGGATTGTAATTTAAGCCCTCAATCATATTTATTTTTAACCTCTGCCCATATGTTTTTGTAGTAGAACATTTCTTAAAAACAAAACCATTCTTCTTTAAATCCAAGTCAGCTGTTTATATTAGTTTTGTGTTCTCGTTGTATACCGAAACATATTCTAATAACTCAAGTTGCAAATTCTTTCTCACACATACTAAGTACATTTAGTTCAACTCTTTTGTTGACCAGCTACTATCCTCTCGTCGTCATCAAAGTGTTTGGTTTCCTGGCTAACAGATAGCTTGACGTCCAAGTGGGAGACAGTATCGAGTCCCAGGGTACACAGACTGAGCCCCCACCCGTCGTGGAGAGCACGGACTCTCCAGTGTTGCCACTCCAACAGCCAAACACGGTGTCGGGTTCTGTGTGCAAGGAAAACAACTGGAGATGGGTAAAAAACACACAGCTCTAGTAAGTGTTACGTTGGTACTATTAAAATGAAGTACAAGTTTCCGATTCTATTTATATTGAAATTTATCTAGTGGAAAATAGTTTCTGGCAATTGAGTTACAACGTGTAAGCTTAACCGCTAAGCTTACAAATATATTCTGATTTTTAAAAGTAGTACAAAGCAATAGATTTTAACTATTCACGCCGGTCATCAGGTTCAATCAGGCCTAATATGTCATTCTGTGATTGGGCCTGATGATGACCGGTGTGACTGGTTGAAATCGATTGCCCTGTGCCATGAGCCATATTCGATTTGACGTAGAATATAAGTGTAAACATGTTTTGAAGTGTTGTGTATTTTATCAGTTTAAATGTAATAACATGTATCAAGTTATTAAAGAAATTTATATTTTACTGGATAATTGTGTGTTTTTATCTAGACTCCAGTAGGTAAATATTTTCTTTGACCTTTATAATATGTTGTTTTTGGCATAATATAATTTTTTAATACGGCTGTGTGAGTGTGTTAACTGACTTTAACCACTAGGTTGTGTAGATGCGATCAGAAAGTTGTTTTGTACGACTTTAAGTTGTTTTGTACGACTTTAATTCGTATCCGAAGTCTAGTTGTTACCTCCAATACCGACTCCACCAGTATTGAGAAGAAGCTACTTTTTAATTAGCCTCCCCGCGCGGCGCGAGATGCACTAATTTATTCGAGTAAAACATCGGCGACAACTGTCGGGTTACGGGGACCACGATGCCCTTGAACCCGAACATTGATTAATTCTGGAATCCGCTCCTCCTTATAATAAAATCCGAGAGCGCCCAACGACTGTGTCGTACAGGATCGCCCAAATGAACGAACCTTGTTTAGTTAAATGTCGCTTAGGACAACGTGTTATCCTTAAAGTTAAAACCTTTTCCGTGTCTTTCGGGCGACAACGTGTACCGACGAGGACAAGGCTTTAACGATACCCGCCCGATGGTTTCGGAACAAGTTTTTTAATTATTATCGAGCGGGGACAGGTCCGTCGTTATCGGCCGGGCTGTATATCAACGGCACCCCGCCTAATAAAATAGCCCGACGAGTAGCACCACCTCTCTCATTAACAGGCAGCCCTTTTTGTTTTGTCACTAATAGGGGACCGTTTTAAGCTATTCGGATCCGACACAGATGACAAATAAGATACGATTGTGGGAGACCCCTTTTGGCCGGCGGACCGCGCCGGGTAAAATCTTTAATGGAAATTCCGGGGTTATCTGGAGAGAGGCCGTCATTAACGCGAACGGGAGCCCAGATTGGGGCGATGATACTTCCCACGAGTTTCATTCATAAGTGTTTTTGTCCGAGTCGGCCACTTCCTGTGGGGCTTTGGAGGTGCAGGTATGCTTCTGTGCTTGGGAATAATCGTAAATCAACTTTAAATCGAAACAGCCTTCATAACCTATTTTAAACCAACCAAGAAACACACGCCGTGTTACTGAATTTCAGCTCACTGATTTCCAATACTCTCTTAATATTGGGCTACTGACAGGTTATATTTCGCGTTTAGACCGGCTTCCGGCTTAAGGTCAATGTTAATTTCCAAATACCGTCCCTCCTCAAAAGACGATTCGAAATTTTTTATTCAAGGCTCATTTAAATTAAAAATACCAAGCAATTTCAGTGAGTAGAATGTTGCAATAAGTGATGATAATTGTTCAATAAAGTCGCACAATATTCAATATTTGTGAATGTTGTTATGTATTAAATATTTGTGTATCACAAATCTGCTCTATGATATCGCTTGGTATTATTTTGATCTATAAAATGAGCCATAAAACAAAAATTTTTGAATCATCCGTTGTGGAGGGAGGGGGTATGAAAATTAACATTGGTCTTACGGGTGAAGCAGGAATATGCAGGATCTTGAAATGGTTAAATTAAATTATATTCAACAAAAGATTTTAAGTCAAATCCATAACAAGATATTCAGTCATTTAAATATGATGGTGAATTAAGGTCTCTATTAATTAAGATATATTAATCTCGTATATTAATTATTTTCTCAATAGTATAGGTTACTCTTACTAAAATCATAAACTGTCAAGTATATTTAGAAAGAAAACTTTAAGATGGTTTAGCATAGTACCAAAAATTCATAGATATTCATAGATACACTAGATATTAATAATTGTGTGAGTCTAAACATAATAGTTAGAGACGAATACAAGAAGATTCTCATGTGATATCGATTACGCCATATCGTAGGATCGGCGATCAGCCCGCCTCTAATGTGATATTGTGGTAGACCATCTGGCTCCTGGCCGCAGGCCGAGCTGTACATGAACATGTGGCTCAAGATACGCCGACATCGCCTGCATTATAGCGTTACAGTCAATTGTGTTGATAGAGCGCCTCCCCGGGTCATCACATTTGCAATGGTCCCAGTACACTTGAATTGCAGAATAACCCATCGGATACCGTTAATTTTGGGTTTTAGTCAAATATAATTTTTACCAGATCAGCTTAAATAGGTGTTAAGAGGGGGTTCCAGTCACGTACAATTAAGCGTTTCTGCTGGTTTCTCTCACAAGGCGAAAGACAACTTTCAAACCTCACTCCTTCTGCATTGATTAATCAAATCGTTGATTTAAGGCTCATTTTAAATAGAAATACCCCCGTTGCAGCAAATTTTCAATGCATGCATATGTTTCTCACTACTACATTAAGCCACTTACTAAGTTTCATAAAAATACATAAATAAATAAGTGATCTATAGAGTTTTATTTATTCTCCATAAGAATAACATTACGGCTGAGTATGCAGGTTTGGTGCAAAAAGAAAAAGAAGAAATTTGTTTTGTGCAATTATCAATATAACTCAACCAGGTGAAGCTTGCGTACTAAGTTTTATTAATTTATGTTCATAATTAAGGGAGATATAAAACTTTTCTTATTGAACACAAGAATAACATTAGGGCTGAGTATGCAGGTTTGCTGCTACTGGGATAATCAACAAAAAGTCAATGTTGTGTGAAAAAATAAATAAACCAGTACTACGTGAAGCCACATACCAAGTTTCATCAATACACATTCATAAATAATCGAGATACTGTATCAAATTGTATTTATTCTCCAAAAGGTTAACATTGGACAACGTACTGTGTTTAGCACTTTGAATATCTCTGCAACGGTTGGACGTAGAATCACGATTTAAACGCCAAAATGATTGTTTTGTAGAGATGAATTGATTGATAAAAAGCAAATGTGAAGTTTACATTAAAATGAACTGAGGAAAAGCCAAAAACCTTTTTCCCATAAGATTAACATGGGAGATTTTATGAGCAGTTTTTTTTTATTTTCTCGGCAACCACTTAATCTAGGTTAATAATTTAAAACACCATATTATTTGGGTTTTTTAAGCTCTATAAAATGCTCAAAACCAAAATAGAGTGTTTTAACAATTTTAGGGTGCAAAGTTTAAAAAACTGATTTTTGGAAAATTTAAAACCCCCATAAACCCCTTTTCCCATGGTCCGATTATTCCGGTTTTCGAACTTAAAGTCATGAATGTCCCTTTACACATTTGAGTCAAATTTGATCGAAATCGGACATTTTTTATTCAAGTTATCGTGTTAAGGGACACACACATATATACATACATATATATAAATCTGAACGAATAGTGTTTTTGGCATCTGGGGACCTCAAAACAAAAAGTTATCATGGTCCCGGGCTTAAGTCTTACCATGAGACCTACGGTAATAGCTTCTTCCCTATAGGGGAAATTCGCTAAAAACACCTTGTGATTTCAGTGAGCAAAATTTTAATTTCATAAATAATAGTAGTTCAATAAAATTTCAAAATATATAGTACTTACGCTTTTTTAAGGGTGAACTCTTTGTGATATTAAAATTCAAATCGCTAGTTACATTTTCGCTCTATAATATTAAGCAACGATCTTTGATAGTCCGTAATGGAGGGATGGGATTTGAAACTGTATTTTGTCTATATTTTGTCCATATAGAAACCCTCAAGAACTGTTAAATACTTAAATTAATATGAGTAACTCTGTAGAAAATTAAGAATATAAAATGAAATACGTAAAGGCTATTCATGAAAGTGAAAACCTAAATATTTTTAATGAATGTTTTTTTAACATTTGTTTATTACTAGCAGTTACCCGGCACGCGTTGCTGCGCCACACTTTTTTTGGTGGCATGTGAATAAAAAAAGATATTTTAAGTTAAAATAAAAAAAGTTAATATAAATTCAAGTAACACAATTCACTCAAGTAACACAAATCAAAATATAATAAACCAGCCAGTGTTTACATTTCTTTGTTTACATTGTGTTGTTTACATTTAAACAAATGACAGTTTAAAGAAACTTTGAATTTTTTTAATTACAGCTGTTAACTTTGTAAACACTAAATTTTTCAAACCTGAAACTGCACCCTTGTATGCCCTCTGTGTTGGAGCCCTTTGGACAGATTTTCACCAAACTTCACACAAACCATCCTTGAATAATGCTTAATAATGCCTGAAAGTTTCATTACAATCTGTCGAGCGGTTTCGGAGTCCATAGGCTGCATACATAATAAACATACATACTTCCTCTTTTATAGATATAGATTGTACAGTAGGTTAAGTATTCTGTTGTCTTAAAGATGAGCTCGATTCCTCATCTAAAAAGGGATACTCAGTTCAAATAACGTTTAGTTTTATTATTACTATAGTGCAGTATATTATGTGATAATTTATTATAACATTAATCAGGTATAGTAGTATAGAAGTAATCTTGTACCTACGTCAACCAATAGTTAGCACCAGTAATATTCCTAATGTATATACTATATTTTGACAGTCATGCAATGTTATCCCTATTTGCTTGTATGATTAAAATCAATAACTATAATATGTTTAATTGATTTAAATATTTACGAATGAAGAAGATTATGAAGTTGTACTTAGTGTTATGCAAAATGGACAAAAGGTTTTAGGTAATATATAACATTTATATACATTATATAATGTTATAGCCAATATATTATACACAATTTATTCAGTAAATCTACTATATTCAATTAATAACTATAACGATGTGTAAATTGTTGTCTCATACCTTTTCCAAAGAGGTTATATAAATATTTAATCTAAAACACCCTTAAATCATCTCATAAGGTATTTCATTTTGAACTAACGCAACATATTTAGTCTGCACTTTCACGTTGCTTTTCCATGTGCTAAGTTTTTATTAAAATAATTATTGAGGAAATATGGGCAATGTTTTAACTTCCTGAAGAGGCTTTTTAAGCTGTTGAACGGTAGTTCTTTTAGTAATATTAACCCACTTTTAAAAATTTAATTATAATTTTAAATTTTAGAATGGACATAATTATAGTAAACATGTTTTAATTGTGAAATATGATTTGTTGTTTTCTAATTAAAAAGTTTCTCGCTTCCAAACTCGAATGTATGATTCTCATAGAGGCAATGTAAATCCTCCTTCAGTACTGACTTGAGATTATTGAGACAACCGTGCATATTTCCAGAACTAAGTGATTTAATCTTGTTGATTAATCATATTCTCTAATATGATTAAGGTTTGCTTGCTTGTTTGCGACACTGATCTCAAAAACGGCTCCAACGATTTCCTTCAAATGTAAGAAATAACTAATTTCTGGGATAAAAATAAGTTCTAGACAGGCCTGATCCCCAGGAAAAATCAAATAATGTAAAAAAAATCAAATAAAAAGATCAACCAGGGACCTGTTAAAGTAATACTCATGTTGTTTATGATTATTAACATGTGGTTTACTGAGAGCAGAGATTAAAATATTTGAGTGAAGATTACACATATAGAGTATTAAAATAAATCAAAGGGAAATTGAGCTATAAATAACAACTGGAGTGACCTTAAAAATGTAGAAAAGAGGCAAATGAGTTATACAAATCTGATTATTAGTAGGGGGAAGTGGTGAAATATTACTCCAAGCCATCTAAAGAAACTGAGTGGCCCTCCCCCGAGCAAAGCTCGCCCCCCAGGTACTGTTATATAATGATACTAATTTCCGTTGTTTTTTCAACAGGTATTACGCCAGTTGAGGAATTTTAGTGATTTGATGACACCTTTAGGCAATTACGTAAGTATTTAGATGTAACTTTTTTATTGAAATATTTGTTCCAGTAACAAATTAAAATAAAGCCCTTGCAGATGAAGAGGCACAAAAAAATCTTTTTTCAATTTAAACTTTCAAAAGCCCATAAGCCCTTCGTTACTGTTTTAGTAGGCGTTGAAAAAGAACTGGTGAGTAATGCAATCCCAGAACAATTACGGCCGGTGGCAGATCGCTATCTCGTGCGCGACCAAGCCGCTATATATTGCTCTGACTTTTTCCAACACGTCGGTTCTGATTTGCATAGGACGAGCAACTCGCTACCGTCGGGTCGGTTCGCGTGACCGCAGAGCGAGCGACCTTCCGACTCGCCGAGGGTAATTTGTTCACGGAGCTTCACGTTTGGCGATCTTTTCCGAATAATTACTCGATAAATCGCGAGTGGCGAGCTGTTCGTCATCGCCTCGTGGCTGGGTGTCGGAGTGTGCTGTGATCGCATGTTTCAGGTGTGATTTTGCATGTTCCCGATTTGCGTTGGAAAGTTTGTTGCACGCAAAAAGATTTTGAGGTGGGCGACACAATAACGGTTTTAAGTCTTTCAAACACAAAGACACAGAGGATGAACAGAGATGATACGTGTGGATGAAGAGATGGATTCAGAGATACGCACACGTTAACTGGACCGTATTGAATGTGCACTTTTGTACGTTGGTAGGGTAAACCAATACTGTACCCTTTACAAGATCCAGGAGTTTAGCGAATTTCCCCTATAGGGAAGAAGCTATTACCGTAGTCGGCATGGTAAGGCCTAGGCCCGGGACCATGATAACTTTTCGGTTTGAGGTCCCCAGATGCCTAAAACACCATTCGTTCAAAACTGTATATATATACATAATATATTTATCCGTGAGCACGATAACTCTCGTAAAAATGATCCGATTCGGATGAAATGTAGTATAAACGTGTAAAGCAACATTTATGACATTAAGTTCGAAAACCAGCCAGATCGCTCTATCCGAAGGGGTATTTTGGGGGGGTTTTGTACCCCAAAAATGGGTTTTTCGAATTTTTTACATATAAATTTGGAAATAGTCAAATTTTAGTTTTTCCCATTGGATTCAGCTTAAAAAACACACAATTTTTAGTATTTTGATCATTTATCTACGTCAATTGGTTACCGAGATATTGAAAGTGCTAAACACAGTACGTTGTCTAATGTTATTCTTATGGAGGAAAAGAAAAATTTTATATCTCGCTTATTTATGAACGTATACTGACGAAACTTGGTATACGGCTTCATCTGGTTGTGGACCATTGATATTTGCTCAAAAATTTTTTACCCAAGGCTCCCGTAGCAACAAACCTGCGTACTGAGCCCCATGTTATTCTTATGGAGAATAAGTAACGTGTTATCTGCCTTCATTATGAAAATAAATTAATGAAATTTGGTATGTGGCTTTACCTACATGAGTTAAATTGATATTTTTATAAAACCCCATTTTTTTGCGTTCCTTGCTTCAGCAAACCTGCATACTCAGCCGCCATGTTATTCTTATGGAGAATAATTCAAATGTCATAAATCGTTGATTTATGAATTTATATTGATGAAACTTGGTATGTGGATTTGTGTGGTATTAAGATACATATATATGCATTGGCAATTCGCTGAGTAGGCAGGTTTGCTGATACGGGGGTATTTTTCCAATACTAACGTCACATTCATCACCTGATTTCTTACAACTTAACAGAGCCCTGAATCTCTCGCATTCCAGTATAATATGCTTGGCAGTCTCCTCAGGCTGACAATAAGATGAACATTAGTAGACAGGTTGAGCCTCTAGGCTAGATTCAAATGATCTCTCCGGATTCCATTTATTTATTCATTACAGTTTTGATTTGATTTATATGCATATTTATTTATGTTTTTAATGTGTGAAACATCTTGTAAAGGAATAACTGGATTGAGTACAATCATTTTTGTCCCCAGCAAACCTCTTTCATATGTTTTGTTCCCGGGACCACCATAGAAGTTCCTAATGTGACCCCCTGAACACGTTTTGAGGGTTCGTTCAAAATTGTATATATGTATATATATATATTATTAGATTGAAAACAAAATTTCCAGAGTACCCTGTTTTAAATATTTTTATTACACAACGCGTTTCGGCTATAATGCCATTTTCAAAGTGTATAAAAAGTATAACCTTAAAATAAAATAGTAAAATTTAAAATGAATAAACATATGTTAAAATATAGATAAAGTAAAAAATAAATAAAAAATATACAGACAAATAGGGTTATCAAGGTAGATAGCGTTCATCAAGCTATTATTTGTTTCTTAATTCTTCAATTTTTTCAAATATTGGATTTTGGATTTCATTCTTTATCACATTTAGAATATTATTAGGGTCATGTTTTTTGTTCTTGTAGATTTGGTATTCTTCTAATATGTTCATCTTTTCTCCTTTTTGTGCAATATTTAGAATTTTCATATTTTCTGAGATATTTTTGTAACTATGCTGAGTTTCAAGAATATGCTCAGCAAATGCAGATTTCTGTGTTGTTTGGTTGTTTGATTTTACAGATTGTATATGTTCACGAAATCTGCATTTAAAGTTTCTTCCTGTCTGCCCTATATAAAATTTGGGGCATTCGCTGCACTGGATTTTGTAAATGCCACTTTTGTCGTATACGTCAAAGTTTTGCTGATTCTTTATACTACTTATCTTTTGTATCAGTTTGAATGAGTTGTTTTTTGTTCTATAGCTTATTTTAATGTTTGATCCGTCAAATGTTTTTCTTATAGCTTTATTGAAAACTTTATTATATGGTAGACATATATACTCTTCTTTTATTTTATTTTTGGGACTAAGATTAGTTTTATTCTTCATGTTGTTTATCATTGTGTCGATCATTTTTGATTTATAACCATTTCTTACAGCTAAAGTTTTGATAAGTTTTTTCTCTTCGTTGTAATGCTCTTTCTCCATTGGTATGTTTAAAAGTCTATAAATCATTGATCTAAAACTTGCTGTTTTATGTTGCCAAGGATGGTTTGATGTATTATTAGGTCTGTTTGGGTTTCTTTCCGATAAATTTTAAACATGTGTTTTTCAAGTTGTCTATATATAGTTAAATCTAGAAGGTTAATAGTATCTCTTCTCTTTTCCATTGTAAATTTAATATTGTGTGATATGGTGTTTAAGTATTGTAATAAATTATCACAAGTTGAATCATCGCCTTTCAAAAGACAAATGACATCGTCTACATATCTGTACCAGTAAATTATGTTTTCTTTACATGGGTTACAATCATTTATGATTTTAGATTTTTCTAGTTCTTGTATAAATAAGTTAGCTAGCAGGCCTGAAAGAGGAGGGCCCATGGCTAACCCTTCATTTTGTTTGTAATATTTCATATTAAATTCAAAATAGTTCTGATAAATTGTAGTTTTAGTTAATCTAATTGTTTCATCAACATTATTTTTACTTAGGTTGACATTTTTCGAGAGTAATTCTTTGAGGATTGTTAGAGTTTCATTAGTTGGGATGCTGGTATACATGTTAGAAACATCAAAAGAAACAAAAATACTGTTTTCAGGGATTATTATATTTTTGATTTTTTCAATCAATTCATATGTATTGGTAATATTACATTTTTCAACAAATTGTAATTGATTAGAAATTCTTTTATTTAGGAATTTGCATAGTTTGTAGGAAGGGGCACTAGTGAAATTAACAATTGGTCTGATAGGGATATTTTGTTTATGAATTTTAGGTTGACCTCTCAGTTTGGGTGCTGATGGATTTATTGATTTTAAACTGAGTTTTTCAACATTTGAAAGAGTTTTACAATTGGAAATTACCTTGTTCATATCTTTATTAAATTCTTGAGTAGGGTCTTTTTTCAGTTCTTGAAACGAGTTCATTTGTAAAAACTCTTCTACTTTTCTGTTGTAATCGTCATTATTAATTATGACAACCGTGTTTCCTTTGTCTGCTTTAGTAATCATCGCATTATTTTCTTGCAGTTTATTTGATATTGATCTGATAATGTTCATTTCAGTGATTGATCTTGTTATAATGTTTTTATTCTTTATTGCAATGTTGGTTTTATTGAGTTCATGGATAAAATTATATCTAATTGGATCTTGGATGTCTTTATTCTTTGTTCTGATTGCAGCATCAATTTCTAGAAGTTCATCTTTAATAGTTTTGTTTTTGTAATCAATATTTATGTTGTATTTAATGGATTGTTCTAATGTTGTAGTTTCAACATCATTAAATACAATATTTGTGAGGTTTTGAACTTTCTTATAAAATTGAAGCTGATGATAATGGTTTGTTTCATTTTCATGTGGTTTTTGAGCATTAATTAAATTGTTTAATTTCTTTACATGAGTTAATTTTTTCTTTTGCAAAATGGGTATTATCCAGTATTCAATGTAATCATTAAATTCATCGATTGATTCTGGGTGGTACTGGCTATTAAGAACTGTTTGTAAATCATTCAAGGTTTTGTTTAGATGGTTCAGTTTAGTATAAAGAGTATTTATCTCTTCTTTGATCCATATTTTTCTTGCTGTTTTTATTGTTTTTAGAGCAGCCATTGATGTTGATTTAGTATGGATTTGAACGTAGTTTGGTGTTATATCCTTTTGCAGACATCGTTTGTTGAAGTATATATCTTCTTTCGTTGTTGCTATTCTCAGAGTGATATATTTTATTTTGTGAACAAGTTGTGGTTGGTGGTCCATTTCTGTTGATATTTTACTTGAGTTCACGAATAGGGCTACTAATAATGTTATTAGATTGAAAACAAAATTTCCATAGTACCCTTTTAAAACATTTTTATTACACAACGCGTTTCGGCTATAATGCCATTTTCTAAGTGTATAAAAAGTATAACCTTAAAATAAAATAGTAAAATTTAAAATGAATAAACATATGTTAAAAT
This sequence comes from Allygus modestus, assembly GCA_963675035.1. Taxonomy (NCBI): domain Eukaryota; kingdom Metazoa; phylum Arthropoda; class Insecta; order Hemiptera; family Cicadellidae; genus Allygus; species Allygus modestus. The sequence continues at coordinate 70,394,117 of OY776114.1, read as the reverse complement.
ATAGATAAAGTAAAAAATAAATAAAAAATATACAGACAAATAGGGTTATCAAGGTAGATAGCGTTCATCAAGCTATTATTTGTTTCTTAATTCTTCAATTTTTTCAAATATTGGATTTTGGATTTCATTCTTTATCACATTTAGAATATTATTAGGGTCATGTTTTTTGTTCTTGTAGATTTGGTATTCTTCTAATATGTTCATCTTTTCTCCTTTTTGTGCAATATTTAGAATTTTCATATTTTCTGAGATATTTTTGTAACTATGCTGAGTTTCAAGAATATGCTCAGCAAATGCAGATTTCTGTGTTGTTTGGTTGTTTGATTTTACAGATTGTATATGTTCACGAAATCTGCATTTAAAGTTTCTTCCTGTCTGCCCTTTATAAAATTTGGGGCATTCGCTGCACTGGATTTTGTAAATGCCACTTTTGTCGTATACGTCAAAGTTTTGCTGATTCTTTATACTACTTATCTTTTGTATCAGTTTGAATGAGTTGTTTTTTGTTCTATAGCTTATTTTAATGTTTGATCCGTCAAATGTTTTTCTTATAGCTTTATTGAAAACTTTATTATATGGTAGACATATATACTCTTCTTTTATTTTATTTTTGGGACTAAGTATACATATATATATATATATAAATACATATATATATGTATGTGTGTGTGTGTATGCACTCTAGCGGTCGCATCTTTTGTTCGATTTACTTCAAATTTGGTAGGGACATTCCTTTTTGTAATCAGTTGGACAAGTTCGTTGGGCAAAACAATGGGAAAACTCTAACCCTCTTTTTGGGGGATTTATAAATTTAGAAATTTGGGTTTTTGGGCCCAAAAAGGGTCAGAAAAGCACCGGATGTAAAATTAACGAATGGAAAACGGTGACAATTAGTGTGGCGAAACTTTTAAGCCCTCTCTCGTCATTCTAGCATATATATTTACCGAGTTATTAAAGAAAATGTGTATTGACCAAACACAGTACGTTGTCTTATGGGGGTTTTACTTTATAAAAGCCTGTTATTCATTTGATAGTGTACTTTTATCATCCCCAAAAACCTCACGCCTACTTTAAATCCTGAGTGGACCTTCTCCTAACCTTATAATGCGCAAAATTGTATTCCCAGCATTGCAGGTAAATAGAACCAGGAGCATCAAAACAGCCAAAAAATTAATATTTTCAGATTTGAGTAAAAATTGGAATAATTGTATGTTTTTAACTGATTTTGAGTTTTTATAGTTTTTTATGTGGAAATTCACTTCCCTCACGTCAGCGTGCTACGTGCGAACTCGTTTGAAAATGAAGCAGTCACAGTAGAATGACTGTTTTATATAATACGGTTCATAATTGTATTTGTTAGTATATACTTATTTTGACCCCACCAAATGTATATAATATTATACGTTTGTAAAATATAGGTACAGTCAACATGTAGCTATAGAGAATAACTTTAATAATGTATACTTATACAAAATTAATGACCCGTGTTAAAGTTTCCAAATATACAGGGTCAGTTGCATGTACACATTTATTAATAAACGTTTTTGATTTGACAGGTTAAGGGAAAATCCCATTGTATATTTTAAAAACTGTACGGCAATTTAACAAATCTTGGGATATGTCTTAGTAACTATGTATTCCGTTCAATTAAGGTCTGAATTAGTCCCCAGATCTTGTTTGCATACATACAGATAACCCATAGTCCTATTAGCTATACAAATCATATAAATTAAGATAGGCCACTGGACCTTTCTATCCGGTCGACTTGAATGATGTTTTTAAAGTTACAATCTTTTGAAAAAATATTTTCAGTATTTCAGATTATTAACTAAAAAAATCATTATTAATTGAGATAGATCATTGGGTTTATCACCGGTACTGTTCACGACAAAAGTATGCGGCTACGCTTTTTTTCTTGGGAGTAGCCTATTGTTTAGTATTCCCTTATATTTATTGTACTTAACGCCTAATGCGATATACTATTTTTAAGACTGCCATAATTGAATATGCAGTCCATGCATTTTATTGACTGCCGTTAATACATGCCCTCTAAGAGAAAGTTTAACGTCTTTAAATTGGGTTTAATGAAAACACTAGAAATACTAAGAAGTTAATGAAAGATGACAAAAGCGCTTTTAATGAAGAAACTTTCTAGAAAATTTGCATGTAACGTGATGAACTTGAAAACCTTTGGTTGCCACCTCCGACTATTTTTAGCTCTCTGCTTCAATATATAGTTACAAGTGACAAATCCTAAAAAAATAATCAGACATTTGAATTTGTATGACAACAAATATACTTGGATTATTTTATGTAAAATTTAGATGTACACTACATGTTCACACCTTAAATTTCAACTATATTTAATATGTTTTAAATACATTTAAATATTGTAGTTCTATTTTCGGAATAGATACGAATCAACATACCGTATATCCAATAAGGGTCTGAATGAGTAGCCCAGACCCTCTCAAAATCAAATGCTCCTTCAGAAATGTTGCGGTCAACAAAACCCTATAGAATAACAATGTGGCAACGATGGTCAGAGACAGAAAGAAAAATACCCCCGTCGCAGCAAACCTGCATACTCAGCGAATTTCCAATGGAGATATAAATGTCTTAATACTACATAAAGCTACTTACCAAGTTTCATAAAAATATATTTACAAATAAGCGGTATATACAATTTTAATTATTCTCCATAAGAATAACATTGTGGCTGAGTACGCAGGTTTGCTGCAACAAGGAACACAAAAAGTGGGTTTTTATGCTAATATCAATATAACTCAACTAGGTGAAGTCGTATACCAGTTGTTATTCAATTATGTTCATAATTAGGGGAGACATAGCATTTAATTATTCTCCATAAGAATAACATGGGGCTGAGTACGCAGGTTTGCTGCTACAGGAGCCTTTGGCAAAAAACAATTTTTGAGTAAATATCAATAAACCACAACCAGATGAAGCCTTATACCAAGTTTCGTCAATATACGTTCATAAATAAGCGAGATATAAAATTTTTATTTTCCCCCATAAGAATAACATTAGACAACGTACTGTGTTTAGCACTTTCAATATCTCGGTAAATTTTGATTAATGATCAAAATACCAAATTGTGTGTTTTTTTAAGCTGAATCCAATGGTAAAAACTAATATCTGAGTATTTCAAAAATTATATGTAAACAATTCAAAAACCCCATTTTAGGGGTACAAAACCCCCCCAACATACCCCTTCGGTTGGAGCGATCTGGCTGGTTTTCGAACTTAGTCATAAATGTTGCTTTACACGTTTATACTAAATTTCATCAAAATTGGATCATTTTTACGAAAGTTATCGTGCTCACGGATACATATATATATATACCGTATATATATATATATATATATATATATATATATATATATATATATATATATACAGTTTCGAACGAATGGTATTTTTGGGGTCTGGGGACCTGTAAACGAAAAGTTATCAAGGTCCCGGGCTTAAGTCTTACCATGCCGACTACGGTAATAGCTTCTTCCCTATAGGGGAAATTCGCTAAAATTAATTCGCTATATTTTAATCTATTCGATACACTACATCTTAAGACAACCCATAAGCAAAAATTCTTATATAGTTCACCTTGAACTATGTACTTTCACCTGTAACTTTAACTAACAGCGAACTTTACTCAATAACTGCATCCAAAAAGTAACTCCTGTACAATACTGTGTAGATTTATTCGACAATTTAACTTTCATATCTCGCCGACCGGTGAGATGTGTTTGTTCGTGTGTTTATGTTCGTGTGTGTAGACTGTTTAGTTTAAGTATGGCAAAACAAAATATGACGACCGTTTATGAACTGAATTGTTAACTGATCCGCTCTTCTTAAGATGTGACCATGACACAAAAGCTATCGAAACCAGGACAATTTGTTGAGTTACTTTCGGTTGAAGTCAGAGAAGATACGTAAATTAATAGTTCATATAATTGTAAAATAACCTGTTTTATCTTAACATATTTTAATCTAGACGATCACTTGCATCCGAACCCAAACTAAATTTCTATTTAACATCAGTTTCAAAAGTATGTCCTTTAAAAATGAAAAGAAAATCACTGCCAAACAATATGGCTCCGGTATCGATTTATTCGGCTGTTTTCTCATTCCTTGCTGTCCCTGTAGTTTGTCCGGCCCGGACACTTATGCTGTGGCCGGCGAAACAATGGTTGACAAATCCCCGGCCTGGTGGTCCGGACGTCGCGGGTTCGAGCCGGACCACCGAGCAACGCTTATTGTCAGCTTCGATATGGCAAGCATGTCCCGACTTATGGACTGGTTTTTTCCCAATGTACAAACATGGTCTGACTTATAAGTATTAAACTTTACAGATCATGAAATATTTCAGTTGATCATAAGGATGCCATAGAATCGTATTGAGGATCTAATTTATTGCGTATTGAACGAAACGTGGCAACATCACAATTATCGTGCAATGCAACAATGATACAGTGATCTATATCGTAAAATACAAATTTTTAAATACGAATCGTTTAATTTGTAGACCGCTGTGCGGAATTTGAATGTAGTTTCGTAACAAAAACCTACACATAAAATAAACTTTAACCGAAAGATAGAGTCACCTATAGTGTTTGGGTCCTTTATTATTTCTACATTTCATTTAACTATTGTTGAAAATGAAATACCTTCTTAGTGTTGCAGTATCGGAAGAAAAGTACATTGATTAAATATGGAAGACAAATTTAAAGTAATCAAAATTATCTATAAAATGAAACACCAGTCTATGAGATAGGCTACAGTTTTATTTAAGTCAATATATTGGTCTAGGCCTTTAGAAAGATCAGGTCTGTGAGATCGATATAGTACAATCAATCGTTATGGAAAATAATACTTGAGGAAATGTAAGTTAAATTAAATATGTTATTTATGATAGATTATCGTGGAAGCATTGTGACGTTGGTATTAGTATTTTTCTTAGGTTTCCTCGAAACAGTCGAATTAAATGTTTGGCGGTCCCATGCCGGCCTTCGCTTAGAGTCTTTTAAGACTAATAGGTACTTCACTAGTCCTGCCTTCATACAAATTCAGAAAATATTATAAACTCCCTTTCAGATTCACTGTGATGGCCTTAAAAGTTTCAGTGTTTATCTAAGGGAACTTTGGAATTGATTTTTCCAAATGATTTTTTAAATAAAATAAAAATGTAAAAGTTTTTAAAAGTTGTAGTTTTTCATTCTTCATGTAAAGCGGCAATTGAGCAACTATTTTCGCAACTCACTTCAATAGTTAGGACTAGTCTATATTTGAAACGGTATTTTTGAAATACATGTAATCAAATGGGAAATGCGCCGTAACAAATTTACGGGGGGTTAGTGTCATTGTGACAAACCTATGATATATTATACAGCAAATCAGTTTGTTATGGGTTAAATCTTACCAAATTCAGAATGTATGTCACATCTTTAAACAGCAAAAAGCTGCTCTACTTATTTTCTTTAATATGAAACCAAGAGATTCATGTCGAAAAATTTTTAAAGAAAACAAATGATTAAAATGTAGAAATTAAAATTGTTAAATGTTACTCTAATATTATGAGTAAGGTTTGCTTGCTTGTTTGCGACAGTGATCTCAAAAACTGCTCCAACGATTTCCTTCAAATGTTCGAAATAACTAATTTCTAGGATAAAAATAAGTTCTACACAGGCCTGATTCCCAGGAAAAAACAAATAATGTAAAAAAATAAAATAAAAAAGTTAAAAAAATTAACATTGGGCTAATAGAGTTTCAAATCAAAACAAAAGAATTGTAACAGCTGTTCATAATCAACCAGGGAACTGTCAAAAGTAATACAGTACTCATGTTGTATATGATTTAACATGTGGTTTCCTAAGAGCAGAGAGTAAAAGATTTGAGTGAAGATTACATATATAGAGTAGTAAAATAAATCAAAGGGACATTGAGCTATAAATAACAACTGGAGTGACCTCGCAAATTTAGAAAAGAGGTAAATGAGTTATACAAATCTGATTATCAGTAGGGGGAAATGTTGAAATATTACTCCAAGTCATCTAAATAAACTGACTGGCCTTCCCCCGAGCAAAGCTCGGCCCCCAGGTGCTATGTTTAAAACATTAAATTTTGTCAAAAACAATCTATATTTGTTTCAAAATGTAAATGTAAACACATGCAGTTTAAACCTTCGAAAAAATAATATTATACCCATAAATTATCATAGAACAACTTTTTTCAAACAACAATTAATATGCAATGGAATAAAATTAATGAATAAAATTCCTGACAAGTTTACAAATTTACCTTCTGGAGAGTTTAAATCTTATCTTCTTGGAAAAAAGTTATTATATTGTGGATAATTTTTTTTAAGATCAGAATAACCAATGAAGAGTATGAAAAGAACATTTCAAATAAATCTAGTTTTAAGTAATAAGTTGTTTTTTTGATGTAAGATTTTGTCAAAGCAATACAATTTATTATTATTATTATTAAAATAAAAAATCTCTTGGGACTCCCCGCATTGGCCTTAAAAGGTTCAGTGTTTGCCTATTGTAGGCGATGATTGTTTTGTTCACGTGATAAAACATATTCGTCATCATCCTGGTGGTGTAATTGGGAGTCAAACCTACTTACTTTTGAATGGTTTAGTATACTTTACTAACAGATTAAGCCTTTTCCATGTAGGTAAGCACAATTATTATGAAACAAATTTCATCTTAAAATGTTCTCTAAACTAAAAGAGTTGTCTCCTACACATATTCGATAGATATCCTAGCTATATCTTCTATACGTATTATGCATACTTAATACTTTTAGATTTAAATATAACCTAAGAGAAGAAACGTTATGCATTTTTCCATCAGATTGTACCACGAGCTCCCTGATGGCCTAAAAGTACGAGTTTTCTATATACACCGTTGAGATAAAACTTAATAAAATGTGTTTATAACTGAGTAACTTTGCTCACCTTGGGTCGAGTGATAAAAGTAACTCTGACAAACTAATTTATCAGAGTAACACTGTCTAGTAAAAGGCTTTTTTATTTATCCTTTTGGAAATCCTTGATTTAAGGCATCGTAGTTGAAATTTAAAAGGTTTTCCCAAATTCGATGTAGTATTTGTTTGACATGTCGCGAATTAACGGTGACGTCGATCTAGTTCTTACCATCTAGTTCTCGCTGGAATTTTCTATTTTAATCTAAATATTATATTAACAACGCTAATTGTTAAATGTATGCAATCAAACGGGAAATCCAACTTGTCAATTTAGAATTTGTAACAAAACCCGAAAGATATAAAAATGTTAGTTATGATTCCTAGAGAATTTAAATTCATAAAATATGAGAAAATACTTTCGGGCTTCCTTTGGTCTTTAAAGCTTTAATAAATTATACGTTGCAGAGACTATTATTCGGCCAGTTAATTATTTATATATACAAAAAAATTTGGTATATACACAAAAAACTGTGGTTTTGGTTTTTATTTATTTATTCATGTTTGTATTTACATATTACCGGTGTAACTGAGATTTTCAGCCCTAGTAAGTATAGTAGTTTTAATACAATAATCGTAAATATTTTGTACTAGTAATGACTGGCCTGATTATTTATAACAAGTTTTATTAATAGTGGGGAGTATTTAATCATTTAATACAATTTTACCTAGCGTATGTTTATCCTTACTAAAACGTACTTTTAGTCTTCAGTGTGTTGCACAATAAACCATTATTTTTAGAGTTTATCATTATATATTTTTCATGTGTTAAGATTTTGAAATATTAAAAATTCTACACAGAAAATCCTGTGCATTTTTCAAACCTGAGTTCCTAAGTTTTTGCTTGGTCTTTATATTAATAACCACCGAATTTGCGAATTGTACACTGAAAAACTCAGAGTTTAATCGAGTCTGGGTTAAAATCTATTGGATTAGCAGTAACCAATTGTTGCTTGCTAGCAACCAGTGCCGCACGGTCATTAGTAACTAACTTAAGTTAGTCAAAGTATATACGGTTATTTGTAACCGAGTGGTTTGTTACTGCTAACTAATTTTTTATTTGACCTACTAATTCCGGTTAAACATAACATTACAGCATGATGAACACCAACGTAGTGTCCTCTGGGTTAATTTTTACTGAGTAGAAGAAGTAGTTGCCAATAACCCATGGATTTTTAATATTTGACCCTGTAATCGGTGAAAATTTAACTAACACATCGGCGGAAACTAACCTGTGGTAGTGTGCTAGTCGTTCGTAACCGTCTTAGCCAGGTTAGCAGTATGGTTAAATTACTTTTACGTTACTTTGTGATGTTGGCTACAACTGTGTCTCTGCAGAGAGATCAGATCAGAGCAAATGTGAGCGGCGAGTGCGTCGTAGAATACATGCAGTTCATAGGTTATAAGTTAAAACACCTCATGTCTCGTGTTTTTAACTTTTACTATGTTCTTCTTCAATCATTATGAAGATGTGAGGAGCCATCTGGGGTCTGGGCTCATGTATATTTCATCATTTGAAGGTATATAGATTATGGCCTTCTTAATTCTGTTGTTTCTGGTTAGGAATTCAACGTTTAATGTCGGTCTACTGAATATGGTTTTAGTTTAGATTTATTAATTCAGCTCTATTTGAAAATTAACTAAAATGCAGTAATTAAAATAAATATCAAAGAAGTTATTAAGAATGTTTTATCTTAGGTTAGGTTAAGTAGGTAGGCGAATTCCCCTTTAGGGCTAAGGTAGGGCATTCAATATCCCACTTTAGGGGCATTCTTAAAAACCTCATTAATAATTTTCTTTAACTATTTGTTAGCTAAATTTTCAATAGAGTTGGATTGATAAAACTAGATTGAAACCATAATCAGCAGACCAACATAAAATGTTGAATTCCTAATCTGAACACCACAATTAAGAGTCTTTTATCAACGTAAATTAAAATTATGAAATATATGAGCCAAGGTCCCAGATGGTCAGAAGATTCCACATATCTCCATGATCATCGAAGTAGAATATGGAAAAAGTTAAAACCACGAGGCGTGAGGTGTTCTAACTTTTAACCTAGCTGCTCAGTTAAAATGATCTACTTGCTGGGTTAAAGTGATTCTGCTGCTCGGTTGGAGTAACCCATTAACTTGGTTGGAGTAACCCGTTAGCTCAGTTAAAGTAACCCAGAAGATTAGTCAAAGTAACCTAGCTGCTAGGTTAAAACAACCAACTTGATCAGTTAAATCAACTAAATATCTGCTCGGTCATTTATGACCTACAGTACTTGGTCAATGATTTTACCTACTTAGTCGGTCATTATTAACCCATAACCACTGACCCATTTCACAGGGTTACTGGTAACCAACCAACTCGGTCGGTGCTACAGCTCAGTAAATATCAACCTTTTCCTTAGTTGAGACTAACCTTTAGGATTTTCAGTGTAGCCAATTTATAGAGGTCCTGCATGTACGATTGGGAAACCTAATAAACTTGTTTAAGCTCAAGATGAAATGTTGAATTGTAAATAATGTAAAATTAAAGTCTCTAGCAAATTGTTTCCATATAGTATTATTAGTAATTAGTAAGTTACTTAATTAAAGTTGTTTCTGTCTAACTTTGATTCTTGGGTAGTTGATGAATGTTAAATTTGTGTCAAATCCTAGGCGATCTTGCTCACAAAGTCGTCAAATCAACGTCTGTAAAAAATATCCTTACTAATATTATACAACTATCTACCAAGGCACCATTTAGGAATGAATTTAGTGGATATAACGATGGTGAGATGTACCATGTCGATTAGGATCCTCAGATTATATCCCATCCCCTTTTTGAAGTGGGCAGTTTGGAAGGTTTCTCACTCAGCAAAGGAAAAGGTTGATCGAAGCGGCATGTCCATAGACGTAATTTATACACCTGGAAAGCCATTGGTGTAATTAAAGAACGTTCTTAGGACACTCTAAGGCAAATACGTTCGTAAGATTGATTCTAACGTAGATTGTACACACTTCCCCAGCTCACTAAACTATTGTTTAAAATATATTAACTTATTTACTGTCTGCATTCTGCATCAGTACCGATCAGTATACAGTACACAACATTTCGTCTTCTTGGCAAACGTAAAATAGTATCAATAGTCAAACCTACTCTTGCAGTGATAGAAATGGGGATACAAAACAATTATTTAGTATATAACCACTTTTTCTACTTGAAGGTAAAACATATTTTAATTTTTTGTCAAGTTTTGAATGATTAGGCTGGGTATCGTAGAGGTTAGCCTGCTCGCTTCGTAATCTGAAGTTATCTAAATCAATGCTAAAAAAATCCTGAGAAATATTTTTTAAAACTTCGAAACTGGATCCAGCTGCCATTGGTCATTGAGCTATTAATTAATTATGCTATGTAAAATATCCTTTGGTCTTAGTCAGTAACAAAGCTATGCAAGGCATCTCACCCATTCTAATTCACTCATAATTCTTTCATATTTGCCTTGGAATACGTCATAGTTGCGTCGGCGTCTTATACAATGATTACGTTTTATTCTTGAGAAACACGGCTGCTTTGAAACTACTTGAAATTAAGCGTAAACATGTTCGTAGCGCTAAATCTCACTGGAACCGTTTATATCACGAATGTAAAGTTTTTACAAATAATCTTTGTATGATTTTAAATTTAAAAAGTATATCAAAATCCCTCTCTTCCAGGCATTGTAAACTAAAAGTAGCCAAATGAATTGACAGTAGACAGTAGTTACTTCAGTTAACTTGTAACTGTTTATTATTATACACCACACGACATAGTGCGGTTTCCTTGGATTCTCTTTCAAATTTGAAGTTCGATTCAATAACAGGAATACCTTACCTTTATACTGTGAACCGTGTCAAGATTAAAACTGCATTACTAATTTTGAAGGTATTTCGCAATTGATAAATAATATATATCTTCGCATATTTTCCTTTGATAAACAATATGGATATATATTTGTTGAATGCTTGCACAAATACTTTGCTTACAATTTCTCCCCCAAAAATCTACGGCGAGATATGTACACAATGTATGTAATTTTATGAACCTGTGTATACAATTCATACGTTCTATCGACATTTAATGCAAGTTAATAAATTATGAAACATTTACTGTTTTGTACTGCTATCAAAATGACTTTGGAATAGGAGGAAAATTTTAAGCCTCGGCGATAGAGGTTAAACTCCTCATCATTGGAAGCACCATAATACCCCCGTCGCAGAAAACCTGCATACTCAGCGAATTTCCAATGGAGATATAAATGTCTTAATACTACATAAAGTCACTTACCAAGTTTCATAAAAATATATTCACAAATAAGCAATATATACAATTTTAATTATTCCCCATAAGAATAACATGGGGCTGAGTACGCAGGTTTGCTGCTACAAGAGCCTTTGGCAAAAATTTTTTTTAGCAAATACCAATGCACCACAACTAGATGAAGCCGTATACCAAGTTTCATCAGTGTACGTTCATAAATAAGCGAGATTTAAAAATTTTCTTTTCCTCCATAAGAATAACATTAGACAACGTACTGTGTTTAGCACTTCCAATATCTCGGTAACCAACTGACGTAGAGGAATGATCATCAAAATACCAAATTGTGTGTTTTTTTAAGCTGAATACAATGGTAAAAACTAACATTCGACTATTTCCAAAATTATATGTAAAAACAAAAAAAAAACATGTTTGGGGTACAAAACCCCCCAAAAATACCCCTTCGGATAAAGCGATCTGGCTTGTTTTCGAACTTAAAGTCATAAATGTTGCTTTACACATTTATACCAAATTTCATCAAAATCGGATAATTTTTACGAGCGTTATCGTGCTCACGGTCACACACACATATATATATATATATACACTTTCGAACGAATGGTGTTTTTGGGGTCTGGGGACCTCAAAATGAAAAGTTATCATGGTCCCGGGCCTAGGTCATGCCATGCCGACTACGGTAATAGCTTCTTCCCTATAGGGGAAATTCGCTAAAATGAAAAAGTAAATTAAATGAGTTTTATATTTAGCAGCAACTGAACTTAGTGGTCAGGGACGTACACCATAAGCTTGTTATAGATACAAGTTAATGATATCATTTTCATTGACCAAGTTGGTATCTACTGGGAGATAAGAAGAAGACGATAACATCCCGTTCGTGAGCTGGCTTCTACGTAATTCAGAGTTAGCTTAGATTTGGCTCAATTTCAGTTTTCTTCGTGGTGATACATAAAATACAAATTATTTGTACCTCAACTCCTATCGAAACTCTTGAAGCTTAGTCAATGAATGATAGTTGCAGTTCAATGAGATAACACTTGAGGGTATTTGGTCACAACTCGAGTATAGGATTTATGTCTGCTGAGCGCCGAGATGATCATATTGAACTTTTATTTGGAGTATAGAAAAAACTTGTCAATATGTCCTTACTTACTTTGTAAATTTTATTTACAATGTGATTCAAAATTGGCTGTGCTATAGCAACAAAGATGTATACTTCTTTTTGGGAAATCCGGTATTATATTTTGAAAATTGTTATATTAACAACTAGCCTAACTTCCGCAGCACGCAGTGGTTAGGGTAGGTGAGATCGCCGTTTAAAATGTCTGGTATCTATGTTCATTGAAGAAATAATGGACTCTTAACGTGCACTCCTTACATTATTAACTTAAAACAACGGTTATTCAAAAATTACCCTTAGTCTGCTCAATGTCATCTTATCATTGATTGTTCATATATTGAATTGACCGCATGGTTCTAAAATAAAATAGCTAAAACGCTCATTTATGAAAATGTAGTTCGACTATGTGCGTGCTTCCATTTTTTTATTCTTAGGCTAAAGGGAAATGGGAAAATAGGTATATAAATTCAATTGTTTTAGGTTTTTATAACAAATATTTTATTTAATGTCGTAAAGGCTCTATAGGTCTACATTATACATAAATATACATGGAGTGGAAGTTGTAGGTGTATCTACATCAGTGCTCTGCCTAAGCCCCGCAACGTCTTTTGTTTGACAGCTCCAATTAAATTATAACAAATTCAAGAAATTATAATTTATTTGTTATTTTTTAGATATGTCGATTTAATAAAAAATCGCTCAATATTTATTGAGACATTCGAGTATGTAGTATTTATATAAATTATAATAATCAGGAGTAAAATAATTTTATCTACTTTTAAACAATAAACAATTGTAATAATTTAGTATTTAATAAATGGAATTCTAAAAAAATACTCGTCATTATAAGGAAATTGAAATTGTCAAATAAAAGAAGGAAATTTTGCGGTTTGTTTGGATAGATTTAAAAGCTTAAAGTAACATTTTTTCCTTGTAATTTCACTAATAAATAGAGAAATAATAAATAACTCGCCCAACTGACTAGTTTGCTTAAAAGTAAAACTGAACAAATCATATAGAAGACAGTTTATTTACTGCCTTATTTCCTTCCGATATACAATGAGTAGGCAAAAATATGAAGTACAGAACAGACAATCATCATTAACAATATATAGATTTTTTAGGCATTTATAGATATTAAAATACAAATTTGTCGGGCGAGTCCGTAATGGATAAGAAAGTCGTAAAGCTAATAAAACCATCAACAGTTTTAAGAAGTAGTGTTTGAGATAGCAAAATAAATATTATACAGCCCATTTGAAATAAATATTCAAGCGTAAAAAATAGTTTTAATTTCATTCGAACTTTATAGCTCACATTTACGTATCGCTGAAGATCATTGAGGTAGGTCGCAATCGCCTGAAGAAAAGGAAATAAATATGGGAAACATTACCGACTTGGTGACAAATACAGGCAAATTACAAAAAACAAACTGTTCTAAAAACCGCAAAATCCAAAGAAGTTCGTATCATGTAGACAAAACCTCAACAACAAAATTCACTAAACGGAATATATATCACATTTACATCAATATATTGCAACTCTGTACATATGGTTACACGGGACGCCAATATATCTCAACATGGCTTACGATGTATTTACTAATGTTTTATTTAAAAAGTTATCACAAAGAAGAGTTTAAATAACAAATAAATCACATCGATATTCATAAATAATAAGTTATTGTCCATCACGCATGCGGCTGCGGAGCGTACAGTGAGGCTATGGGATCGGTAGGCCTTCACCGGCCCGAGCGAACAAGCAGTCGCGTCGTTACAATCAAAATGTGTCGCACGAATCGGTCATTTACGTCACGAATACATGAATAAATAAACCACGAGGTTACTCGTGTCCTTGTGGGTTCGATTCGGTAAATCGAAGCTAAAACAATAATCGAATTACTCGATAATAAATACTCGCACACTGGATCGTTCACATCGCGACCACTGTGTCGTTACTGTTCGTTCCTCATCTGAGAGGCGAGCTGGTGCGGGGTCAAGCTCTCTCGGAGGGCTTCATCTCGGAGCCCGAGGACCCGGACGAGGACGCGGAGGACGCCCCCGTCGTCACGGCGAGGCCGAAGGGCGTCGTGGCGTTGCCGGCACCCGAGGAGGCGGCGGCGGCAGCGGCGACGACGGCCGCCACGGAGGACAGGTTCCCGGTAGACCCTGCGGCGAACTGCCGCGAGTAGCTCTCCAGGAGCGCGGGGTCCGAACTGGGTGCGGGCAGGTGGGGGTAGAAACTCCGGTAGAAGTCGTGGGGGTAACTCGGATGGTGTAGGGGGTGCAGCCCTCCTCGAGCCAGGGGCGAGACTAGTCTCCCTCGGTCGGGCTCCTTGCTTGCCATGTCCGCCAGACTCCAGATCTTGGTCTTGGCGGGCTGGGACGAGCCCGGCGCGGGTGGGAGGGCGGACGGGTGGTACGCCGGGTGCAGGAAGTGCTGCAGACACTCGGGAGACCCGGGCCGGGAGCCACTGTACTCGCTGCTGGGCGGCCGGTCGAGGAGTTGGTCCCGGCGGTCGCGGTCGCCGTCCTCGCTCTCGCCCGTGCCGGAGTCCTTGGAGTCTGCAACAACAGCGACACCGTTAACTAACAGTATACATACACTTTAACACATTTACCACTGAAAGTTGAAAGGATAATGTTATACAATGTAACGCAACTGACATAACATGATTGGCTGGGTAGAAAGTAGTAGTTGGCGTGCTCGCATCATCATCTGAAGTTCGCCATTTCGATCCTGGACAAAATCAGGAACATTTTGAAGGTTTGAAACTTGGACCCAACTGCTATTGGTTTCCGGGCTATTAATTATTGATCCTGGCGAAATAATCAGGCGGGCCAAGACAACAATAACAAGGCATCTCACTCATCCTACAATCATAATTAATTTATATTCACCTTTGCAACGGAAATACAAAATCCCATTAATAAACATACAAATGTTAGGGTTAGGAATGGCCCAAAATATTCTGTTTTCTTCACGGAATAAGCTGACGCAGGCTCTACAGTTCTTAAGTTGCCTATAATTTTTCATTATTTTGTTTACAGTTATTTATTTCACATAATTTGCTGCCTTACAAGATCGTAGCAGGATGATCTTTTATGTATACGTTTGATTCGGCATTTGTTTAATTAATATAACTCCAATACAAATTCCTAAATGCATTGTTAACCTAAATATTTAGGGGAAACGCATAATATACAGGCAACGCTGTGGTAGAACGAATGCATTTGCAAAAGCGTATTCAACGTAAAGGTAGAAATGAAAAAACTGTAAAACCCACAAGTGTCTACTAAAACTGAATCCGGCAGATGAAATGATATGGCAAATGATGACTCACAATCTGGCTTGCTGATTTATCACTTGTTTACATACATGGGGGCTCCTATAATGGTAATATATTTACATCGTGCGGTCAGAACGCGGGAAAGATGACAGGGTCCATAATCCGCCGTAATGGACTCGGAGACCACCGTAATGGTGATTTATACAACACCTACCGAATTGTGTCTATTCATCCGGGTCTGCGGAATCGCCCTCGATAAATATGTCGATAGGACATTTGGCTTAATGTTGTTTGGTGGTAGGGAATTACCAGTTTGATTTGTTTGACCAGCTGGAATATCGATGTTGATACTTAAAGTATTTCAAACATAATTTGACGGATGGTGATACCTACAATATTCTGATTATTGTTTGCTGTGCCGTTAAAGCTTTCCAACAAGGATTTATTGTCGGTGGGTCTGGCAGCATCAATTTTACACAGGAGTTTGTTATATAACGTAGGTGAGCGCTAAGAAAAGATTTTCCGATCTGACCCTAGGGTTTCGACTCCACGGGCCGTCAAATTTCCAATGTTATTCTTACGAATATTCAGTTTATTTTACCACTGAAAACCAACAAAATCAGTCGAAATAGTTGAAAATGTTAACTTCAGAATGCAGGACATACGTTGTTTGCTGGGTGAAACCGGGTTTGTTCAACGATTAATATTTAAATAGCTTTATCGTGTGCAAAATGACCTAATTTTAAAGCTGTGACAAACCCAAAATGGCCACAGCTTTTTCATACAATTCGCAATTATCGATGTAAGAAAAACTGTAAAGTGATTACAATTTAAATTGAGTATAACTCAAGCACAGTTTCTAACGGTGAAACAACATTGGAGGCTGCTACTAGTCAATTATTCAATCAAAGATCAATTCGCATCCGGTCCCAACCCAAGAGACAATTTACTTTCCATTAACCCCACGAAATAAATCCATCCTGATTGAATCCGGCCGGCAAAACATAAAAGTCAACAAACAACCGAGGAGCCAAGGGAAGAAAGAAAGACCACGGGCGATGTTATGCAAATATTGGGCCATCCGAGGTGTCAAATGCAAATCTATTTTAAGCCGTTGTTTATTTGTGTCCGATTCGAACAGCGAAAAGAGCGCGGCGTCTGAAACCAATCCAAAGCTACCTTGGTGTTGTTGTTGGAGAGAGGGATTGTCTGTTGCGGCGAACGATAATATTTGCGGCGATGACACGTGACTAGCGACTAGGTGGTGGACATTTGCATGGGACTTGATTACACCGGGGGATCATCCTTCCGGGCCGAGTCAACACGCGTGACGTCACGGGGGGAGTGTCAGTGGGAGATCGACAACGGATGGCACTCGGGATCTCGGGCGCAAGGGTGAGATGTGCGGTAATGTTGGGACCAAACAAACAATAGTATGATATGTATTCGAAAATGTAAAAAGTCTCATTGTATCCTTTAAAGATAGCAATGCAATCTTTAAAAACAAATTTAAAAATAACTTTGCTTCAGTTGTAGAAAATTAAAAAAAGAAAAAACTATAATAATGTTTTTAAATGCTACTTCACCAGCAATCACATTCTCGTAGTTTTAGAAACCAATAAAGATAAAACTATAAAACAAATTTTCGATGCTTTCAAATTTTTAACTTTGGGTTACACATAAACAACGTATAAAATATTTACTAGAGTGGAAAAAGACCTTATGTGCGTTTGCCAATACAACAGATATAACAAAATTCGATGAATATTTTATTAGATGATCTAGTACAGCAATGGATCTCTGTTTCAACGAATGTCCGATCCGGATTCACCGTTGAGTGTGTCGGCTGACCAGGGACAACACTTAAGTCATTACCGCACGCCCGTCTTTATTAGGGGTGAAATCGTAAAGTGCCGGAGTCTCACACTCGCTGGATCGGGTTTAACGCTTCAGTTAAACTAGGTTTACTTAACGCTGGTTTAAATGGAAGGAGATTACAATAACAACCAGTAAATTTAATTTTGTATTTAGATAATGAACTGTGTTCAATTAGTATTATTGTTTATTACTACATTTTGCTTTGATAGAATTGTATAAATTTCACAACCACGGTAAAATGTGATTTTCCATTTTTCGATGATCGCTGAAAAGTGGTTTTTGCACATTTTGAATCAAATATATCATACCGAAGAATATAAACTTTTGAAAAGTATCGTTTAAAATTGTTTCCAAAGCAATAAAATGTAATTATTGCAATGTAAAAACTTATAAAATTAGATCAAAACGAGAGTTAGAAAATTGAAACAAGTAGTTAGGAAACTTTTAAAATCGTCAACAATAAATTCCGTCAGAATCTACAGAGAATTCAAATGTTGTACCGCTGTAAAACTGTGACTGTCCTAGAGCACCATCCTGCGCAGAGTTTGTTGTTATCGGGGAAAATGGTAAAGGTTTCATTCTTAACGAAAAAAATTTCAATTTTATTATACATTATATTAAATAAATGTTGTATTTGTTCAAACCCAGGAGTCATTATGGTAGTGCTTTAGTGTTGATAATGATCTTTTAGGTCTAAATTAGGAGGGGTTTAATTTAGAAGATAATGCCACTCAACCCAAATATTACTGCCATAGCACATACATACATCCAACGTATGCTGGAACAGCGGGAAAATAATAATTTGCTCTGTAAACTAACGCCCTTATCTAATATCTAAACATCATCTCTAAAACATTAACACTTTCGCTGCGGGTGTCCCGGAATCGAAATATTGCTTAACATAGAAACATGTGAGATTTTCATGTTTAAACATGTCAAAGGCAACGAAAGTGATAACCAAAGAAGGGAGACAATGAGTGTGTGCATGATGTTGAGAGAGAAATGTAAAAATTTAGAGGAAAAGACCCACTCATTCTTATAATTTATATGGAAATGTGAGGTATAAACAACTTAAGAGCGGGTTCCAGTTATGAAACATTTCGAGTTTCTACTTGCTTCACCTACAAAGCCAATCTTAACTTATAAATTCATCCTCAGCCGATTATTTTAAATAGTTCACTTATGGCTCATTTTTAGAGCAAAATAATATTAACGATTTCAGTTAGCAGAATTTTAATATCAGTAATAATTACTACGATAGCAAAAATGGGAAATAGTGAATATTTGTGTCCATCATTAACGATTAACGATTATTAATAGTGATTTAACAATTCTACTCACGGAAACGCTAGGTACTTTTTGCTCTATAAAATAAACAATTTTGGGTGTTACGTAAAGGAGAACGAAATTTTAAGTTAACATTGGTCTTATGGGAGAAACAGGTAGAAACAAAAGATTAGAGCCACCTCTTAAACCGAAATCCTGTACACTTTCAGTTTCGCTATCAAAAAAGATATAAGGGGTTAAAGTGGACGCAGGCCCGCTCAGAGAAATGTCAGGCCCCTGGGCAAATGAGAGTACGGGTCCCCTTTACCCCTTCCTATAAATAAGGTTCAATATTTTGAATTATATATGGTGTGTGTTTATAGAGGTATGTTTGTTTCAATAGTCATTTTGTGTTTTTTTCTTTGGGCCTCGCTGATAACCAAGAGTATATTGCAGTTTTTAAAAATCAACCACCCGCCCAGTGCCCCCAAAGAGGCCAAAGAGTGCCCTGGGCACTTGCCCCCCTTCCCCCACCCTCTGAGCGGCCCTGAGTGGATGAGAACAAAATTTAAATAACAAAATAATTTACTAATGTACAAAATATGTTCTCCAGAATCTGCTGTTTACCACCTATCAACACATCTTACCGAGGTTATCTTTGTTGTCGGCGCTCTTCCTTCCCCCGGGTACTTCGTCATTGTTGTTATCCTCGTCTTCCACCCTGTTCCTGGGCTCCCACGTCATCTTGTTCTCCTTCTTGAGCCTCCGCCGCGCGTTTGCAAACCACGTCGACACCTGCGTCAGCGTCATCTTGGTGATGATGGCCAGCATGATCTTCTCGCCTTTGGTGGGGTACGGGTTCTTCTTGTGCTCGTTCAGCCACGCCTTCAGCGTCGATGTCGTCTCTCTCGTCGCGTTCTTCCGCCTGGCGCCGTTCAGGTCCATTCCGTACCTGGAAGAAAGAGATTTGATTACAAGAATCGATTAAGAAATTTGGGAAACTATACGATTCTGTGATAACTGCACTTTACAAATGGTTTCATCTGATAAAATTTGGAAATTGTTTAGTTAAAACCTTTAATTTATGTTCTATAGAGCAATATTTGATTTCTAAGGGGTGGTAAAGTCAATTGAAGTGCGGAGTTTAAACTGTACAGGTACGGTACTCAGTTCAATACCAACTGACTTTTATACCGTGTTTTTGAAGATACGTCCATGTCCATTCCTACAATACAATTATATCTCCCGATACTATATATATATATATGTGTGTGTGTGTGTGTGTGTGTGTGTGTACGAAAAAAAACGAAAAAAACGAAAGCAGTAGATACTACCGTCTGCCGTCCTCTTTCGTTACTATACGAAATTTAACTTTTATTGTGTGTTTAATAATTTGTCAGAAAGGTTAAGAGAAATAATGATCATATGTTTCCAGTCATGCTTATGTGAAATGAAATATACATTCCTAACTTAATAGTTACAAGTTAATTAACATTAAATTAACTGTGGAATACAATTGCTTGATGTTATACAATTTTATAACATTATTAGGTGCAATTTATCCCTCATATTTAAAAGAAATCGTTATAAAATGCTCCTCATATTTTACGGCATATGATGATTTACTTTCTTTTCCCATCTGCAACTACGACTGCCAACGATTATTCTTCATCCCGTGCGATTGGTTCAGCACATCATATTCCTCTCTTAAACAGACTTCAATCCGATTTGATTGCGTTTATTGAGGAAGCACCCTTCGCGCATAATATGAGGAAAAAATGAATCGCCCTTCGAGCAACCCCTCACACCGAATCCGCCATTATTGCCGGGGTGCCCTAGCTTGAAATACGTTAATCCCCTCCCCTCCCATCCCCTCCCCTGGCACTGATGCTGCTGACTTCACTCGATTCGAATTAAATTCTTTCCTTTCTTCAGCATTCCTGATCGTATCGTCTCGTCATGCTTTGTATAACTTTTAATTTGATTTGACACGGATTCGTTCCTGAAAATAAATTGTGTTCGAGTATTACTACTGAATCGAATTTGGATTTATCGCTCTCCATTTTGCCTCGTGAATATAATGGAAGTGTTCGTAGGGAATTCGATTTACCTGTCACCTTTGAAATCGAGTGTTGTTGATGTAATTATGCAAGCAACTAATAAAAATATTTTATATTTACATTTAGAAAAGTAATTTTACTTTTGATTTTAATGAATAATATGTCAAAAACAAGTTTTTTTAGAATAGACGTTTTATGTACGTTTCTTAAAAAAGGAACGAAAATAAAGCAAGTGTTTTATACCCACAGTTTCCCCAACAAAATAAATGTTAATCATTGATCAGAACTATATTCAATGAATAAAAGAACTGAGGGAATACATTTAATCATATGCCAGTTAAATGTTTTACTGTCAGAATAAACCGGGTTACAAAAAGGAATAAATTTGGAAATACGTTTTTTCCCGATAAACATATTCGTCAGTGTAGTGACACGGCGAACAGCGGGATATTTTGATTCCGCTGACACTTAAGTGTTTACTGTCGGGGTAGAGTCGTTGCCAAAACGAATAAATTCCCAAATAAGTGACGGCCCAAATGTGATGAACGATAAACCGCTCTATCAACGCGATAAAGTAACAATCGTTTTTAACCCGAATATTCGTGTCGCGGTGGAAAGGTTGTCGGTATTTTTACCAGGGCTTACCGCCTAAATGATTGTGAATCGAAATTAAACGGGGAGATAATCCGGCCATCGCGTCCGGCGGATTTGGCCGTTTGATAAAATAACAAATACGGACCGGCCGGATCGCGCGAATCCAATCTGTAGAGATAGGATCGACAAGCGGCCCGGTGTCACCGACGCGCGACCATTAATCCTAAATAATTAATAATATCAGCGTGGTCGCACCTGCAGTTAAAATTTGCATCGGCTTGTCAACCGCGCGCGGCTTCGGAAAGTTCGGTAGCGGGGGTTCGCAGCCGAGGTGATGTTGCTATGGGGATGTAACCACCCTCCCCCCTCCCCGACATAGGGCTGACCCCGTGTCAAGCTCTACTTGCTACTTGGCCCGCAGATAACTTGTTCTCCTTTTAAAATATGCTCACAAATTCCCTTCCCGGATTCT
Source organism: Allygus modestus (assembly GCA_963675035.1). Classification (NCBI taxonomy): domain Eukaryota; kingdom Metazoa; phylum Arthropoda; class Insecta; order Hemiptera; family Cicadellidae; genus Allygus; species Allygus modestus. The sequence goes on along the minus strand of OY776114.1, from coordinate 70,372,145 downwards.
TTGTTTTCACGACGTAGCGCTTTGTCCGGAGCTTAAGGCCGCCCGAAACCGTCCCAGACCATAAAAGACCTTAAGCTTTCCACTGTAAAGTGCAAACTTTTATTTCCCGCGATATTGTTTTTCGGATCGGAATAACACCTTTTGTTTACAAAGAACACAGGTGCGCGAAGCGGTAATACTCGATTGTGGTGAACATTACAAAAGCGCAAACACTCTTTTATTACACGGTATTCGAGAAAATTATGTGTTCTCTGTGCGAGAGTGCGTCGTTAAACCACAGTTGTTCTACGTTCATTTCAACTCTCATTAATAAAGATAAAATCTAAGCATGAACATTATAAATACCGTCCACATTCTTTCTAAGAATCAACGATGTTCATTACAATTAACCAAGTGCTTTTTAGAAGACATTAATTAATGTTTTAATTATATTTATATATTTAATTTTAGTTTTAAATAGTCAGGAGGGTTTTTTTATGTTTTTTTATTAAAGGAATAATATACAAGTATACTATCTTAATATATATTGTAAGATAAAATTTGCATTATAGATACGTATACTCGCCAATTTAAAGTTAATATGAGCAAAAGCGATTGGATATTTCTTTATTATTATTATTTTGTTTTACTGTAGGATAGTTTCTTGTCCTGCTGTTTTAAAGATTTAGGAATAACTCTTTGTAAACAGTCATCAAAATAACGAGCATCTTAATTTGATATTTCTAGGGAGCTAATTTACTGTGATTTACTGTGAATTTACCGTGTTCTAGGTAGCTAATGAAACCTGTATTGCATGTTGACGATGCCAATGCAATGTATTTGTTTATGGCAAGTAAAAATCTTGAATCTTGACTGTGGGACGACACTTTTTGTCCACGCCAGTACGTGGTTGTTTAATTACGAATAATCATCGATTTGAAGGGAATCCGTTCAAACCCATATAATATTGTGGAAACCCCGAGAATCGAACTCGAGACCCCCTTAAACCAATTGGTAATACACAACGTACTGAGCTAGCAAGATGCCTAAAAGTTAAGGCGAAATACTGGATCAAACATCAAACACATTTGAAAGAAGCAATTTTAAGCAATATAAACAAACTCAAAACAATTTAAATTACAATAAAAGCCAAACGCATTTTTCCATTATACACCGACCACAAAATAAAACCTATTCAATTACAACAGCAGAGAATGGGCGACAGAAAAACGCAACCTCTAAATCTTTATTGGTAAAAACAGCGGTACCGACCAATTGAAACAATAACGGTATGTTTAACTGTTTCGGTGGTTGAAAACACCCCGCTAACTGCTATATATCAGCGGTCGCCACACCGCACCGGCCTTATGGCGACCGCATATAGCTCAGTGCGTCATACCGTCACAATCCGCCGATATAGCGGGTGTTCATTAATTATCGAAAATTGATCAACAAACCGACGCACGCCGCATAAATAAAGGGATAATCCCGACAACACCATCATGGAACCGATGATGAGATAATCCCTATTATTTTATCGCGGGTTTTAAGTGACTGGATTCGTCGACTAGTGCGATCTGTAATTGAATTCATTAAACTGTCATATCTGTTACAAACTATGAGTTCGGTAATTGTTAATTGTTTGATTTATAAATGGCTTTAGCTCTCGGGCTGATTACGCTTTCAGGGTTACAATGTCAAGTTAATTTTATCATCGAGCATTTCCTCGCATTAACGGCAAAGCGCTTATTATAATTCGATTTAGTTAATTATGATAAAAGGGTGGGTGTGAATAGTGTTTTTAAAACTATTTGTATATCCTATTTTGTGCTGCCATTCTGTCAACGGGCGGATTAAATGATTGGATTTGTTTGATGGGTTTTATTGCGACATGCAAATTGATCTGTGATATTATAATTGAATTGTTTTTAAATATTATAATTGCGATGTACGTCGCAGTGCGGGTTTATATTTTACTAAGGAACTCCTATAGGGAAATGTTCTCTTTGGAGGTCTGGTAACATTCCTTTTCTGCTCTTGGTAAGAAAGTTTTTTAACTCAGGTGTTGAAATGAATAAAAAAGGGGGCAGTTTAATTTCTATTTGGCTGGTAAAAGTATGATAGACCAGAAAAAGAACAATCTAAAATGAACGGGCATGATTTTTAATCGTCTATTTCTAACTGGTAATTGTAATTTGTAATCGTATTTGTAATAGTATTATCTATCGGTTAAGACCAGGTTTCGTAAAGGTTAATACAGTAAGTAAAAGACGAAGATATACAATATTATTTATTCTTTGATACAGAAATAAGTTTTGTAATATTTTGTAATCTTGAGCTCTCAACAATGTTGAAACCTTTTACAAAAATAATTTATTTTTATTGCACTTAAAATGGAAATACAGTAAGAAAATTACTGAAAAAAACGCTCCATTTTTAACTGGGCGCAATAACATACAATATTACTTCCGAAATATATTCGGAAAAGTGCTAATTATTTCGTTAAGTATTCAACATTATTCAACAGATACATGAATAACAAAAAATAAGAACCAACGGTAAAAAACAAGGAATTATAAAAATAAAACTAGCGTAACCTAATGAGTCATAATTTGTATAAACTAATTTAACGTGACATTTACAAGATTTGCACTGATGACTCCACTTTACGTTCCGCCCAGGTAACATTTCTGTTTCATTAGTCCTAGATAATGTCAACCTTACACCGTCCTTCAGGCGCCAATCGGCAACACGGCTTAGTCAATCGCAACCTGACATTAATGAAGCTTATTACCACTTTATCCGAGTTCTTCATAAGGAAAAGCGAGTCCAAGGAGATAACTGAAGTTTAAAGGCTGCCTTAGCTCGTCGATTAGGGTATTTAAAAATTGACGGGTTTAACGGGAGCGGGTAATTGAGCAGCCCCTCTGTTAACCTATTAGCTATTGACGCCAACTTCGCCCTCGACTCACTTTCATTAAATTTTCATCCCCAAGGAATTCTCCTCGCCCACCCCCTCATTTAGCGGGAAAGAATTTTAATGCGTCGCTTTATTATAACACAGTCGTAATACGCTTAAGACTTTATTGCTTCATTGTGGCAACAGAATAACTGCAGTTTTGTGGATGAAGTGTAAAAATGTTTTCAAGAGGGGGTTGTATTTCAACTGCGTTTTAAGGGTTAAACGCTCTAAACAAATTATTTTATAAATTAACTCTAAATAAAATTTGTTTAGAGTTCCTTAGTTTCAAAATTTAGTAAATTGCTAATACATTTATTGCTTTAAATAGAATAGAGACTACTTGCTAAAAAAAGTTGGAGTAATATTTCTGAAAAAAACATTTGCTTGAATAATAAATAAATTTAAATTAAAATTAAATTAAAAGATTTTTATAAAATTAAAATTGTTATATTAACATTTTAGCGAATTTCCCCTATAGGGAAGAAGCTATTAACGTAGGTGGCATGGTAAGACCTAGGCCCGGGACCATGATAACTTTTCGTTTTGAGGCCCCCACATGCCAAAAACACCATTCGTTAAAATTCATATATATATGTATATGTATATATGATATATATGTGTCCGAAGGCACGATAACTTTATTAAAAATGGTCCGATAACGTTAGATGAAATTTGGTATAAACGTGTAAGGCAGCATCTATTGTCATGAGTTCGAGAACCAGACAGGTCGCTCTGCTTTAAGGGGGGTTTTGTACCCCAAAATTGTTTTTAACTTTTTACATATAATTCTTTTTAAACACAAATTTTGGTTTACAGCATTAAATTCAGCTCAAAAAACAAACAATTTGGTATTTTGATCATCGCTCTACGTCAGTCGGTTACCGAGATATTGAGAGTGCTAAACACAGTACGTTGTCCAATGTTAACCTTATGGACAATAAGTAAAATTGTATATTTCGCTTATTAATGACCATATATTGATGAAACTTGGTATGTGGCTTTATATGGTTGGGTTGTATGCTATTTGCATACAAAACTCATTTTTTTGTGGTCCCCATGGTAGCAAACCTGCGTACTCAGCAGCTATAATGTTATTCTTATGGAGAATAATAAACATGTGATATCTTGCTTGTTTATGAACATAAATTGATAATACTCCCGTCACAGCAAACCTGCATACTCAGCAAATTTCCAATGAATATATAACATAACACATTAAAACACTTAACAGGATTCATAAGAAATGTATTCACAAACAAGCGATATTTAAAATATTAATTATTCTCCATAAGAATAACATTGGGAATGAGTACGCAGGTTTGCTGCAACAAGGCACAACAAATAATGGGTTTTTATGCAAATACCAATAGAACTCATCTTAGTGAAGTCACATACCAAGTTTCATCCATATACATTCATAAATAAGCGATGTATAACATTTTAAGTATTTTCCATAAGAATAACATGGGGACCAAGTACCTAGGTTTGCTGCTCCAGGAACCATAGGCGAAAAATTTTTTTTGTGCAAACAACAATAAACCACAACTAGATCAAGCCATATACCAAATTTTGCCAGTTTATGTTGATAAATAAGCGAGATATACATTTTTTTCTTTTTCTCTATAAGAATAACATTAGACAACGTGTTTAGCACTTTCAATATCTTGGTAACCAATTGACGTAGAGCAATGATCAAAATACCAAATTGTTTGTTTTTTTAAACTGAATTCAATGGTATAAATTAAAATTTGATTTAAATTAAAATTACATGTGAAAACCCAAAAAAAAAATTTTGGGGTACAAAACCCCCCAAAACCCCCCTTCGGATGGTGCGATTCATCTGGTTTTCGAACTCGTTCAAATAAATGGTACTTTACACATTTGTACCAAATTTCATTAAGATCGGACCTTTTTTACGAGAGTTATCGTGCTTACGGACATATATAAAAATTTGAACGAATGGTGTTTTTGGCATCTGGGGACCTCAAAATGAAAAGTTATCATGGGCTCGGGCTTAAGTCTTACCATGAGACCTACGGTAATAGCTTCTTCCCTATAGGGGAAATTCGCTAAAACTTGGTATGTTGCTTCATCTGGAGGTGATCCATTGGTATTTCAGATTTTGTGGCCCTAGATGCAACAAACCTACATACTCAGTCATATTTTTTTTTATTATGGTGAATAAATAAAACGTCACATCTCGCTTATTTATTAATATGCTTTGATTAAAGTTGGGAAGTGGCTTCATGACTTAGTGAAGTATCATCTGAAATTCGCTGAGTATGCAGGTTTGCTGCAACGGGGGTATTTTATTTTTTAACATTCATACGAACCGATACTGAATCCTCATTACTCTATGTAAATGCCACAATAAACAGCGATTTAAACTGTAGTATTGCTTAGCTATTAACAAAAATATAATACAGTGTTATAATATCATCATTAAAACAGCGAATGCCGGTTCAGATCTGTATCACATTACGAGAGAAAGTGAGAAAACAAAATACCCCCGTCGCAGCAAACCTGTGTACTCAGCAAATTTCCAATGCATAATATATGTGTTAATACCACATAAAGCCGCATACCAAGTTTCATAAAACTATATTCACATATAAGCGATTTTAATTATTCTCCATAAGAATAAGATTGGTAATGAGTACGTAGGTTTGGTGAAACAAGGAACACAAACAATTGGATTTTATGCAAATATAAATAGAATTTAACTAGGCGAAGCCACATACCAAGTTTCATCAATATTCAATCATAAATAAGCGCTATATAACATTTTAGTTATTCTCCATAAGAATAACATGGGAGCTGAGTAAGCAAGTTTGCTTTAACAAGGAAAAAATGGGTTTTTCCCATTATCAATATAACTCAACCAAGCGAAGCTACATACCAAGTTTTATTAATTTATGTTCATAATTAAAGGAGTCATTACGTTTTACATATTCTTCATAAGAATAACATGGGGGCCGAGTACGCAGGTTTGCTGCTACGGGAATAATCAACAAAAATCATTTTGTTGTGCAAATATCAATATACTAGTACTAGTTGAAGCCACATACCAAGTTTCATCAACATACATTCGTAAATAATCGAGATATCAAATTTGATTTATTCTCCATAAGGATAACATTGGACAACGTACTGTGTTAAGCACTTTGAATATCTCTGCAACAGTTGGGCGTAGAATCACAATTTAACCAAAAAATGATTTTTTGTGGAACTGAATAGATTGGTAAAAGCAAATGTGAAGTTTACACTAAAATTAACTGAGGAAAAACCAAAAACCTTTTTCCTATAACTTTAACATGGGAGATTTTATGAGTAGGTTATTGGATTTTCTTCGCAACCACTTAACCTAGGTTAATAATTCAAAATACTATATTATTTGTTTTTTAAGCTCTATAACATGGTCAAAACCAAAATTATTTTTTTATTTTATGGTAAAAAATGCAAAAAACTACATTTTTGGAAAATTTAAAACCCCACTTCCCATGGTCCGATTTTCCTGGGTTTCGAACTTAAAGTCATGAATGTCATTTTACACATAATATGAGCCAAATTTCATCGAAATCGGACTTTTTTACTCAAGTTATCGCATTCGCGGACACATATATATAGATAGATATATATATATAAATTTGATCGAATAGTGTTTTTGGCATCTGGGGACCTCAAAAAAAGTTATCATGGTCTCGGGGCTTAAGTCTTACAATGAGACCTACGGTAATAGCTTCTTCCCTATAAGGGAAATTCGCTAAAATTAGTGGAGAAATGTAGCGAATTCCAAAATGTTCCCAAAGTGGGGAACTGAGGGTAAGTTTCAGTACCATTAGTAAGGAATCACTAAAATTGTTCTAGTAACAGTGTAAGGCCTCACGAATTTTTTTCGAAATAGTGTTTTGATTACTGTATATCGGAAATTATTCATCTGTATTTTTATAAATATTTTTGAGTATATTCATAAATACAATTTTGAATTTGTAGGATTCACGGTGAATCTAGTAAGTTGAAAAAATCGATCAACTAAAAAATATATTACATTAAGACTTTGAGAAAGTCATTTGCTGTACCGCACCACGTGTGGAAACCATGCAGGTTACAAAAATGAACGAAATATAACGTGGAATGCCTTCCGTAGGCCTAAATCTCCGAATACGTATGGCTTCAAGCGTCACTATACTAATCCGTACCATGTTTCCCTGTGAGTGCACCCACAACTAGTACGTACAAGGTAAGAGATCATAAAAAATAGTATTCTCAAAATTGGCCAAATGAATAATTAATTGAATAATGTATGAAATAAATGTTTTAACTTAACCAAACCATATTTATGTGCCCGATATTCCCCGTTTTTATTTATGATACAAGTAACAATTTGCGTGAAAAATCCGAGACTTCAATTCTCTTTTAAAAACGCTTTTATTAAAACGTATTTTATTGTTTTAAAATAGTAAAAAGTAAAAGAGTATAAGATCAAAAACTTTATGAAAAAAACTAGCAAACAAGTTTAAGTTTTGACTTTTATACACAAACTTATACACAAGCAGGTATTTTGGTAGCGCGTTATCTGAAAATGAACTGGGTTTGTTTTTGTTGTGTCAATTTAAAGAGGTCAAGGTGTATTTTACATTAATTACCTTATAATTTACATTCGTTTTAAGGGTTCTGGACCCTCAGGCCTACATTGTTCCAACATAAATCTTATAGAAGAATAAAAATCAATTTTATCTTACATACTCAACAGCTGTCGACACATTAACAAACCCAGCACGCCAGCAAGAATATATGTTGAAGACGTGGTATCAATTACTAAAATGACGAACACAGTGAGTATAATACGTTATGAGGGGTTATGCAAGTTCAGAAGCGTTAGAAGAACATGTGCTCGAGGTTTAGCAGCAGGTCCTATATCAAGAATTAAGAATCAAGAATATTTATTGTCGTAAAGTTTACAGCATGGACAAAAGTCAGAAAACTCTATTGACTTTACAGCATGGATCATAATAAAACAAATACAACACTTTTACAGGAAACCCGTAAAAATAAATATTCTTACATGATCATTAAATATAAAATTCCTATTGATGTGAGCAAAATACTCCTGGACACTGTAGCCACACTAAACGATCTCAACCCTCTCCTGAATCTAATTTTATCTGTCTATTTTTTATGGATAATGGTAAGGAGTTGAAAAGTTTGACTATATTGTAAAATGACTGCTTTTCAAAAAATGTGGTGTTGTGTTTGGGTACAGTTAGGGTGAAGGAATGTCTGTAACAACGACTATTTCGAAGATGGAAAATATGTTTGTTCTTAATGTAAAATTAAAGGCACTCATAAATATACAAGCACCTGAAAGTAAACAAATTGTTCCCAGCGAAAAGACACCTCTGCATGTATCAGTTCGCTTCATCCCAAAAAAAGTCTGATTGTTTTCTTTTGGAGAAGAAAAAGGGCTTTCGTTTTCGAAGACTGGGCACCCCATATCACCACTCCATAACTGATATGAGGATAAAGCCTCCCGAAATACGCTGCCGGCATAACCTTGGTATTACAAATAAACGGTATCAGGAAACTGACACATACTTTCTCCCTTTTAGCCCAACTTTAATGAATAAATTACTTTTTATTTACTAAATATAGAATACAAAACATGGTCGAATGTACAGAAAATCTTGTAAACAAGTTGTTTTAAAAAAACATCCACCCAAATCCCTGCTTTGGAGGCACTACAGAATCCATTGCTACACTCGTGGTTTTAAGAGGGGAAATGCCCCCTATTCCCCCCCCGGGTTATTAAGGGGCAACATATTTCGAATTAACTCTGTTGGTCGATGCTAAATTGACAAGCATATCATGTTTGAATGAAATTGATCAGTAAATAAGACAGAAATAGTAATTTTTGTATTCCCCATAAGAATAACATTGGACAACGTACTGCGTTTACCGCTAAATGAAAATTTCAATTTTCTCCGAAACCAGCAATCGTAGAACAGTAATTCAAAATACTAAATTATTTAGTTTTTAGAGCTCTTTTTAATGGTTAATAGTAATATTTTTTAATATTTATGTTTTTTTATGAAAAATCCAAAAAACAGAATTTTCGATCTTTTAAGTCCTGTAATTTCTGAACCCGCATTTTTCCAGAAATACGGGTGGTGTCATTTTGTTGGAAACCTAAAGTTCTACAAACCACGAAAGTTTAATCAAAATCGTTAGAGCCGTTTTTGAGAAATTTTGATTTTTCATGTTTTTTGGCGGTTTTTGGGGGATAATTACCCTTAAAAATCAAAAATTCAAAAAAATGAAAAAAACGCCTGGAGATATCGTGGATTAGTACCTACATACCAAATTTCATCAAAATCGGTCCATAGGTTAGGGCTCTAGCTCTGTACACATCCACACAGACACACACACACACACACACACACACACACACACACACACACACACACACGGACACACACACACACACACAGACAGACATCACGTAAAAACCACTTTTTTGGGTTCAGGGAGCACCAAAACGAATATTTCCACTAACAACTCAAATTCGAAAATTCTGACGAAAACAATACTTTCTCCATATACTACGTATAAGGGGGAGAAAGTAAAAATGGACAATCTACAAATAATAATTATACAGCTATTTACCTTCCGGGATACCTTGGCGATATGTTCAGAAAAATCAAGACGATGATCAACAATCAAACCCAAAAAACTTGAGTGTTGGCAAGACTGAATTTAATTTTCACCTGGAAGCAAATAAATAAGAGTTTCGCAGATTAAATTTCGAAATTTGAAGTCAATAAAATTGGTTTTCTCAATATTTACACACAAATTATTCTCAATCATCCACTGAAGAAGAAAGTTACTCTGATTAAATGACTCAATCTCAAGATTTCACGAGAACAGTTTCTTAAACTTAAAGAAGTGTCCAATGCTAATAAACAGGCGCGGATACAGGGGGGAGGTCATGGGGGTCATGACCCCCCCCCACCAAAAAAACCCTCAGAACTTCACGTATTTTACCCATTTTTCACCGTAAAGGTTATTGTATTTTGACAATTTAGATATTTTTATTTACTTAGATATTTATTTAGATATTTTTTATTTTACTCATGCCCCCCCCTAAAACGATAGTCTGTGTCCGCCCCTGCTAATAAACTAGTACCATAGATTAAGAATACCACAAGGAGTATGTTTAATCTTTGCCAGTACTTTATTAGTGTGTCAAAACACACAATCTGAATAATAAATGTTGCCAACTTATTCAAAATTCCTACAGTTGGAACTGTATTGACAGTGACGAACAAATAATAGTCACCGTGATCATATTTGAACACTCATCAAGTTGGTCCAATCATCAAGTGTTATTGTCAGCAGTGTTTTCTCGAAATTCGATTATTAGAAGATCACATTTCCGATCCACACGACATCAAATCTCAATGGGGTGCTTATTATAGATGACTCTTCATTTCATAATGTGTACGAGGAAAAATAAAAGAGCCATAAGGCCAACATAACTTTCAAATCCCTTCCCTCCTCAACATATTAGTTGAAATTATTGATTCATAGCTAATTTTAAAGAGGAAAAAATGCCTAGCGATAAAAAATAATAATTCAATAAAATTCAAAAATATTCACAATATTTGACATTTATAGGGAATTTCCCTTATAGGGAAGAAGCTTGTAGGTCTCATGGTAAGACTTAAGCCCGAGACCATGATAACTTTTCGTTTTGAGGCCCCCAGATGCCAAAAACACCATTTGTTCAAATTCATATACATGTATATAAACTATAGGTATATATATGTGTCCGTAGGCACGATAACTTTCGTAAAAATAATCCGATCATGATGAAATTTGGTACAAACGTGTAAGGCAGGGATCTATTTTCATGAGTTCGAGCACCAGACAGGTCGCTCTATTTTAAAGGGGGTTTTCGGGGGGTTTTGCACCCCAAAAATGGGTTTTTTGAAAGTTTTACATGTAATTATTTTTAAACCCAAACGTTTGTTTAGGATATTAAATTTAGCTTAAAAAAACAATTTTGTATTTGATCATCGCTCTACGTTAATTGGTTACCGAGATATTAAAAGTGCTAAACAAAGTACGTTGTCCAATGTTAATCTTATGGAGAATAAGTAAAATTTTATATCTCGCTTATTAATAAATAAATAAATTATCCATTGGGGAGTTCGGGATTTGAAAGTTAACATCGGTATTATGAAAGAAGCAGGTGGCCTGAGTCCCTCGTTACTTTAAATGTTCCGTATTCTAGTCCATACCACAGTTCTGATATACGGCGACGTATGTACTGATATTATGTTTTCGTACCCTGTCGGAGCTTGTTACCTAAGTTCTCCTTATCATAGTTCGCGGACAGGCTGTTCGTCCAGGTCGACAAATCTCACCATCGTGTTCTCCGAGTCGCCGATCACAAGGGATTTATGACTGTTCATGCCTCGCCGATGTCCTGTATATGCAGGATTTATACCCGAGACTTTCCTCCGACGTAGGCGGTACACGGGTTTGCTCGGTACAACTTGAGAATCCAATAAATATCCAGTTATTAACACACTTTACAATTACAAATTCAACATGTTCTGGTCGTGTCGATAAGTGCGAACATGTCTGGTATGATAAATGTCTTTGAAAGGGAAAAACAAAGGTTTCCCCCTAGTTTGTATTTAAATTTATACAGTTTTTAAAATTACTTCCTATTCCAGGCTGATTAATTCCTTTGGGTAAACAGAAACATTACATTAATCGTAAACAAATATTAACCTAGTTTAAACATTTTCAATTACTTATTTGAACAACGGATAAAAAATGTTTAGTTTTATTTGTTACTTAGATTTTAGTTGTTGTTTAAATGTTTTTGTCAACACAAATATATAGTTGCGATTTACACTCGCATTTCTTATGTACGGAATTTTGTTTCTCACAAGACGGGTTATATTATAGTACTCGCTTATAATAGCTAATACCAAAGATGGATTTATGGTTGTTTCCTAATTCATAATAATGGCAAAATATATCTTTGTACTTCGCCACAGCATTTTTATTTACTTATATTATTATTGTTTATGGTTATTATGTTAAGATGTGGTTACATTATTTAAACTTATTTAGTTTTTCATCACTGCCAGTGCAAATAATACAAATTGTAGTCCAAAAGGAATATTTCGATTTAAAATAAAAACCTGATCTTCAGCCTAGGACAACTTCATTAAAACATTATTCATAACCACCTACGATTCAGAAAATGTTATATTTCTTTTCTTACAAACATTTCACTGCAAAAACAGTCCCTCCCTCATCTCCAAACGTTGTTGCCAGGACTGCTGCTTCCACTTGGCACTAACGAATGTATTCGTTCCATTTGGCATTTGTAGTATCAAAGACTGGATAATTATCACTTTTAACAATATTACGACATAAGTGCGGTATTGTTTAATTGCAATCCTTACACTATTTTCTTTATTTGTTCGTAGATTACTTTTATATGTAAACATCTATTTATTGCTAAATCTTTTATTTGTCTGTATAAAGTCTACTTGCGTTATAAAGCTAAAGAAGCACCATAACAAAATGAATGTGCGACCGTGTATGCCTCCTTGCACTGGTTACCTACTTGAACATCAATGCCGCCTGAGGGATTTCAGCATCTTGCGGGTCTACGAAATTAACATTTTTCATAAAAAACGACTTGGAGATCACCACTACCTTTAAGAAAATCAGTTACTTATGCATTCTCCTCTTGAAAATCAAAATACGTTTCGTGACCCCTTATTCTACCAACCCGTAACCCGCTCACCGCGATGGCGGCGGGTCAAAATACACGAGGTAACGAGGACTTATTAAATTTCAAACGGCGCTGCGCCGCGCCCGGATAATTAATAGCCCGGGAGAATAGTTTGATCAATTAATAGGAACGACGGGTCACGACGGGCTTGTCGCGGCTCTGAATGGCGCCAGTGACGGCCGATCGCGCCGCAGCGCCGCCGAGATAAAAACAAAACAAAATGGCGTCAGGGAGAAAAAACGGGCGAGAGTACACGGTGGGAGGATCGGGCAGGACAAAGCTCTAGGATTACCGCCGCGTGTCGCATCCCGTCGTTTTATGAAATCGTTATTTCTAACTCGCCGTGTCGGCGGCGTTTATCTGAGATCTAGCGCCACGCCGCCGCGCCGGACAGTGGACACCCGTCAGTTACGGTGATTTAGGGTCCTCCGGGATTTTGAAACGAACGCTGAAGGAGTTGTGGAAGTATTGGGTGATTGACGGATGGATCTATAAACTTTGGGAAGCGCATTGAATCAACGGCCGAGATACACGCTCCACTCCTATTCAATAGTTACGCGTAGGGCTAAGGGAATAGGTAAGAGAGGGCCTGACAACTTCTGCAACGCTCCTTTTCCCTAACACGCGGCGTTGCAGATTTTACTGTAGGTTAGACCGAAGCCTTAAAGTTATGTATGGTACAGGATTTTCTGTGCCAAAATACATGTTATTATTTCACGCACCGGAACGGGATAGCGAAATAATTATACTATATGTGTTTGTAAGTGTATGTTTCACCACCTATAACCACCAAGGTATGGAGTGCAGGTTGTAGGGTCCAGGACCAGCGAGAGTAGCTATTGGCTGGCCCTGGTAGGGACTGCAATCTACATAAAGCCTCGCATGGGCAATTATGTTTAATAAAATTCCACCATGGTAACACAAATTAAAAGTCAGTGAGCTTACGAAACGCTGGTAGAATAAAAAGTATTAATTTATATAATATGAAATAAATTTATTTTTGCCCAATAAAACATAATCAGTTTGTAATATTATATTGTAGAACAAAGTTTTGCGAATGCCCAATGATTGGTCATTGGTCAATTAGGATATTTGAGGATATTGTAGTTGAACTATGATGACGACAATATTGTAGCTAATTATCAATAAGGAAGCGCGTGTCATGAGCGTTAACGTTAGTTAGGACAAACCCAAGGTTGGACATTGGACAGCCACGTGTGCCCCTTCACCGCCCTGCCGCCTAGTGGACAAGCCGAAGCGAGAGGTGAGAGAGGGACCGAAGTATGCAGTAACGTGAACACGTAATCACAGTAACAGGACTGGTGTTGTACACACACGTAAAACAACAGTTCACTTAGCTGGACACCTACTTAGTAACCCAAAAGACGAGTTCTCACTCTCAGGAAATTATAAGAAAATACCGCGTTCGATGAGGATGAGACAAAAAAAAGTAAAGTAAAAAAGTAAAGTTTAAGACGAATTTTTGGTCCTTTGCAGAAATGAGTTTAAGCAATGAATTTAATAAGTTCAAAATAATATAAAGCGTATAACGCCTATTATCTCCACGCATCCTGTTTTAGTTCCGTCTTTTAATTTCCTTGGACTCTTGGAATAAGTGAGGTACATTGACTCTAGGGTAAATAATTATCAGGTTTTATTTATTTCTTAAGATAATTTTATAGTAGCTTCAGATATTAAATCACATTATGTTGGTATTATAAGCAATGCAGGTGTTGCAAACATGGGAATTCAGCCTGCCATATTTTCTGGTTACAAGTTTGAGGTTATGTTTTGAATTTAACATCCTGAATAGTTTTTGGCTGGTCATTCTGTTATTGTAAAATAAGCTTTAATGTAATACACACAGCTTGCAAACACGAACTATAAACCTGTAACTTGCAGTACCTGTGGTTTTATATGGGGGATTTTCTGAGTTCAATTAACTTATTCGATGAATTTTACACACAAAATGACTTAAAAATTAATTATTCAATAAATTAGTTTCACCATTCTGTTGAACGAGGTATATTTCAAAAAAAAAAATCCCATAAAAAATATTTTCAAGTAGACATGTATATTACGCTCTTTAATATTATCAAATTATTACATTTTCAGATGAATCACATACGATCCTTTCGAATGAACGGCTGAGATTTATCTATGCCATGGGATGAAAATAACACTCCAAAATGTTTATTATTCAATAACTGGCTTTTAGAGAGTACTACTAATTTCAAAACCGTCCCTCCGGGGATATTTTCTAAATCTGGATCACTTATTCTATAATTTACTCTTTCATGATCACCTATGTAAAATTAAGGGAGCTCATATTTGTAGTAAAAAAGTGTATTGAGAATTGAGGCATATATCAGTAAATGATTTAAAATAAGACAGTACCACGTAATTTATAGACAGTTTTACATTACTCTTAGCGTTAATTTAATATTTTATCCCCTCTACGGTATGTAGAGGTTTTTTCCATTGCCCATTGCAACAAAACATTTTATTTTATGATTTGTAGCCATGACTTGGCGTATGCATTGTAATATTTGCCAACATGCTAAATAAAAAACTTGATGTTGTAACTCAGGAAATTCGTTTAATTTAATAATCAATATTATAAATTATTGTATTTTAGTACAATTATTTTAAGAATATATTATTATTATATTATTTTAATATATTTTAAGAATGCACCAAGCAAAACGGTTACAGTTATTCTTGTTTGCTAGCTTTTCCCAAAAAATGTATTATGTAGTGCAAATCTATTTTACTTCCTATGTGTTATTGAGACATTTTATTCAAGAATATATGGTTTTTGGGGGTCAGACTTTGGCATTTTACAAAGGATTTTGGTATTAAAACATATAATAAATTAATCATAACTATCTATGGTATGAGATTGTAATACAATAATCTTACAGTAATAAAACTACAAATTTAGGCTGTACAAATAAAAAAAAATTAAAAAAAACACAAAGACAAACACCATCACATTCCCTCCTCATAAATAAAATACCGTTTTGATCACGTTAAATGGTAGGCCTATTTCTTTTATGGAATAAATACAAAGTATACTTTACAATGTGTTACTGCAGTCTACATCACTAATATAACAAGTATAAACATGTTAAGTAGGGCTTGTATATCGATCACATCTGCTTGTAAGCTGGTCGCTGTAGAAGCCGTACTAGCGAATCAAGCTGATTATTCAATTAGCAATAACAAGCCTAATGTTTAGATATCTGCATACAGCCTCGGGGAGGGGTAAAGGCGCTTTGACAACAATTGATTTTATTTTTTAACGCGACTAAAGTTTTGATTAATGCGTTTTATTTTAAAAAGTAAGTTTCTTAAGGTAAAACTTAAATTAGATATCGTTTTTTGTATTTAAGTATAAAGTATAAATCGTTGAATTTGTAGAAAAAACTTCGTTATTTATCCCCATATCTTTACGTCCTCGATGTTGGAAACAGTTTATATAACTAATAAATCTGATAGGTTTCAAAGTAATGATGCTCTTTAAAGAGGCACAATTTCATATTAGTATAAACAAATTGACATGTATAACTTTTATGAAAACAGTCTTGATATAAAGTCTATCCTCACCGACTTTTTTAGCATTGAAGCAAATCAATGAAATCAAAGTGACCTTTTAGAGGAGTAAATATTAAGATCACAAAATTTCTTCACTAAAGATGTAAAATATTTCTAAGCCAAATTGAATACGCCCATTTTTCATTTAGAGTTATCATCCCACCATGTACCTCTCTGCATAATTGTACAGCTTATTCAGTGTTATTTACTTAGAATTTGTAAAAACAATAACAATGAACTATTTTAAAAAATGTGGCAAAAATAATTCTACTAAAACGAACTAACCCCAGTTTTATGATTTTAAAAACCAGCAAGAATTTTTAAGTTTTTTATATTAAGAATATTCTGTTCCATTAGTCACATTAAACAAATCGGAATAAAACCCAGTCTATTAAACAGCGAAAGCATTAGAGACTACTTTAGGATGATTCATTTGCGAACATTAAACAACACTTGACAGCAAACCGCACTTTCATTCCAAGCGTTATCCTAGGGATGTTTCACCGCTATATAAGGTGCTACACAGAAGCGACCTCACAGCTACCACAACTGCTTTTTACTATGAAATTAATGGAGTTAGTCCCTGAAGGTAGGGGGCAGACAAATGAAGCAGATAGCATTGGCGGTAACAGTGTAGAACACTTAGTCCGGCGGATGTGCTTGCGGGCGCCCGTGCTCTTGTAGCGATAGCGCTCGGTAGACGCATGTACTCCGCTGGCTACTTTGTCAGCTGATTAGCCAAATGGAGTGGACTGTGTGGACTGAGACATTGCTAGCCAGCTACTGCTGCAGTCTGCTTCTGTTTCAATATGGGCTGGAATTGCTTTGATTTGAGACTTCGAATAGTTTTAAAGTTTGTTAGCAAACGTGTACGACTGCTCACTGTAGCCCAGGTGAACATGGCGATGGCGTGTCAATTATAAAGTACTGTAAAGGGTGTATAAATATATATTTTTTTCCAAATATATTATTTTTGAAAATTGTATACAGTGGTATGGGTGGGATATTTATAATGGGTGGCATATCGGTAGTAACCACCAAAGATGTGAAGAAAGTCAGTTGATTTCTCAAATAAATGTTTAAAATTTACAAATAAATACTTTTCTTAAAAAAACTTGAAAATATGCATACTACGACTGCTAAAATTGTATACAAAATTAGAAACATGAATGTTATTTCAAATCGTGATGTCTTGTTTTGAATTTTATATAAAGCTTTCATACATTTATTGTACAATTGCGAATGTTCGGAACAGAAGGTATAAAGAATCATATTTCCTAAAGAATCTCCGAAATTGTATGCTGTCTATATAGTTAAGAATGAAATGAAATAAGTGCTTTATTAATACAATATTCTTTACAGAATACCAAAAATGCCAAACAAATTAAATAATAGCTTAATATAAACAATGAGTCAGACCTTAGATTACACTTGGTAAACATGGGTCGGAGACCGTCTGTTTCGGGTGGCAACACTGGAGTTGATGTCAAACTGACTATCAAAAATTACACCAACAAATATCTCACTTTTCAAAACAAACATAACCTTTAAACAACTTTTAATATAGTCTTACAAACTTATAAATAATTTCTTTATTACCAGTTTCATTACTATACATGTAACTAATATGGAATGAGTGGGCTAATAAAGTGATCTGAGCTATACTACAGTTTACTCGAATATGCTACGTTACAATCCCTGAACGAAAATAAAATAATACTCGTAGTCTATGAAACAAAAATGGATTAGTAAATTATTAAATACAAGTAGAAATAAGTTAAATTGCCAAACATCCAAATATAGTTTAATCACATAACTTTATACTTTAGAATGTTTACAAATAACAACAGAATACAAAATTAATAAATCTCTTTTTTGATAAACGTGAATATATTTGCTACTTTACCCAACTCCCTCCTTTTGAGTATTAAATCACCCACTATAAAAACCCCTAAAAATAAATAATGCAGAAAACTAAAATATTTACTTTTCTACCACATACCTCTACTCATTTTTGTATTGTTATTTGTTTATTTATTTAAAATAAAATAAAAATAAATAAATATAGTTAAGAATGTTGGAAAAAGTATGAATTGCTTTTATCGACATTTTAATATAATGAAGTTTACATTGGGAGTTGAACGCGTGGGGGAGGAAGGGAGCGCCGGTGAATGGAATCTTAACAATATATGAAACTATACACAAAACATTTACTGAATGATTATACGAATCAGAATCATAAAGTTATAAATATCCAGCAACTTCCCTTTCAAAGTTCGTTGTAAAATTAAAATCGTTTTATTTGCCATTGTGGCGAGGAATCTGGACGGCGGCACCTGGCACCGCGGCGCCGGCGGTCTTTTAATTACACGAGTTTATTACAGGTTCGTCTAATTACCGAGAAGCACGTCGAAATATGTCTCTAGGTTTTATAGCGCTCGGACACACAAAGGGCATTAGGTGGGAGAATAATTCCTCGATAAACCGCGATTCAGACCGGCCGGCTGCTGACGAACAAAAAGTATCACAAATAAAGCGGATTTTAGCGACAAAACGAAATGGCGGCTAAGTGAAAAGTACACAGCAGCTGGGCCGGGGATGTGGGGGGCGGGGGGAGGTGGAGGGCATGTAGATGATATGCAGTAAGTAAAGGGGGTTGACGAGCATCGGACCGCAGCTAATGCGGGGCGGAGAATTAAAACGGCTAGCGAGGGTGGCCGGGATTTTTACTGTTTAAAAGTCGAATCTCTCGGCCCGTCGGGTCGGAAAAAGTATAAATAAATAACAAAAAATGGCGCCTCTGTAAAACTAAAGTGGTGTGGAAACAATTTCTGCATGACACGTGTGAATAAAACAGCGGCCGGGAGGGGAAAATGCACGAAGCATGTATGCGACGGTCATCACCGCCGGTTATCGATTTAGTGTCGACCGGACCGTTTTTTGCGACAGTTTTTCCACGCACCTTTTCGTCCGGACGACGGACCCGGTTTTACGCCGATAAAAATGCATCTAGTAGAATTAGGGTGGACCACCACTTGTGGTACTTAGCCCCTTTGTCCCCGCCCCGCTACGTACCGATTGTGCGACAAAGAATAACAAAATATTGGTTATACGGCTAAACGGCCTTTCCACTTTAGCACCGATGCAAATTTTCATTGTGCTCCGTGTAGCAATCTATTCAGGCCGGCCCTCTCCGGTTCGGGGCTATTGTGGTTTAAAGCGCTGCTGTCGCCGTGTTGAAGGGACTGGTTCGCAGTTAGGGGCACTGAGAAAAGAGAATTGAAGCGAGTTGTGTCACACATTCTGATTAATCGTTTGTTATTTGATTCGACTCTGAATTGAATTTTATATCTGCTCTGGGTCATGTTCTAATCGGCAGACCAAGAAAATTATAACATGTAGAAATTTGTTTCATGTGTCACCGAACACAATGAACAGCATACACCGATTTTACTTTTATATTCAATAACAAATATGATATTAGCTTAAAATAATCTATAAATTAGGTTTCTATAAACTTATTATGTATTAACAAATTAGTAATTAATTCTATCAATACATTATTCAAAATGCTACTTTTGAAATACAAATAGCTTTAATCGAAGTTTTTTTGTGATATGTGTAAACAAATTCATATAGCAAGACGCGGAGCTTATGGGGATTTCAACCAGTAAGTACTGAGTTAATCTATGGACATTCTAACTGAAACTCAATTCTGTATTTTAAACACTAATTTTGAAAACATGTAATCAACTGAGAATTCTGTCGTGCAAAATGTAATAGCGTGATATCGTTAAAAATCCATATAAATTTGCCAGTATGAGTCCTTTTGTAAGAAAATAACAGAACATATTCGGAAATACCTGTTTGTCACATAATTAATTTTTGTGTCAAAATAAAGGTTTCGTCGTCCTCTAGTGGAATACAATTTTTAATTTGTTTAAATTGTTTAAATTTAAAAAAAGTTTAAATTGTTTGTTTATTAGTCACATTTAGCGGTGAAGTTAATCTTCAAAATTATTGTCTAATTATTGGTTTTGATGAAGTTTTAAGGTAGATATGGTGAACCAGAAAGCTTATATGGAGAAATCTATCTATATTATTAATACGCTACATGACAACTTTGTAAACAATAAGGCTTTTTCGTTACCCCCACATATATAGACTAAAACGCGCGTCTAGGTGTGCAGATGTGGAAACTGGCTTTAGATTTTCGATTTAGGCCTCAGGGCTCTGCCCCACGGGACTTCCAAGTCTCCACGTTCATATGGAGGAGAGTTTTACTTGGTTTATGTCACATGTGCTTTTTCTTCATCCAATTAAATAAAATAAACAGCTGTTACAATGATTGTATCTAACTACAGACTGTCATTGTTTTGTTTACTATTTAACTATTTACTATTCTCGCTTCTCAACACGGGATGCGCAAGCTGTGCATAGGAAATTCTAGTAATATATAAATGTACTAGCTGTTACCCGTGGCTTCACTCGTGTGAAACACATTACAAATATTAACCTGACCAGCACTATAAAATCTTTGTTTACGTTATCAGGTCTTTATGTTATGTCTTTATGTTTATGATATATGAGCTCATGCGCTTAATAGGTTCAGTCGTGTTTGGGTACGATGAATCATCCATCTACACATACATCCAAACTGTCAAATTTAGAATATTAGTATGATATATTTTTGATGTCTATGACAATATAAGAGAAAATCTATCATAACTGCAGTCAAAAAGAGCAAACTACCCACATAAGAAAATAATGGAGATTGAACTAGGTTTTTTGTATTGCTTTGTACTGAAATACAGGGTAGGAACTTCAACCATTAGTTAATATTTAATTTTAAATTACTACAAAATGTAAGTGACCCATGGTGTGAGGCGCCGCTTGTCAACCTCATCAAACTCGATGGCAATCCCAAGAGCGAGGCTTGACTCAGGATCCCAGCTCGACCCCTCGTTAGTGCTGGGACCTTCGGTCAAGCCTCGCCAAAACAGGTAAATAATTCTCAGGTCATTTTAACCCTGGGATCTTCAGTCCGTCTACCGTCCGAAGGTACAGTTAACATTGGCCTTATGGAACGAAACTCCAAGATGGCGTCTGGCAAGTTCCGGTGATGCATGCTTTTTAGACTTATCGCCAATACTTTTATTTACCTTAAGCATTTCAATTTGACCAAACAAATGTTATCCAAACCCAGTGACTTTCTCTTGTCTTTCTGGGACCACCGTCCTCGCAGTTCCGGGAAGGAGGCACCCCGGCGACTGGGCCCTAGACACCCTGCCGCGAGAGGTCGCCTCACACGTGTAAACACCCGCTGACAGACAGGTTACAAATTTGTCGAGCGAGCAAAAAAAATAAGCCAAACCCGATAAAAACAACCAGCGACGGAAATATTGTGGGTATTCCGGGCGGAGCATCTGTCGGGGTAAAAACGGTGATGTATGGAGTTTTAATTGCATTCTAAAGCAGTCTTGACGAATGCGCGTTTCCCCTGCGATTATTTAGCGCTCATCCCCCTCCCCGGGCTCATGCGTCTTGTCCGTATACATCGTAAATTGTCCCGTTATTTTTGTCATTTCCGTATTAATTTCACACTTTGTCTGAGTTATACGATATTTCCGACTATTAACGCGGCGATTAATATCAGTTATGATTTAAACCGCCTGTGGCTGCGGTTGTGGGGTATTAAACGGTTTGAAATGTGTTAACAGCCGGTTAACGGATTATTTTACACCTCTGACAGAAAATACTTCGGAGAAGTGAAATCACTGGAAGATGTTTTATAGACCTTCAGTGACAAGAGAAATACCACTTAAACGCAACAAAAGGTATTTTGGTGAAATGAAACTATTTGAAAACATAAATATTTTTGCAACTTTAGCTTTATATTACGGTAGTTTATTTCAGATAATCCTTTTACTAGCAGACAAAATATATGTGTATATATGTGCACATATAAGATAAGGTAAACGTGTATATTCACTGAAATCACTTGAGAAACAATGAAAGTGTTTTCTCTACAAAAACCGCCTGATGAACGTCTTAATGTAGGTATATACGATTCATCAATGATTAATTAATTGTACATAACTCTGTTAATTTAATATGACAAATTTAAGAGGAACTATTATTTTGTTATATTTTATTGAAGGAAGATGTTTTCCAAAACTACACAAATACATTGAGGAGCTAAAAATTAAGAGTAGAAGATACGTGGTAGCAGCTTTTCTACAAGTTCCTCCCTAAATCCCCTTTTAGCGAATTTCCCCTATAGGGAAGAAGCTATTACCGTAGGTCTCATGGTAAGACTTAAGCCCGAGACCATGATAACTTTTTGTTTTGAGGTCCCCAGATGTCCAAAACACTATTCGTTCAAATTTATATATATGTATATATATATATCTATATATATATATATATATATATATATATATATATATATATATATATATGTGTCCGTGAATGCGATAACTTGAGTAAAAAACGTCCGATTTCGATGAAATTTGGCTCAAATGTGTAAACTGACATTTATGACTTTGAGTTCGAAAACCAGAAAAATCGGACTATGGGAAGGGGGGTTTATGGGGGTTTTAAATTTTCCAAAAATCAGTTTTTTGTATTTTTTACCCTAAAATTTTTAAAACACTTAATTTAGGTTTAGACCATGTTATAGAGCTTAAAAAAACAAGTAATATGGTATTTTGAATTATTAACCTAGGTTAAGTGGTTGCGGAAAAAATCCAAAAAACATGCTCATAAAATCTCCCATGTTAATCTTATGGGAAAAAGGTTTTTGGCTTTTCCTCAGTTAATTTTACTTTAAACTTCACATTTTCTTTTACCAATCACTTCAGCTCCACAAAACAATCATTTTGGTGTTTAAATTGTGATTCTACGTCAAACCGTTGCAGAGATATTCAAAGTGCTAAACACAGTACGTTGTCCAATGTTATCCTTATGGAGAATAAATAAAATTTGATATCTTGATTATTTATGAATGTATATTGATGAAATTTGGTATGAGGCTTCATGTTGTACTGGTATATTGATAATTGCACAAAAAATAAATGTTTTGTTGACTGTCCCCGTAGCAGCTAACCTGCATACTCAGCCCTAATATTATTCTTATGGTGAATAAGTAAAGTTTTATATCTCCCTTAATTATGAACATAAATTAATAAAACATGGTAAGTAGCTTCACCTGGTTCAGTTATATTGATAATTGCATAAAAACTCATTTCTTATCTTCCTCGTTGCAGCAAACCTGCGTACTCAGTCCTAATGTTATTCTTATGGGGAATAAATAAAATGTAATAAATCACTTATTTATGAATGTATTTTTGTCAAACTTGGTGAGTGGCTTTATGTACTACTGAGAAACATATCAATGCATTGGAAATTCGCTGAGTACGCAGGTTTGCTGCGACGGGGGGTATTTGTTTTTTATGAAAAAACAAAATAAGCTAATTCTTGATAAAGATTGCTATGACACGAATTCCATATGTATTTGTCCTCGGATGTTAAATTGATCGTTATGGTACACGGAGTGTTTTTTGTAAATTTGTATACTCCACAAACATATATCAATATTTAATTTGAATCCTTCAACAAACAATTTATGTCTCTTAATACTTTATTTACATTATAATGAGATTCAACTGTTTTAATCCCAAAGATAATAAAATGAAGTCACGCAACATTTTGCATTTCCATCTACTTCTCTTATAGGCCAATGTTTACTTTCAAAGCCCGTCTCTTCTCATCGGATTATCCGAAATCGTTGGTTTTTGGTTAATTTTAAATATCATACGTACAAATACCTAGCGATGTCAGTAAGCAGAGTTTCGATATCACAATTAGTTCAGCTATAAATAAATCGTAAATAATATATGTTTTATAATATTATTGAACGGTTAATATTGTAACAGGATTTTAAAGATACCATTGACCTTATGGGGGAAGCAGATAGAAACGCTAAGTATTTCGTAACTGGAGCCCCCTCTTGAAATAATAAACACAACTTTCTTATTATACATGGATGACGAAACTTAATTTAACGTATACAACTATTCCTGCAAAAAACAATCTCGCTTCTTTAAAACGGTAAAGGGCGGTTTAAAGAGGTTCAAACAAACACTTGAAAACGCAACTCGACGTGTCGATTTTTAACAGAATTATGTAAAATACAAATCCCTCAAAATCCCTCCGAGACCAAAAATCCTCAAGCACTTGAGCGCCGGCATCGTTAGGACCGCTTCATATAACGTGTCAAAATAAATCCGGTATCATATCGCGACGGGAGAATGCGGCAGATTTCTCTTTGTCATCTGACATTAATTCTGATTGGTCAAAAGCCGAGACCTTTTTAATCTCGGGCGAACGAATTCCGTCATTAAATCGACACCCGGTCCCGGATCAGCGAAGCGCGGTTAATTTGAGAAATATGTCGCCGAATGTGGATAAGGCGGCCTTCTGCGTCGGCGTCCAACAAATATCGACATTTCGGTAAAATATGAAGAAACGTCTTCAACAAAATTGTAATGTTTCTGTTTTTGTTGAACATGTAAAAATATTTACTCAACCAACAATGCTAGCAAGTATTCTTTTTTAATCATTTCATTGGGTAAATTATGATAATTGAGAGTGGACGTAGAAAAAAGAACAATATGATTTCGAAAAGGAGTTTACGAGAGCTTATCTACGCTCACTGGGTAGAGCTTGAAGTTCTTGAACCCAACTAACATATACGTAAGTAATCATAGTTCAGTTGTAAATAATTTATTTCATTGAAAAAGTCACTGAATTATTGCACTTATTTGGAAAGTTTGACAGAGAAATATTTCGTATATTTCAAAATATAATTTTATAAAACGCTACATTAGTCTTACCCCAGCAGTTTTGAACCAACCTATAATGATGTAATCGAGTCTGAATCAAAATCAACGCACTTATTAAGTCATTCGCTTGGCTATCGATGCAAACGTAGGTTAAAAACTCCGATAACGATAAACCTCCGGAACAACGTTCGGTGACCAGGCAGGAGGCGCCTCTGGGGTGCGCGACGACGGGCGTTGGCCCGCGACGTGCCGGAAGAAGTTCTTATTTGGCGCTCGGCGGAGTCAGCATAGCAAGCAGCGACCGGAGAAAACATTGTCCGGAGTCCCGACCACTATAAGTCTCCTGCAGGGTCGTAAGGTCGCCTGAAGCTTCTATATATCTCCTTCGACAACACTAATTCCCCGGCGGGGCTCACGAATTCTCCGGTTGCGTATTTGTATTTGTTGGCCTTTTGTTTTGTCGAGATCGGGCGGAGGAGAACGAAGGGAATTTGATTGTTCGAAGGTGGTCCCACCGTTGGAGATTTGGGTGCCGATTTTGAATCAGGTCGCTAAGTTTTCCTACAGAAACGCCTCCGTTCTTAAGAGAGGGCACCAATCAGCTGCTTCTCCCATAAGACCAACTTTAACTTTAAAATCCAAAAATTAACCTTTTCGGATAATCAGTTAAGGAGGAACGGGATTTAAGAGTAAACATTGGCCTTATGGGAGAAGCAGGTTCAAAAGCGAAATGTTACGTGACTGGAGCCCCCTCCTAAGACTTTTAGCTTCGATTCGTCATCTTCATTCATACGTTCCGTTAAAAAAAAACATCGGTCCCGGCTATATAGTCGTCGGGTGGTGTCAGAGCACCAAATGTGACCTAACAACAAACCTTGGCTACAAGGTTACACGAACTTTACTTTTACTTTACTAAGTCATGATGAGATTGGTCATTGGCCAGATTGGTCGTGGGTACAGTCCTATTAAAGATGTAAAGGTACCAGCTGCCAGTTTTCATTTAGCTATTAACTCATTAAGCTTGCTAGGAAACCATGGACCTTCAGTAAAAGAACAAGCGTTAAGACTGATCCATGTTATTAGTAATAACTTTCCCCAAGACCTCCTTCTTCACCTGGTTTAGGTTTTAAAATAAAATAAACCAAACACCTGTTGAAATTCTAATATTTAAAAATGTGATTGACTTGATTCTTTAGTTTAATTTATGGCCCAAGGAGAGCATCTATCGAAAAAACGATATTTTCTCTCCCATATCATCCTTAAGACTCCTTTCATTCAGGTATGTGGTTTACAAGTGTAAGATTTATGGATTCCTCAAAAGTTCCTGAGACAGTTTGACTTTTCACATAGATAACAGTGCAACTTACGGTGATAAAACCCATCCAATTTGAAACCCAGGAAACCTGCCGCAGTGGCGCCTCGTCGGGTGTTTCGCCGCACCGATCCTCTAATGTTTATTTATCCGAGGGCCATGTTCTCTCTAATACGGTGACGTGTCTACTTTTCATTCAGCCTCATCGCTGAGCCGGCACGACCGTGGAGTCTGTCTCTTCAGGGAGCTCATTAAAATACAATAACAGTTGTTGGTCTGAGAGAGGATCGTGTCACTGGAGGCAACACCGCGACCGCGACGCGGCGCCACCGTCGCCTCCCCAGCCTCTCGCTGGGCTCTTTGCATCACAACTCTTTAATTAAAGCGTAGTCTCACTTTGTAAATCGGAGTAGACTTCTTGGAAGAGCCAGGAGAAAGAGACTTCTTGGCAGACATGGAAAGTTACGTGTAGTTTGTAGCACGGATTGATAAGGACAAACTAGTTGTTATTTTACTTTCGTCGTCAATCCAAGTTTGTTTGTGATGAACGCGTTTCGGCGCTAGGCCATCCATACACTGTACACTAGATTCATGAGATCTGCGTCGCGTAGGTCTAGTAGCAAACTGCGTCATGTTGTTAAAAAAACGAATATTTACACACATTAAGAACGTATACACGACAAAAAAAATACTATTATAAAACCTCGTGCGCACGGGTAAGGGAGCCGGCTCGGAACTGCGGTGTCACTATCTCGGCGGACCTCCTGAACCTATTGGACTCCGACCTGTGACGTTGTAATCTGCCATCCTTGTCTCTCTGTTTGTCCTTTTAATAATAATTTCATATATCGGATTGGCGTCAGAGTGGATCCTTTCATTAAAAATGTTATACCCATCTTTTTTAAAACATTGATAAATGACTATCTCTTCCAGTCTATCGAGCCGCTGTCCTTTTTTCTCTCGGTCTAAAATTTTCAAAATTGGCCTTATACCTGTGCATTTATGTCCATTCTCAATTAAGTGCTCCGAATATTTTGATTTAATTGTTTGTCCTGCTCCCTTTTTGTTTTTGTTCCACCTCACTGGTATGTTCTTTGTATCTTAAATTAAAAGATCTACACGTTTTTGTCCAATAGAATAGGCATCACAATCGTCACATGTTAGCTTATATACTCCAGAGCTGTTATATTTCGACCCATTTTTCAGTGTTTTATTAAAACTTAATATTTTCTGTAGATTGTTCTCAGATTTAAAAGATACCAGCTCGTTATTTTTCCTAAATGTTTTCCTGATAGCACTCTCTGCAGCACTTTTAGCGAATTTCCCCTATAGGGAAGAAGCTATTACCGTAGGTCTCATGGTGAGACTTAAGCCCGAGACCATGATAACTTTTTGTTTTGAGGTACCCAGATGCCAAATACACTATTCGTTCAAATTTATATATATGTATATATATATATATATATATATATATATATATATATATGTGTGTGTGTGTGTGTGTCCGTTAACACGATAACTTGAGTAAAAAACGTCCGATTTTGATGAAATTTGGCTCAAATGTGTAAAATGACATTCATGACTTTAAGTTCGAAAACCAGAAAAATCGGACCATGGGAAGGGGGGTTTATGGGGGTTTTAAATTTTCCAAAAATCAGTTTTTTGCATTTTTCACCATAACATTTTTAAAAAACTTAATTTTGGTTTTGACCATGTTATAGAGCTTAAAAAAACAAATAATTCAGTATTTTGAATTATTAACCTAAGTTAAGTGGTTGCGGAGAAAATCCAAAAAAACCTGCTCATAAAATCTCCCATGTTAATCTTATGGGAAAAAGGTTTTTGGCTTTTCCTCAGTTTATTTTAATGTAAACTTCACATTTGCTTTTACCAATCTGTTCATTTCCACAAAACAATCATTTTGGTGTTAATTCTACGCCCAACCGTTGCAGAGATATTCGAAGTGCTAAACACAGTACGTTGTCCAATGTTATCCTTATGGAGAATAAATAAAATTTGATATCTCGATTATTTATTAATGTATGTTGATGAAACTTGGTATGTGGCTTCAAGTAGTACTGGTATATTGATATTTGCACAAAAATTGATTTTTTGTTGATTATTCCCGTAGCAGCAAACCTCCGTACTCAGCCCCCATGTTATTCTTATGGAGAATAAGTAAAATGTACTGACTCCCTTAATTATGAACATAAATTAATAAAACTTGGTATGTAGCTTCACTTGGTTGAGTTATATTGATAATTATATAAAAACCCATTTTTCTGTTCCTTGTTGCAGCAAACCTGCTTTCTCAGCCCCCATGTTATTCTTATGGAGAATAACTATAATGTCATATATCGCTTATTTATGATTGAATATCGATGAAACTTAGTATGTGGCTTCGCCTAGTTAAATTCTATTTATATTTGCATAAAAACCAATTGTTTCTGTTCCTTGTTTCAGCAAACCTACATACTCATTCCCAATGTTATTCTTATGGAGAATAATTAAAATCGCTTATATGTGAATATATTTTTATGAAACTTGGTTTGCGGC
Source organism: Allygus modestus (assembly GCA_963675035.1). Classification (NCBI taxonomy): domain Eukaryota; kingdom Metazoa; phylum Arthropoda; class Insecta; order Hemiptera; family Cicadellidae; genus Allygus; species Allygus modestus. Next base: position 70,343,073 of record OY776114.1, on the reverse strand, counting down.
TTTATGTGGAATTCAGACAAATATTATGCATTGGAAATTCGCTGAGTTCGCAGGTTTGCTGCGACGGGGGTATTTGAGTATCTAACGGAATCGTATTTTTTATTATCAGATTCTTGAGGTGAAGTGTGTTGTGTGTTACTATTTTTATTCAGTTTTCTTTTGTAAAGTCTGTCAATAACAGACGGATCATACCCATTTTGTTGGGCAATGTACTTGGTTGTATTCATTTCTTCAAATTGACTATTGGTTTCCATTGGTATACTGACTAGTCTGTGAATCATGGAGTTAAAAGCTGAAAGACTTCTTGATAGCTTGAAATACATGGAAAGACTTCTTGGCATCTATGGCTCATTTTATAGAGAAAAAAATACCTAACTATTTCTTTAAGAAGAATTTTTGACAACACGAATAATCATCGTTCAACACATTTTCAGAATACTCCTTGCGACTTTTGTTATGGGCTAACGATTTTTGACATGAAAATTCCTCTGCTAGGCATTTCCTTGCTCTTCTAAACGAGCCATAAACCAATGACACAGCCATTGAGGAGGGGCGGATTTTCAAAATTAACATTGACCTTAAGGTAAAATCAGGTAGAAACACGACAGGTTTCGTTACTCAAGTCCCCAATTAAATATTTGAGCGGATGGTTATACTCGAAGACAGGAGTGAATTGAAAACGTGCAAAACATAACTGGAAGGATTACAAATTACGAACTCTTACAGCATCAGTAGGATCGTGAATAAATGTTATCCAACTTGCAAGTCCATGTTTTGTAAAACAAAAGTCAAGAAAATCCATCGGCAGTAAATGTATTGGTTGTGATGAGAAACTCAAGTCGTAAATGAACTCATGCTCACAACAGACCATACCGATCGGTAAGGTTTAAGGACGGTTTATGAATAACCGCTGGTAAACAAACAGACTTAAATTGCAAGTTTTATTTTAAAAATGGTGATAGGCTTGTGGAGAGTACATCGCGCAGTTTATCAATAACGATAAAATGATTAGAAGTTAATTAAAAGCCAGAAGGTGGTGTAACAGCAGATATTTGCTAAGTACAGAAACTTGAGATCCAACAACACACAAATTGGAGGTCTCCCACACGATAAAATAATATCACGTTAGGCGATGGATTATTTAAATAAAATACAAATTGTATAGTTATACGAAATTCAAGATTTAAATACAGTTTTTACTATATTTAGTCCTCTGGTCTGTTAGTATTCGTACATGTTCTAATCACATTTAGGTCACACAATTTTTAGCTAATGAAGTTGTTTTACATTACGTTTCAGGTACCAGTGGGATTTTCGAAAAATTCCTGTTCAGAACCAAATTACACCCGTAAGTTGTTTTACATCTATCATTTCAATTCTATTCAATTTTTTAGAACTTAAGAGGAAGTAATCCAGTCACGTAACATTTCAAGTATTGTCCTGCTTTTCCCATAAGCTTAACTTTCAAATCCCGTCCCTCCTCAACGATTATTTTAACTCGTTGACTCGTGGCTCATTCTAAAGAGCAAAATATATCTAGCGAGTTTTGCTATTAAAAATAAATAATCGTTCAACAAAACTACAAATATTCAATATGTGCGATTTTTGTAACCGTTTAACTGTTTATGGTACCATACTTGGTATAATTTTGCTCTAAAAAATGAGCCACCATTCCGGATCATCCTTTGGGGAGGAACGGGATTTGGAAGTCTTACGGGGGAAACAGCTATAAGATGTCTGGATACTCATCTTAACCCATCTAATAGTTAGTATTGTGTGCCATCTCATCCTTTGGACCTTTGCCTCTCCTCGCTGAATCTATTGCCGCGTGCCTCCAGCAGATCGCGTGCCCGCTCCTCACGTCAGCTGCTACCGTAAGCTCCTCTCCCCAACATCAATTAACTCGCCGACCGTCTAACTCTTGTTGGCCTGGTAATTGGCCATCAACAACCTCACGCCCAGCGGGCGGGCCGACACGGAAATTAATAAACATCGAGGATCACCTGGTAAATTAAAATCCAAAATTAAGATGATCACAGATTTCCACCAGTGATATGTTCATTATTATACAATTGGGCGTTTCGAGGAACTTTAAGACATAAAATGTTTAATATTAGCTTCCTCCCCCGTGTACTTTTGGTTTCAGTAAGAAATTGTGTTATTATTTCATGAATATGTTATTATAGATTTAGAAAGGAATGCATCTTGGTTCGGTTTCAATTTAGTGAATTTCCTATGGAAAGTGAACTATTAGCATGACCCGCACGGTGAAACTAAAGCCCGGGACCGCCATAGAAGTTCCTAACGTGACCCCCTGAACAAGTTTTGGGGGGTCTTCAAAATTATATACATATTAATATAATTATATATACATATATATATATATATATATATATATATGTGTGTGTGTGTGTGTGTGTGTGTGTGTGTGTGTGCACTCTAGCGGTTGCATTTTTTGTCCGATTTACTTCAAATTTGGTAAGGACTTCCTTTCTATAATCAGTTGGACAAATTCGTTGGGCAAAACAATCGGAAAACTCTAAACCCCTTTTTGTGGGATTCATCTTTCAAATTTCGAGTTTTTGGACCCAAAAAGGGTCAGACAAGCCCCCGGACGCAAAAGTAAAGCGTGTATTAAGATGGCAATTAGTGAAGCGAAAGTTTTAAGCCCTCTCTCGTCATTCTGGCATAAATATTTACCGAGTTAATAAAGAAAATGTATATCGGCTAAACACAGTACGGTCTTATGGGGTTTTTCTCCAAGAAACTAATGGTATCATTGATGTAGATACCATTGTTCTACTACTGAAGATTTAGTAATTTATCCTTGTTTTGCAACATATATCATCTGCTTCCTGAAGCTCGCATACCATTGAACGAACATGTTTACCAAAAGATTTCTTAGACAATTGTTCATCAATTATTGCATGCCACTGAATTGAATTGTAAATTATTGTACAAAAATGGCGCTTGCCGTAGAAAATAAATAAATAAATAAATAAATAGATGGTTAACTAAGGGTTAATTCTTACCCTTGAAAACTCGTAAACTCAAAATGAGTAAGTTTCTGAACCTGATAAAAATTGTAACACGCATGTCCTTGAAATTGCGCACTTAATGGTATCACAAAATTGGTAATGGTTATCTATCATTACCATTCATCATTGTGTTTCAAGTTTCATTTTCAAGTTTTATCCATTTTAAGCTTCTCCTGAGAAAAAATCCCTCCGAACATTTCACCGGCATTACCCAATCACGAGTCGCCACTCGGGCCAGCAACAATGCGAGCATGAATACCAAATCGGGCACTTGCATTAATTGCCAACACGGACACGTTTTTCGCAGAGTTTACAAAACCGCTAAATTGGCGTGGATAATAATTCTATTAAGACCCATTACGGAGGACATTTGCATACGAGTATTTATGGCCGGAGTTTAACGACGACGTGGGAAATTTTAAACTTTGTTATTGACGTTTCTAGTTGCAAAATTAATACGGTTAATGGAAATTGGATTATATTGTGCGTTTACACGAGGGTAGTAAAGTTGCTGTAGGCAAATGAGCAACAAGATATGACACTTAGCGGGTTACTATTATCAAATCAGCGCGCATTGACGGAAGGCGCTAGACCGAGGCTATCTGAGAACTGCAGGCTGAATAATACAGGGCTAATGGTGCAAGGGATCTTTAGGGAATTGGGATTAGCCCGTTAATAGGCACTCGGGACCCCGCCATCGACATGGGCCTTCTAATGCCGCCCATAACGGCTTTATGCCGAGATACGCTGGCTGCGATAATCTAATAGATTTTGCTTAAAGAACAGCGGGGATCCGAGGGTGATGCCCTGCGGTAATCCTATACTCGAAACATACGTTCCTCCCAGGACCTATTGTCCACTTTATTTATGTGTTTCGCACCATAAATATCAAGCCTCTGTGCCATTGAGCTCAGTGTCAATATTTGTCGCGGAACGGTTAATGCGGTGATTTATCTAGGAGTTGTACTACGCGGGGCGGATTGGATTACCGACAAAAGTAACGGGTCAAAGTCAAATGTAAAATGATTCGGTGGGATGTTTGAAAGACAATTTTAATTTCCTTTCAGCAATTTTCATTTTAGAATAACAATTCTTGTTATTAACGAATATGATACAAATACATTTAAAGATGAAACGTTATAGGTTAAGGTAAAACTAGGTTGTGGTACTTTCGGTTCATCTTTCTTTTAATTTTGTAGACTCTGTAAGCCGCTCAGAGAGAGAATAAAAATCAAATTTTAACTTTTTTGTATCTCCAAAAATTTCTTACGAATAGAAACCCCTCAAAGAAAGGCTTACAGGAGCTTATTATAGGAGCTTACTTCTTGATTTCTATAATTGCTATCCTATTTGGATCTAATCTGTACGAAATTTCCGTAGTTCAGGATTCTGACTTAATTATATTCATGGGGATGTTAACTTACCCGTTGAAGGCGTACCCGGCGAAGGCGGTGTCGTAAGGGTGGTAGACGTGGTACGGCCATGTTGCCGCTCCTGCCGCCAGGTTCTCCTTCAGTTCAAGTCCGGCAGCCTGCAAACATACATTATTATTATTTTTACATACTCATAGCTAAAGTAATACAATACTAGATTACATTTAACAAGGCTTTGGAAGAAAATCATTTAAAATACAGTATTGACAGTATTAATTCTTCCCGGGTACAGTCGAGAAACAAGTGACCAAGTCAAACATGTTTAATAGAGTAGTATAATTAATATAATAGCTTAAAGTGTGAAGAAAATGTATGGTATCCTTTTATGTAAAATGTCAGTTTTAGAATGCATGTAATCAAATGGAAAACCCGCTTTGCTAATTTGAAGGTGTTTTGTGACAAACTTCATCACATTGTATACAGATTTCAGATTTCCTTTATTGCCGTAAAAATACATTTTGTACATGGCAAGAGCCACTTGCATAAAGTCTTATATCTATAAAAAATGCCTTATGAATAAAATTAAAATATATAAAAATGTTTGTTATGATTTCTACAGTATTTGTCAAAATTTAAAAACAATTTCAAAATTATCTCAAGGCTTTAAATATAGAGCTCTCGTCTCGTGTTAAAAAAGTGAAGCCTCACTGGAGGATATTTATGTTCAAACATAATCTGGTCAAAGAGTAATAAAGACTAACATAACTTGTGAAAAGGGGACTTGATTGGTTAAACATATTGTTGCCATGTAGACCCGAGGGTATAGAGGGTCAAAATGACGGTTAGCGTGTAGGCACAGTTTTTATCCCATACGAGACCTCCATAGATATATATATATCTCGTTGATAAACATGACGTATATAGGAGTCGCAAAAGTTCATCAGTTTTTCCAAAGAATGCAGTACAAACATATGTTTTCTCTCTTCATGAATCTTCTCAGGATAACCTGAATCATCAGGCCTCGTGGTCTTTCAAAATTTGGAAAAGCAGATTTAACCAGATTACAAGTTAAATATAACTATAATACTAGCATATTTGATGTATTGATACGCCTGTTTAGTGGTAAAAGGTCAAGTACTTTTGATCACATTGAATAATATATTTACCGGGGTTCTAGTGCATGTTTGGATTCCCGTCACAAACCCAAACATTTATGTGCTAATCTCCACAAACAGGGAGGAAAGGAGAGAAATGTTGGAGTTTTTTAAAGCCCCGAACTAGCCTATTAATCGCAAGCCTCGCCATTCAGTGGTCTGTAGTTTTCTACGTTACAAAGTGGATTGATGTTCTCGTCGGATGAACCAAATGCAGAGACGATAGCGCAATAGAAACGACCGTTTAAGCCTAGAAGTTCCTAGAAATCGAAAGTTCCCACTCTGGCAGCTGCCCAGGGCACGTCTTGCCGTATAGAGTGTTAAGGGTATAAACCGTCTTGTTATTCGGGAGGCGTCTGGGATCACAATCGCGTCCTGGGTAATGTAAGCTTCAACAGGTAGGTCTGTCCGCCGCGCCGAAACGGCCTGCAGTTTTCCATGTTTTCAAATCGATAACAAATTTCGTAAAAAATGTGTAGATTTAGAATTACTGGTACATTAGGAGTTCAAACAATATACTGGAACAGACAGATGAGACTGACAGACATAGGTATTTTTCATTAAACATCAGCCTCCTTCAGACCCATGTGAGGCTGCTCCTCGTACGTTGATTCATCATAAAAATAAACAAAGTGCTTTACGCACGCTGGGGTTGGGAAGTTTGACCATTGTTTGTATTTAAAGGACTTAGAAGTCCTCTATGTCGAGTTTTTGGGTTAGTATAATTGTTTGCTGTTCATTAGGACACATTTGCAACAAGTCAGTCTTCGGGGAGCAACTCACATGCGAAACTCGCAAAAAGCGTGACAAATCGATTTTATAAAACTGACACTGACTCCTCTATGGTTGTAAGGTCTAGCAGAATGTATAATAAGGTGGCTTGCGAAGCACGTCGTCTTAACGATAAATCTTATAGAAAGAAAGGTTTCTTTTCTCAAATAACTGAACAAAGAACTGTTTTTATCACGTGAATGAGTTTATGAATACAACTTGGACTGCCTCTGACGGTCTAAGTAGTGTTACAGAATATAAATGAAAATGTGTGTTATTTATGACGAGCTAATGTAACAGTGTAATATATCTGCTGGCAATTCTGGGTACGTTCTAAAATTCTGGCTGAATTCTGAGGACGTTCTAAAATAGGCTGAAGTTGGAGTAGAACCTCCAAAAGATTAACATAATCAGCAATAAATTAGTTTTACAATAAATTATTATTTCTTTAACGTCACTCTAAATAAATTTTGCGAGGCTTTTGAAAAAAAATAGGTACATTAAAAATTCAGCAATTGGAAAATCACTCTCCCTTGCTTGAGAGCATTTCCACGGGACGGATCAACTTGGCAAATCTTGCAGATCAAACTTAGACAATGCAACACAAAAACTGGTATATGGCGCCATATTTTTTCCAAAACTCAAAACATGCAACACTCGTTAACATGCAGTTCGCTTCGCCACTTAATTTATAGAGCGAGAGATAAATCATAAATATGATTTCTTGCAAGTCTCGGGACTTTTTCTCTCGGGCGTGTCTCTTCACATTTCGCAGTAGTGGTTAAAATGCAAAGAGTGCAAACTGGGAATGAGTAAACCAGTTGTCGGCCGTCGTCATACCGTCACGCACAACATGGCGGCGGGCCGTACCGTGAATAACCGCGAGCTGCCGTCTCTTGTCCGCGAGTTGTACGACTTCTACGATGTCCTCCCCGGCTCGGGTTACACGCCCTACAAGGATCCTCAGGACCTGTTCTGTTCTACTAATGTCACAACATGTCCTTTGGCCGGTCCTTCCCGCAAACTGGTTCCCGCCCGATAACTCTGGTCGTAATGGTGGTTCTGTGTAGACCGGATTATTCGGTACGACCGACACGGGATTTCAATTCCATGTGTGTAAAAGTTCGTCGGGTGAATTCCGTGACGTTATTCCGTCGCGTGTTGACTTAATGGGAAATTAGCCTTAATACATTTCAGAGCAAAGAAGATTAGTGGACGGGATTATTCTGTTCCTTCGTGTGGGGCTTGTTTCACGCAGTGTAGGAAACTGAAATGGCATTACGACGCTAATGCAGAAGCCTAAGATTTCTTGTGTGAAAGAAGCAGCAGAGTTTAAAACATCGACTCTGACCGTTACCTACAATATCAGTTTTTTTCGAATGTTCATCGGTTGTCAAAATTGTTCGTATTGTGTGTCGTTGAAAGCCCCAGGACTAATACTTACCAATAATATAAACATATTGCTCATTGTTCTGACGAACTCATTCGGGAACCAGCTAACAAAAGACACTTTCATTATTTACTTCTTCCAACTAATTGGTCTTAAAAGAGGATTATACTTAAATTTTTAACAAAGTGGAAATTTGAGCTTGAAAACTTCTTCAATGTTTGCTTCTTCATTTGTTTTCCATTACTCTTTTATCTACCTCAAAGACTGTAAAGACTGTTAGATGGCACAATCTTCAAAATTAGTTGTTTTCGATTTCAGTCGTTTATCCACAAGACTCATCGACTCGTAGTCAGGTTGCTAGTTTCCCAAAGCCCTCACGACGTCCGAGCAGAAGATGACAAGTGACTGTGGGTCAGAAGGACGTGTGAACCTTCCTTCTGAGAGGTGCCAGCCTGTGTTTGAGACCGGTGAAGAACAAATGAACGGGTGAGCGATCCCATTGACGCGAGCGGTGACAAAGGCAAAGTTGACAAATATGACAAGACGACATTTCCGGCGGACAAACAGGTATAAATGTTGACCATCGGTCGTCGAGATGTAAACAGAGAGTGACAGTAATGAGTGACCTCAGACCCTGGACCTGCTTCAGCTTCCCACGCCCCCGGCCACGTGACACGTGTGACGGATACGTGACGGAGAGAGGTGATGGAAACGTTCACGAACCGATCGGGAGCGTTACTGCTTACACAATCTTAGTGGTAATTTCAAGATATGCATATTTTCGGATTGTTAAATATTTTGTAAATTAGCTTTTCATCCGTTATTTTGGACGTTAGTATTAGTTATTTTTTCACAGGTTTTAAACTATATTTTTCCAAAACCGCGCCCAAAGCGTTTTTTACTGACTAAAAACACATCGTTACACTACTGTTTTCTGTTTAGTTGTTTAAGGCGAGCACTGCGCCTTATTTTTCAGCTCGCTGAAGTAATAAACAGAAGATTAGCGCTTGTTGCTTTGAATCAAGTTAACTGACTCGTTGTTTATAACCTAAGTCTCGTAAATCCAGCTAAAATAGACGAACGTGAATTTTTAGTGTATTTCCTCTGGAAAAGTGAACTATTAGCATGACCCGAACGGTGAAACTTAAGCCCGGGACCACCACAGAAGTTCCTAACATGACCCCCTGAACACGTTTTGGGGGGCCGCTAAAAACTGTATATGTATATGTATATAGGTATATAGATATATATATATATATAAATATATATATGTATTCGTACTCTAGCGGTCACAATTTTTGTCCGATTTACTTCAAATTTGGTAGAGACATTCCTTTTTATAATCAGTTAGACAAGTTCGTTAGGAAAAACAATCGGAAAACTCTAACCCCTTTTTTGGGATTTCAAGTTTTCAAATTGTTTTGGGCCAAAAAACGATCAGAAAAGCCCCGAAAGTACACTTATTGCACATTAAATTATTTTACGTAAAAAGCCAAAGATTTTAAGCCCTCCCTCATCATTATAGCACAAGCACTTACCAAGTTATAAAAGAAAATGTTAATTGTCAAAATACAATACGTTGTCTTATGGGGATTTACACTGGAAAAGGCTGTTTTTCATATCTTAATATCGTTTTATCACCCCCAATACCAACTTTTTATCCCGAATATACCTCCTTCTAACTTTATAATGTACAACATTGGCATCCTGTTAGTGAATTTAAAGATAACCAGGAATATCAGAACAGCCAAAAAATAACATTTTTCAGTTAAAAAAAAGAAATGTAACCAGTCTTAGTCTAAACCCTTTATTTGATCTTTTTAAGGTTTTAATGCGGAAATTCACTTCCCTCACGTCAGCGTGCTGCGTGCGATCTCGTTTTATGTTGTGTGGTATCAAAAATTTCAAATGTAGGAAAATGTGTTTTTGTAATTCGAGTGTAAAATGTCTTTACGCTCCCAATACATAAAGAGCTATTAAACAAGCATTTATTATTACGAGCTTCCTTCATTATACCCTGCATCATCATCTTATATTTATATTATTTATCTTTAAGAGTCAATATATGGCAATTATTTAGAAGCCAAAATAAAAATGCAATACTATCTTAAATTCTACTAAAGACCATTAGAACAACACAATCACACAATGACACAATGTCACATAATGACATTCAATTGTCATTATTTATTTAGATAAACACATAACACATATTTCCCGAATAAACATGTGTATTTTACAGTCTTAAATCCGAGTTTCTTTAACAATGAAATATCTTTGCCGAGGGATTTTTAAAAGGGATGAACAGCGGAAAAGCGCGTGTAGTACTCATAATGAACAAGTCCAATTACCCTCTCGAGGGCGGAAGCGCCTCTGGGATAAAAGATATTAGAAAACCCTTTTGTGGCCGGCGCTACAAAAGTCGCCACAAGTCCGATTTGATGAATGGATCAGCGTACTAATTAAACGCCGGGGGATACAGGAGGTGGCTAAGAAAATCTAATTAAAGTCGTCGAGCAGTCGTTGTTTCCTGGCGCGGTCGTTGAATGGTCACCTCGTGTCGGTAGCATCACTCCTAACGAGGCTTTTCACATTTCGATACCGACGGCCCGAGTGAAGAAAGGGAGCGCAGCGCAGTACAGGCCGTCCTTTCAATCCGCGTCCATAATAGGCCGTAATTAATGATGCGCTAGCCTAGACCATATTGTGCTACTAATTATTAATGTACAGGCGTCATTTTTTATATTCGCCTGTCAGTGGATATCTCAATTCAGACGCGAGCTTTTGTCGAATCCCATTGTGGACTTTTCTAAAGCTTTCGCTCGGTTCGTTCAATTAGGCTTAGGAGAAAATAGATGTTTGGAAAATATTTGTAATGGAAAGAGGGATTGTAGACGGAATCATTAGATGTGCAGCGATGTCGGTCGTCACAATGACCGCTGATTTACTCCGCGCCGTTGTAAACGCGTGATTAACAGACACGGTCGCTACGGTTTAGACTGTTTTTCACTGTTATCTTTTCAATTGAAATTTTTGGATCGCACCGACACAGATGGGAGTTTATTGCTCTTGTCCAACAATGTGCAGCTGCCGGCTATTGTACTCTTCTAATTGGTTTGTGTTTGATTGTTGCATTTTCTTTTGTTCATCGGTGTGGCGAGTTTATTTGGAAACGGATTCACATTTTACGTTTATTATTTCGAGGTTCACGCGGTCTAATCACTGTACGCTTCGTATAATCAACATTCGTTGGTGTTCAAATAAAATATGGTTTTAAGTCTGACGATTGTAACAAATAATGTTGTCATACTTTTCAAATGACTTTACTAACACCACAAAACACCTTTCTAAACACTGCTCTCTCCTAAACCGCATTCGCTTTGCCCTTCTGCGCCTTCTCCTCACAGACTTAGTCATCCACTATTCATGAAGTCAAGACTGAAAGTCATCCGACTCAAAGGCGACGAGGAAGCGCGACAATGGCTTTACAACTCAAGTAGGTTAAAAATTAATGATACACGAGTAGCTGTAATGTCGTCAGGACGGATGTCAACGCATTTCCATACAATCATCTGTTAGTCTGTTATTGCTTTGAGTTGCAAATGGCCGTTTTCAGTTGCATGTTTAGCAATTTGTTTGTACCTTGTATTCGATTTACCATATGATTACGCGCCTTCGCATCGTTTATGGTCGGTGTAGTTCATCCATGTTTATAATGCAAACGTTTAGGAAAGGCCTTCCTTGTTTAGGAAAGGTTTATAAATGCTTGTTTAATAGTTCTTTATGTATTGGGAGCGTAAAGACATTTTACACTCGAATTACAAAAAACACATTTTCCCATACAACTTTGCTTTTGTATGTACTTTGTATACTTTGCTTTTTTTATACATGTTTTTGTATATTTTATATCAAAAGTAGGTGCTGTCCTGAGTAAATTATTGCGTATCTGAAACACCGAACGTTTGGTAAACTAAATTCATTTTCATTTGTACAATGCTTTATTACTATGTTATTTAAAAAATACATTGTGGATATTTGTCAACACTGAATGAGAACAAACAAGTTTCATGACGTTTCGGGATCTGGAATCTGATACCGTCTTCAGTTGAGAAGAAATTTGAAACGTAACAAAAATACCCAGCCAAATCAGGAAAAACACTAAAAAGCTTTTCAGCTGAAGACGGAATCAGATTCCAGATCCCGAAACTTCGTGAAACTTATTTTTTCATTTAGTGATTCCAATGCCCCCATACATTCTGAAATAACAACCTGTCCATAAATCTTAAACAATGAACTTTATTACTAGATATCCAAGTAAGTCCAGTTCCCTTATAGTATGACTTTCTAAGCTGACTTCATCTTTAAAAGACAAAAAGTGACCTCGACCAAATTTCGACTATCACGGAAGAGCTGAAACCGGTATGCAAAGGTGATGCAATAGGAATTAACTAATGAACCAGGATTCTTATCTGTCGGAGCATGCAAATGCGCAAAACAGCCGAAAGAGGTTGAACTCGTCAACTCGCTACTGTCTAATTAACAAGGCTGGATGAATAAGGCTGTGATAAGCAGTGATAGACACCGGCTCTGAGAGATATGAACAGTCAGAGCGAACACAGGAGTCGTTCTTGTTGTGATTGATGGAGGCGTCAATCAGGCCCGGGTTGACGCTTGTTGTTGATTGTCATTCCGGGAAATCTTACAAAACTCTTCTGTTTAAGGAGTTTGTGTTTTTACTAGTCAAAATAAGTTAGTGTTTCACTATGCAATGGTAGTTGCGCCAGTATTAAATGACTTGAGGTAAGGTGCCTTAATTATGGGTGATATATTTATCCCAATTTATTTTACAGAATCTATATTTTTTTGTGAATTACTATTTAATTATTATTGTTGCTATCAATTAAAATCCCTTCTTCTGTATGTGCCTTTTAGGGTTTTAAATACAACTCTCACCCGAAGAGCTGCGCCTTACGCAGTTTCAATTGTAATTTTATTGGAATATTTAATTTAGTTATTAAATAAGGTAATACTTTCAATACTTTTTTATGCTAATGAAATCCCCGTGCCGGCTGATGGGCAGCTAGTAAGTTATAAGCTGGTATGTTTATAAGGTTATTTCATACAACTTTTAGAAAAATATGTTTGAAAATAAACAATTCTTGATTTGTGGTATTTTAATTTAATAGGCAGATATTTGTTGGACTTTTTGAACTTGAAACCAATTCTTGATAATTTTACTAGGTATATAGAAAACAAACTTCTTAATATTTCGATCTTAATTTAAGTGATTACTAGAAAATTGAGCTTATAATTTGTTAAGTAAAATAAAATATACAGCGTACAATTCCAATATTCCTCACGTCAATCTCTAATGAGATCACTTCTGTTATTCACACGTCTCCTGCGACTTGGTTTGAAGAGTGGTTGTAGTTTTCTCATTGTTATTTTCTTCAATACATCAGTTCTTAGTAATCAACAAATACATTTATAAATTTAGTTGCTTATTGACAATTTGTTGGTGGGGCATAACAAATTGCTCTAGTGTGCCCCTCGGGATGAGGTATGAGCCCTTGTAAGAATATGAAAATATTACAACAAGTTCAATGGATTTTTTAAACACAATTTCGCGAGCTAGACGTTGGACACAAGAGTATTGTGGCTCTGGTGCTATCTCGCCTGAGCAAACCTGGAACTTCCAGCTTGTTCTCCATACCAGAAATCTATGTCAAATTAATATAATTTAATAATAACTCACCGCGGACGTGAAGAAAGGGGACTGGTCAGCGCCCAGGGCAGGGAAGTAGGCGGCCATACCCTCTGGGTAGGGCGGCCCGTAGCTGAGGGTAGGCAGGGTGGGGGCGCCGGTCAGCCGGGGGTAGAGCAGGTCGTACTGGCAGGAACACACGGTCTGGCCGGTCAGGGGGTGCAGCAGGGGTCGCCCGGTGTCGCAGCAACGGCTGGGCGGCGGCGTGACGGGGGGAGGCGGAGACGTGGACCGAGGTGGGCTCGTGGTTGGCGCGCTTGTCTGGAAAAGAGGAAAGAATAGATGAGTAATCGGTCAAAATATCATGTAACTTGTACAAAATTGCTAAGAAACAGTACCCGTGTCTAAAATAAGTAAAAGGATAACCACTGCTTAGAAAATGCATAGTTACGACAAAATCAAGAATCAACAACAAAACTATCCTGTACAGATTAACATTTTACCGAATGTTTCGAAAAAACGGTGTGGCTTCGAAAAGATTAGCTTTGATAGCTTTGACACATTAACACATCTTATGGAAATTTCAAATTTCAAATTTTTAGCTGTACATCCCGTCGCTCCAAAAATTTCGCAACTCCGACAAGTATATCTCCAACAAAGTCAAGAATCGTTAAAAGTTCAATTACGAATTTTACAGCTCCGACAGTTTTCAACAATGATTTTGAACTTTACATTTTCCAGGTTAAGTCTGGTTTTAAGACACAAATTATATATCTGCTGCTTGTAAGCATGATAAATTACACTTTCCGTCGATCGTATGTATCTGGGTGATGATTATGTTGGGAGTTGAGAATCAAACGTTATTTAACTTCTTTCCCGGTGGTTTCTAGAGATTCAAATAGTTTCTTGACTCCGTGTGGTGATTGTGGATTGGAAAAAATCGTTTCCTGGTAACAGGATCGTCCATCGAGCCAAGTGCGGTTGTGGAGGGATCAGAAACCGACGTCGGGGAGGGAGAGTAGATGTCGACATCGTGGTTACGACTCGGACTAGAACGGTCCGTGTCTGTGTCCGTGTTCGTGTCCGGTCTATCTGACTAATTGTCCGGCCGGAGAAGACGACCACGATTTGTCCCGGACGGGTGTCGATGGAGCGGCCGGACGAATGCCAATTAACAGGTTTTAGCAGGCGAAAGTCGCGCCAGTCCTCCAAACAGGAGCGATGCCATTACTGTGAATTGTGATTATGAGGACTGCTTTTTACCAGTATTACTTAGGATCACGACATGGTTCGGCCCCAGAAGTTGTACCAGGAAAAAATAGTTCCTCGTGTAACTATAATTTCTTAGGTTGACCAGGAAATATTTATTTTTCAGTGAAACGTGTTAAGATGTTAATGAAGTATGTTTTTTCTTAAATATACAAGTGGTGCTGATAAGGCGGATTACAAAGTAATGTCACATACATTCAAGCTTAGCTTAAGTTGAAGTATCTGGCCTAGTTCTAGGTACGTTCTAATCCAAACAACGACCCGTGAATTTAAACTAATGAAGAGCCACCCAGGACACCCAATGGTGAGATTTTATACCCACATGTTGGCACTTGTCAAATTTTAGTGACCCGTTATCTAGCCCTTGTCAACCACTCCTGTACCCAATGACTCATGTACCCAAATGTCAGGTACCCATTTTCTTATATTTATAACCCACAATGAGTTCAACCATTGAGTATAGTTCAACCTAAATATAAAAAAGATAAAAACGTTGACCCCTTACTGCGTATACAAATTTTAATCATCGTCAAATGTACCTGAAGTTACAGAGAATACTAAGAGAGCTGGGAGAACAGTACAGACATTAGTGATCTACCTACTACCCCGACTGCAGACAGAACTATTTGTAATGGGACCACGCGATCGCAACTAAGGGATAGATGAAGAGAACCATTCTGTGGTAACGCGGTCTCAGTGGTCCAACTACTGCCGCAACTGTAGACAGATCGCTGTTTCATTGGACCACGCAGTCACAACTAGAGACAGATTAAGGGAAACATTCTGTGGAAGCGCTGTCTTAGTGGTCCAACTGCTGCCCCGACTGCAGAGAGATCGCGGTTTGATTGACCACACAATCACAACTAGAGACAGATGAAGAGAAACATTCTGTGGTAGCGCGGGCCTCAGTTTTCCAACTGCTACCCCGACTGCGGACAGATCGCGGTTTGATTGACCACGCCGACACAACTTGAGACAGATGAAGAGAAACATTCTGTGGTAGCGCGGGCCTCAGTTTTCCAACTGCTGCCCCGACTGCAGACAGATCGCGGTTTGATTGACCACACAATCACAACTAGAGACAGATGAAGAGAAACATTCTGTGGTAGCGCGGGCCTCAGTTTTCCAACTGCTGCCCCAACTGCAGACAGATCGCGGATTGATTGACCACACAATCACAACTTGAGACAGATGAAGAGAAACATTCTGTGGTAGCGCGGGCCTCAGTTTTCCAACTGCTGCCCCGACTGCGGACAGATCGCGGTTTGATTGACCACGCCGTCACAACTAGAGACAGATGAAGAGAAACATTCTGTGGTAGTGCGGTCTCAGTGGTCCTAATGCTGCCCCGACTGCAGACAGATCGCGGTTTGATTGACCACGCCGTCACAACTAGAGACAGATGAAGAGAAAAATTCTGTGGAAGCGCTGTCTTAGTGGTCCAACTGCTGCCCCGACAGCAGACAGATCGCGGTTTGATGGGACCAAGCGGTCACATTACTCAAGAGCTATTGATTTACGCAGTGTACATCAAAAGGGACATTATTTACTGGAAGCTGCCGATTTACCATAGCATCCCGGTTATTGACCAACTGTTGGAACTAAAGGGTGGTTGCGCTACCTGCGGGGGGGTGTACAATTAAGTGCGCCTGCACCGACCGCAACACTGGATTAAAATGTTCGGACATATTTCACGTTAATTGGTTTTTTGTGTGGTCGCAGACGCGTTATTGAAAAATACTGCCTGTTAAAATGTTTCAATTAGTTTTATTGCTTATTTTGGTCATTATTAAGTCGAAATGTTGGTCCATAAGGGAAATAGTGTAGTTAAACTGAGTTTATAAATAGAATTGATGGATTTTAAGATAGATAATATAATAACTTCTACTTTCAAGCTTTGTGGAATTAAACGATATTTTATGTTAAAATCTCAATATACAACAATTAAAAACCTACAAAAATTATACAATACAGAAATATCAGTAAAAATATACTTCAAATTCTACAATTAAAAAAATTACCAACTATCACAGTTTTTTCCGCAAAAAATCGTAAATCGTAAATGCCAGATGTTTTCCAACCTTCGATCGGGAGTAAGTTACAAACCCACGAGACTCGGGTTTTGAAACGCCCTCGGCTCTGAGTGGCCAAACAATCTGAGTGACAAACGTCAACAATCCCGCCACCCCGCCGCGGCGGTTGTGTTAATTAGAAGAGCGCAGAGCCAGCGGCCGGCGGGTATCGCGCGACACATCGACGGCCGCACCGGAAGTTTTTAATTCGTTGCGATATAACAATCGGCGATAACGATCTGTGACGTTAATACGCGCCTTTTATTTATGACTTGTTGGTTGAGTGTAGATGCTTGTTAGCACAGGGTAATTATTGCTTATAGTTTATCACACGGAACATCTTCACCGAGCCGTCCGTGTCATTCTTCTTCTTCTCGTTTTGGCCTCCTTTCCACCATATTTCTTCACTATCTCCCTCCTTCCTTTCCTCACTCTTGTAGTGTCACGCACTGCAATTTTTGTCAGTCCATCATCTGGAGCTGAGAAGATGGATGGCTAGGAGCTAGGGGTAGCACGAAGCGCGTGTTTATAAGTTTATAAGTTTTATAGTTAGACCCGGTATTTTTCGGAGAGAAATTCATCTTAGCAAAGATAATATTTGTTATATGTTATAGTGTACTGTTATAAGGCTTCACACCATAACGATCATAACCTATTGTTTAACCTATACTATTAACTAGAATTTCCATGCGCAGCTTGCGCAACCCGTTTTGAGAAGCGAGAATAGTAAATAGTTAAAAAGTAAACAAAACCATGACATTCAGCAGTTTTTCAGTCAGATATAATCCTTATAACAGCTGTTTTTTAACTTAATTATGAAAAAAAAAACACATGTAACATAAACCAAATAAAACTCTCCTCCTTATGAAAAATAAGGGGACTTGGAAGTCCCGTGGGGCAGAGGCCTGAGGCTTAAATCGAAAATCTAAAACCACTTTGCACATCTGCGCACCTAGACGAGCGTATTAGTGTATATTATGTGAGTTTTAATCTTATAACAAAATATCCTCATTGTTTAAATATCTTGTATAGCGTATTAATAATATATAGATATATCATAACATGTTTAGTCTACATGGTAAACCAATAGATTATTGACCATTAATTTTCGCACCACAATAGTTTTACGACTGTTACCAAATTTATTTGATCGGTTTGTAAAATAAAAATCATAAAACGATCAAACAACACACAATTATTGATCAAAGTGATGTTGATTAATAGAACTACAATTTGGTTTATTCAATTGTTTCATTTTACTTCTGAAGGACACCAATTAAAAAAGGTGAAAGCGATCTGTACTGAATAACTTGTTTTTACACGTTTTTTTATATTTAAAATAGAATGACCCATATGCCTGAGGTAGCTACGCAATGGAACATCTGTTTTGAGTGAGTTGACCTTTTCACCACCATGGTACGTTGGCAAATGAATAAGTGAGCATTTAGCAGTGAAGGTAGTAATTTTGAATCTTTTGGGTTAATAACTGGTTTTTATGAAGTATTAGGGGATATATATACTTTTCTCCAGCTTATTAAGTCCTACCGATAAATCACACCTTTGAGAAATAATCTAAAAGGATGTGAGACTGTTATTGAAACTTATGTCCAAAATAACTAAAGGACAAATACGCCCGTTTTCGATATTCACGTTCAACTAACGCAGCGCCAACATCGCCGACCGAGGCATAGGCGTCGCATCTTCAGCAACGGACCCGCGGTGTCGTTTAGCCCTTATTAATTAGCATGCGCGGCATATAATTAGCAGATGCTGGCCAGATCCCGGGCCAGATACGCGGCTAGCGGATAGTGTTTGAACATGAGGCTGTGGGAGTTTACACGAACCGAGGACACACAAGCTCGCTACTCGCCGTGTACGACGTTCGTGTTATGTGTACCGCCATCGTCGACGCTCGTGGAACACGCAACACGCGACGCACCCACGCGGGCCGGCGACATGTCGCTGGGTACACAGATATGGCAGCGTATGATGCGGCGTGATACGGGGTCGAGTTATCGTAAGTCGCTGCTTCTTGGAAACGAGACTTCGATGATCAGTATATTTCCAGGATAAGAAGATTTGGTGAAGCGTTCGTAGCTATGAGGGGGCTCCAGTCAAGTAACACTTCGCGTTTTTACCTGCAACTCCCATATGGCCAATGTTAAATCTTAATGCATTCTCATCGGATTATCCAATATTGTTGATTCGTGGCTCATTTAAAGAGGCAAAATTGCCAAACGATTACAGAGAGCCAATTTCCAATATCAGAAATAACAGCTCAATACGAATCCAAAATAGTCAATATTTATGTTTTTTTATAGGAGAAATAATTGTGGGATCAAAATTCTTCCTACTGAAATAGCAAAGTATTTTTTTTTTCTTTAAAGTGAACTATTAATTAACGATTTCGTATAATTTGTTGACGCGGGACGGGCTTCGAACGTTAATATTGGCCTTATAGGAGAAGCAGGTAGAAAAAGAAGTTTGGAGCCCCATTTTAATACCAGAACTCGCTACCACGGTTCATAATGGCGGGGAACCCGTTAGAAGCGTTTATCCAATCAATTAGAATTCGAATGAACGTAAAAGGTTTGTCAAGAAGCCAAATAACCTAGTGCAACTTCTATATAAAGCTGATAATGCGAAGAATTCACTTCACTTCTTCACTGAGAAGCTTGTTAGGTTTATCGAACCCTTAAACCAATCGAGTTGCCAGATGGCACGAATCATTATGTAGGAGGTTTAACGTTTCGCCAGGTGTGTCCCGTAATTTGGTGTAAATACCCACGAATTTGGAATATTTAGAGGTTGAGCTTTCTAATCTTTGTGTCCGAAGCTTTCGTACATCCGGTGAATTTTGAGGAGCACATTTGTGAAACAAATATCGAATAAAATTCATCAACATTTTCCTAGTTCGAAAATCAACGAACAACTGCAATTGCAGAACCTAGTACTCTGTGTCTTTCCATCTTCCTGAAGTAGTTTTCCTAACCTGATCCTGGGCCGTCTTCTATTTGACCAATGGGGTAGAGTTCTTGCAGACAAAGAAATGTCTGACGAGTGTCCAATGTTACTTGATAGCCTGAGTGACTCTAGATTAATTAACCGAGTCGGCCTCACTGCCGGAATAATTGCTCGCCAACTTTTTATCTCGGGGTATTCGAGGTATTTTCTGTGTGTGGCCGCATTAGAATAGAACGGAAGTCACCAACTGGAAATGCTCAGTGGACACGCAGGTCTTCTATGTTTTGGTTTTCTAATGAAAAGTTCAAGTCGCACGTTAAATGGCGCCTGCATACAGAACAACGAGAAAAGACAATCATATCCTACTGCTCCCCCACTTAAATATTGAAAAAAATATTCTTGCCAACTGTAGATGCTAATTGTGTCCAAAATTAAAATATTCGGTTAAACGATTAAAACGAATAGTTGAAAGCAGTTTTCTTTAATGTTTACGAGCTGAACCATAGCCGCCTTTGGTGAACTGTGTTGCTTGAAATATCTCAAAGATAATTACAGTTGGTAAACTATTTATATAACTGAAAATACTTTGTTAATCATCAAATAAATCATAAACGATTTTTTTATGGGGAACGATGATATAATGCGGTCTTGAGATTTAAATATTTCACTTTAAAGATAACCTTAAACAAAAAATACAGAGGGGATGCAAAGAAAAGCCAAATAAAGGATTGGACATGACCAATGTTGCACACGAAAGAAGGAACATTGTCGTTACAAGATCACAGCTTAATGTATCAACTTGCTAGAGAAGTACAGAAGAACAAAGAGTCAAAGAGTTACAAGCGTTTGATGAAGTTATACAACTTTAAATATAGGTAAAGATCACGTCGCTGTTCTCTTTTCAGCGGAAGAATAATGCGTTCACTCCTTGTTAACCGATGTCGGCCGATGTTAACAATAATGGCTTCCATTGTACTGCGGTTTTACAAGCCAATTACAGAATGAAAGTTACACGTAAAGAACAACGGTTTGAGTTTCTTAACGATACAGACCTTATTACGTTTACATTAACGTTGGTTTTTATTCATTTTCAAAAGCTTGCCATCGAGTGGTGTCTTAGTGCAAGCCTATTGATTGTGTGTAGAAGATGATTATTACAAACCTCGAGTGCTCACGTGAACTTTAGATCTCAACGAGTTACTGAGGCTGAGCCCCACAGTATGAACGTCTCGCCACACACGTCGAGGGTGCCAGAGGACGGGGAAGAGACGAGAGGAGACGCGTAATTAAATTGTATTAGCGCGGAAAGATAATCTGATCGCCTCGCATCATTTAGCAGACTTGACCTGACGCTCTTGATTTAATTATAAATGCTAAAGAAGTTCGTGATGTGATTAAATTTTACTTGACAGTGTCTCGGCGGAGAAACGGGATTAACGAAGGTGTTGTTGGATTACTGAACATGGGCTGAGTGATTATAATTGACTGGAGCCTCTCACGGCGCTACGCTGGGGAAATTACTTCGGGATATTGTTGATTTACACTTTGTTCAAGGGGAAAAACGTGTGAAAAATATTCTTAGCTATTTTCAAGAATAGGAAATGGGGAAAGTGGGTTATGTTTTTAATCATGGTGTAGTACATGCTTGATATATTGTTAAAGTTCGTGATTATAACCACATCACAGTCATTAATTTTATAGAAGTGTTGTAAGTTATGTAATAAAGTATCGAATTATAAACATTCCTCTATGCAAAGGTCCAGAAAAATACACAGCACACACATAATAATGGCCCATTTCACCACCAACCAAACCTTTAAACCATTTAGGCACAGATTCTCAATTTGGCGTTTGGTTAAGAAAAATAATAAACGGTATCAGGAAACTGACACATACTTTCTCCCATTCAGCCCAACATTAATTAATAAATTACTTTTTATTTACTAAATATAGAATACAAAGCAAATCTTACAAAAATGTCGAATGTACAGAAAATGTTGTAATCAAGTTGTTTTCAAAAATATCCACCCAAATCCCTGTTTAGGAGGCACTACAGAATCCATCGCTACACACGTGGTTTTAAGAGGGGAAATGCCCCCTATTACCCCCCTCAGGGTTATTAAGGGGCAACATATTTCAAATTTCCTCTGTCGGTCAATGCATATCAAGTTTGAACGAAATTGATCAATAAATAAGAGAGAAATAGTAATTTTTGTTTTCCCCTTCAGAATAACATTGGACAACGTACTGCGTTTACCGCAAAATGAAAACTTAAATTTTCCCCGCAACCAGTAATCGTAGAATAGTAATTCAAAAAATTTAGTTTTTCAAATTATTCAAATTATTTAGTTTTTTGAACTCTTTGTAATGGTAATAGTATTTTTTTTTACATGTATGTTTTTTATGAAAAATCCAAAAAAACTGAATTTTTGATATTTTAAGTCTTATAATTTCTGAACTCGAATTTTTACAGAAATGCGGGTGGTGTCATTTTGTTGAAAAACTAATGTTCTACAAACGACTAAAGTTTAATCAAAATCGTTAGAGCCGTTTTTGAGAAATCTTGATTTTTCATGTTTTTTTGCTGTTTTTGAGGGATAATTACCCTTAAAAATTCCTGGAGATATCGTGGATTAGTACCTACATTCCAAATTTCATGAAAATCGGACCATTGGTTAGGGCTCTAGCTCTGTACACATCCATATAGACAGACAGACAGACAGACACACAGACATCACGTAAAAATCACTTTTTTGGGTTCAGGGAGCACCAAAACGAATATTTCCACCAACAACTTAAATACGAAAATTTTGACTAAAACAATACTTTCTCCATATACTATGTATTGTATAGGGGGAGAAAGTAAAAGTGTCTTGCAACTGTGCTTTTCGTAATCGTCAAAGTATATCCAGGATACTGAAGGAAAATATGACCCATGAGATTGGTCACAACAATAAAATAAGTTAGTGACAATAGATAACTGACTATGTAACAATTATGGTTCAGAATGAGGGAAATCTAGAATCCTAGATTTCATAGCGAGTTTGAAAAGTTCCGCTGACAAGACTGGGAACCCTCGCATCACTCCAGTCGGTATGAAGACACTGACAGCAACCTGCCAGTAGCGTGTGTAAGATAGCCATCGTCTAATTAGACGACAGTCCTCGCGGAATAATAGTATAATTATTTGTTTCCACGAGTAGCTCAGTCGCTTTAATATAACGTAATATGCGTTATTAAATGCAAGAAGGCTTGTAGATTCTTAACTGGTGAGTTTTGACGGGACCTGGTGTATAATTATGAGAGGGCTATTTGTTGACTTACATACAAAAGAAATGTTATTTGACGAATAAAAAGGTGTCATTATAGTCGAAGGTGAACCAGACATGGAGTCGGGTGGTTGAGTATGTTTGTTTCAGATATCAGAAAACTTATTAAGTGATGTAATTGTGCATGCATTTTTTGATTTTGTATTTTTACGCGACACACTTTGTCTGTTTGAATGTCTGTATAAATCGTGGTTTTCACTAAGAACAAATTAACTAAGGTAATTTAAATTAATAGATCCTCGCCACAATATAGTTACTCGTCTTATAGTTTACAGTAAATAACTTTATACGAGAGTGATTCTATCAAGTAAGAACGATGTAGTATTACAGCTTCTAAAATACTCCATTAAGACGTTGTCGAGAGAGTAGTTAATTGCACCTGGGAAGATGAAGTTGAACTCTATAGGACCTGTGGAACAGGGGGAGGGGAGGGGGGAGGGTGTTGAGCTACAATGTAGAACACCATGTAATCGCCGTTTGCGTTGTTAACACTGATGCGGCCGACCAACTGTTTCATATTTCTTTCACCACTCCCGCCAACTTTGGCCAACACATCTGATTGCAAAGTTCAACCCTTCTCTCGCCTCTGTTAATGCCCTTTCGCCATCAACCCTTTTAACCGTTCGGGCGGAGATTCCTTCTCAATTTTTCACTTTGTAGAGAAAACCCTTTTGTGAAACATGTATTTGCTTCAACACGGTGATGGTTATGAGAGGGGATGTCGGTGTTTGTAATTGAAACGATTATACGATTACGAGTGTCTACATACACACCCGATGAGTTGTGGGTATAATTAAAACCTGTGTCATTACGGCGATTTCACAACTGTATTTACAGTTACATCGGTATTTAAAGGAAATCTTATAGAAGGTGAATTTATCGACAACAGTAATTGCTTGTTTAATCATTCCTTATCAGCCGATTGATATAAAAACAATGTCGCGTCCTTTTATCGTGTCACTTAATTCGTGTCAAAATGGCTGCCAGCACTTAGGTGGAGAGCCGATTGTACAAATCAAACAGCGATGCCGACTCTTATCGAAATTTCGCAATGCGCAAACAATATGCGGAGAAAATGAAACACATGTTTCGAGGATCTACTTGAACACGTGACGCAATCGGCGACGGAGCTTATCAGCTGAGATCAGCTGGACGACAAGCCAATCCGCTTAGCGCTGCTGATAAGATGCATATTAGGTTCACGTGTGCCGTCTTATCAGTGATGCTATCAGTGCGGCTGACCGTTGCGGATTAGATGCAGCGCGACGACGGCTCTGCGGCGACAGATAGCTGCGACACGGTCCTCTGGGAAGATTATCATCCTTGATTGGCGATTTGCATTATCAGCAGGAATGCACTCGTCGTCACGGCACGGTGATAGTCCATCGGTAGGAAAACTAAATGATAATAGTGGGAATTGGTTTAAGAGGGGGCTCCAGTCACGTAGCATTTGGGTTTTCTACTTCTCCCACTATTATCAACAGTTACAGATAATCCGTTGAGGAGGGACAAGATTTTAAAGTTAACATTAATCTTATGGAAGAAGCAGGTGACTGTAACCCACGCTTAACATTTCACTGGAAGTGAAATAAATGGAGTATATACTGTAATGAGGAATTAATAATATAAAATCTAAATTTATATAAGGATTTGCGCTTCAAATAAAATTTGTAGAACATAGGAATCTTCTACAAATTTTATTTCAAGCGCAAATAAGAAGGCCTAGTATAGGAAATGATTCCTTCCTACTTATTTCAATTTTAAAAATTCACTGAGGCGAAGAAGTGAACGTTTGTACTTCTACTACACACTTGGTTATTACGTCCACTAAACGAGCGTTCCCAACACGCTTCATGGCGGGATTATCTACTAATGAGGGACTTAATCCCCAGCCCTCAATTAAGGTAGCATTTATCTTCACATCGCAATGAAACAGGGGCCTCTCCTAAAGAACAAAATTTGACAGGATACATTTAATTAGCCGTGTTCACATTGGGATATTGTGTGAAGACCGGATCAGCCGGAAATCTCATAATGAACGTTAGCAGTCAGCAGGTGTCTGTTACTTTCTACTGACCGTGTGAATCTTGTACAGAAATGTGTTATAAATGGTTAACAGCCTGTTAAACATATAACCGCTTTTAACCCCGGCCCTAAAGTTTTTACTATCTTTTTAGAACGATCTTCCCCCTCCCGGTTCAGAAGCCTAAGAACGCACCTATATTTCCACGATTGTTATGGTGTCTTAAAGTCGGTAAGTGTCGAGACTCTTTAACCAGATGTTCCTGCTTGTTAAACGCCATAACCGGGATGTTGATAGCAAACAGAATCACCGTTTGGAAAAACTGCCGCAGTAAAGTTGGCAATGCTACTAAGTGGATTATAAAGGGAAAACGCTAGTAAATGTTGTCGAGTTTTATGCTTATCGCTCCTGGATTTTTATTTGACGTGAGTAGTTGTAATGTTTTTGATTGCAATGAGAGTGCTTCGGAATTCTCAGCTGGTAAGGTTATAAATTACGAAATCGGCCTTCTCAATTATAAATGATAAGAAATGTGTCTAAATTCAATTATTCGGGGGAGTTAACATTGAATATTAAGTTAAATATCTTCTCAAACCCACGAGTATCGGGTTCTTTGAAAGGGTATCGTCTCAGATGATTCGCTCGCTGAATCCATCCAGGAATTACAGCCAGCCGACGAATAAAGAAGAACAATAAAGTCATGAGGCCAACCGTTGAATAATGTACAACAGGACCACCGTTGAAGAACGACTCCGTACGGACAATCGGCTATGAGCAGTCATGAAGTCGAGAGAGATCCACCGAAGGCCCGTCGAATAGGCGTGGAGCGTGGCGAAATCGCTCGTTAAACACAGACAGATGCCCGATGAATCTCTGATGATCGCGCGTGATGAATAACACAGAGCGGATGTGTCCGATGCGAGAGGTTGTAATCGAGCCTAATCTGTCTTTGGCAGAGGCCCAATGCGGTTATAAAGATGCGGCGGAGACTCGGCACGTCGGCGTCGCCCGCGACATCCAGGACAAAGGAAACGCTCGTGATCGAGGAAGTGGTAATGTCTGGTAGAGGCCGGAAGGAAGAAGGTTCACGCGGTGATCCGATCGGAAATGAATCATCAACAGGTGATGTTTAGTATGCGGCCCTCCTCGCCTCGCCGCCGCTGTCACGACAAGCGGCAACGTCGCGGCCGGACACCAGAGGTGGTTGCGATTATGATAGGCTGAAGATACCTTAGACATAATTTGTTTCTGTAATTATGAAAAATATTTATATTCGATGATTGTATGACCAGCCCGGATATATCGCTGGTTTTCGCTGTCTATGACTTAAAAAAATGCTTCAGGAAGTAATGAAGAATAATTCGTTTTTCTTCAGGAATCAGAGTGTCAAGAGTGTTTTCACTAGACATCTCGAGTTGGCTCTTCTAATCGGCGACCTGCCTTCAATGGTAACCGCCAACCATTCGACCCAGTAGGCTGTTCCTTTAATGTTCTCTAACAATGATTTTTCTTTCATATAATAGCTATAATGGCTTTGTTGTTTCTAGATCATTTTAAATGTCCAGGACTATTGAACTCACGTTATAATGTGTCATGAAATTGCCATTATGTATAGAGCAGACCTCCTTGCATCGTTCTGGAAACCACGAGATGGAATCATTTCCTCTAGAAGGCACGCAATAAATCGACCCGAGTGACTCACGACAACAAACAATGTTCTTGGATTTGAATTATCCCCGCCATAACTCGGATGAACATCGGCCTGTGGGCAGAACAAGTCCCGCTGACTGACGGGACACACGATTATAACTAATTGCTCTCGAGGGTTGGGGCTAAGACTCTGCCCAGTTTTAATTATGACCTTGTTCCAGCAACAGTAGGTCGGCTGACGCATTAACATACGATAAGTTTATTGCGTCTGATTAAATCTGGAGGGCGACACAAATTCCTGATTTGAATTCATCCCGGGGTGCCGAATGTTTTTGGGTGTCAAAACGCATATTTTACTTTCTAAATTGACGGCTTCTGTAATTTAAGATGGTAATAGATTTAGCCATAGTGCCTTCATTGTCGAACTCGAAGATCAAAATTGTCCAATGATTGATTGAATTGATCTTTTTCTGGATTTACGCAATAATAAAGTTATATAAGATATCGCATAGAAGTACATTATATTGATAGTTGATGGCAAAAAAAAAACTAAAAGGCAGTCGGGGCCTCCCTCAAGGCCTCAATGATCTATTGTACGAGCTTTTTCACTTGTGACCTCACATTTCTCTGAAAACTTGTTTTCTTTGTGCGACATTTTATTGACACCAATCATAATCTACAACAGCGTACATTTCTTGAGCAATACCTGACTTGAGTCAATTGATTATATTTAGTTGCTAAATTTTCAGGATAATCTATCTTCTAAAGTATCTTACCATCTCTGTTCTGATTTGTCTTGTAGTAGTCTTACCTTGCATAGTTTCCGTTTATTTACTATATTGGCCAACACCAAATGAAATTGTAGCTAAATTATTTAAATTTCCCCTCAATGGAGGACGGATAGTATAATTAAAAGATCTACTGTATAACTTCTCAAACTATAACTATTTTTACCGCCTCGAAATATTTGTTGAACATCAGCCTGTACCTTATTTTTCATAACTCATGAATTTTAGTTTTGACGCCTACGACTACAACAATCTAAAAAGGATGATGCATGGATAGGCTTACGTAGACTAAAAAAGCACTATAATAGCAATCAAAATTTGTTCCTTTTTTCAACGAATTTCGTAGATACGATAGCTGATTAGTAGAATATGACTTTCAAGGGTGTATACAAAAATGCTTGATGTTTAGAGTATATAATTAGCCAACGAAATTCCAAGAGCGGCTATGCATCCAATTTTATTACAACCGGAGTAAGTTTCTTGTATCTCATCATGCAAATCTTAACGTCTCAACTTCCATTGTTAATTTCACAAACCATATTAGCCTAAAGGTTCAAAAGAACCTCTAAGACAAATCCTTATAACTAAACATAAGGATACATCATTACTGTATAACTAGCTATGTTACGCTGTTTAAGTACTGCATACGGTGTTTTATTCTGCACACTTTTGAAACAAAAACTTTTGGTTTTACAAAAACGGAAAATATACAAATACTTTGTATTATTACGATTTACGGAAGTTTTGATAATATAGTTTTGGATTGAACTACAAAGAATTTATTTCTGTTAATGGTGTGATTGTTTTAATTGTTTCTGCTAAACAGAAGCCAACTCAAAGCCCTCTACCGTTATTATTGCAGACGGAGAGATCAAAAAGAAACCGCCCAGCATAAGTGCATTGTCAAACCGCAATTACTTCCAAAACCGGACAGGAAGAAGATTCCGAGGGGCTGTAACAGTTCAAAATTGGCTAGACAGCCTCAACGCTTACCTTCTTGAAGACAAGGAAGTAATCTGGAGGCTGGAAAAAGCGCATCACTCGAATAACCAGAGAGAATCTGTTAAAGAGCTGGCTGCAACTGCAGTAGTGGTGAATGAATGCACATTAAGATAGTGACTTCCCAGAATCTCGCATTGTGGGCCAGATTCTTACACGAGAGCTGGCGATTCTGACGCTACACTCTCGCGATATCCCCGCGTCATTTGTACACTCTGGAGAAGATTCCAAGAGCATGTTGTGAACGTTTCTGACGTTGTTTTACTCTAATGCCACTTTCCTGGCCTACTGAGAACTACTTGATTGTCGCTTTAAAAATTTAGCTTTTTAGTCAGTGGCTCTACTAGAATTATAAAGGTATACTAGTTGATAAAGATTTGGAATCTGTCTAAATACCCGAAATTGTTGAGTAATGGTTTTTTGGGGAAAATATAGGAACCTAGCTATTTCAATCAACATAATTTTAATATCACAAACAGTTCGTCCATAAAACAATCGTAAATATTGCGTATTTTGTAATGTTGTTATATTATTTGTGATGTAGACATTTTTATCACTAAAGTCGCTAGGTAATTTTTGACCATTGATTTATAAATTTAATTACTTGAAACAGCGGGATCTAAAAGTTAACTTTGGTCTTAAGGAAAAGCAGGTAGAAGTTAGTAGAAGAAAGCGAGAAATGTTACATGACTGGGGCCCTATCTTAAGCAGCTACAAAGTGGACCTTCATTGTCTCAGCTGCTTTAACGTAAGGTATTTTGGAGACAAATCAAGCAGCGAAATTGTGTGCTAACTTTCCCATAAATCAGTAATATATGGGGTCATATTTGAGGATATGAAAATACGTTTTATAAAGAAAATACCAATCTTTAAGCTCATTTCAAGTATTGTTTAGTTGGGTGTCCTATTCGACAATTACAGTATATATAAATATTATAAATGTTGCTGAGTTTGTTAATTACCTATAAAATAAGTACTTGGTACCGCTATATGTTAGTAACTTGGTTCGTACAAGCCTCTATTTCACTTTTTATATTTTAGGTAAATCGCCATTTCAACTTAAACCCATATATTTGATAATAATTCTCTATTATTCTAAAACTCACCAAAATCCTTTGGTTGTAGCTTACGATGTCAATGTCTTGATAATACATTGCCATCTTAAGGCCACTAGCAAAGGATTTTGGTCAGTTTAAGAATAATATTACAGGTGTCAGCAAAAAAATACTCTATTAAAAAATTATACATTTAATTTCCTAAAATAATCCTATACGTGACATACTAAGCACTAAGTTTTAGTCATATTTATTTAGAGTTTGCCAAAATTAAACGCAGAATTATAATAAATATGGGTACTAAAGGTAACATTCTATCCGTTCTAAATTCCATAGACAAATTCAATGTTAAGCATGAATGTATGCAAGTGTTCGTAGTGTAATTGGCTCAGATGACCAATGTGCTTGGTCGCGGTAAGTGGGCCATACTATTGTTCATGTTGCGGTCAGCTTAACAAGGTTTACAGTTAGGTTCGAAAGCGCGCGATTAAAAATATTACTTTCCAACAAATTGCAAAACTGCTATTTCGGTAGGCTATGTGGTAACGATTGACTGTAATTTTCTGATCGGTTCCAAACGTTTTTGGATGTAAAAAGTAAACACATCTTAAATAAAAAAATTACTGTAATTAGTTGATTTCAAAAGGATCAATGTGATGAATGAAGCCTACATTTCACATGTAGTTAACTCGTAGTTAAGAAACAATTATAAAACGCAGATTGCCGTATTTTTATATTTAGTGTTTACAGAAAAGTATATTAAACATATTTCAGACACCTGACTGCAAAATACTTTGATAAATTAATAACTAAAAATAAATATATCGAATAATTAATGCATGCACATAGCATAATAAACAAGTTATGGAGGGTATTAACGTATTGCTAGCTAATTTATAGTATATTCTAAAACAAAATACACTTTGATAAATTACACATAAACATTGTTATTAGCCTGGACACATTCACACACCATATTACTCATCACTGGCGAACAAAGACATGCATTCAAACATTCTACAGATAGAGATACTCAATTTTCTCCATGCACGCACACGCAGTACTCGAAGAACCCCTTAGGTGTATGGTGAACTCACCAACGACCTTATTCCATCACGCCCGATATTTAACAGCCATTCGTTTATTACCTTTTTTAAAATATTTATGCTAGATGGTTGAGGATTTTTAATGCAATTTGGGAGCTGAAGAAAGACATTTCTTTCGAATTAGACACAAATCAGTAACAAAATGGTACATTGAGAAGGTAGGGGACTAAACTTTGATGTTCATCTTATGTGAAAAGCAGAAATAAACGCGAATTATTCAGTGACAGCCGAAGGGGCGCATTAAGAAATTGTCAATTGAAATTTATTTATATCAATCCTATAACTCCATAACGGGACGTTACTAAGAAAAGAGGTTCGAACAGAAGAGAGGTACTAATTATAAATCATGTTTTATGATTTAAACAAACGTAATTTTAAATTATTCTCATTAAAAATAGCACTTTAGTCTAAAATTTATTTTATTTTACTTTTCTATAATTTATAAATGAATGTACCCATAGATTTACTCCCAACAATGTTTTACACTTCTCCTTAGATCTATAAACTATTCACCAGTAACGTTAAGCTATATCCGACATGGTACCGGTGAACCCGCAGACAGATCTAAATCACGCTACCTTCACTTTCGGCCCCGGTAAAAAAACAACATTTACCTAACACAAGCCCAAGACAGTCAACTGTGCTACAAAGAACGACGAGAGCCAATCAATTTAATTGTGTGCCAGACACAGAATGCGGGCGAGGTGTCAAATCACCGGCGTTTTTCACTTTTTTCCCCGTTTTTGAGTCGCCGCGCAGCGCCGGCGCGCCGACCCGCGGCCCCGAGACAATTTACGACGTGCGACTCTGTAAATACACATATTAATCGGAGCCTTACCTTAGGGCCCGAAACGAACAGAGCGTTATCACGGCGATATCTGACCTTGCCACGAGGTTGTCACCACTGATAAATCCTTCGGTCAAGTCTTAGGGTTTGTTCTGAGTTTACTTGGCGGGACTTGACTATCGGGTTTTATGGTGGAGCTTTGAAAAAAAGTAATAATTTGATATTGTAAACCTATAAATAAAAATTATCAGAACGTAACCCAATGGTTTGATTTATACAATCTATAAATATTTAATACGATTACTTGCTTTACCAGAACTCCTCCGTACATTTTGAATGATTAGACTGTTTTTTGTGTCATTAGATAAAGCTCAGCATGAATTTGTTTTCGCACTAGTTTAAAACATATTTTTAGCAGGAGAAAGTCCATATAGCCTTATACCTTTAAATTTCCATATACCTTTAAATTTTGTTCTTTGTCCACAAGATTAACATATAGTATCAGGAAGGATTTAAACTAAAATGCAAACTAAAACCGCTGTCTATACATTAGTATAGACTTCAAGTAAGAAACAGATGTTCCAAGTTAAATATATACGTTTTTTTATTGAAATGCAAACCACAACTTAAGTAATATTAAGAGTAAGTGAGTGTTTTTAAGCCCATGGAGGTAAATGAGAAAAGTGAGTTTACTTTGCCTATTGCAAACATTTTGAGGCTGAAGGCTGAAGTAATATTTTACAAGACCACAGGTTAATTATCTAGAAGGTATGGCTAAAGCCTATATAATGGTTAAGATAATACAGACACAACTACAGGCTGTTCATTTGTTTTATAAAGGTGCGTCCACACTAGACGAACAATGTTCGCTGAACCTTGTCAGCGAACATTTTGTTGTTCGCCGGTGAACGTTCGATGTTTTGTAGGTGTGGACGCCTCGGCGAACATTCTTATGGAGACATTTGTCTTCAGACAAAATGTTCGCTCTGTGAGCGAACTTTTATTTTGTTTGTTGAAAGCTGCCCTTTGTGACACAGCCCTTGTAGCCCGTTTCTTGTCGATATTTTGTGTTTCTAGTGAAAATTTGTCTTTATACAAGTAGATAATGCGTACAGACTTCCGGAACTATATTTGATATACTTCTTTGTGATATTTTCCTTTATAACTGTCTTAATAACTTCTTAATAACTGATGTCGCTGCCACCACCGACGTCGTCGTTGATAGCTGATAACGAAAAGATATGCTGCAGAAACAACAATACAAGCAGGTAAATGCCGACGTGCACCCACATCCATATTCCCTGACAGTAAAAGACTGAATTCTCGGCGAACATCATAATTTGTTCGACAAACATCCAAATAAATGTTTGGCGAACATTTTTTCCTGTTCAGCGAACGATATTATGTTCGGCGAACATGTTCGTCGCGAACGTTTGCCCAATGTGGACGCACCTTAATATTGCTTGATTTCAGCGATGAGTTTCTAGATTTATTAAATACACATTGTTGACTGTTCCTTCTAACAAATATTAAAGTTTTTCTTTGTTATATTTTTAGTTTGTATAAAATCATAAAAAGCACGGGTAGCTTGCTGTTAGGAATCCCCAATGAATGCCCATCGGAGATAAAAAGTTCTATACTGTAGATCGCAAACATTTACTACCGATTTATTGTAAATGCTCTAATTTATAAATTCTCCGTTGCATCGTATAATTTTAAAATATAACCTGTAAATTCTGTAAAAATTAAATACAAAAAAACTATGACGGTTGGTATAAAGTGCAACATAAGTGTGCTTTTAATCGTACTGGAGATTTTACTCGTATTAAATATAAAAATAAAAGAGTAATTAATCCTGGAATTCTTCGTCTATTCTTCGTGCCATTTTGCAGCATTATTTCCTAACAAATTGAAACTAGTATAAATTGCGGGTTTCCTGTACAAAATTCCGCCCGACGCTTACTAACCAACGCGGAACGCCGATGACATTATTTATGCGCACGCAATCGATGTATGTAATCACCGGCAATAACATAACTCTAGCCAATCATCAGCCTAGTTTCCAGAATGTGAGATCACAGAGGGAAGAGAGCCAAGCTATCGCGATGATCGGTAACAGGAAAGACTACTCGCGAGTCGCAGGTCGCAAGTTGCACAATCGAGGGAGAATGTTGTACCAGCTGACAACTTGTACGTGGGTTGTACATATGTATGGGCAGCTTGGTTACATGAGGCTGAACATGTCCAGATGTGTTTCCTGGTTGTGTACAAAGAGTGGTCAACTTTAAGTAGCTTTTTATTCTTGGAAAGCGTACGAGGAATTTAAAAAAGGATAAGTATTTAACATGCAAGAGGTGGTTGGGAATAAATCAGCAGCAACATGTGATTTTCTATCAGGGTTTGATTTGAAACCGTTTTAAACTTGTACTAAAATTATTTGTAAGCGCGTTGGCAGGTTAGGTTTAGTTAAACCGTGTTGGTAGGTCAGGTTTAGTTAAACCGCGTTGGCAGGTTAGGTTTAGTTAAACCGCGTTGGCAGGTTAGGTTTAGTTAAACCGCGTTGGCAGGTTAGGTTTAGTTAAACCGTTCTCATTTTCAATCATTCTGTTTTTGTTACCTGCAACTAACTTATAAGTATACCAATACATGAAATTCTCAATTTAGACTATTACAGCAATATTCATCAGAATACACCCTACTGGATGTACTGTGGGTTGGACAAAAAGTAGAATAAAAGTATATATATAGATGTATATATATTTTTAAATTTAATGACACCAGAATTCATTACGATAGGTTATATAAATTCTACTCATACGAAATTTAACAACAAAAACTAAACCTGCAATTAATTACTGTTTTACAATGTATACAAACCGTGTACAGAAACATTCTAAGCCACATTTAATAAAGAAAAACGTACTATAAATTATTATATAACTTTGCTACATGTGGCAAACCTTACACAGCATATGGTGTACAGCCCTGGTTTCCATGCTATATGCTATATGTAGTAAACAACATAATTTAGTATCTTAAAAGTCTAGGAGACGAGTTATAGTGCTCTTGGCAGCCATGACTGTAATCCTGGTCAGAAGAGGAAACGGAAGGTTGCGTTCGACCGCCGCTAGCTGCTAGAAGAAATCACGTAGCATACGGTTATATAAAATGGCCGCGCGTGAAGAATAATTTATATGTAAAAAAAGATGAGGCGTTATTTTAAATAAAACATTACGTATGAAAGTAAAGGATTTTTATAACTGAAGACAATTAATTTATATGATTAGTCATTGAATCAATAAATAAAGATACCAAACATCAAAAATTGTCCGCAGAAAATATTTATTAAATTTGAAACGGCATCTCCACCCCATACTACAGGATGGTAACTTTAAAATCCCGCCCCCCTCCTCAACGAATAATCTAAAATGGTTGATTTATTTTAAATAAAAAATATACCTAGCAAATTCATCGAGCATAATCTTTATATCACAAATTCAAATCGTTCAATAACATTAAAAAATATTCAATAGGCCTATTTACGATTGTTTTTCAGGTTAACTATTTATGATATCAAAATTCTGCTCACTGAAATCAAAAGGCATTTATTGCTCTATAAAGTGAACCATAAATCAACGATTTCGAACAATGTATTGAGGGGAGGCGGTGTTTAACATTGGCCTTATAGAAGAAGCAGGTATAAACGCAAATGTTACGTCACTGGAGCCCCCTCTTAATAGTATTATTTTTAAATAACCAAAAATGGTTGTACAACCTTGTAGGCAATGTTATAAACGCAGCAAAACGTTTTCTACACCTCAAACTCCGGGCTGGGGACTTGAGCCCGGCGCGCGGGGCACGGAGAGAGCCGCCTCAAATCTCAAATCCGGCGCCTAAAGTGGAACCGGAGAGCGCTAAGCCCCGATGGGCCCAAACAAAGAGCAACTTAGAGAACGAGCGCCTGCTGGCTTTTTGTGGGCCCCGCCCTTCTTAAGGCTAACCAGATATTAGGTTTACACAGGCGCGTGTTTTACATAATCCGATACCCTGTAGTACAAGCGAACGTTTACTGGCATGCCGATCACTTCCATTTTGATTTTTTTAGATTCTAAATCCTCCCTCGATATATTAGGAGGCTTTTTAGGAAATAAAAGGCCTGCAAAATGTCTGTAGATATGGTAAACCTTGAACTTAAGAATGCGCATGCACAGGTCTTTTTCACCACGCACTGAATCACTGATCTAATTTGAGAGCCCCGGCTTCAAAATATTTATGTAGCTTAGTGTCAAATAGAAGAATTTGACCTCTAACTAACTCATAACATGAAAATACAAAACATGATTCTATTGAAAGAACAAACACCATAATTTACACAATATTTATTGATATAGGCCTTAATTTTTCCATAAACAAGGCCTAAATTTATGCAGGCTTTTAAGCTTTAGGAAATTATTAATATTTATGGAAATGTTTCTCTTTGTGAATATACTCCAAGAGGTTTAACCATTGAGTATGCACTAACTCTAGCATAGTATACTCTGTATATTCAATGGTTTAACCATATAACCATTTACGATTTCCACATGATTAAATACTAAGTGTAGAATTAGTTTTTCTATAACTGTAATATATCTACCTGCCTCTACAGAAATAGTGACGTAGGTATAAATTCAGATGTAAGAAATTACCTCTTATGATTATTCCAATGTTTTGTGTATGAATAAGTTTTCCACTTATTCTGAGAATAATATTGCATTATATTGATTTAATATAAACAGGTTAACATACCTTGACGTCATCAATTACTTATAGTAACAAAATGTTGACTATAGTTTCGGCTAGCACGTAGAACAAAACAGAACCTAACAATATGCTTAATGAGAAACTCAATTACGGCTCCAACAAACTATTTAATCCCACCTATTAGATTATTTAACAGACAGTCCTGTTGGCAGCATTGGTCCTGGAAGAACAGCTGATAGCGGCGTAGGCTGGAACGAACCAGTTCAGTGACGTGCGCCGGCCGGTGAACTGTTTTCAATGTTATGTGTAATTTGTTAGTATGTGTTCAGTGTATTTTTATAAAGTGACGACATTCTGAAGAATGGAATAACGTTCTTATTTAAAGTTTTGATAATGGCTACGTGCTAGCCGAAACTATAGTCAACATTTTGTTACTATAAGGAATTGCTGACGTCAAGGTATGTTAACCTGTTTATATTGATAAAACAATTCCGGAAGGCTTCAACATGAATAGAATATATTGATTTGTTTTATGAAATAAAGAACCACTTATTGTTATGATATAAACAGTTATTAATGTATCTCGATTTATTTCAAAATTAATACAGTCGTTTCCACATTGAAATCTAAGAATAATCTATGGCTATTTCACGACATTTCCCAATACAAACCTCTTTACCAATCTCTAACCCCTCCCCCAGTGGGATCTTACCACAAAATCAAAAGGGAGCGGAGCGTCCCCTCGTCAAAACGCGCAGCACGTAGGGAAAGAGCGATAGGTGGATAAATAATGAAACCATTTAGATGGCATTAAGAGGAGAGGCGAGAGAGAATACAAAGAAGAGACGGCGCCGCGGGTCAATGAAAGATGTACGGCCGGTGTTGGGATGTTCACACTTTTTGTGTCGGACCAAAGGTTCGGACGGAGATAGCATCGGAGACGCTATAATTTATAACGCGGACGGCCTATTATAGTGGGAGTACCGCTCGCATCCGGACGTCCATTGACAACTCCGACTGATCAATGTTAAGGCGAGACTCTTAATTGAGAACGATATCTGATTAGCCACGGCAGAAGTTGTGGGAATGTTTATTGAGGCGATGGAATTGTAGAAAAAGTGCGGAAGAAGAATTTTATTTCATTTAAAAAAATGTATTTAGTAGGATACGTATTCTATCCTATCCTATACTCTAAATGAGGAAGGGTTGCATTCTTGCTTGGTTGTAACTCTGATGTCAAAAACTACTTTAACGATTTCCTTTCAAAAGTTGTAATTAAATAATTTCTGGGTTAAAAATAAGTTCTTGATGGATCTCATCCCTAGTACAAATCTAATCATATAAAAAACAGAATTGGAAAAGTTAGAAAAACTAACATTGGGCTTATCGAGTTTCAAATCAAAACAAAAGAATCATAGGCCTAACAGCTGTTTATAATCAATCAGTGCACTATCAGAGTAGTGTACTATTGTAGTTTAAGAATTAACATGTGGTTTCTTGAGAGCAGTGACTAAAACAATTGAATGAAGATTCCATTAGAATGATCATATCAGATTCAAAATTAATCAAAGGGACATTGAGCTATAATAACAACGGGAGTGACCCTAAAAATGCAGAAAAAAGGCAAATGAGCTAAGCAAATCTGCTCGTCAGAATGGAGACTTGGTTAAAGATTACTCAAAACAAACTGACTGACCTTCCCCGAGCAAAGCTCGGCCCTCCCGGTACTACCAATCAAACATGATAGACAGTAGATAATAGTTCTTTAATCATTTGTTTGTACATTTGTACATTGTATATTGTCATATTACATACAATAAATTATGTCTCACAACACTACAAAATATAACACTTATACTGTTCTTACGTACAATACAGTAAACATAAAAAATATAGAACGAGGCAATCGATTTCGACCAGTCACATTGGTCACCAATCGTCTGAAGACCCATCGCGGATTGGGCTTGGTGACGGTAGGTGTGACCGGTCGTAATCGACTGCTTTGTACCAACT
Organism: Allygus modestus; assembly: GCA_963675035.1. Classification (NCBI taxonomy): domain Eukaryota; kingdom Metazoa; phylum Arthropoda; class Insecta; order Hemiptera; family Cicadellidae; genus Allygus; species Allygus modestus. The sequence goes on along the minus strand of OY776114.1, from coordinate 70,304,845 downwards.
TTTATGAACATTTACCGTCTTGTTTGAAGTAAAGTATAAGTGTATATATTTTGTATTGTAAAACTTAGGTCATTGTAACCTGGATAATTCTTTTGAAAGTCCTGAAAAGGAATACAAAATATTGAATCGATAAAAGGTCAGTGATTCGTATAAAGTGTATTATTGCTCTGAACCTAAATTAATATCGTAAGTAGCATCAGAAATGTGTGCTATTTCGGGTCTAAGGTAGGTAAATTGCTTAATTTAAAACGCATCTTATGGCAACGAAAAGTAGATTTTTTTCTAGGAAAAAACTACTTACGTTACAGTACCAAATTATATTCCTGTACCGAACAAATATAGGTTTCTGAATGCATTAAATTACAATATCTTATTTGGTATATGAATATGTTATTTGTCTATTTATTTCATTCACACTTTTTAAATCCGATTTTATTTTGTAAATTCTGACTACTACATAGGCCCTCCTAACTAGATTTGAGGATGACCCATGTTTTAGTAAGTATGATTACCTAATTCGGTAATTTTTCATAATTTCTAAGTATTTGTAACTAATTTAACTTAACAGAAGAGCCTTTATAGTAGTCATTCGCCCTACATCTTGTAAATTTTGTAATAATTAACTCAGTAATCTTATAAAATTTTCACTTTTAAATTCCATAATAATATTAAGCATTTTAGATAATTATACCTGATTTGTATATACTATCTAATATGGATTCCTAATTTTAACTTTCAACTGGTCCAATACGGTCAAATCAATACATACAACGAAAATGCATTTACTGTATTTATAAAAAAAAATAAAAATTTGTTTTTCTCGATAGGTAAAATCTTAAAATCAAGGTCCATACTAATTTAGACAAATTAATTTACATAAAGTGAATTAATTTTATATAATTATCTGCAGTGGAGAAAAATAAAATACTATACTAGGCCTAATTTGTATATTAATATGGCATGAGTCGGGTCTTGAAAAGCACAGAAACTACATTAATCAGAAAAGTGGAAAATATTCAAGTATAATTCTGTATGAAACATAATGCAATAAATAATTCACTAATAAATATTATTATCGATTTTCAACGATTACATCACAAAATAATAGACATCGTCAAAACTTAATAGAGAACTAGTAGCCTGTCGCGGCTTCGCTCGCGATCACAACGTAATATTATCTTGACATTCCCGTATAAATATTGTGTTACCGTTCCAAAGCTAACATGGCCTGCTGATTAACTGTGTTTACTCTATCCAGCTGATTGCTTAAAACTTGTAGTTATTTCCCAATGTTGAGCTTATGGGAAAAAACTCAACTTTAAGGGCGCCAGGGCCTCAATCACAAATTACTTCTCTATAAAAAAAGTTTCCTGCACAACTTCACGTTAGGCTCTTTCCAATGACACCAAAAACATGAAAATCGGTTCAGTAGTTTAGGAGGAGTGATTGTCACAAAAAACCTGCTCGCCTATTAAATAAGTATAGATGTACAATGTAACACAATTTTACTACCAGAAAACATATACGTCAGCTCGAAAAATATGTACGAAAATATAGTAAAATATATAAAACCAAGTTGACTTTAAAAAATAGTTTTTTTTTATTTTAAAAAATACTGTTCTGAAAATTGTATGAGGTATTTATTCCTCCGTAATTGATGATTGTAATTTTCATCGTAAGAGAGACTGATGCGGTGGGTCGTGTGATATTTGTTACGGCCTATAAAATACACAAACTTTAAAAAGCAGTTTTGGAAAGAAGGAATGTAAAATCTCGGTGTGGCAATATTTTACATAAAACTATCGGCCATTGCATTCTCGTTTATGATTGTTGTTATTACGGGTTTTTTAAATTACTGTTTTATTGAAACGCAGTGCAGTCACGGCTAAAGCCAGATGTTCTGGATTAATAAAAAGTACGTTATAATCAAAGTTAAATTGTATTAACTTGTAAAAACGATTGATGAACTGCAACGAGTAAATTTAGTACAAATTAAATAATCCACCCTTTAACAGTGAATGCAGTGTGAATATTAACCGTGAAAATTTATTTTCGTTCATATTTATTTTCACATGTTGATTTGTATTGGGTAACTATTTTTTGTCATATTAAAAAAAGTAGTATGCCTAATAGTCTATGGAACATTATTCAGGTTTTAAATCATTATAAAAGTTGTTTATTCATTCGTATGTTCCGGTCGTTGGATGTTGGATTTTAAGTATAAACATTGGAACAATTATTATGAATACAAGAATAAAAAGATTACTACTATATAGGTAATAGTTTTAGATCTTGTTATCTATATTCCTGCATGTCTTAGAATGGTTTTATTTTATTTATAGCGTCCTTAATATTTGCTAACCTATAATGTCACTCTTTTGTAGGATTGTGAAGCATGAACATTCGAGAGTGTGATATTGCATTTGTAATTTAAAGGATAGTACAAAACAGTATTTTTTTTATAATGATTCAAACTATAATTTGTAACAGCGATGTTATTAACTAATGGATACATTATTTAAGATTATTTATCCTATACAATTACTTTATAATATATATCTTTGTTTATTCCAGTATATATTAAAGCAACATTAAACGAATAGCTTCTAACTATTTTCAACAACGTTTACATACCTTTATACTTTTTTTAGAATTAAAAAATGAACAACAAATCTCCATCACTACATAATATAACTATAAAACTAAGATACAATAAACAGAAGCTATCATTGAGTATGTACGTTACCGTAACTTTCAAAACAGCACTCAAATAGTAATTGTTCAATGTAAATATATTCCATTAGCCAAGGATTCTATTTACAATTTATTTGGTTTTATCAATAAACCAATTTAAAACATGTTTTAATTTAGAAAAATGTTAAAAGGTTATTTTTAATATTTTATAGTGAAATACAAATGTTAAATAGCCTTCAGGTAATAAAGAAAACAGTATTAAATCAAATATATTGTTTTTATATAATTTAGAAATGTATAAATGCTTTGCAATCTGAGAGGCATGAAGTTTTGTATTTTTGTTATCAACATGTTGTTTTTAAACCTCCTTAAATTTATTTTTAATTCTCACTTTGCTCCTCGCTCAACAGCTTGTCCCAAAAAGCCTTTGCTTGCTTTTAATTTGTTAGGTAACTTATTTTCAGAAAGGAGAATCTAAATTTAAAGGAGCAAAATAATACATTATTAATCCTGATTCCTTACCACAATGTAGGACAAAGAAGGAGAACATTCAACAATAATAAATAAAATCGTTCAAATTTACCTTTAAACTTACAGTTAAAGATGATTTGTAAAATGGGCGGCTTGAATTTTGTTTAAGTAAAGGTAATTATTTGTAATCACGCAAGACTGATAAGGGCTGCAAATATAATATACTTTATATTTTAACCTCTCGGAGATGACCAAAAAAGTATAGGATTAGAATAAGGTTTTTTAAAATAATTTGCCGGTTTTTAATTTAAGATTGAATACTTTCTTATATTAAAGGAAAATTAAAGACTAATTTAGTAATTAAGTCTATTAAGTGTGAAATTTAGCAATTAAATGTCTGACGTGATAAAAAGGTTACCAATAATTTTTTTTTTATTCAAGAACGAACAAATTTTCTACAGTATTGTTATGGTTTTTGGCTGTTCAAAATATCAGTAATATATTCTCTTTATATATAACTTTAGGATGCGTCCGTAATAATGAAAACTAGAGTCTGGCAAGTAATTTAATTTGTATATTTATTGGTTTAATTTATTAATTATTTACTAATTTTTTGCATGTAATTTAAATTTTCATTGTGACTGACCACCGAAAATATATACTCTACATAATAGCCTATATTATTAATTGTCATTTCACTATTTATTAACATAGACAACATTTGTTAATCTGTCAACAAAGGCAAATATCACCATTTCTAAAACAATGATTGTAATTTATAATTTATAGATTTATTAGGCCTATTACAATAATATTTGAATTAAAATTGAAAATTTATTTATTTTAATCCCTCTCGTTTAATCCTTTAGATAATTTGATTTGAACTGCTTGAACCCTTTAACAAAATACATTCTAAAAATACCAAAACAGTGATACGCATTCAAAGATTATTTATAATTATTTTCTAGCCCGCAACACTTTCAGACGTTTCTCGATCGGGCCGCATCGAGTGAGGCACTTATACATATTAATGTAACCTATGGTAATTAGACACATATAGTTAGCATGTAAGCTCGGCCACGCCTCGCTAATTGTCCGTCTCTCTCGCTCTCATTACAATTACATGTAATTGAACTATAAACCTATCACTACACCTTTTATCACCTGTCAGCAACGCTTTCATTACAGCGGTGGTGATTATTAATGACTTATTTCCTAGGCTACGCCATGGTAATGATGGGAGCCATTTTGACGAATTAGTCCATTCCAGGTTTCAACGTGGTTTTGAATTTTAGTATTGCAGTTGTACTCTATTTTAAGACTTATCATCCATGAAATTAAGTTTTTCAACTGAGATTGTACACTTGGTAACATTTATTTTAAGGAGCATACATATACCAATTGAAATAGTTCGACATTTATTTTAAGTAACTTTAGTTTTATTTACTCTTAATAACACTTAAAGTGTTCAACACTTTAGTGTTATTTACTCTTAATAACTGCTTACAAATTTACCACATCAACATAATACACCAATCGCCAAATTAGCCTGAGCAAGTTATAGTCTACCTTTGTTTAACCGTTATCCGAAGTAAAGTGTTGTGACTGAGTTTGTATTCTATTTACTATGTCACAAATAATTATAACCTAATTTAATCATATATTTGATTTGAAATGTGATATTGTTTAAATTTTAGTTATTTGAGTTTGTATCAATAAAAAACAATAATTTCAGTAGAGTTTTTTTAGAGTATTTGTTCATAGTCCTTCAAACCGGATATGGGGAATATGTTTTACTAACTACTGATGCAAATTCTGATCATACTTTTTAACTAACCCTATTTAAACTCACTTAATTGTCTTATTAAACATCTGAAATCTACGAAACTATGAAATCAAAGTATTGCGGTAAAACGTAACGGAACCGTCAATAAGGAGGTATTATAGTTCCTAAAGCCCTTATAATCTATTTCGCAGAGGATGTAATGTAATAATATACACGTTTTTAAATATAATTGTAATGTAATATTTCTAAATGTGTAAGTCATATGAAAGGTATTATAAAGATGCAACCCGAATTAAGGATTAAAAACAACAATGTATACAGAATAACTATAGTGAGTGGTATTGTTATTGATACTTGGTGTAACTAATTATTATAACTTAAATTTGACAGTTTAAATTTTATGGAAGAGGCTCAATCAGACCACCACTAACAAATGCATGTTGTTTATGTTTCTTTTTTTGCAAATTCTAAAAGCTATAGGGCTTACTGGTAATTTTAACGAAACTAGTATTGCCCAAAAGCTTCGCTTGTTCACCTAATTTCTGTTTTACAGTTAAATAAAATCACTCAGCTCATAAAATTACAAATTTTAAAATGCGTTTTAACCTGGCCCTTTAATTTAATTTATAGCCTTAGGAACAGCTGTAGGCCTACCAAAACACAACATTTTCCTTAGATTTTCTCAACGAGACCTTTCATTCAAGTATATATGGTTCATGATTTTCTCATAAGTTCATGAGGTTTAGCTTAATATATAACCTCATAATAACAGAAAATACAAAATACATAGTAACAATGTAAACCAGCTGATTAAGAATAAAGTAACTTAGTCCTAAAGAAAGTAGGGTTGCCAACCTATAAACTTATTTTGTTTGTAAAAAGTAATTTTGTGTATATCAAAATTAGGTTTTGTGTTTTAAAAATAACACCCTGTATTATTTTGGTACTAACGTAATTACCGTACTGATTATCACGATAGAGTTTTTCTTATGTAAATATTTCATAAAATAATTATTCATATTAAATAAACAACCTTTCCTGTACAATGCAGTGCACAGAGTTCGCCTATAATACTTTATAAATCAGCAAAGAGCCTCCGTTGCCTGAGTTGTATAATAAATAACAGGCGGAGTAGAATACTGTAGTAGATACGATTTCAATTAGGCCTAACCAAAAATGAAAACTGTACAGTTGGTTAAAATGCAGACAAAAATATGTTAACTTGTGTTAAGTGAAGTGGTGTCCTATTTTTGTGTAAATTTTGAAACAACTAAACTAAATTTGATAAAATACCACGTTGATAACCAAAATTAAGAATATTCTCATGCAAGAGATGATTTTTGTCAAAGGAAAATACCTACTTTCATAATATAAGTATTGCCATTGGTATTTGTATAAACGTCTTAAAACTCTAGAGTGACAACTAGTTAAAGCCTTTGAAGGTCTACGAAAAAAGGCTTGTTTTTTTCTATTTTGATATTATTTACAGTGAAAGCTTTCTGTACCTGTTCTCTGGCTGCATAGAGCATATTTCGTAAATTAGATCTTGAAACTAATTTAAAAAGTTAGTTTTTAATGGTAAGCATAACAAATTAAAAAGCTTAACAACTGAATGTGAGCAGTCCAAATTGCTTTTTCATTAGGCCTACTAGAAGAGTGCCAGGTTTCAATGACTTTCAGTAAGGTAGTATATTATGTAAGGATTTGTTTCTTTAGTGAAAGTGCAACTGGCTACATAGAATTTTTACACTCATTTAACGTTTTTGGTAGTTCAGTTTTCGAGAGTTAAGTTTTGGTAGTTAACGTTTTAGAGAGAGATTCATTGCATAAACTTTCGAGTAGCTAGGATAGACTTTTTAGCTGATATAGGCCTAAACGTTATTCATACAGTTTATACAAACACACTTTAGTAAACGGAATTTGAGAGGCAAAATAAACTTTAGCAAACACAAGGCCTATTGACATGTCATTAAATATGTTCATTGAAGAAGTTTTTTGACAAAATACTAATTATCCCCATTTATAATTTACAAAGCTTCTAAATAAATTTAAAGCTACTGTTTCGAAATTATAAATCACGACAGTAAAAACGTACACCGGAAATAACAAATAATGTAGCCTACTTGATTTGTACATCACAAAAAATAAATCTTTGACAAATTAATTTAAATAACTCTCTCAAGTATAGGTACCTATTTTGTAAGCATTCACATAACATTTTCTTTGCTTAGAATCTACCATAAGAAATGTTTTTCTCTTAACTTTAATCTTGCTTTGAAAGGGAGGCTGTGTCAACCTCAAACGAATATGAACGTAAGTCCAAAAGGTAAAACTTATTCCTTCCCAGAAATACAAATCAACAATCACCAAAATTCAACATCGCCATTTCCAAACTAAAGCGTCGAGCTAAACGTTCAAATCAGACCTAAGGGCGGGGACTTGGGTTATTGTGTAATGCAAACTTGGGTAATAAGGGGTAACCGGGACCCAAGGGACTATGGGGACAGTAAATTGAAATAGAAGGCAAGTGACCACCTGACGGCTTGGCCGATAGCCAGCTATAGCGCGTCCACCGGGAGAGGGACTTCAGCCACAACTGCCTTCTGAATATCAGGGCCGATGGTGAAAAATGTAAATTATAACACAACAGCCCATTGTCGACTAACCAGCTGGCACCTCAGAGGGCGGCTTATACTAGGTTTTGGATAAGATGAGCTTATTTATTGACTTAACAATTATGTTCTGTGCTGTTGGGATACTTTGTTTTTAAAACTTAAAATTACTAGTCAGTGGAAATTGATTTGATGGGAAATTTAGGTTTTATTTACACTAAATTCTCATCAGTGTGTGGTTAGGGAAAAAAATGTATCCAGAACGAAATTAGGCCTACTTAATCATTAATTTGATTGATTGTTATTCGAGTTGGTTTTCAAATATGCGTTATAATGAGAATCTTTTGATATGGGTTGTTAGATATCAAATACTTGAACATATAGACTGAATGACGTCTGTGGGAATGCTATCTTTATTGTCTTAAGTGGATTAACTGACACAAAGTTATGTTTAGATATCTTAAAAATGTAATATGATTTATCCTATTTTTGTTTAAAATGACTTGTCTCTCTCTTTATATACTCTTTAAGAACTATGTTTAAATCAAATAAATACCATGTAATATACTCCTCCATCAAATTTTGGCGCCCAGCAAACTATATATAAATTTTGAAAAGTGCCAGGTTATAAATGTTTTGTTTGTTTAGTAACACAATTTGAGAGACTTTTCAGACAAATTACAAAGTTAGGAATCATGTGGAGTTTAAACAAATTGGTTACTGCAATCATCAAGTGTGCTCTGTACAAAATTGTGTGGTAGTGAAATGTAAATAAATCCCTACACTTTACTTTTCTATGAAGTGAAAAAGGAAAAGAAATACTTTTTATTTAACAAGCTCTATGTATGTTATGGGATTTCAACGGTGTAGACTACTTTGCCTGTGAATTCAATAGGACATTGTTATATTCTTGCCTAAGATCAGTATGTTTTTTAAACTTTTAAAATCAATGTTCATTATTTTTGTTCGTTTCAGATTGGCGGACAAAATCTCTACGCACAGGTTAGTGTTCAAAGTTATGTAGATTATTTGTTATCTTAGTATGGTTTTATTTTGTAAAATATGCCATTGACTTAGTTATAGGTTGGAGGCAAACCAAATCCCTTTCCTATCAATTTTATTTGTGTTATGGTCTTTGGCCAAAATTACCTCATTTGAAGTCATCGTCTTATTAAATATTTTGCAACGCTTTTTAGTCTATTAAAATAATCAATTTGTATATATTACTAGGCATCTTTTATTTACCTAGGTGTACCAACGTAATAAAAGCGGATTTAGAGTAGCCTACAATTAGAGAATAATTATATACAATTCTTCCATTCAGGGATCTGTTGGTAATAATTACTATGAAGTCATCGTATTAGTATTTAAAATGATCCATCAAAGAAGATAAATTTTATAACAAGTTTCTAATTAAAGTTGTCTCTAAGATACAACTAGGAAATTGCCCCATGAAATTTGTCATGTAGTTTGTGATAGGCCTACGTAATCTTATATACAGCAAATAACCATATTCCGAGTTTTAAAATAATTTTTATAACACTGAACAAAACCGTGAAATGTGTTCCTCCTATTACTCCTTGGAGGCTCTCTGTTGCGATGTAAACATAACCTTAAAGTTAGACTATAACCTAGAATACTCCACCAACCTGATTATTCGGCGATCCTCTCAACGGAAACGTGGACATTTTACGTGGGTCGTCACAGCATAGTCAGTGGCAGCGGGGGGTCGACACTGGAGTACTACTGCCGCGTATCCATCCTCAGTCCATCACTGTGTCACAGTCCTTATCACAGGTGAGACCGCGACCGGCGACAACACCGAGTCATCACCGACTGTCTTATCGGCGAGGATTTCGAGGCAGTCCACGTGATAGACGCATGTTTGTACACAATCGTACGTACGCACGCACACACGCACAGTTCCCACTGACACTGAACCACCCACGCGATCGCACGACGAATGAAATATAATGTTCCGAGTTCTGTACGATTCGATTTTTTCTCCGGTCGCCGCGTTCGCACTGCGAGAGTGACGGGAGGTAGCGGGGCCGGCGAGTAGGAGGGGGGTTGTGATAACGAGAACCGAAAACCCCCGCCGAAAAAAAGCTATTTTTCGGGGAGGAGAAACTCTGTTTAGTGCGAGTATCGCCTTGTTCGTCAGTTTGTTCGCGCCCCTCCACCGCCGCCCTCCCCTCTCTCCCCACCATCCGACGATTCCGCCCCTCCTATTTTCTTCGTGTCCAGTTTTGTCGTCGCGGTTTTTGCGGCGAAGGAAAGGTGATGCTGGATGTTAATGAAACGTGTTCCGATGTTACATAGCCCCGGTCCCAACCGGTCCTCTATACCGCGTACTGCGAAGTACGGCGCCCTACGTAGCCGCTTGGTCAGGGACGTCGCGACGCTGCGAGGTGGACCGCGTAGAATCGTCGCAGAGCCGAAACACGGGCAGTCAGAGCAGCTACCGTGAAGACGCGTCGGCAGTGAGTGCGCGCGGGGTGGTCTCGCAGTTCCCGCAACAAAATGCACACAAACTACAACAAGCTACACGAGTGTCTGAGCGAGCGCTCCCCACCTCCCCCCGCCGCGATTGAAAAACCTCCCGCTCTGTCTCCTACTTTTTCCCCTCTTTCGCTTCTCTTTTTTCTGCGGGTCGCGCGGCGTCCTGATAGGTTCGACGATCCTATCTCGCCCCGCCCACCCGACCCGATGTCGTCCAATCGTGTCATTCTGTCTCGGGCGATGATAGATCTGCCTTGTTCTACATGCCCTCCCCGGCCGATGGCGTCTCGACCTGACCTCGTACACGCATATTAATCACTCGTAACCACAGTGCACACTCGCTCTATAATCTACATTAGTCGGTACCGCCTCGCTTCTGTTTACAAGTTTATCGGTAGATTGTCGCTACCCACTACCCTATCGGTAACACCACCGCACTATCGGCACCTCGGTACCCTACATGCCCGGTCTCACCCTTCACTCCGTGTATTACACGGTCCTCTCTTGTTCATCTTCACTTTCACGTCTTTGACTCTCTTCTCACCTTGTCATGTACATTGTAACCCGAGATATAATTTTATCCTGTACTTTGATATAGGATAAATATTTTACTCTGCAAAATAATTTGGATTACAATAATTTACTATCAAATGGATCGTTTACGAGTTAAAAAAAGTATAACAAATATTTAATGATAGCAAAAATTGAGATAAACAACAATATTTATTTGTATTTTCTGTTAACCAAATTAAATAATGATATGTTTTCAGTTTTGTAAAATATTAACAGCACAGCAAATAAATGAGTAATTATATTAATGTATTAATTATGTTAAATAGCTATATCCTATTATATATAGAATTAACTTTTCTATGAACTACCCTTTTCACACATTCTGTGAAGGGGCGGATAAAGGAAACAGATGAGGGTCTTTGGCGGGGAAAACTCTGCCACACTGACCTACATTTACTTGAAGCAAAATTATTTGATGAAAATGGACACTATACGTTATTATCTTAATATTAGAAAATCACGATTTCCGCTTTTTAAAATTAATTTTGCAAAGTACAAAAATATTGTTACAAAATAAATATTTAAATTAATCAGTTATTTTAATTTAAATCAAATTAAATATTCTAAAAATATTATGAGAGAGTGCGTAATTTACGAAAATACATTTTATATTATAAAACTATATATTTAAAATACCCCCGTAGCAGCAAACCTGCGTACTCAGCGAATTTCCAATGCATATATATGTATCTTAATACCACATAAAGCCACATACCAAGTTTCATCAATATACATTCATAAATAAACTATTTATGACATTTTAATTATTCTCCATAAGAATAACATGGCGGCTGAGTATGCAGGTTTGCTGAAGGAAGGAACACAAACAATGGGGTTTTATACAAATATCAATATAACTCATTTAGGCAAAGCCACATACCAAATTTCATTAATTAATTTTCATAATTAAGGGAGATAACACGTTACTTGTCCTCCATAAGAATAACATGGGGCTGAGTACGCAGGTTTGCTGCTACGGGAGCCTTTGGCAAAAAATATTTGTTGAGCAAATATCAATGGTCCACAACCAGATGAAGCCGTATACCAAGTTTCGTCAGTATACGTTCATAAATAAGCGAGATATACAATTTTTCTTTTTCTCCATAAGAATAACATTAGACAACGTACTGTGTTTAGCACTTTCAATATCTCGGTAACCAATTGACATAGAGAAATTATAAAAATACCAAATTGTGTGTTTTTTTAAGCCGAATCCAATGGTAAAAACCAAAATTTGACTTTTTCCAAAATTATATGTAACAAATTCAAAAAACCCATTTTTGGGGTACAAACCCCCCCAAAATACCCCTTCGGATGGAGCGATCTGGCTGGTTTTCGAACCTAAGTCATAAATGTTGCTTTACACGTTTATACCAAATTTCATCAAAATCGGATAATTTTTACGAGAGTTATCGTGCTCACGGACACACACACACACACACACACACATATATATATATATATATATATACAGTTTCGAACGAATGGTGATTTTGGGGTCTGGGGACCTCAAAATGAAAAGTTATCATGGTCCCGGGCCTAGGTCTTACCATGCCGACTACGGTAATAGCTTCTTCCCTATAGGGGAAATTCGCTAAAAATAACGTAATGTATTTGATTTTGTAAGTATCACAAGTATTATTTACTTCCCATAAATACATTTTGAGACTGTAGATAAAAAAATACCCCCGTAGCAGCAAACCTGCGTACTCAGCGAATTTCCAATGCATATATATGTATCTTAATACTACATAAAGCCACATACCAAGTTTCATCAATATACATTCATAAATAAACGATGTATGACATTTTAATTATCCTCCATAAGAATAACATGGCGGCTGAGTATGCAGGATTGCTGAAGCAAGGAACACCAAAAAATGGGGTTTTATACAAATATCAATATAACTCATGTAGGTAAAGCCACATACCAAATTTCATTAATTTATTTTCATAATGAAGGCAGATAACACGTTACTTATTCTCCTTAAGAATAACATGGGGCTGAGTACGCAGGTTTGCTGCTACGGGAGCCTTTGGTAAAAAATTGTTTTTTCGAGCAAATATCAATTGTCCACAACCAGATGAAGCCGTATACCAAGTTTCGTCAGTATACGTTCATAAATAAGCGAGATATAAAATTTTTATTTTCGTCCATAAGAATAACATTAGACAACGTACTGTGTTTAGCACTTTCAATATCTCGGTAACCAATTGACGTAGAGAAATGATCAAAATACCAAATTGTGTGTTTTTTTAAGCTGAATCCAATGGGAAAAACTAAAATTTGACCATTTCCAAAATTATATGTAAAAAATTCGAAAAACCCATTTTTGGGGTACAAAACCCCCCCAAAATACCCCTTCGGATAGAGCGATCTGGCTGATTTTCGAACTTAAAGTCATAAATGTTGCTTTACACGTTTATACCAAATTTCATCAAAATCGGATAATTTTTACGAGAGTTATCGTGCTCACGGACACACACATATATATATATATATACAGTTTCGAACGAATGGTGTTTTTGGGGTCTGGGGACCTCAAAACGAAAAGTTATCATGGTCCCGGGCCTAGGTCTTACCATGCCGACTACGGTAATAGCTTCTTCCCTATAGGGGAAATTCGCTAATACCCCTTCACGGCAAAACAGAGTTTTTCTCTACTAAATAAATTTTTTTTATACAAGTTTCTACTTAAAATTTTAAAAAATGTTGGAGAATTGAATTACAGATATTATCAACTTATTAAAACAAATATTTACCACAATGATGTACTTATTTTTCAACAAGGTTTTCTAAAATAAACATGCCATACTGATTACTTAGATACTGAGGATAAATCGATCTAGTTTGAAAAATTATAGTTTTAAAATTAAATTGACGGTTTAAAAAATTACTTTACGATCCTCTCTTTTTCATCTTCCCTTTTTCACCTTGCCTTGCTTACATTGTAACCCAATAAGTTATTTTATGCGGTACTGTAATTTGATTTGGGATAGATATTTGACTTTGAACAAAATCTGTATAAAAACTTCAGGATGTTGTATTTTAAGGAACTAAATCAAAACATGTGACAAACATAAACAATTGTCTACCTCGCTCCATTTTCTGCCCGTATATGTTATAAGCATTGTTAAGTAATACCAGGTTTTAGGGTAAAACGTGAAAATTGTGAGCCTTAGTTTTAAAAAAATCAATTACAGTACTCAATGCACTTGTTGTCTGATATTAATATTCCTACTCCATTTGTTTTTTTTACACAATTTTTATTTTTTTTAGCTTCATTTGACTCAAGAAGCAACAATCAGAAGTTTGTACACACTGATTGCAAACACCTTAAAGAGTTTAAAACTTATTTCCTCAACTTTAAATTTTTGTTGATGTAAACTTATAACTTATAACGTGCATATCAGACTATTTAAAATTTTGTAGTTTTTGTTCTAATTGTTTTTAAAAAAATTACCCTATTTTATTAATCCACCTGTCGGAATAGAAAGCATTTTTTGATTATAAGTAACTGTATTCTATTCCTATTATTATTATGATTATTTATTTCTCACATATTTATTTTTTATAGCTGCAAATTTATTTACATTTTCTTTTTAAAGTGCTAATAATTTATTACAGCAGTTGCAATCTAAGTTTTAAATTTAACAATGCAATGCAACAAATGTTGAAGCCAAACACAAAACTTCAATTTTTCCCGATACACTTGAATAGTAAAATCAAATTATTTAATTACAGGTAATGGGAATGGGTGGAATTTAATTGGTTTAAAACTTTATGAATCCTTACGTACAAGTCCACGCCTACCATAACACAACAAAAATATCTGTTGATCTGTATGTTTATTATATAAGCAAGTTTATTATTTGAGTTATAATTAATATTGAATACAGAAGTTAAACTCGTGACTATAGAATAACTTATTGACTTTACTCCCTGTTTAAAATATTCGGCATGTGGAAGAAGATTTTTAGGTCAAAGTATACTTTTATCTATTGAAATTCTTACTTACTAAGATGTGCTAATGCAATTTATGATGTACTAAATGATTATTACAAAATAATGATATACAGTACTTTTATATATAAAATAACTATAGGATTACCACGACACTGTATTTAAAAAATGGCCAGACTATTATTTTTTATATTTAAGTTTGCTTTAAGTAGTTTTAGGTTTAAGAGATAACGGGTTAGGTTGTTTTCAGACTTCAGGAACACAAAAGATTCGGCCATTATAATATCGATTATCAAAGACAAAGGATTTTTGATGGATTTGTTTCTTTGTGCTATATTCAAAACTATGGCTGATACTAGCTTTAAAAATCATGCATTTACACCAAGCGTCTTAGATAATCCTGTATTTATGTTTGTGGCGAAAGTATACAACAATTGAATGTTATTCAAACAATTCATATATTCTTACTATTTTATTCTATATTTACATTTTTATGGTTCTAAGTTACATTTTTAAATATAAATGAATAAATCATCTTTATTTATCTTCCCAGTTATCCTGGTTACATTTTTCACTTATAGCTAATCTGTAAAAGTATTTGTGGAAAACTCGTAGACTAAAAAACTAAAGAACTATTGTAAATTAAGCTTTTATTTTCATCGCTTTTTATATTTGTTACATCACTTCCATTAATCACACGAGGAAATATAAGTAAGATGATTTCATTCTGAAAAAAATGTATAGCTGTATAACAAGTTGTAAATGAGAAGTCGGGTACCACAATCGTATTATGATATTTCATTATTTCCATTGTGATCCAAGTTCCAGTTACATTTGAATATTAATTTCAAAAAAAGCTTTGGAGACTAATTTCCTAACAAATCCTTTTATGTGTTGTTTGTAATTGTAAACTCCCGCTCTGGATGTTAATAAAACGTGTTCCGATGTTACATAGTCCCGGTCCTAACCGGTCTCTATACCGCGTACTGCAAATTGTGCAGTAATCACAAAAAATAAAACAAATATACAACTATTTCCCCACCGTAATATTATACCAGTGCTCTCAGTACACCGAAGAGACAACAAAAAGTCTCATTTGAAATCTAGAACACATCAGTACTACCTAAAGTTTTATTATTGTTGGTCGAAAATTTAGTAATTGAGTAAATTGAGTGAAATTGAGCAAATTGAGTAAAATTGAATAAATTGAGTAAAATTGAGTAAATTGAGTAAAATTCAGTAAATTACAAATTAGTTTACAGTCGATTAAGTTATATTACATTAATTTTGTATCATTGTGTTGTTATTTAGTTTTGGTTCGACAATTGTTACTGGGACGTTTATATAATTTAATATATGTAATTGCATATATATAAAAAAATTGTATTGATTTTATGATTAGCTTATAATTATTTTATAAAATATACATATTATTCACTTTTGTAATTACCAAATATACCATAAGTGATAATGGACTACAGTAAAAATATAAACGGTGGTTAAAAATACTGTGTTGCGAAAACTCATGATATTAATTCGACTTATGATGTAATCTGTAATGCTTGGAGTCTATATATGTGTTAATTGTTTGTTGGTCTTAAACTTATTTACACTGAAGAAATGTATGTACAGTAAATTATTAAAGCAGGGATAAAATTATACTAATTTATAACGTCTCGTGTAACGTTTCTACATGCATATGTAACTTTAATATTTTGCACTCCTTCACCAATATCTATTGCCTGTATTTAAATCATAATTTTTAATTAGAGTACACTCCAAATATTTTGTCAGTACGCTAGACATAATTCTTTACAAAGTCCAAAACTAAACGTAGATAAGAGATTTAGTAAAATTTCAATTTTGTATTACAAAACTTGACATTACTTGAGAATGAACAAACTAGTATTCAACATTAAGACACTAAAAACTGTTAAACGCATTAAAGGGCGTTTTTACCTAGACATGTAAACATCAATTAAAGTTCAAAATGATTTAATATTTTGTAGATAAATATGTTGGAATTAAAGGCATTATACCTTTGAAAAAGCATTTATTCCTTTTGGTAATGATCGCTCAGATTTAGCCCATTTGAAATCTAGATCACGTCAGTACTAGCTAAATTGTTATTATTGTTGGTTGAAAATTTAGTCCCGGAGTAAAATTGAGGAAATTAAGTATGATTGTGTAAATTGAGTAAATTGAGTAAAATTGAGTAAATTGAGTAAAATTCAGTAAATTACAAATTAATTTACAGTCGTTTAAGTTATATTAAACATTTTATAAACTTAAGCTATAATAATATATTTCATTAGTAAATCTTAATTGTGTACAAATCTTCCTTTATATTAAGTTCGATTAACTAAACACTCTAAATTCAAGATGCAATTTAAAAGAAATAATATTTACCTTTTTGATTCATTTATATTTTTAGCTCGCTTTTGTGGTTTATATGGATTATTCTATGAGCTATAGAAAAACAAATATCCGTATACGGTTACGGGGCCTGGTGCGCCCATAATTTGTTTTATTCCGTTACTTTAATAGTTGTTTACATCCTCTATATAACTTAGTTTACATTACTATACATATCCGTCACCACCTCATCTTATCAGAAGCTTAACTGTAATATTGCATTCCCAATCCACACATTATTTGCATAGTGGTTATTAAAAATTTGGATCCCTATGATTGCAGTTCAGAAAATAAATAGTTTGATTTGTAAATCTGCAATAAACGATGCAAATGGTTGGTTTTGATGTTTACAAAAAGGAAGGGAGTTGCCAGAAAAATACTATATTAGTATTAGTGCATACAGTATTTGTAAATTTTATCCACCAGGAGTTTCTAAAGAACTTTTCATATTGTCTTCAAACGCAACATAAACACTAACTTATCTTAATTGTTATTTTAAACTTTAAATATGTATACGGCATTTAACACAATACTTAATAATCGTGAAAAAAATATCATAAGTGATTGAAATATCCCCTAAAAAAATTTAAATAATTAGGCTTCATTCTAAAAGAAAATTACGCGATACTGGGCAGGAACTTAATTTAACTTATGATATGAGCAAAGACATTTTATGTTTACCGTAAAATCTGAATCTTATAGTAAGTTTTAAGTTTATTTGGAAGTAAAATTGAAAGTTTATTTGGAAAATTAAATATACAGCAACAAAATGCCTAGACAATTTTGGTTATAGGTTGTAAACGGACAGAGGAAGGATTGGGAATGATTGCCATTCAAAAATATCACATAGCTTTTTTTAGTCAATAAAATGTAATTATGGTGCAGCAAATATTCCTATTTGAAAAACCAACATCAAATATATTTGTTTACTCTGAAATTTGTATAAGAACGTTGTTCTTGGAAAGCTGGACACATAGCAATAATTATCTAGTATTGGGGGTGGTAGGGGAGCGGATTAGGGGGGGAGGGGAAACAGTTTGTGTGTGAGAGAGAGAGAGAGATATATATGCACATGACGAGCTGTACCTTCGGCCCATGACTGTGGAGTGATTGCGTGGAGTGGAACCGAAGAATCTGCATCCCTCCGCTAGGCGCCACCACTGTCGCGTCTTCTCCCCGCTGTCGCTTTCTTTTGAATAACGTCGCCGATAAAAACCACCGCGGGGGGAGGGGAGGAGAGTCGCGCGCATGGACAGTTTTTTTTAATTTTCCACAGATAGCGTTTGATGCGACACCGGTGGACCGGTGATCGTCGCGCTCTAGCGGACAAACCGCCAACTACCTTCGTCCTCCCGCCAAATTGACTGCCCGCGAAACACAAATGTCGTTAAAAGTACGCCATTATGGTAAAGTTGGTGAACTTGTCATGAATGTTCCACGGGCGGAAAGCCCATTGCGGTTGCTATAGGCAATAAATCCACTTCGTGGTAAAAAAAATCCCACATAATTCTTTAAAAAATCCCACTTTATCCCTCGATATGCCATGAAATATCCTTAATTTACCCTTGAGTTTCTAAAAATATTGTACGTTAAAAGATGGTTTATGATCAAGTATAATTTTGAATGCCCTTTGTTCCTTTGGTGTTACATAAATAGATTATATTCCAAAATAATTTACAAAAATATTTATCATGTGTTGGTTGAATTATACTTTTCACTGATTCGAAAGTCACCTTCACCAATGGTAACAATAATAAAATAAATATGGTTAAAACAATTCATCCCATAGTTACAACTCTATAGTTAATTCATACATAGATCATAGACGTAGAACATAGATACATAGGCTATGAAAGTATTACAAATTTAAAAGTTTGTATTATTGACAAAATGTATTAGGAGTTTTAATCAATATCTTTGTAAAAATTAAGGTCGTCAAAAATATCCCACATTATCTCTCAATCCCATTCTATCCCACGGGACGTTAAATTATCCCTAAGATGGGATGAAAATCCCTCTGAAGTGGAATCACTGGCTACATGGGCTCTTCGTTATTTTTTATTCGATGTTATAAAAGTTATATTTTTTGCACACGTAACTTTTAAAATGCACTTTGGTGCCGACGCAACAACTGTTTTTATTAAAAAATCCAAAATCAATGTACTTGGTTTTATACCAATTTTTTATATTACATACGGTATACATTTAATAGAGATTGTTTATATTTTGATTCTATATTAGATGTAATTGAGAAAAAAAGTTGTGTAAATGTTATAACTTTTAGGTACATCCTAGCCCCTAAGTTAACGCTTATGTTTGAAAAAGTTTAAAAAATGTGGTATGTCTTTGGCGGTTAAAATTCCGTTTCCTCGTTGTAACTCCTAATAGATTTTAAAGATTTCTGCTTTACCTTTCTATGACTGTTCCACTTGATCAAATTGCCTTTTGGCCATTTATCCTACAAATAATTATGTTTTTACCGCATGCCTTTATGAACGAGAATGCAGGTAAAAATTCAAATTTACAAAACTTTTGTATTGATTTACAAAAATACTATCACTTAATATCTTCTCTAAACAAAGTTAATAATTTTATTATACCGGTATGAATATATTTGTGACATTAACATAATAGGCGCAACTAAAAATGCATAGTGCGTTTGGTCAAACTGCATTGACTATGCATTTAACTGTAAAATTAAAATTCATCCCAGCTAATTTGCGCATACATTCTTACCTGAAAAGCCACCACAAAACCCCGTATAAAAGACAACCCTGTAAAATAAAACTCAAGCGTGTCAAAAACCAACAATCGATCCTGGCAAAGTGGAACACCAAAGCCGACAAAAGAGCTGACGCACAAAAGACAGATCAATTGATACTCGAGATTTCGCGGAAAGAAAAGAAAATTGGGTGGAGGAGGAAATGTCGGGATTTGGTGGACAGCGCATTGTACGTAAGCGCCTTACGTCCAGATGGTGGGACATGTGCTTCTGTTATTGCCGATCGATAGATCTGTATATCCCCGGTCAACATGTCAATGCGCGCCCTTCCCTATAAATTCGCTTTAAACCCCGTTTTAAACTCGCTGTCCGCACCCCCGGGTGGTAACAGTTGGCCGGTTTTATAAAATGTTTCTTGAAATATGTTTCAGATATTTTAAAGTGTTATCCGGTTATTGGCCGTTTTCGCGACAAGCGGATCTTCAGGAAATGGGCCATTTCCCCTAGGGGTAACATAGAGTTCTTCGGGTTATTGCTTTTGAGACGTTATTTACGCGTTTTTTGGTTTAATAGACTAAAAGAATTGCGTAAGTTAAAGAATTGTATTAGCCCCCTCTCAGCTTGCTCGTAATACGTTATCTTCTGTTATCTCCAAATTACGGGGGGGGGGGGGCAACCACTCAATGTACACCCCCAAATTACTCGTATGTTTTTACTCAGAAGCACACACTGACTAACAAATTAACAACGACAGAACAACTATGACAAGAGATGATTTCAAAATTGTTGGGTTAACGAAGTAACTTCTGATCTAACACATCAGATTTTCAAATTTATTATACTTTATTTACCAGAATTATGACAAAGTACAATTTGTTGTATCAACCAATAACTTATTAATTTGCAAATTAATATATCCTTAAGCAAACATTCTTGAAAAAAAACTTTTTAGAGTACGTAGGTCTGAGTGTGGACAATTGAAACATATAATAAATAACAACTATATACATCGTACAAAACTAAAACGTATTTAAGTTTTACACTAGTTAACAATTATTAATAGTTATTATACAAATATTAGAATGTAAAATTCAATTACTAGTCACTTTAAAACAATATAATATAAAAAAGTTAAATGTAATGTACACTGAACAAATATTATTGTTATATGAACCAGAATATGGTATGTGGAGCAATAAATTATTGTAAATATGGTCCCAGCAATGTGTTTGGTAGCCGCTACAATCCTGTTATTGTCAATATTTTATTGTAGCGTGCAACAGAAAGTATTGCAAATATTACAATAATGAAATTGGAGCCCGAGCAATACATCTTGCTGCCAGAGCAATAAGTTATTGTTAATAAAACTGAACATTATGAGAAGCGTTACTACAGTTTGTAGTATTTATATTAATAACTCTTATTAGCGAATTTCCCCTATAGGGAAGAAGCTATTACCGTAGGTGGCATGGTAAGCCCGAGACCATGATAGCTTTTTGTTTGAGGTCCCCAGATGCCAAAAATACTACTAGTTCATATATGTGTGTGTGTTTGTGTGTCCGTTACCGCGATAACTTTTGAAAGAAGCGTCCGATTTTGATGAAATTTGGCACAAACATGGAGAGTAACATTTATGACTTTAATTTCGAAAAGCAGATCGATAAGTTTATGGGAAGGGGGTTTTATGGGGGTTTGCAATTTTCCAAAAATCAGTTTTTTGAACTTTTTACCCTAAAATTGTAAAAACACTAGATTTTGCTTATAGCCATTTTATAGAGCTTAAAAAAAAAACAATTTAGTATTTTGAATCATTAAGCTAGGTTTAGTGGTTGTGGGGAAAAGTCAAAAAATGTGCCCATAAAATTTCCCATGTTAATCTTATGAGAATACGGTTTTAGATTTTCCTCAGATAATTTCACTAAAACCTCTACATTTCTTTCTACCAATCAGTTTAGTTCAACAAAACAATCATTTTGGCGTTTTAATTGTTGTTTTACGTCCAACCGTTGCAGGGATAATCAAAGTGCTAAACACTGTACATTGTCCAATGTTATCCTTATGGAGAATAAATAATTTGTTATATTTCGATTATTTATGTATGTATAAAGATGAAACTTGGTATGTGGCTTCAACTAGTTGTGGTATATTGATATTAGCACAATAAAAATGGTTTTTGTTGATTTTTCCCGGTAGCAGCAAACCTGCATACTCGGCCCCCATATTATTCATATGGAGAATAAGTAAAGTTTGATATCTCCCTTAGTTATGAATCTAAATTAATAAAACTTGGTATGTAGCTTCACCTAACTCCATACTCACCATACTCACCTGGTTGAGTTATATTCATAATTGCAAAAAACACATTTCTCATCTTCCTTGTTGCAGCAAACCTGCGTACTCAATTATAATGTTATCGTTTTGGAGAATAAATCAAATGCTATATATCACTTATTGATGGATGTATTTTTATGAAACTTGGTTAGTGGCTCTAGGTAGTAGTGACACCCATATATATGCATTGGAAATTCGCTGAGTACGCATGTTTGCTGCGACGGGGGTATTTTTACTTTTACAATAAGTTATTGCTGCAGCTCTAAGTTCGGTTGACTCTCCTCTCAGAATGTATAGTAGCTATGGCAATACCTTTCTTTATTTCTACAATAAGTTGTTTTTGTGGTTACTACAGTGGAGTGGTTACGTAAAACCCTACAGTTTAACTAATATAACCTGAAAACTAACGAAAATCAGTTGTAATTGCTTACATGAAAGCTGCAGAAGTATGGGGTCAAGAGACCGTTTGCTTGGCTAGAATCATAGTTTTGATAATATTTATTTCGATTATTTAAGGTTAAGTAACTTAATCTCAGTGTCTCTTTGTTTCTTTTAACTTGTTCATATCCAACCTGGGCTATAGAAAGCCTAAATAATATTCTGAATTCATGTTGAAACTGCTGGTATTTTATTTTCAGATGAATAAAAAGGTTTACCTGTTCAATATACTTTTTGAGGTTATGCCATTGCATGTTTTGTGGCTACAGCCACATCTTCAGTTAATCCTCAGGTTGATTCTTCATATTATTAAAACATTACTGAGACAGTGAGACACTTACACATACATATTGCAGTATAACACATTCCGATACCGATCAAACGATAAACTATAACATTGCTTGTCACGGTGCATTCACGCTTCAGGTCAGGCCGGTGACGACTCATTTCCATTTTGAGACATTGTCGTGTAATCAAAAACAGAATCTGGTATAATATATCAGAATATTCTCACTAAGCATTTATACTTACTCTACTACTATAATTATAATGTATCAGCAACAATAATATGTTGATGCAATTATCAGTGTCATTGCAAATAATTTAGCAAGAATATTATTGTAGTTTTGATTCGTGATGGTAGGATTCGTGGCTATTCAAAACTATTGTGTAAATTAAGATAAATATTGTAAAAACTACCAGAATTACTTTTACTATGCAATATTGTTTGGATTACTATAATTTCTTTCAGTGTAATGCGGAATTTTTGTACAGAAACAGAACGTAAAATTAAAGCAAATATTGAGCCATTTTTATTTCCTCATTTCACTAAAACAACTCCTACTCCATTCTTTGTTGAGGACAGTCTGAGTGCATCATTTCTGCCTTCGTCAGATTGAGGCTTATCGCCCCTTGCCCTCGTTTATTAGCAGTTCCCCCAGAATCGCTTTTAATTAACGATTTCGGTCGGTCTGTCACTCAGGCTACTGGCTACCCGGCCGCCCCTGGGGTGGAAAT
Source organism: Allygus modestus (assembly GCA_963675035.1). Lineage (NCBI taxonomy): Eukaryota > Metazoa > Arthropoda > Insecta > Hemiptera > Cicadellidae > Allygus > Allygus modestus. The sequence goes on along the minus strand of OY776114.1, from coordinate 70,281,320 downwards.
ACAATCGATATAGTGAATAAACAGCACCCTCTTGTATTAATGCCCAATAAGGATTATAGGAGGATCCACTGGATGATCACAGGGTGGCTAGAAACAAGTGATACGTTTGAAATTAAGAGGGGGCTCCATTCATGCGACATTTTGCGTTTCTACTTGCTTTTCCCGTAAGGGCAATGTTAAATTTCAAAGCCCGTCCCTCCTCAACGATTACCCGAAATTGTTGATATGGTTCGATTTCAAGTGCAAAAATTACCAAGAGGTGGAAGTGAACAGAGTTTTAATAGTTCATCAACTAAATACTATTAAACATGACAAAGAATTGTAAAAGGACCAGGTTCACCAATAAAATTCTTTGAGTATTTTGGAATTTTATTGTACTAGTCTTTTTGTATAATTATGTAAGCAAAATCTTTAAGTCAAAATTGTGGGAAATTGGCAAATTGCAGGATGATAGGAGACGACTCAAATTAAAGGTCTCAATCCTAGGGTCTCGGTAAAAATAGCGGAATTTCCAAAAAGTTACCAGCAATCGAGAAATAACGTAAAACATTCCCCGTAATAAAAGCATGGGGATTTAAAAGGGTCTGCTTTGTTTACATTAAAACATATGATTAAGTGTCTACTTTGTTTACGAACTGACATGTGTTTAAATCAATTAGGCGGAGTATTGGAGCAAGGTTAGGGGCTTTATCCCCTTCAAGCCACAGTATATACTATATTGCTTACTGGAATCTCTAGGGATTTTTTATCTTAAATATGAATAAAACCCAACGATAGGAGATAATCTGTTGTCAGTATTGGAGATTTCCACGTCATTAACTTGTTGACATTTAATAGAGGTTATTGGAAAAAGTATAGGTTTTTAAACTTGTTTAGTACTGATAGCTATTGAATCTCAAGAACTGCTCGTATATAGAGGTCTACGGGTTAGACCAATTAATAATGTATCCTACCTACCACTTTATTCGTTATACGATATTATTATTCACATAAGGTCTACACATAACTCATAAATCAAACATACATTTCAGTATAATTTCAAATTTTAATCATATATCTTTCAAGATTGCTATTTAAATACATTCATATTTCAACATTAGTTAAATTGATCGTTAAAACGTTCCTCGGATAATAACTCGTTACACAGGGTTTACATTCAATATCTTACTCAGGGTCATAGTCCTTTGCCTTAAGGGTGCATTCGATGTATTACCTTTAAGTCCATATAAATTGCAACAATAATAATAATTACATCAGAAATCAAATAATATGTTTTCCCTCAATAGTTTTCCTCGAAAATACCAAATTGAATTTCGTAATTTAATCACATATATGGTTTTTGGATTTTCTTTTTTTTCTTATTAATCTGAAGTCTTGGAGATATGCTGAAATTTTGATTAGCTTTTACCAAATTGATTGAAGTTGAAGTTCGTATTCCTCTAGATATTCCTTTCGTCAATGTCCTTGGGTTATTGGTATCTTATTTCTTGTAAATTTTCCTGAAATAAATCTCACGAATTTTTGGTAGTTATATTGTATCAAAACTTGTAGTGCTTTTGTTTTTGTTTTCACCAATTTTTAATATAACAATCGATTCATATGGTTACACTTTCACATATTGAAACATCCAGGGTAAAGATGAAATAGTATCTTTACTTATGTATATTTGGTATTTAAATTCGCGCATAAACATAGACTTGCGGAATTTAGTTGAAATTACTTTAAATTATTTACACCCCTGTCATAAATATGACGTTCAAATATGAACTTGTATAACAGGTAAGTAAAAATAGAATATCTTGCATTAAGACTTATTCTATAACAAGGTCTGCTTATTTTATAATATTGCCCCAGGTTTTTATTCCCCAATATTTAAATAGATTTTGAATAATTGTTTTAATTTAAATAATATTTTATATTTTTTAATTATGATTATTTTATTAATTAGATAGATAGGTTTTCATATCTCGATGATCTCAACACCTGATTATTTCGGGCAGTTGGTTGAAGTGATCTTTTGGTTAATATGTCTTCTGCGCGTCGGCTTGATTTTTTGATGTTATCAAAAAACAATAATATAACCTATTTTTTGAGGTCTATATGTAAGCAGGTAAGTTTTTTTTTATTTTTTATTTTGTCTATTTTATTTACAATCTGTTCAAAAAATATAGAGAACAATAAGTAAATAGGATAGAGTGTGATTGACATGGGTTAGGCTCTATCCATTGACGGAGCTAACACTTAAACTTTACAAATGTTAATTAAATATTAAAAAACGATTTGGCAGGTCCAAAACAGAGTGTCTCTTAAGTCTATACACTGATCCACTATTGTCCAGCAGATTTATAGCCAGATGGTTTGGATGGGCATCTAGTTTAGCTTGATAACTCTTGCTAAATCGGGTTATTTCTTCTCTTACTGTAGCAGTACGTGTATCACGGTGCAATACTTCATTGGTCACATACCATGGAGCCTCCAGGATGTTGCGAATGACTTTTGACTGAACGGTTACATGTACTGCCATATATTTTAGGTTAATTCATAATTTGGTATTCATAAATCAAATTATACCTCCTACCATTTCTTCTTCACTAATACAATATAGGTTCTAACGACTAATTTAAATTGAAACTTTTACCAATACTTCAAGAAAGTGTTACCTTTTGCAACAATATACGTTATTTTAAAATAAACAAATTTTTAGTTTTATTTAATTTTTTAATTTAAAATCAGCTAGTTTTTTCAAGCCGTTATTCACAATTGTTCATGTTATTTTAAAGTGGTAATATTTTAATTGTGTGCATTTTTAACTTTAAAATCTGTAGTAAACCCAAATAAAGCTGTCTGGTTTTGTATAAATATAGTGAATAATAATAAATTGTCATTGTATATTATGAGTTTAATTAAACAACAAACTAGAGTATTTTCAAAGTAATTTTATAAAGAGGACTACATTATTTTACACTACTTTGTTTACCAACTTTGAAGATGCAATCAATTTGTTTTGCACCAAAACTAAAATGTGATAGATAAGAAACAATAGATATCCTATTTTTTAATAATAGTGATATAAGAACTACACATGTAAGAAAAGATTTGTTGAACTTAAAAAATTAAACTTTAGAAATTATTAATACCAAACAGCCCAATTTAATCGCCAATGATGAATATTACACAACATTTATTTGTTTAAATTTGCATTTATAAACTATTGAAAAAACCAAATGCTTAAAGTTTAGCGGTTGAACCAAATGAGTACGTTCTATGTGGTTTAAACTTGGTTATCCAAAGTGAAAAGTTGCTCTGACTAATAAAATATTTATGTAAATGTGAAAAATATACTTTATATTTTATTAAATTAAAAACATCTTCAGCTTATATTGGAGAAATATATGTGTAGGTAAATATAGTACTCGTATTCGCTAAGTATATTAAAAATCATATTCACTGCGATTACCATGTAAAAAACTTACATTTCCACTCCGTTTACAATACGGGTTGTATTTTGTGTAGTTAAATTTTGTTGGTATAGAGTGCAAAAAAGAACATATAGGACTAATATAATTATAAAAGCTAATTCAATGTAGCAAGTATACAAATTTAAGTACAAAAATTACCAAATTTAGCTCAACATAAAAAATGTTAAAACATAGAAAATTTTAAAACATAAAAATGTTAAACACATAAAAACTATGTCTCCACATGTTTATTACAACGTTAACCGAGAAATAAGCCTTGTATTTTGTAGGTCACACAATTATTAATTTATCTATTCTAAACAATCTTTTGTTCAGTTAAGCATTGTTCAATTTATATTCTATGGACACACGTAAAAGGAGGGGGGAGTATGACGCCACTTTTGAAAATATTAGACAGTATTTGATACTGTGAACATACAAAGTACATGTTATTTTTAAAGGGTTGACATAACTATATCTTACTTACTTTTCATTTTTATATATGGAATTTTGAAATTTAGTTTTGCTTGTGTCACAGTTAATAAAAATGTCGTTAGGAAAGTTTACATCAACATCAAGGTTTCGATCAACGTTACGTAACTCACATATATTAACCCTAAGAGCTGGCACATTCCCGTATCTATTGATACTGTTATAAATATTTCAACATTAAAAAAACAATCAAATTAGTTAATTATATAAACATACTTCCGTCATACTATTTGAATAAAAGTTAAACTAAAAATAAATACATAACGTGTTTTGGGTAAGTTCCGTATCGCTTTACATATGTGTTTTGTGTTGTTTTTTAGAGTGTAAAATCATGACTTGATAAAGTAGGCCTATTGCGCAATGCTACCTACATCTGTAGACTTTTAAGTTGTTTTGTATTTGTATCAGTCATAAATTAAATTTGTTACGTTTTAGCTGAGATAGTTTATTTTGTTGTTTATACTTATTAGTAGCAGTCTTATTTTTTGTACACATACTTTGAAATAAGTTATTGAAAAATTATGTTGAAAGAAAGTCATTAAAAGTTGAATGATTCATTGAAATCCATATTCAAAATTGCTAATAAAACAATTTTTAAAAGGTTCAAGCTATTTTAAATCCTACCACGATTGAGTTACGTAACGCATTGGGGGTGGGGGTATTGCCAAGCGTTATGGTGCGTTAAATAGGGGAGGGGGGTGGCCTTAAATGACGAAAAAATGCGTTACGTAATATGTGTATTGGCCCCCCTTGCCGGCAATATTTTAGTTGGACACATAAACATTTATTTCCCGAAACATAATCTGACGAATCAATACAAATATACGTACTATTGTTAACCTCAACTGACTCGTGTGCCATGAGTTTGTCACATCTTAGCCAGTTATCAACTAATCAGCTGTCAAGTATGTAGACGCTAGGTAGACGTACACTCCACCGCGGCGCCGCCATTGTTACACTCTGCACGAAGCTTATTAACCATGCACAATGCACTATGAGCTAATTATGGGAGTGCAGGCCATGAAGACATTTGTTTGAGTTATAGGCCCAATCAGGCCCTTATTAGACTTATTTACGACCTCTTTGTTAATTCAAATTGCCTCTCGGTCGGGGGCCAACGATCGTTTTGCAAGACTAGCCTTAAATGAATGCGCAGAGTGCACGCTTATGGTGTTCACGGGGTCTTCATTGCTGTGGTGCAATATTGTTGTTTTATTAATTCTCGTTCATGGTTTACGTTAGACTGATGACTATGTAAATATTTTAAATCTTTATTGTTCAAGAGAAAAAGTAAAATTATAGTAGTATATATTTGCTTTGTAAATCATTTTCAATTTTCATTCAACTTAAAAGTCACGATTTTTTTTTATTTTTACTTTATGTTATTGAACTTAAAATAGGGCGATGTTTTAAAATTTAGGGGTAAATTTATTATTTAACCTGAAATGCCTTCAGACTTGATAAAAAGCAAATGTCCATCTTCCTTGGATGTAAATTAGGCATTCTGTGTAAACTATAATTAGCTTTCTTTATAAAGTCATCTATAACATAATAGAACCAAGTTACATCAAACTTTAAAACCGAACAAGAAACCTCATCACCTATTAAAATTCCAACTCATATTGAAATTTAGTTTAATTCACCTATAAAGAGTGAGCCTAATTTTAATTTTTAATGTTATTTTAGCCCGAGTTCCAAAGAAATAAAATTTCCAGGATTATTAGCTAAATTCTTAATTATATAGAGTGTCCAGAAACTAACGGATCAAAGTTCACCAGGTTATATAGCTTAAAACATTAAAGGTTGAGTATACAATGTGTATAGTCATATCTTGCGTGGTATTCTGTCAATCTGTTGAATGTGCTTTTTAAATATAAAGTGTTATCTCTATAAGGATTTAAGATATTAAATTGAAACTTCGCATATTTTTTTCTCTTAATGTCACATTTTGTAAAAATATAACTTCCTGTTTCAAAATGGTGGCTATTTTAAAACTTTAAAGCTTAATTTTTTTAAAGCGAGAAATTGTATCAACAAATACTAAGAGACAAAACATGTAGCCCTCTAGCAGTAAGATTTTGATACTTCATTGAATGTTTTCTGATAAGTAAGTAAATGAGCTGATAAGAAATTTCAAACTTTTCGATTGGAGTACCAGTAATAAAAAATGTAAATTATAAAATTTTTACAGAACCTGAACTAAGGCATTTCTTATTTCTGCTGAGAGAAACTAAATGTTCTGTGTCAAACTATTTTTTTATCAAATTTATTGTTTTGAATATATAAAGCTTTCAATTTTGAAAAAAAGCAGCCATTTTGAAACAGGAAGTAATATTTTTCCAAAGACTTTTACAGAATGTGACTCACTAAGATAAAACACTATGTAGAGTTTCAATTTGATATCTCAATCCCTTACAGAGATAATACATTTTTATTAAAAACAACACATACAGATTGACAGATTGGCAGCAAACCAAGCGAGAACAGGTCTATACATATGGGATGAGTCTGGTTTGTTCTAAGCTACATAATAACCTGGTGAAATTTGATCCGTTAGTTTCTGAACACCCTGTATATTAAATATAAGCAATCCAGATGGGTGGATGACAGAGGTTGCATAGGGCTAACATTTATTCTGTGGATTTCGATTCTTTTAAAGCTGCAGTACCTTCAGAATTTCATAAAGTTTCAATCCTATAACATATTATATCCTATACTCTGTTATGAGTAAGGTTTGCTTTCTTACATCCGTGCGTACTTGCTTGCGTGCTTGCTTGCTTGCTTGATTGCTTGCTTTAATGCTTGCAACTCTGATGTATAAAACTGCTCCAACGATATGCTTCAAATGTTGGAAATAACTAATTTTTGGTATAAAAATAAGTTCTAGACAGGTCTTATCCCCAGGAAAAATCAAATAATGTAAAAAAAACTTAAATGAAAAGCAAATAAATTAACATTGGGCTTATGGAGTTTAAAATCAAAACAAAGAATTGTAACAGCAGTTCATAATCAACCGGGGAACTGTCAAGATTGCATATATAGAGAGGCCATATCCGAAATAAATCAAAGGGACATTGATCTATAAATAGCAACTGGAGTGATCTTAAAAATGCAGAAAAGAGGCAAATGAGCTATACAAATCTGATAATCAGTTGGAGAAGTTGTGAAATATTACTCTAAGCCATCTAAATAAACTGACTGGCCTTCCCCGAGCAAAGCTCGGCCCCCGGGTACTAATACAATTATTGAATCTGATATTTATCCTAACCTAAAAAAACGCCATTACTGAATTTGTTGTACTACAGCAGCACAATAATGTAAAAACATTATAAACTTAATCCCACTACCTTAAATCTCAGTTTGATGGCGGGCGGTCGCGGCGAGGCGAGAAACGCTTATGGTAATAAAAATAAAACCGCATTACCTCCATGCCGGGGGGTGGTGGGGGGGGGGGTTAGCGGGGACTTGTCGCGGTTCAAAAGCCGACAGCCAATAAAAGACCCTTAATTAAAAGGAGCGCCGGCGGCGCCAAGCCGTGTTGAGCGGTCTTTATGCCGGCATAACCTCTTGCTGGCGCTACAACTTAATCATTTTATGAGCTCGGTTTCCCGTGCCGGTAACTGAACGACCGCTCCGGCGTGGGTGGCGGGTACCTTGGCCGAGGAGCTACACGACGAGGGAGTCGTCTGGTGGAGGTTCCGGAATGTAAGGAGGTAAAGATGAAACGAGTTCGCACGCAGCACGCTGACGTGAGAGAAGTGAATTTCCACATAAAAAACTATAAAAACTCAAAATCAGTTAAAAACATACAATTATTCCAATTTTTATTCAAATCTGAAAATATTGATTTTTTGGCTGTTCTGATGCTCCTGGTTCTATTTACCTGCAATGCTGGGAATACAATTTTGCGCATTATAAGGAATAGTTTAAAAAATTATGATAGGCCTAGTAAGAAAAAAAACAAACAAAGGAATGGTAAATAGAAACATCCGTTATAACTCGCTTATGTTGGAAGGCAGACTTTTACTTCTAACTCGGAATAAAGCGTGCATTTCATATTGATTGGATTTTAAACGTAATGGAGAAAAAACGTGTACATTTTGTATATACTTTTATTAATTTTAACTGCATTCGTTGCCACTAAATGGGAATTATTTTTTATCATAGTTTTAGGGAACATACAAATATGACTTGGTGGCCAGCTAGTATATAAAAGGGGTAAAGGTGAAAGTTGCGCATAATTCTTCCTTACTTACGTCACTAGACGGATTGATTTCATTTCTTTTTTATCGTAATATACTGTCATAGATGCACACTATTATTAAACACAATTCCGTTTCATTGTGAGTTTGTTGACTTGCTCTGCCAGTAAACAGTGTATGGACGTGGAGGAAATAACCTTCTCCTCAACCCTTTGTCATCTGGCCACCAAGTCAGCAGTTAAATCCAGTTTACGCACGTGTGACTTTGGTTACTTTATGTAAGAAGAGGTACATAGTTATAATAGTTAAAGTTTGGCCACCACAATGACACAAAAAGTGTGGTAATTGAACAAAATAACATTAATGTTTAAACTAAAACTTTGTACATATTTAAAGGAGAAGGACGTTTATTTAGGAGACATAGGTTATGAAATTTACATTCAATTGATTCATAATTTGGATAATTTTAATGTAAGTTTTAAGGACATCTCGGGTATAAATAAATAATTAATTATATTCAATAAAATAGATTTGACCAAAGTTAACTTGATGCTAAAGTAACTAGACGAAGGTTATCCTAAAAAAATAAGCTTTGATAAAGTTTAAAATTCCTTAAATTAATTGAAAATTTATTTTATTAGTAAATAAATTCTCCGTGGAATTTAAACTTCAAATAAATCAGATTATACAGTTAATAGTTATTTATGCAACTCGTGCGCAAGTTGCCACTTTGCTGCACTCCAGAGAAATGTTTACGCACGAGCCGTGGGCGAGTGCGGAATAGTTTCTATCGAGTGCAGCAAAGTGGCACCTTGCGCACGAGTTGCATATTAAATTTTTCCTACGTCAGCCAAATATTGATTATACAGTATGATATGTATAATATTTATGATAGCCTGTATGATAATATTTCCTACAGTTGGAATACAGCTTTTCAATTATATTTATTCGATTTTTTTAAGAAGGCTGCCACTATTAAAAATTATCTTAAAGATATACTATAACTGATTGAAGTAATAGTAACATAACTAGGCTTACTCACAATTTATGGATACTTTTTTTATGAAAACACTTTAGTTAAACATCAGCAAAATACAGGTTATGTTTACGTGTTGTTCGGGAACAACAACAATAGATCAGATGTTTATTATCCAGTGTTGTTAACATAATTTATGAATAAACAAGCTATCTGCATACTGTTTTTGACTATTTTTGTGTTCTTAAGTACTGGAGTACGCATAGTAAATCGAGAGTGCGCAAAATAAAATGAATACGGGAATCACCTGTTTTGTGACGTATATCGAGTGCGAAAACAACCTCTTTCTCGGGCAGACGTAGGAAAATTATATTCCAAAATAAAGATACGGTTGGGTATTGAAAAACATATTTTGGGGAAGACTGATGTCTGATGTTTTCTAAACAATACATAACATACCTAGGATCTGAATATAATGAAAAATGCTGTGTTCGACTGCAAATAACTCGTAAAGAGGGGGCTCCAGTCACGAAACATTTCACGTTTCTATCGCCTAAGGCAATGCTAACTTTGAAAACCCGTCCCTCCTCATCGTATTATTCAAATCGTTAATTCATAACCCATAAAAAATAACAAAAAAATGCCAAACAATTTTAAAGAGCTGAATGTTGATTTCATAAAAACAATATAATTCAATAAAATTCCAAAACTTTCAATATTTGCAATATTTTTCATGTGTTAACTGTTTGTAATGTAAACAATCTGCTCATTGAAATTGCAAGGTAATTTTCGTCTATTCAAATGAACGATAGATCAATAATTTTGGACACCCCGTTGATTAAAGGACGGGATTTAAAAACCAACACCTTATTTAAAAGTCATTGACCTTATGGGAGAAATAGGGGCTGGAGCCCTTCTTAAGACAATTAAACAAACAAGGAATTGTTTTAACTAAATTTATTACCTTTGTACATCTTAATTTTGCATTTGCTTATCAGCAACTTAACCCCCCGAAGTTTCACAACTAACAAGTGAAGAGAACAAAATCTTAATTTTATGCTAGATTCATGTAGAGTACTCATTATCTAACCTTAAACGTGATACTGTATTTAAATTCATCAGTTAATTTCAGCAGTAGAAAGAATTGCAGAAGGAGGGAGAGAGAGAGCGATAGTGAGCGACAGAGAGCGTAGAGCGGTGGCGGGTCTGAAGAGTGCTGCAACCTGGTGGCAAACCGCGGACCCAGCTGATTTATCATCTATCTCTCTCCGGGCTAATTATTGTCTATCATTGTTACACTACCTGGCACGCTGCGCCGCGCGCACCATCGCTGCATCCCTCCACACCGAATATTTGGCGTTTACAATTCCATCTCGAGTTGACAAATTCTAACATTTGACTCAGTATCAGTTTAATAGGGATAATTTACTTTATAGAATTAGTATTCTTTATCCATAGTTAAACAAATGTTGTACATGACAAGATTCTCTCCATAAGTAGTTTGTCTATAAACAAAATTACTTAGACTATGAATAAAATAAAAATATTTACGGTCTCGTGCAGATAAAGGAAAACTCTTTAGTAATATATGTATGATAATGAGTGTAATAAACACTGTACAACCCTCTCTTAAACCATGCCTGAATCTTCAAAAGTCATGTTCGAATTTCAAAAACCTAGGAAGGAATCATCAGATATATGCACATGAAAAAGGATTGGTTTTAAGAGATATGGTCCTATTCAAATTCTTTATTGTGCATGTTGACAAAATTACATTGCATATGCCAAGTCAAAACAAAAGTAATACAGTGTTCTTAAAACATCAGATTCACTACATAAGATGGTGTGGTACATTTCCAGCAATACATATTTCTAAGCTAATAAATATTGTACACTATAGTAGGCCTTTTCCATAAGAAAACATTACAATTTTGTTCTAAATGCATTGAATTTACTTTCAAGGCTTAAGGGTTCAGGCAGTCTATTGAACAGTTGTACGGCAGAATATTTTAGGTGCTTCTGAAAAAAGAGGTGTTCTAGATCCAAATCCTAGATCTAGGATGTGGCGGGCTACCTTTGTGACTGATCTAGGATGTGGCAGCTACCTTTGTGACTGATCTTGAAATTATAAACTGGCAAACTGTGAATGGATAATAAACGTGGGTATATTTGAAAAAAACAATGATTTTGCAAGATGAAAACAACGATCTACTGGGACAAAAAAGAAACACAAGAATCCGATTTTTATAATTTTTGGAATTAGTTTTTCGGTCGTTATAAGAGACTATAGTGGTTTATAGAGGGTACAGCACCTAATATTTTATGGTTGTATGGATTTGATTTTTATAGGGAAATCAATTTATATGAAGGGATGTATGTTGGTACGCAAAGAAAGCAGAAGTTTAAATTGGCTTATAAATAATTTTATTTGATAGTAAACTCATTTTAGAATTTTTACGTTTTTAAAGGGTAATTTTAAGGTATTTAAGGTACAATAAGGGCAAAAACCAAAAAGCCTTCTAGGTTGTACGCTAGCTTCATAAACCTGCGCAAAAACAAAAAATTACCATTTTTCTTACGCATTTATAAGTGATCAAATTAAAGATATTACAGTTGCCGGACCTCTTTTAGGATCAAGAGGGCCTCTAAACAGTAGTTATTTAAAATTCATAAGAACATTTACAATTGCGAATGAATTTGACCAAATTATAGTTACAAGTATTCTTAAAAATGCAGTCATCATTTTAAGAAATCATATGTATAATCACTATTCATTGTAAAAAATGTTTAAATAAAATATAAAAGAAATATACTTATATCATGCATATAAAATAAACAAACTAACTACAGTAAATAAAAAAATATATAAATTCACAAGTACATACAGCACATTTTGTCTCTTTTTGCTAAACATATTATGCATGGTCAGTAGACGTCTTTTGTTTTTCTCTTTTTAAGTATAAATTTAAACGTTTACTATAATTGCTTCTAGCATGTTAGCAATGCAATAACAATGAAGACAAATACCACAAGCTAGACATATTACCCATGTTTATGACAAGCATGATCCTACCTCTTGATATTCATAATTTACTAAAATAACTTGCTTACAGACTTGTGTTAAACACAGAGTCATGATAATTAGACCTAACGACGAAAATAATTTCGTAATATGAGGCTTGTAGAGTAACAGAAATAGACACAAATAATTAAAAACCACGAACTATTTTAGTTTTTATGTTTTTTTTTAAGGCCTGGCCAATAATATACTGATATTAGATAGTTAAATTTTAGTTTACACCTCCTTGTCATTAAAATTTATACACTTAAAGCAGCCTTTTTGTGTAAATATAGACAAATATTAAATGTGAAGTAATACTTGCCTTTGCATAAAACAATTGTTATCTTAACCATTTAAGTATATTTCATAATTTATGCATTAAAAGATATAATCCCACGTAATAATATTTTTATTAGTTCACAATGTCTGATGACAATTACTGCATACTTGAAAAAACATTCAAATTTTACGATTTAAAGTAAAAACCTTTATCTTCAAATCAAGTATAAATCATTTGTAACTTATGTGATTTAAATAAATAACATATACATGAAAAAACTATTAAACCAAACAAAGAAGATATTTATAAGCAAAATTAAAAGTTACAGTTACTTTTTTCTATTTGGAAGGTGGCTTGGGTAATGTTTAAATACGTTTTATAACAAATTAAGAATCATTATCTTATGATTCTCAACACTCTTTATTTCGTATTTGGACAATAATACTTTGCATATGCTACGAGATGAATTTGATTTATAATACAAAGTTTTCTTATTTAATAATGGAGTCTTATAAATTATAAGTCTTGAACAAAATTGCACGTTTTGCTAATTAATAACTTCTTTAATTATTTTCTAAATCTATTGTAATCTCCTTCATTTTTGACATACATAGCAAAGTTGTTGAACATTAACATTGCAAGGTAAAAATTTTCTTTTTAAACAAAGATGTTGAGTATGAAGTGAAATTTAATGTGCCCTTGGTTTACTACTTGATTTGTATTTATGAACGGGAAGACAACCTTCGAAAATCCTAAGGTTTTGTCGTAGGAAAAACAGTGTCTCCAGTATGTAAAGTGAAGGGAAAGTCGATATATTGTTAGCTTTGAATACACTAAAACAACTTCAAACTGCAACCTCCTACAGCAACTTACTGTTAGTACACTACAGGAACGAATCCTAAAAAGTCTAAAGATTGCCCGCAGATTGCCCTTTTTCTGCAGCCTAAATAAAAATATATTGGTGATCAAACGTAAGATATTGCCACAGTCTCTTCAAAACTATTCTCTCAATTGCTTTGGAGGAAGCTGAGATAATCGACACTGGTCTATAATTTGAACAATCATCTGTGCTCCCCTTTTACGAATTGGTGTCAGGCCTACTATTGAAACCACAAAAGGTTCAGGGAAGATGCCAGAGCTGAATGATTCATTTATCAAATAGCATAGAGGGTTTGCAAGGTTCTGGGCCACCTCGTGGAGTACAGCGGTTTATAAGACCAATGCCAGAAGAGCTCTTGACTTTAAGATCGGATATCATCACCTTAAGAACCTCTTAGCGACATGCTGGTGATAAAGAATAAATGTAATTGACAGGACAATGATCACTATAAGAACGCTTACAAAAATCATTTCCTACGTTGTATAAATATTTATTGAATTATTTTCAAAGTCCGTTGGATTATTACCTTCATCGCCATCACCAGATTTAAAAATAGGAGTATAAAAGTTCTTGAAGGAAGAACTATTTCTGTCGTCATTTATAACACTCCAGAGCGGTTTTGCTCGATTGCTTGAACTGTCTAATCTCTTGAGAAAATTCTTGGATTTGAGATGTGTAATAGATTGACTAATGATAATGGATTGAGTTTTAAACTGCAATTTAGAACCATAGTATTTTGATCTTCTTACCTTTACATCTATTTACAAATTGGAGTCCCTTTTTTTAAGAATCAGCACCTTTTTCCCGAATTTTTACCATCTTCAGACAGTAAAATCAGGAACAAACATAATTATAACGTATCACTCACAAATCAAACTTTTCCAAAAACCACACAGTTTACAATTGTATAAGCATTTTCAATAGCCTTCGAATCACTCTGAAACAAGAATGTAATATAGTCACCTTCAAAATAAATGTAAAAAGTGTTACTTTAAAATAGTGTATATAGTGTTAAGGATTATTTTGACAAGAAATATCTTTAGTTTTTAGAAAAGTTTTTGTAATGACGAATGCTAAAGCAAGTTATTTTGTTTGATGGCATTTAAGATATTAGAATTTAAATTTGAATTCCAAGTTAACGTGTGAACTAGTATTTTTGGAATCGTCAACTGCTTCAGAGAGGTGTAAAATCTTCAGCAAGACCCCGCTAAACCAGTTTACAAACCCCAGACGCAACCATGCGTCCTCAAGCGGCAAAGTAGGCCTATCCATCAAAGACGACAGAGTTCATTGCATTGCTCATTGATTATTTAAATAGCGGTCTGTCGCGATGGGCGGGACTGCTGCCCCATTGGTCAGATCTGCTCTCAAGGTGATCTTCTCGCACTCCCATTGGTCCATTCATTGACATCTGACGGTACAAAAGGAACATAACAGCTGATTACATGGGACGTTTGTTTAGTTATTAGACTGCTATTTTAATATTTCCCGGGTAGACGTGGTCGTTCCCGCTAAGCGGCGACTCGCAGTGAGCGACCTAATGAAGAGGTTTTCTCGTCTAAACGACGCCGTGTTATCGTTACTGTTCACTTACAGTAACTATTATTGTTAACTACAGTCCCTCTTAACTAGAGATTAGTCCTGAAGTAGCCTCAGATCCATTAAATTAAGTTTCTTTGTTAGTGCTTCTTATTCTTTCCAATTGGAAATGTTAGTTATGTGCATACAGGAGAAATAGAAGTAGAATAAAATAATCTGTATTGTAATAAATATTTTAGAAATGCGTTACAATAGTAACTATTCTAACGTAGCCTATAATTATACTTATCCATAAAAAAATATTATTATTGTTTGCTTATGGTCACATTAAAATAATATAGATTATATAACATTAATGTTAATTGCATTACAAATTAATACAAGTCAGGAAAGGCTGAAGCTCTTTGGAAAAAAGATGGGTGAAGATATCGTTCCTGGAGCGGTATCGAAGACACGGTATTACAGGCTAAACTGTACTTAAACAAGAAAACAAAATTGAGATTAAAACAATGAACAAAATATATATATTAAAATACACACTCTTAGATAAGTAAATTAACAGACGGAGGAATTGTTCTGATTCTCATTGGTATGTATAGTACATCAAAGTGTATTAAAATGAACCTTTAAACTTCCTAGAGCATTATTGAGCACAGTCGTAAAATAAACACGAAAAATTAGGTTAACAACTATAAAAATACTGCCCTTGTAAGAGATAAACAGTGAAATCACCAGTATTTGGTAAAATCTTGCGTTTGGAAAGGCATGGTTGTTTTCATTTTGTATTGTTCCGGGGAGATTGTTGAGACGAATAAGCCTGAGATGGCAATCCGTCTTTTGCTTTAGATTTGCTTTGAGTTTTTCTGTATTTCTGTTTTTCTCTCACCCTGATGTTGTACGGTAGAATATCTCTCTTCCTTGTGTGAGAGTACAAATCGATTTGCAAAAAAAGTACAACCTCGAAAATAAAGAGGCCAGAAAAAGCCTACGGGGGCCGCAGTACCCTAGTCACAGAACGCTGATCTGCAAGACTCTCTTAAATTAATGTACTAATAATTCTGAATTATTTATTTTGAATACGGAAAATTCGTTTAAATTTTGTATGATTATAGCAACACAATAATTCCTCAAGTCTAATAAGAATTAGATAAAACCAAAATAAGCGAGTTTTTAAATCTGGTCAGGACAATCATTTAATAATTTGCTTAACGCAAAAAAGACAAGGATACCTTAGAGCATAAACTATTTTAGTTTTTTCTAATGGAATCAGCTTAAAAAGACGCTCAATTTGGTGTTTTGATCATTGTTCTACGTCAAACGGTTACAGAGATATTGAAAGTGCCAAACCCAGTACGTCGTCCAATGTTATACTTATGGAGAATAAGAACAATTTTATATCGCTTATTTATAACTTATCTTGATGAAACTTGGTATATTGCTTCATATCGTTGTGGTCTATTAATATTTGCACTAAAAAAATTTTTGGCTGGTGGTTCCCGTAGCAGCAAACCTGTGTACTCAGCCCCCATGTTATTCTTATGGAGAATAAGTAAAGTGTTATCTCCCTTAATTATTAGCATAAATTAATAAAATTTGGTATGTGGCTTTACCTATATGAGTTATATTGATATTTGTATAAAACACCATTTTTTTGTGTTCCTTGCTTCAGCAAACCTGCATACTCAGCCGCCATGTTATTCTTATGGAGAATAATTGAAATGTCATAAATCGTTTATTTATGAATGTATATTGATGAAACTTGGTATGTGGCTTTATGTGGTAATAGGATACATATATATATATATATATATATATATATATATATATATGAATTGTAAATTCGCTGAGTACGCAGGTTTGCTGCTACGGGGGTATTTACTAACTTACGATCTCACTTAAGTGGAATTCCACTTATAGAAAATCGCTCAGGATTAAATAATTTCATGGTCCATGCAGTCAAATCAAAATCGTCAAATCAAAATGATTTCTTTAGTAGCATGATACGTGTTGTTACAACTAAACAGGATGAATAAACTACGTCTCACAACACTATAAAGTATATTTACACTTATACTGTACTTACATACAAGACGGTAAAATATACACAAAACATGGTATACAAGGCGATCGATTTCAACCAGTTACTCCGGTCATCATCACGCCCAATCAGAGACACCAGAAGAATCATCGCCTTGTACCATTTTTTGTGTATATTTGACCGTCTTGCATGTAAGTACTGTATAAGTGTAAATATACTTTGTAGTTTTGTAAGACGTATTTTATTTATCCTGTTTTGTCAAATCCAAAAAGGGACATACAGTTGAGAAGTGACTGTCTAACAAATGTTCAACCATTTAAATTAAATTTTGAAATGCCTCAGTTTTGAACCTTATTTAAATCCAAATTGTTGGTCAGCAATAACGTTAACTCTTTCTACAAACGGGAGAAGTTTTTTGAGTAAAATATCTCAAATACCAAAGACTTTACTCAAAGCAGGTAGAATTGAAATCGGGAGGTGGTTACCACTTAAACTGCAATCATCTTTATTAGAAACTGGCGTAACCTTTCATTTTTATGCGCTTTAGAATCATTATGAATTAACGGTTTATTACTGTGTCAGTGGTATTACAAGAAAATGTGAACATGCCTTCACCAGTTACATTGAAACGCCGTCTATGTCCGAAGTTCTCTTTGAAAGGGATTTTGAAACGATATCTGCCACCCTACAGGAATCAAAACGATCTCTGAAAACAACCTCTGAGGTTCCTCTATTTTGTTTAGTTATATGTATTTTATTTGGGTTTATACACGTAGTGCAGTAAAGCAAGGAAATCAAGAAATAAACTCATTTCTCTTTACCAGAATTTTTTTAGTTTCCTAAGTTTAAATTTTTGCCTTATTTTATATTAGTCCTTTCATAATAAAGGATCGTAAATCTGTCTAAGTAAAATGTCGGCAGATGTTTTGTTCGAGTCTGGTTACCTTAACAATGTTCAATGGAGATGGCACCAACTTAAGCTACACGACAAAGTTCCTAAGTTAACAATCATCTCAAGCGAATAGTTAAGCTACAGTTGTTCATTGCAAGTTGATTCTGTCTAACTGTTTCATTGGGCGAAACTGAGTTTGTTAATCACAGCTTAATTTTACGTACTGCATTAATTTAACTGTAAACTCCCAAAATTGGATACACTCAATACTTATAGCAAGGGCATAAACTAAAATACAATAATTTTAGTAAAACTAAATTTTATAGAGGCTTATAACTATTGTAATATTAACAATATTAGGAGTCATTATAATTTAGTTAATTGTTTTTATTGCTATTTGGAAAATTATTAAATTCAGACCCAAAATATCTAATAACAACAATAATATAGTTGCTTTAATAACAACCATTTTTTTCAATAATCACGTTTATATATTTTACGTTTTATTTCAGTAAGGATAACAGTATTCCTTAGTAGAGTTGATCTCTATTTTTCGACAAATATGACAGAATATTCTGATGAAATACAATTTTACAATAAATTTACAATACAGTTGTCATGGTTAAAGATGTATTACTGTATTTAACATAGGGACGAGAATTTTTCAGGACTGTAAGAATGCAACAGCTCTTATATAATTACAAAAAAAATGAAAAGTCACTTGAAAAAATCTTTAGGTAATTGAAAATGTTTAAATAACATTTTATTGTACTATGCAATATAATTTGAAATAAAATTCGAACTTCTTCAAGTAATATGAAAAACTCTTTTAAAATGCTAAAACACTATGAAATTACATGTTTTTAGCTTGTATGCAAAATAATTACGATACTCGAATTATTATTGTCTCCTCAACTCTCATTACATATATTATTCTGTACCAGAAAAAGTTGTATCCGCCGTGCGAGATTTAATAATTTTGTTCTTCCAACGGCAAGAAAAGGGCAATGCTAAGATAAATACAATATTGAAAAGTTGAAGTAAAATGTATAATGTTGAACAGTTGATATAGCTACAATACTTGTGAGCCGTTACAATACTTTGAGCTGTTACAAGACTTGTGAGCTGTTACAATACTTGTGAGCTGTTACAATACTTGTGAGCTGTTACAATACTTGTGAGCTGTTACAATACTTTGAGCTGTTACAATACTTTGAGCTGTTACAATACTTGTGAGCTGTTACAATACTTGTGAGCTGTTACAATACTTCTGAGCTGTTACAATACTTGTGAGCTGTTACAATACTTGTGAGCCGTTACAATACTTGTGAGCCGTTACAATACTTGTGAGCCGTTACAATACTTTGAGCTGTTACAATACTTTGAGCTGTTACAATACTTGTGAGCTGTTACAATACTTGTGAGCTGTTACAATACTTCTGAGCTGTTACAATACTTGTGAGCTGTTACAATACTTGTGAGCCGTTACAATACTTGTGAGCCGTTACAATACTTGTGAGCCGTTACAATACTTGTGAGCCGTTACAATACTTTGAGCTGTTACAATACTTTTGAGCTGTTACAATACTTGTGAGCTGTTACAATACTTGTGAGCCGCTACAACAATTTAAGCTGTTACAATACTTGTGAGCTGCGTACTCAGCGAATTTCCGATGCATATATATGTATCCTAATACCACTTAAAGCCACATACCAAGTTTCATCAATATACATTCATAAATAAATGATTTATGACATTTTAACTATTCTCCATAAGAATAACATGGCGTGTGAGGATGCAGTTTTGCTGAAGCAAGGTATACAAAAATGGGGTTTTATGCAAACTATGTGAAGCCACATACCAAATTTTATTAATTTATGTTCATAATTAAGGGAGATAACATTTTACTTATTCTCCATAAGAATAACATGGGGGCTCAGTACGCAGGTTTGCTGCTACAGGAACTATCGGCAAAAAAATCATTTTCGTGCAAATATCAGTAGACCACAACGGTATGAAGCAATATACCAAGTTTCGTCAGGATAAGTTAATAAATATGCAAGATATACAATTTTTCTTTTCTCCATAGGAATAACCATTGACTATAAATACTGAAGTAGACTTCTCATTGTCATTGTAAAATGTGTCCCTAGTTTTAGCGAATTTCCCCTATAGGGAAGAAGCTATTACCGTAGGTGGCATGGTAAGCCCAAGACCACGATAACTTTTTGTTTTGAGGTCCCCAGATGCCAAAAACACCATTCGTTCAAATTTATATATATCACGGTAACGGACATATATATATATATGTCCGTTACCGCGATAACTTTTGAAAGAAACACCCGATTTTGATGAATTTTTGCACAAATGTGTAGAGTAACATTTATGACTTTAAGTTCGAAAACCAGATTGATCGGACTATTGGAAGGGGGTTTTATGGGGGTTTTAAATTTTTCAAAAATCAGTTTTTTGAATTTTTCCCCCTAAAATTTAAAAAACACTCAATTTTAGTTTTAGCCATGTTATAGAGCTTAAAAAAACAAATAATTTGGTATTTTCAATCATTAACCTAGGTTAATTGGTTGCAGAGAAAATCCAAAAAACGTGTTCATAACATCTCCCATGTTAATCTTATGGGAAAATGGTTTTTAACTTTTCCTCAATTAATTTTACTGTAAACTTTACATTTACATTTACCAATCAGTTTAGCTCTACAAAACAATCATTTTGGTGTTTAAATTGTGATTCTACGTCCAACCGTTGCCGAGTAATTCAAAGTGCTAAACACAGTACGTTGTCCAATGTTATCCTTATGGAGAATATTTAAAATGTTATATCTCTATTGTTAATGAATGAATATTGATGAAACTTGGTATGTGGCTTCAACTAGTATTGGTATATTGATATTTGCTCAAAAAATGGATTTTTTGTTGATTATCCTTTTAGCAGCAACCCTGCATCCTCATCCCTAATGTTATTCTTATGGAGAATACGTAAAGCTTTATATCTCCCTTAATTATGAACATAAATCATTAAAACTTGGTATGTAGCTTCACCTGGTTGAGTTATATTGATAATTGCAAAAAAAAGCATATTTTCATCTTCCTTGTTGCAGCAAACCTGCGTTCTCAGCCCTAATGTTATTCTTATGGAGAATAAATAAAATGCTATATATCACTTAGTTATTTATGTATTTTTATGAAACTTGGTAAGTGGCTTTATGTGGTAGTAAGAAATATATTCATGCATAGGAAATTCGCTGAGTACGCAGGTTTGCTGCGATGGGGGTATTGTGTATGCCAGGATTGAAAGAGGTCGTAGTTTACACCAATCACCAACAGAGTACACTGCTGTCAACTATTACTTATCCTCTCAAGGAGGGGATAATACAACAGTTGGTGTGTCAGGAAGCAAACATAAGTTGATTATCACTTGCTTTTTGGGGTGGAGATATTTTAAAAACTAACGTAAATAACTCAAATAAAAAGTTGTCAGCAGCACAATCTGTCGGTGACCACCCAATCAGCCTACTTAATTTTTTTAATTCTAGCATACACTAAAAGTGGGACAGCTGGGCCAATGGATGGGATGTCTCCTTCAGTATTTATAGTCAATGGAATAACACTGGACAACGTACTGTGTTTAGCGCTTTCAATATCTCTGTAACCAATTGACGTAGAGCAATGATCAAAACACCAACATTTGTTAAAGGTGAATTTAATGGTGAAAACTAAAATTTAGATTTATAAAAATATTCTATGTAAAAACTCAAAAAAAAACATTTTTGGGGTACGATACCCCCCCAAAAAAATCAACAAAAAACACACCTTTGGATAGAGCGATCTGGCTGGTTTCGAACTTAAAGTCATAAATGCTGCTTTACATGTTTGTACCAAAATTCATCAAAATCGGACCATTTTACGAGAGTTATAGCGTACCACGGACACACACACAGACACACACACACACACACACACACACATATATATATATAGAGAGAGAGAGAGAATTGAAAGAATGGAGTTTTTGGCATCTAGGGACCTCAAAACAAAAAGTTATCATGGTCCCGGGCCTAGGTCCTACCATACCGACTATTGTAATAGCTTCTTCCCTATAGGGGGAATTCGCTAAAAATTATTATATTTTTGATTTGTTTAAATTGTAACTAATTAGTACGGGTCAGTTGCGTGCATATTTGTGAGCGTGACATTTTATTTTATTTTTTTTGGAATTACGTTATACTTTAGCATCCTAGTTGTATGTAATGACATAAAATGACATTATTGGGATTTAAAATACGGATTTTAATCTGCCATGACAGGCCATTTACTAGTTGATGCTTACGCCTGTTAATTTCGTTCGAAGTTGCGGAAATTGCATTGAGGCAATACTGCTCATTTGAAACCACCCGTATTCATTTTAAACCAACTCATAAGTTTCTCAAAGGTATAAATCATTACTGGATAAAAGATAAATCTTACTCTAAAATGCTTAAGGGTGCGCCCTACCCCAGATTGAATGAGCCGCACGATGTTGTTTAGTGCCGCGCCGCCACCAAGCAGGGTCATGCATATTTACAATTGAAGACCTTTTTGTTTTCCTCAATCCCACTGTCATTTTACAGATTTCGACCAAACTATTTGCAGTTTCACACTTTTCAGATTTCATTCTAGGTATTGTACAGTTCCTTTTTTCCAAAATAATTTTTCTCCTTCCGTTAGGAAGCTTATGAAAAACGCTTAATTTGAAAACTTTACTAATGGTCTACCACTTATTTTGAGTTAAAAATCACAATTTTTAAATCGTATGATACATAAATGAAAATTTAGAGAATGAAATAACAACAAATTATGTTTAATTGGTTAACAATTGAGCCTACAATGCCTGGGAGATGCAAACCCCTTATTTTAGAGTGCGGAAGGCCGGTAGGGCGCACCCTTAAAACCATTCTTCTAAAATATTATAACTGGAAATTAAATGACCTGTGGGGCGAAGCCCTGAGGTGAGAGTAAGATGACAAAAGGCGTTATTGGAGCATGTAACCTACGATCTTACAAAATATGAGTTTTAAGGAGTTTATAATTTACGTTGGGATTTATCAGAATAAATAAAGACCACCCAAACAAATAATATTCGTATGTAATAAAGATTCTCCCATAGATTATAAAAATTACGTTATTTTAATAAGGTAGACCTATTCATGAAAACTAAGAATCGTTCATACACCCTACTAGGACTCTTAACCAAAACATTTTTAAATTAATTTTTAGTTTTTAAGTGATTAATTAATAACTCTTATTAAAAATTAGTAAGCCAAGAATACGTTGACTGTAACATTTACCACGTTATTCATAACATGAAAGATTTATAATGGTTTCATAAACAGTTATTTCAATAATTAAAGTCGAAAAATCCTGTAACATAAGATTTTAGTGATCGCTCTCTTAGACAGAACCCTTGTATTCTTCACTTAACAGCTTATAAGGCAAGCCCAAGTTGTTTACAGAAAGAGAGCGATAAATATCACAGCCCTAGCTTTTAGCACATTTCCTGAGCGGAGACACTACTTTAACCACAGATAAGTCATCGAAATTAATCTACAACTTTGGCAATATTTTCTGGGAACAAGCTTAGACGACATTTTCTATGTTGTCAACAATCCATTTATCTTGTACATAACCACAAATACAATTTACAGATTAACAATAATTTCGAAAAAATAATTTTGGTAGTTTGTTCCATTTTGAAGATGTGGGTGTTTTAAAATTTGTCTGCTTATATTATTATTAAGGAAGGTTGTTGGACTATTAAAAAACCATTAGAAAAGTAGTTAGGTATATCAATTATAATTTAAACTGCATACGCCAGTTAACGTAACCCTACCCTATCCGTCCAGTGTATTAATAATGTATACATTTAGATTCGACGAAATAATACGTACTGAAAAATTGTAGCATTTAAAACTCAACTTGAAATCAAAAGTTTGTTCTGGTGCTTTATATTTTTCTATAGTTTTAACAGATTTTGCTAATCAGAGACCAACTGGTTCAGAACCAACTTAAGAATACAATTTATACTCTAGTGGTCACATAACTGATCTGATGCTATATGCAACATTAATTAAAATAATTTCTCTTTCGACTGTGAAATTAAATTGTATCATGAAAAGAATAAATCGTCTCACAAATCCGCTTGTATTCTTTAATTTAAACTGATAAGTATTAAAAGTAATGGTTTTACTTCGAATTCTGATTCAATTTGATTTGATTTGGTTTTGAGTTATGCCTGCCCAAGATTATATTATATTATATTATATTTTCCTTCTTAACGTAAAGTTTAAGCACTAATTTATGAAAACACGTCTTTTATTGTACGGATCGCGTAGAAACTATGTTCACCACTTTTCATTCGTAAACTCAGCCCGTAAATTCGCATTTAAACAATACTCAAATTTCACTAAGGACAACCTTTGTAAATTCTGTTTGTATTTTCTTCAATTTAACTAAAACTGTCCAACATACTTAAAATTGCAGGTTAGAGTATGATTTAGGGTCCAAACGTCTTTATAAAGTATGAAAATGCTGTGGATGTAAAAATGTTGTTTTAATATTTTTGTAATAATTAAATAAGTTTTTGGCTTCACTTTTAAATATCCGACAGACCACTGCAGCTAGTACAAACATATACAGCTAGCTAGAATAAAGTAAATAGTTACAAACAGGTGTGGTATATTGAAATACTAACAAGAATACAATAAAGCATAACAAAAATAACAGTTTGTAATATGGAGCAATTGGAAGCAAACGAAAGAAATTTTGTTAATAAAACTTGTTACACAATATATCAAATGAGCTCTCCAGCATACTTAAATGTGAACACCGTAGGTCTACCAACACCTGTAAAGAAGTCAACTGAATCATTAATTATCCAAATACTGGAATAGGGTCAAATGAGGGTTAGTCTTGATACCCTATATTTGATGATGCATTTTCTATGAACATGATTCGTCATTATTTCAGTCAATCTTATTTATTCTCGTCTGTTTCCTTGTCTTACACGCTGTTTATTTTTCAAAACGTTAGTTATTTTTAAGATTTTTCTTTCGGAAATAGACATGAGGCGAATTATAATTACACTTTACACATTGTTTACAGGTTTATAACAAAGAATATGGTAATAATTGAGGAATTTTTTAAATATAGTGGAGGGTGGTGTTAGTAGATTGAACTAATAACAGTAGTTATTTGTATATTTGTTTATATGATTAGTAAACTTATTTTTAAAATGAAATGTGTGGAAGTAATCGTATGAGTAATTTGGTTAACTGTGAGGATTAACTATATATGTAACGAATCAGTGAATGAATCAGAAACAGAATTGATCAGCGAATAGATCGACAGTAAAGTGTGGGAGTCTCTATAATTATGTGTCATTTTGACGTGAGAAGAACGTCAAATGGACAGCCCGATTACTCGGCCACCTTCAACTGGGAATTAAACAGTTGTGCGGGATGCATTCCGTGTTTAACATTTTTCAACTATTTTCTACGAGTAACGAGTGTTTATGTTATCATCTGGTCAAATAAAATGATGTCCATAAGAATATTAAATGGAAAGACCACATATCGAAGCTGTGTAAGAAACTTGGGAGAGCATGCTGTACTATCAGAGTTATGTTTCCGGTCGTTGATAAAAAACCATCAAATCTATGTTCACAAATATTACACAAACTTTTATAGCCACTTGAAATATGGGATTGTGTTTTGGGGTGCCTCTTCAACAATTGCCAGGGTATTTAAAATACAAAAATAGCGATCAGATTGATTGCAGGAGTAAGGGGTAGAGACATTTGTTGGCCCTTGTTGGAACGGCTTGAGATCTTGACACTCCCTTGTATATATACAGTATATGAGCTAGTGCTGGTTTTATACTGGAGAACCAGCATGCTCATGAACACAATACAAGGAACCGAGGAATGATCCAATACTCGATTCACAGACTGTTTCTCTTAGAGGACGGCCCTTATAACATGGGGCTAGAGGTTTACAATAAGTTGCCTGAGACCATAGATTGATTGAACCAGTGAACAAATTAAAAAAAACCTTGAAAGGAATTCTTGTAAAAAAGGTTTGCTATAAATTAGAGGATTTTTGTGTTGTTGAAATTTTATTGTAATAGTATTAGTGCAACCAATGGCCTGTTATTTATTTTTTAATGTTTTATTATATGTTGACCTTTAACTGACATGTCTTGTATTTACTTATGTCAACTGTGATGTGACCAAATAAATGAATACTGAATATTGAACAACTGCAACCTTGATGACCCAAAACGAAGCCTTTAATTTTTTAAATTTTAGACCTAAAGAACCAATGTACCGAATCGTCTCTCCAGCATAACGAAAAGTTGGATAAATTTGAAAAATTTGAAAATCTCAGGGTTTTGCCTTTTATATAATTATTTGTTTGGTGTCAGGTATATTTAGGCACATCAACTCAGCAAATACAACTGATCATGTTAACACATGGTGGTCTGACGTACACCATTGATTTGAACAATTGAAGTTTCGTCCGAGCGAGGGTGTTACATTATTGCTCCAGGTGAACGACGATAGATGATAAAATACCCAATACAAAGTATTGATCGCAAATGGATGTCTGACCCTCTTGAGTTATCTTAGTAGGCCTACGTTCCTTTTAGCCTAAGCATGTATGCTGTAAATGTACTGTTCAGAGCTCAAATTAGAAAACTATATCACAAAAATCAACAAACTATTGAGCACCAAATAAGAAATTAATAAGGCCATCCAGGTCACTTGACTTGTAGTTGTGCATAGATCAAGTGGTTTGGTCATCAAACTCATATTATGAACTATGGGAAGCATGATACGAATGAAATATGCACACAGTCATTTTACTGAAGAGACACTATGTTCTCACACTTTGACGCATCCGTATCAAGACAAGCTATTCTAGTGTAGCAAAACTACTGCTACATCATCAAGAATACACATATGCTATAAGTCTGGATAGGTAGGCTCTGTGCCATAAATATTAAAAAGCAGTTATATTACAACAAAAATGTCAACAATAAATTGTTATAAAATCTATAGAACAGCAGTAAATGTCATTATTCCATCAACTTTTATAAGAGACACACTCGATCGAATGCTTTGTTGAAAGTGAAAGTTGAAGTCAAAGTACACATTTTAAAGTTGGTTTTAAGGTCGAAACTTACAGAGCTTGAGCGTGACGATAAATGATTAGTGAAAGTCTTTTTGCAGGGTGTAAACTCTTTGTTTTTTAGATCGATAATGTGGACTGGTATAGCAAGCAAATTTTTAATACCCCAAAAGTGTACTTTTAATATCACAGTATGCCAACAATTGGTTGGATCGTGTACGATGCTAGATATATAAACGCTACATTTTCAAATCCCAATTCAATTTCAATATTTTTTATTTTATAATATTCATAGCAGATTCTTGATTGGCCAGTTAAAAAAAAATTGGATTAAATATCGGAGACATAAATACGCTTGGAAAACCGATCAAGCTAAGAACATTTTTCGTAGCTACCCATTAAAAATTTGTCCAAAATAATTTAGTTTTGAGCTTTATTTTTTTAATAAATTAGTCGTGACGCTCTATATAAAAAAGTATAAGTTATTGTGATAAGAGTTTTGTTGCAAAGGTTTTCTTTGACTCATTGTGGGAATAACCCTAGTCAACACTAACTCATGATTTTCTGGGTCACGATTCCTTCCCCCACCCTTCTTCCCAGTACACCCCTTTCCACCTTTATCTAAATCTCTCCCTGAAAGAATATACTGGGTTTGCCACTGCTACAGGGGAAAATTTCACGTAATAATCTTTAATGCTTCTTTACTGGTAATGTCGAAAGTAGACATGGAATTAATATTTGTACCTGTTATTGTAATAGAGTACTGTATTATTAGTGGGAAGTGAACTATTAGCATGACCCGCACGGTGAAACTTAAGCACGGGATCGCCATAGAAGTTCCTAACGTGACCCTTAGAACATGTTTTGGGGGGTCGTTCAAAATTATATATATATATTCATTTATGTATATATATATATATATATTGTGTGTGTGTGTGTGTGTGTGTGTGTGTGTGTGTGTGTGTGTGTGTGTGTGTGTGTGTGTGTGTGTGTGTGTGTGTGTCCACTCTAGCGGTCGTATTTTTTGTCCGATTTACTTCAAATTTGGTAGGGACGTTCTTTTCTATAATCAGTTGGACAATTTCGTTGGGCAAAACAATCAGAAAACTCTAAACCCATTTTTTGGGGATTATTCTTTCAATTTTCAAGTTTTTGGGCCCAAAAAGGGTCAGAAAAGCCCCAGACATACAATTAATGCATGTATTAAAATGGGAATTAGTCAAGCGAAAGTCTTAAGCCCTCTCTCGTCATTTTCTATCATAAATGTTTACCGATTTATTAAAGAAAATGTATATCGGCTAAGCACATTACGTTGTCTTATAGGGTTTTTATATTAGAAAAGCATGTTATTTATTTGTTGGTGTATTTGTTTCATCCCCAGCAACCTCGCGCCTACTTTTAAGCCTGACTGGACCTTCTCCTAACCTTATAATGCGCAAAATTGTATTCATAACATTGCAGGTAAATTAAACCAGGAGCAACAGAACAGCCAAAAAATCAATGTTTTCAAATTTCAATAAAATTGGCATAAATGTATGTTTTTACATTGGGTTTGAGTTTTAAAAGTTTTTTATGTGGAAATTCACTTCCCTCACGTCAGCGTGCTGTGTGCGAACTAGTTAGGACTGCTAGGAGGACTATTAGTTTCGAAGGCCTGCTAGAAACACAACTTACAACTAACCGTTGAATTCAGTGGAATTAGGTGCAATTCTGAATAAGTTATGGATTTTGGAAGTAATCCAAAATCATATACCATAAACTATGTATATCTATCATGACCTACATGAACATGTAAGTTATCTTTACATGGTTTTATTTCGAATTAAAATTAGCTTAAGCGAAAACTTCAAAACAGTGTATTTGACTTGAACATCCATGAGTTTTGAACTAATTGTTAATATAACAATGCCAACAATAAAATTGGATTAAATTTTACTACATTGATATAAGCGGCAAAAGCGAACAGCTGATGACCTAGATGTCAGCTGATTTACCAGCTGACTTTAGCCCCGCAACGCATGTATTGAAAACAGCCGATTTCGAAGCAGTATGACGAAAACACCATTACGTGGCACAGATAGTTTTAGCGAATTTTCCTATAGGGAAGAAGCTATTACTGTAGTCGGCATGGTAAGACCTAGGCCCGGGACCATGATAAATTTCGTTGTGATGCCCCCAGATGTCAAAAACACAATTCGTTCAAATTCATATGTATAACTTTCGTAAAAATGCTTCGATCTTGATGAAATTTGGTATAAACGTGTAAGGCAGCATCTATTTTCATGAGTTCGAGAACCAGACAGGTCGCTCTATTTTAAGTGGGGTTTTGGGGGGGGGGTTTGTACCCCAAAAATGGGTTTTTTGAACTATTTACATATAATTATTTTTAAACCCAAATTTTGGTTTACACCATCAGTAAATTCAGCTTAAAAAAGAAAAAAAATTTATTTGGATCATCGCTCTACGTCAATTGGTTACCAAGATATTGAAAGTGCTAAACACCGTACGTTGTCCAATGTTAATCTTAAGGAGAATAAGTAAACTTTTATACCTCACTTATTAATGAACATATTTTAATGAAACTTGGCATGTGGCTTTATACGGTTGGGGTTTACAGAAATTTGCATAGAAATTCAATTTTTAGTTGCTCCCATGGCAGTAAACCTGCGTACTCAGCAGCTATAATGTTATTACTGTATTATGCAGAATAAGAAGTACGTTATATCTTGCCTTTTTATGAATATAAATTGCTAAAACTTGGAGTGTTGCTTCATATAGTGGTGATCAATTGCTATTTAAATAAAAGCCCGTTTTCTGACGTCCTTGATGCAGCAAACCTGCATTCTCAGTCTATGGAGAATATGTTTTTCTTAAGGAGAATAAATAAAATGTCATATTTCGCTTATTTATGAATATGCTTTGATGAAAGTAGGCAAGTGGCTTCATGACGTAGTGAAGTACCATTTGAAATTCGCTGAGTATGCAGGTTTGCTGCAACGGGGGTATTTTGGTTGGCTTTGTCAATGACCAGTGGAGGGGGTCTTAGCCCTTTTTTCACTAGCTGGCAATTAAGTCATGTCACCTACTTATTTCTCTCTAGTCCTGTTTATCACATTTAAATTGATACAATAATAACTGCATTCAAAACTAAGTAACAAATATTATAGTTCCAAATTTTAAATTATTTAGGAGAAAACATTTGAAAATTATTACTCAAGTTTTTTAAAAGTCACAATTTGTCAAAACTACTTTCACTTGAGGACAAACAAATCTTTAAGTGTTTTCCGCAATTCCGGTTGACTTGTGTGATACCGAAATTCTTCTGTTTAGAAGCTGACGGCCAAGGGCGCGCGGTGGCGGCGGCTTCAGCACGAGTATGTTGCACATTCATCAGCACGCTCGGCGAGTGTGTTTGGCGAGTGCTGTAAATCCGCTGCGAACCCGGGCGTAGGCGGCGGTCGTGTGTATGCAGATGATTTGGAATTGAAACAGGATTTTAATTGAGTTAGATATAGGAGGTAGGCTTACAAACCGGCGTCGCGACTATAAACACCGGCGGTTTGACGAAATGTTTATAACCCAGATATGAATATTAATAAATTGTTGTTGCGGTGGACGATGGGATCGGACCGAGTTATGGGTGATGTTGAGGATTTATACGAGGTCTGGAGTCGCGGGGGGCGAGCGCCCGGCCATTCATACGGTGGGGTACGGCGGGTACGGCGCGGCGCGGGCCTAGCAGGGGATAGACGCAAGGCGCGAGGCGCGAGGGGTGGATTGCTGCAAACAGTACAGGTTGAATCCACCAACATAATGTTGTAATGCCAATAGTAATAAAGGTCTTCAAATGACCAAGGAGTATACTTAATTATAAAAAGTACTTTTTGTGGGATTACACACATTTTTCTATTAGCTCTATTAGATGTATACAAAAACCCTGGCACTAATTTAGGTTTGATCTTAATTATTAATCATGTATTGTGATTTAAAATCTTGTTTGAATTGTATGTTGGTCGCAAAATAATAGGCATTTTGAATTTAATTACTCTACTACAGGAGTAATTAGAGTGATTTAATTGAGACCGCAAAAGTTGCTTTTTCACCATGAGGAAAGGTGATGTGCTCTTTTTAAAGAGGTGATACTTTTAAATTAATCTACAAATTGTCAACTTATACAGTGAAATGTGTACAGGTAAATATAAGCCGATGAAAAATACTTAGCATAATCTATGATGACCGCATCCGCACGAACTGCATAACGTCATGTAACTGTTCCCTATTTATTCCCAAGAACAGCAATGCTAAAACCCAGTATCCTCACCATGCCCAAAGATGGCATGGGTGAAATAACTCCGGGGGATATTATGGTTAGAGGAAAGGGGGGAGGGGGGTCTGGGTGACTGCAACGACCAAGTGGATTCGATCCCCAGGAAATGTTGAAAATGTTTATTTGTTTAATTGCATAACAAACAATTGCCATGAATATGGTTGTTTTTATGTTGAAATTTTCTACTAATCCACGATATGTCCAGTTTTTTCATTTTTTGGAATTTTTGATTAAGATTAGTTATCCCAAAAAACGCAGAAAAACATGAAAAATCCAAATTTCTCAAAAACTGCTCAAACGATTTTGATTGAACTTTAGTGGTTTGTAGAACTTTAGGTTTTTAACAAAATGACATCACCCGCGTTTCTGGAAAAAGTCGGGTTCAGAAATTACATGACTTAAGACAACAAAGATTCTGTTTTTTTAAAATTATTTTTCATAAATAAACATAAATGTTAAAAAGATTACTTATCACTATTGAAAATCAACGAACCCTTAGTATGGTATTTGTTCTGTTGTCAGTGATCTGTGCATTCTTACGTTAGAGGTGTAAGCGTACCATAGATTAAAAATATTCCTTAGTAGGCAGAGCATCCTAAACGAAAGAGGTGTGCACGGTTTGGGGTATGTTTATTCTATGATTTTATCTTTGTGGTAGGGAACAGTCCAACCCCTGTTAGTTCGCAAGGTGATACAGAAGCTAGTCCACTGTAAGGTGTGTGGGTGGTCCAGTAGCGAGTGATTAATAAAACCAATTAATGCAATATGAATATGCAAACGATGATAGAGAAGTGTCTAGAATCTGCAAAACCTGACTAGGTACTAGAATTAGCAGTAATACAATTCCAGATGTAGTCTCATTTATCTCTTCTTGTAATATTAGGTGTCAAAAAATAACTGGTGAACGTACAATAAAATAGAAATTTTACTTCGTTTTAGTATCACTTACAAGAAGTGATACGCCTAAAAGTTTGTTATAGGCCAGAAATAAATGACAAGAGAGACTTTTAACTGTACGCGTACAAGCAGTTGCTTTTCTTAATTTCTACTACGAGGTTTTAAAAGGCAAGTTTACACCCAAGTAGCCGGGAAAGGTTGTCAACAAAATCTTTAAAATGCCGTTGACAACTTTTGTTGTCGAAAATAATCTGCCGACTTTGATTGTTGTCTGCAACTTGTTGACCATATTAATGAAGTAAAAGAAAGCTTTAAATTTAGTGGTGAGAACAAAATAAATGCTATTTTTTAAACAAATTTTTTATTAGCATATTACGTGATGTTATTACTTGCGGGATGTAATAAAAGACGTCTTACAACACTTAAGAATATATTTACACTTATACTGATTTACATACAGAAGGTAAACATATATAAAAGATGGTACAAGGCTATCGATTTCGACCCAGTCACACCGGTCATCATCAGGCCAATGAGATAACTGATGTCAGCCTTGTGCCATCTTTTATCCATGTTTATCGCCTGTATGTGAATCAGTATAAGTGTAAATATATTCTTAAGTGTTATAAGACGTCTTTTATTACATCCCGTATGTGTTGTTGTTGTTGTTGTTGTTGTTGTTATAACTAAAAGTAAATTATTTATTACTTCACATTTGTTTTCCATGCACCTGTTGATTGCCATCTCATGTTCAAATCAAAAGCATCGGTAAACTGAAGAAGTAGTTGCTGCCAGCATTCAAGACATGACAGTAAAGGCTTGGGAATAATTAAGCTAAATGTTGCGTGACAATCAGAGCACATACTTAACACTTTTAATATAAATTGGAGATGTTATTTTGTTTAACGTCAGTTTCATTATTTTAGATTAAAATAAAATTGTATAGTTACTAAGCCCCTTTATAAATTAAAATATAATTTACGCCCACCAGTGATATGCAAATGCATAATGTACAACAAAGCAAGCAAAAATATATCATTATGAGAGCCCAAAATACAACATCATAATCAGGTTCAGTTGAATTACAATACAAAAACCAAAACCACAAACACGCAAAGAGATGGAATAACAGCATTGTTGACATAGAAATGTTCGACAAACATGCCGGAACTAGAGTGCATAAAAACCAAGGCTAGTCACAACAATTAAGTTGATAATTAACAGGAAACGATAAACAATGTCTGCTTATCATTCGCAGATTCCAACAGCAGTTTCTGGTGATAAGGTTTGCCTACTGAACAGCTGTTTTATCTGATTTAATTAATGAAATGGCGCTTGTAGATTTCTCATCGGCATATTTTGCAATGACCTATTCGACACATGTAATTCATGGTGCGCCACGCCCTGAACAACTGTCGCATTTGCAAATTGCAAATAGTAATTTTATTAGCGTATTATTACTGATATACAATGCTAGTCGCCGACTCATAATGTCTAAGAGGAAGACAACACATCTCCTCTTTGAGTGTTATTAGGTTTTACAATTTAAAATCCATATTTATGACTAGAATTTGGAAAAGAAATAACATCCAATAACAATCAGCGAGCAAATATTAAAAGGGGAAAATGCTGATTGTGTGGCTGTGAGGGTAATTAACTTTAAAAACATTATTTTCTATGGGATTAAGAATGACAATATTAATCCAAAACTCACTTTATTCTTTTACGGTTGTCATTTTGTGGAAATATCGATAACATTTGAATGATGATTTGGTAAATATTGAGGCGAACGTTAACCAATTTTTATAGTATACACAAATCTATAAATAGAATTAATGGCCAAAATGATTTTTCATAATGCGCAACTAACTAACAAAACTTCAATTTACACAAATAACAGTAAAATAACTTATTTATGGCTATGATTATTTAACTGACGTACGCATAGTATACCAGTACAACTAGAAATTGTCATTTAATTATAGATTATTCATCATCAATGACCACCCAAGTGGTATTCAATACTTACTTGAAAGCAGAAAAAATAAATACGGTACGTATACAAATAAATACGCATGTTTTATAGTATTGTCTCAGTAGAACAAGATCGTTGACTATCAATGATGCAGTGATGCAATGACGCATGTTCGCGAACAGTGTGGGAGCCTCCCGAATATTCGTCGGAATATTCGGCCGAACACTCGCCCGAATGTTTACTGAAGTTCACTGAACATTCGGTCCCATATTCAAAGTTCGCGCTGCTCCCACACTTCTCGCGAATACTCCGAACATTCGGAGTTCGGCCGAATGTTCGAGCGTGTTCGCGAGAAGTGTGGGACCGCCTTAACCCGAGTTCAGGACATTTTAGGATGAAACTCTACTTTTCTCATACATACACCGCCACATGGTAAAATGCATAAGGTCAACATAAATCAGAAGTTGGAAATCAAGTATATTATCAATTTACATTTTTACAATATATGTGACATGGTCAGATTGTGTTCATGTAAAACGCAATGGCCACTTGAGTAAGTAAGAGTGCCCCCTAGTTCCTCATCCACGAGGTTATATCTGTCGGTCACCTAGTTGAAGAGTCGTTAAACTACAATAAATATGTAAAACAAATAATTAAAAAAGACCTGCACAGTTTATAAATAAAATGGCATGTGACATACACGCAGATTGATAATTGATGTAATTAGTTGACAACGATGCGGCTGCAGGACAGAGAGCTGTAGGGAATGCGCTCAAGGATAAGTAGTAAAATTATCGAGGAAAATCAGTTCGTCCAAGGCGTTCCCGTTCGTATCCTTTTAGTACAGGATCGTTCAGGACCGTAAATGTTGAGAAACCCCATTTTATTGACTTCAAATTTCGTAATTTAATCTGCGAAACTCTTATTTATTTGCTTCCAGGTGAAAATTAAATTCAGTCTTGCCAACAACCAAGTTTTTTGGGTTTGATCATCGTCTTGCTTTGTCTGAACATATCGCCAAGGTGTCCCGGAGAGTAAATTGCTGTATATTTATTATGCGTAGATTGTCCAATTTTTATAATACCAAGGTTAAGCTTGCAGCATATTTCGGGAGTCTTTATAAGTTATGGAGTGGTGATATGGGGATTCCATTCTTCGAAAACGAAAGCCCTTTGAATTCTTAAAAAGAAAGCAATCAGACCTATTTTTGGGACGAAGCGAACTGATTCATGCAGGGGAGTCTTTTCGGGGAATAATTTGATTACTTTCAGCTGCTTGTATATTTATGAGTGCCTTTTATTTCACATTAAGAACAAACATCTTTTCCATCTTCGTAATAGTCGTTGTCCATCTTAGACCCTCCCCCACCCTATCTGTACCCAAACACAACACCACATTTTTTGAAAAGCAGTAATTTTACAATATAGTTAAACTCTTCAACTCCTTACCATTGTCCATAAAAAAGAGACAGATGCAATTAGATTCAGGAGAGGGTTGAGATAGTTTCTTGTGGCAAAGGAGTACTACAGTGTACAGGAGTATTTTGCTGACAACAATAGGAATTTTATGATTTAAGGAAGAATATTTATTTTTATGTTGTTCCTGTGAAAGTGTTGTTTTTTTAATTTGTAAAGTTAAGACAGTTTTCTGACTTTTGTCCATGTTGTAAAGTTTACGACAGAAAATATTCTTGATTCTTGGTTCTTTCGTTCATGCCGAACAGATGAACAATTATTTGGTAAATGTCAAGCACACAACTCATCGTTCGCAACACTACAAGATGAGGTGACCCATAAGAATTCTTCTTGCACAACCTCATTTCATTGTTTCAGTTATTCACTTTAGAATGCCTGCCTAGTAAAAAAATTCTGGAAACGAAAATCATCGAGTTCTGTACCAATTTGGTTCCCGTTAAAAATATTTTATTGTTGTTCCCCTTTCTGATGAAGCGGAGAACGCTTCTAGCATTTTTAAGATTTATAAACCTCCATAAGATCAATACGAATCCCTCAAGCAGACGTTTACAACAAACCGCCGGCGCCGTCACCGATTCTTCTGACGGTTGACATGTCCACTGACCGTCCGCGACGTGAGCAGCAAGAAGGATGTAACGGGCGGAAGTGCAGCGGGCGGCACGTGTACTTCCGGTCACGTGGTCTACACGCATTACACGTCATTACAAGAGTCACGTCTTGGTGACAACACGTCGTTTACGAGTGCCGCCGCATCTCCCTGGAATACCATAAGAAGCGGGACCTGAGGAGCAGAAGATCAGTAGCCTCGGGAACATTATGATCCATGGACTCTCCAGCATACAACGGAAGGCTGATACTTTGAATGTGATTGTGATTTGTTAGTAATGATGGCTAAACTTCCAATAATTACTGTCATGAGTTGAATTAAAATTCGAATTCTACCTTCCTTTAGAGCCAGGAAAAATTCAAAATATCGGAGTATCCTCATGTATGTTAGAGATTTATTAAATAAATCATTTGAAGTTGATGCTAATATTACAACATGAGTCTAAATGGAGAAAACGAAATTTAGACATCTCATACTTGTTGAGCTTTAGATCCTTTCGGGAAATATGAGTGTAGATAGGATTGCGAGTGACACGCACATTACTGTATATTAGTATCAATGTCCCTTTCTATTTTAAAAAGCAGTTCTCAATTCGGCGTCCACTTAAGGATTTTTATCCAATTTCAAAGATATTTTAATGTCCCGTGGGATAAAATGGGATTGTGGGATAGTACGGGGTATTTTAAATGAATAAGCAATGTTCAATCTTTATTATTCAATAAAATTATTATTACATTTTTGCAATTAAAAATCCTTAACATTTATAAATATAAATAATAAATTTGCTCAGTATAAATGTGAAAAGTTTTTGTTGCCAGCCATCAAATCGAACTTTGATCAAAATAAAACTATTTAGGACGTGGTTTTATATGGTGGGTGGGTTGGGTTACAAAGTTGTAACTAACTATAAAACTATAACTAATAAACTAGCGGTTTTATTAATATGTGATTTTTACTATTTGTGTAAATAATTCTTTGTGAATCCAACGAAAGAAGATCCCTAGGAATCTCTTTGCAATATTTTATTAATTTGTATTTCAAATCAAAGGATATAAGGTTATACACTATCTAATATTAAATAACGGATATTTCATGGTAGATCAAGGAATGGAGTGGGATATTTTGTAATAATTATGGGATTTTTTACCAAGAAGTGGAAACACCGCGTAATATATATATATTGTTATACAGCGAGGAAACACTTAAGCATTTTTTTAAGAATACGGATGTGCACCGCCCACCACAACATAATTTATTTTACATTCCCGGCGTGAGCACAGCCAACCTCAACATCATTCTACATTCCCAGAGTAAGCACAGCCCACCTCAACATCATTTTACATTCCCGGCGTGAGCACAGCCAACCTCAACATCATTCTACATTCCCAGAGTGAGCTCAGCCCACCTCAACATCATTCTACATTCCCAGAGTGAGCTCAGCCCACCTCAACATCATTTTACATTCCCGGCGTGAGCATAGCCCACCTCAACATCATTCTACATTCCCAGAGTGAGCTCAGCCCACCTCAACATCATTTTACATTCCCGGCGTGAGCACAGCCAACCTCAACATCATTCTACATTCCCAGAGTGAGATCAGCCCACCTCAACATCATTTTACATTCCC
This sequence comes from Allygus modestus, assembly GCA_963675035.1. Taxonomy (NCBI): domain Eukaryota; kingdom Metazoa; phylum Arthropoda; class Insecta; order Hemiptera; family Cicadellidae; genus Allygus; species Allygus modestus. The sequence goes on along the minus strand of OY776114.1, from coordinate 70,243,412 downwards.
GGCGTGAGCACAGTCAACCTCAACATCATTCTACATTCCCAGAGTGTGCACAGCCCACCTCAACATCATTTTACATTCCCGGCGTGAGCACAGCCAACCTCAACATCATTCTACATTCCCAGAGTGTGCACAGCCCACCTCAACATCATTTTACATTCCCAGAGTGAGCACAGCCAACGACCGTCCAAAACCTCGTGCTGCCGCGGGTACAACAGATATATGACCGTGTAGGATTCTATTTGGCGTATAACTGAGCCATCAACAAAGATTCAATCACTCCGGCGCCTCCCCACCGTTGATTTACTAACCCTACCGCCATAAACCGGTGCTGACCAATATTTGAGTTTAATTACAGACCGCGTTTATTGCACCATAAACACTCGTCGTCTGGTTCCAGCGCCATTCCCCTCTTGCATCGCGTCTTCGTAAATACAACGTTTATGGTTATTTAATCAGTGTTTCGTTAAGTTTAATCACAGTTTTAATGGACTCGATTAAATAACGCATTAGGGGAACTGTCGGATAGGTATAAACCGGGAATAACAGATAAATTCGCACTTTCTTTGTGTCACGGGGTTATTACTTCTGGATGCTCAGGATTCGCGAGATCTATACGACTTTGATTATAAAAGCATTTAAATAAAGGGGAGTTTAATTACATTACTTAAGAGTCTCATAGAATTGTCTAGCCTGTGAGAATTTTAATTCAGAATAGCACAACCATCGCAAAGTGTTTTTTTAACAATTTTTCATAACTAACAAAATCGTTTTCTCTTTTTGCCAAGGAATTATATATTTAATTGTTAATTCGGTACCAGAATTTGATTAGTAATTACAATTTTAAGCCATCCAGTTTAATATAGTTAAATTGTAACTGATTGTCTACGTGTTTGAATAGTTTAGTTTTCAATGCGTTTTTTTTTTGGTACATTTTATTTTAATCAGATGTAATTTAATTTAATTATTTCGTGTTCTTTACTTAAGAATATACTTGCATATACCTTAACTTAAGAATATACTTGCATGTACCTTAACTTAAGAATATACTTGCATATACCTTATCTTAAGAATACAACATTTTCGTCTTTATATTCGTGCCAGTTTTCTGAAGTTGAAGTAGTAAGGTCATTCTTATAATTTGAAGCATTTTCGCTAAAAACTATGACAAATCATTATGGCTACATCGAGAAAACTTCTGCTTGTTTGCCTAATAATTTCATAGAAACCCTATTTTAGAAACAATATTTTTCTATGGCGAAAACTCTATAAACTTCCTTGTTCAATGAACTTACGATTACATACATCTGATATAACTGAATTGTAATACCCGTTTTGTAAACATTGTGACTTCGAAGGCCGAGAAGGCAAAGCTCTAAGAGATTTAAATTTATTTTATAAATGTATGATACATATAGAAACCACGAGAATTGCATTAGTACCTTAAATAACAGTTCTTTTTAACGGAAATGCGTTAAAACTGGTTTTACACAGTATTATTTTTTTATCGTGAAAATCAATATTAATTATATCGTAAATTTGTCTTGGAAACGTAAGAGAAAGAAATGTTAAATAAATAAATAAAAATAAAGGAGCATGATATAATCATGAATAGACAAAGGCTTGATTGAGTATCCATTACACCTCCGTGCTATAAAAATCGTTTTATTAACTGCTGCCTCTATCAATAAGGAAAGGAATAATTGCAGACTCACTCGTTTTATCGGCAACGCGGCGTATCTGTTGGTAGTAGACTCTTGAGAGCCATAACGCGCGCCACCGGCCACAGGTCACCGGTCTGACCTCACTAGCAAAGAGGCCATAACTAACCGAATGGAGCTCACAGCTCAAGAAACAAGAGTTTATCTAATGTTATATCGGCTTTGAGAGACACCATATCACTTCAAAGAATTTATTTTAAGAGGAGGCTCCAGGGAGGTAATATTTCGCGCTTCTAACTCCTCCCAAGGCCAAGGTTAACATTCAAATCCTATCCCTCAGACAGTGTATAATGTCTTTAAAATATTGTTTAGAAAAATGCTGATTTTTAAAAGTACTGTACCGTGGCCCTTGCGGCGTGGTGTTTGCAAAATTTATCTCGGATAAAATAAATCCAGCGGATTTTGCATAAACTTTGAAATTAGGGGACTTAAACAGCCGATTGGTCTAAACCTCAACCCCAGGAAAATTCATGTTTTGTTAAAAAAAATAGTTTGAAATTTTAACATTGAGCTTACAAAGTTCTTCATACAACAAATTTAAAAAACCAGAATAATAGCTGTAAATAGTGACTTGTGACTTGTGACTTGTCACTTGTGACTTGTGACATAGTGACTTGTCACAAAGTAGCATATGGTTAAATATCAACAAATTAATTATTGGAAACAGTGACAAGAACCGTTGAATAGAGATTGCGTATAGACATCTTTTTCATACACGAAACTAATTAAATATAACCGAGTATGGCTCGCTCTCCCCGTTTTAAAAGTTAATTACTTTAGCAGAATTTAATTTAAAAATTTATATTTACTATTTTGCAATGGTAAATATCAGTGTTTAGTTACGGGATGAGCACTATGACGATGTATTCCTACTTTCTACCGATTTTAATTTCAATTGGTGCAGTAAATACTTATCGTCAATAAGAGTAAAATGGGAATTACGAAGGCCAGTGGGGCGAACCCCCAAATGATAAATGGCGGAACACACGTTTATCTGTGGATTACCCATGTTCCTAACACATATCAGCTCAATCAGTACAGAAGGTTATCATTGGAAATCTGAAGGCCAGTGGGACAGAGCCAAATAGGACTTTCGGAATGGGAGCATGATATGTTTGATTCTGGTACAATTCATGTTATCATACTAAATTTCATTTTTATCGGTCCATTAGATGATGCGTTCACATAAGAATTGTGAGGCCAGTAGAGCAGAGGTCCAGATGAATATAGGTCTCTGCTTGATTGAGATGTACTATCTACCCTTATAGCTAATGTTTAGCTCAATCGGTTTAGGAAATTGTAAAGGCGGTAAAATGGAAATTGGAGTGTTTTGGTACAGAGCTCCAAAGAGCGGCATTGTGGCTAGGTTTTTAATATTATTCTTATTATTTTACCCTTTTTCCTGTTTCGTTGTTGTATTTTGTATACAACAACGAAGACTGCAAACAGAAATAGGCGTGGATTCTATTGGGAATTATTGTAACCTGTCTTAGTCTTCCTAATCCTTAAAGTGAGGAGCGTTTCTGTTTTATTAATAATAATGTTTAATATAATAATTAATATATGGCTTTAAGTAAAATGTAATCAGCTATTAGTATTTTTTTATACTGTTATTATTAAGAAGTTAAAAGCCTGTGTAAAATATCGGTGAGATCTCAAATGAAAAATAGTAACAAAAAACTGGTTTGTATTATTTTTGTGTTCTTTATTCTAAAATAAAAAACAAAACACAATCAATTAGATTTATTAAGGGTATTGAACTCAAATTACGAGTCTCCGGGGCACTTGATCCGTGCCCAAAGTTTCACTTCTACTGCATTTTTCTCGTAGTGCCATTTTAAAGGAGAAAAATAGGTATTTTCATTCTTTGGGTGAAAACTGATCAGCTACATAAATGCTCATTAAGAACAAATCTGTGATAACAAGAAAATATTAAACTACAGCAAAAAACCCTTGTTACGTAGACAATATATGACTGAAAATATAAATTTAAATATTATATACCATGTCACTTCCACCACTACAATTTAACGACTCCTCGTATCTTAAATTCCATTAAGCTAGGCTACAGAGCGAGCCAAAGGTACATAAATACTCTCAAAAATATAACCCTCCTTCTGGGGCAGTCGGGTGAAAAAAATGTCTTTCTAATCTCCATAATGGAGCTTTTGTTAGGTGGCAGAGCACTAATTACGCAAGATGATATGATATATGTTATGATGGCCTAAATGTTACCTATAGTACATGACAAGTGAAAAGTGAATCAAATTCAGTACAGCAGTTTTATTAGGAAATGCAAACAGAATCTAACACTTGAGCGTAACAGAAATAATTTTTACTTCTGTGATGTATTAAACATCAAAATAACTAACATCATCTAAATCTATAATCTATCTACTCGTATCATCAAATATGAAGATCCTAAGCAGTTTACAGACAAAACTATATGATGTAGACTAGTGGATCCAGTTGCTCGAATTCGATCAAATATTTTCCTTATGGAATTGCCCAGCTCACCTATTTTTAAAATTGTGTTGTCGTGCCAGAGGTTAGCTTGAAATAACTGTGTTAGAGGTTCTTTGCTGTATTATGTTTTGACATAAATAGCTCTTAAATGTTCAGTTAAATTTATTTTTGTTCTTCCATAAGGTTAAGATTGGAACGTTGAACACCTAGGGGGTGGAGCCCTGAGGGTGAAAATTTCCCAAATCCCAGAAGTCACATCTAGGCGTTAAGGGTGTAAAAAATACACAAAAAGTCATTCAGGACCAATAATTGGATTCGCCAATAGTCTGGTCACAAAAATAGGCTTATTATTTTCATCGGTAATGTAACTAGTACAATTTACACAAACTAATTAATTGTTAAAGCTTATCGCTGGAATAAATCTAAGTTACATAACGCAAGGGAGAATATAGTGCGGCCCAATGGGATGTGATATAATGAAGCGACAAGGAGAGGTTGAAATTGTACTGTAAAACGCCTTATGTGATAACCTATACTTATTTAATAGGCGAGCAGGTTTTTTGTGACAATCACTCCTCCTAAACTACTGAACCGATTTTCATGTTTTTGGTGTCATTGGAAAGAGCCTAACGTGAAGTTGTGCAGGAATCTTTTTTTATAGAGAAATCATTTGTGAGTGAGGCCCTGGGGCCCCTTAAAGTTTAGTTTTTTCCCATAAGCTTAACATTGGGAAATAACTATAAGTTATAAGCAATCAGCTGGATAGAGTAAACACAGTTAATCAGCAGGCCATGTTGGCTTTGGAAGGGTAACACAATATTTATACGGGAATGCCAGTATAATATTATGTTGTGGTCGCGAGCGAAGCCGCGACAGGCTACTAGTTCATATTATCGATTCAGCCAGAAGAGAAAGTTATTTAAAAGAGACTAAAGATATAATTAGAACTCTATGTATTCATAGGATCACAGGGACAGGTGTTGTCGGCCTGTTGGACCTACACCGACCCGCTGATTGTTCGCACCTGTGCTCGTAAGCTGATTCCCACCTAAATCTGGTAATAACGGGGACCCCCACATTCCGCTAGGGTAGACAGGCTGTCTGGATCATCTGCATACTTACTGGTGAGTCACACGTCTAGGTTGAGCACATATTTAACTATCGGGACCGTAGAGGATTTCCGTATAGGAAATTGTTTAACAAATCGTAAATAATTGTGGTGAGCAGGTTACAACACACATCTGCATTGACAGAGTGCAGTGTGGAGAGAGTACTTTTTAGTGAATTTCGTTGGAAAAAACAATCGGACATTTCTAACCCCCTTTTTTTGGATTTGAATTTTTAAAATTTTGGGTTTTCTGGCCTAAAAAGGGCCAGAAAGCCTTGAATGTATTATAATTGTATCACCCCCAATACAACCTATACCAACTTGTTATCCTGACTATATCTCCTCCTAACCCTATAATGTACAACATTTCCATCCTAATAGTAAATTTAAATATAACCAGGAGCATCAGAACAGCCAAAACATAACATTTTCAATTTTCCAAAAAAATGTTACCGGTGTTGGTTTATAAACCCTTTAATTGATCTTTTTAAGCTTTTAATGCGGAAATTCACTTCCCTCACGTCAGCGTGCTGCGTGCGATCTCGTTTAATATTCACGTAAGACTTTCCGTTTCTAAATGCTTCTCCTTTAAGGCCAGTTTCAACTTTCAAATCCCGTCCCTCCTCAAAGAAATATCCGGAGTGTTTACTAATGGATCATTTTATATAAAAAAGAAACATTTTTGCAATTTTAGTGAGCAGAATTTTAATACTACCCATAATAAGCGTTCAATAGAATTAAACAATATTCTATATTTGGGTTTCTATTTGTTGTATCAAAATTCTGCTCACTGAAATCGTTATATTTTGTTCTACTTAAAATTAGCTTTAAAAAGCAACTTCGGCTAATCAGTCGAGGGGGGACGGAATTTGAACGTTAACATTGGTCTTATGGGAGAAACAGGTGACTAAAATCACTTCTTAAAGACCGAATAACTTACCTTAAAATATTTCAATGTTTATATGAGTAATAAAGGTAAAATTCTTGTTCATCCATAACACAATTGAGGAGAACGTAACGCGTAGCGCTACGTTATATGGATGATGCGGGAGGTTCGTATAAAATCGGCGATATGCAACGCAAGGTTCTAAAAATTCACATTAGAAATTTGATAAGTCACAAAGGTATACTTTAGCGTTACATAGAGGAAATGCGGGGTTTAAATTACATCCCACCAAGATCTAAGATGTTTCAAAAGGTATCTTTAGTCATCCTGTACTCTAATACGAGCTATGTCTGTTTGTCTGTTTGTTTGATCGTTTGTTTGCAAAATTTATCTCGAGATCCAGCGGAAGGATTTTGCTGAAAGTTTGGGATTAGGGGCTTTTGGGTCTAAAAAATCGATTGGTGAAAACCACTACCTCAGGAAAACTCGTATTTTTCTAAACAACTTATTTGAAAATTTAAAATTTTAACATTGGGCCTATGGAGTTTAAAATCATAACACCGGTTACTATGAACAACAAAAACAAACCATTAAATCAGTGGTTTGATTTTATCTATAACTTCTTAAAATATTGTAAACAGCTAATTATCATTATGGAAATAAAAAACTTAGTTGAACGGCAACTCTAATAATGGAAATAAAAAACTACTTGAATGGCAACTCACGCTATTTTTTCGATAGGCGAGTGAGGGAAGCGAACGAGCTCATATTGAAAATGAACGAGTATTTGAAATAAAACAAATTCAATGCCTCTCATGCGGAATCAAACACCGAGCATGGCTTGGTCCCCCGGTACTTTTGTCTATTTTACAAAAATAAAAATGTTTGAAAACTTTCTAATTTTATTTATTTTAGTCCCCCGGTACTTATTTTCAATTTGGCATTAATTTCCTCTGATTTAGGTTAGCGACATGTGACGTTTGTTAATGTATTGTATTGTTTTTATGACAATAAATGAATTTATTTGTGTATGAGAACCAAAACATTATTTATTTTATCGAATACAGAAAATCAAATAAAACAACGTAACTCGTATAGCTTCATAAACAATGTATACATAACATTTGAATTTACTTTTTTTGGCAAGGAATTATAATTTTGAAATATTTAAATTTGAACGAATTGTGTCTAACCTGAGAATCACAAAACAAAAATAACTCGGGGTTACAGATCTTTCTGTGCCGACTGCCTTAATACCGTATTACTTACAGGGGAAATTGGCTGATATCTTAACTGAATTCTCTTATCAATACGACATATAAACTGGAAAAGTTTAAGTATGACTGATATCGACTATTCCCAATTGAATGAAGCTCTTAATGGCCGTACCACGCCACTACATTCGAGCATACTATCCAGAGCTGAAGATTACCATACCTACACCCCCTGTCCACTTTCCACCCCATTATTGCCCGCAACTTATAATCTTGAAGGGTGTCCAAGCGTCACGAGTACGCCAGGATTCCCACCCCCTCTATATTAAGCCCGATATAACGATGTAGACAGGCTGTCTGCTGAAATAGCCAGCTTTCCCCGCACAAGGTGCTGGTAATCCTCCAGATAATTATCAGAAATGTCAACAGAGGGCATTGCGGTCGCACCTGTCCCTTACGTTTGCACGCGCGGTTCTCACGGTAATAAGGTGTTCAAAATGTTTCGTTGTGATAGCTAATAGTTCTAAAATGTGTCTTTCAGGTTTAGAAAGAAGAGACCAACAGACTTGTGAATTTTTCCTTTTAGCGAATTTCCCCTATAGGGGAGAAGCTATTACCGTAGGTCTCATGGTAAGACTTAAGCCCGAGACCATGATAACTTTTCATTTGGAGATCCCCAGATGCCAAAACACCATTCGTTTTAATTTGTATTTATTTGTATTTATATATATATATATACATATATATATTATTTTAAACATTTTAAACACAATACCCTGGTTTAAATTATTTTATTCCAAGACCGACATGTTTCGGACCTTAAGGCCATAGTCATGGTCGTAAATAAAACATAACCTCACAATTATTAAAAAGAAATATAAATGTAAACCATAAATTGTTGACAATATAATCAAATGACTTTTTCCACAGTTCTTTTAACATGCTTCTCAACTATTGTGGCTTAAGGTCCGAAACATGTCGGTCTTGAAATAAAATAATTTAAACCAGGGTACTGTGTTTAAAATGTTTAAAATAATAAGTATATTAGTAGCCCTTTTTACTGAAAATTACATATATATATATATATATATATATATATATATATATATATATATGTTTATTATGTGTGTGTGTGTGTGTGTGTGTGTGTGTGTTTGTGTGCGTCCGTAAGGACGATAACTCTCGTAAAAAAAATCCGATCTTAATTAAATTTGGTACAAATGTGTAACGCACCATTTATTTGAACGAGTTCAAAAACCAGACGAATAGCACCATCAGAAAGATAAGTCGAAGGGGGGGTTTTGGGGGATTTGTACACCAAAAATGGGTTTTTAGAGTTTCCACATTTAATTTTTATTTAGATACAATTTTGATTTTACCATCGAATTCAGCATAAAAAAGAAACAATTTGGTATTTTGATCATTGCTCTACGTCAATTGGTTACTGAGATATTAAAAGTGCTAAACACAGTACGTTCTCTGTTATTCTTATGGAGAAAAATAAATATTTTATATCTCGCTTATTTATGAACATAAAATGATGAAATTTGGTATATGGCTTCATCTGGTTATGGTTTATTGATTTTTGCACACAAAAACAATTTTTACCGTAGCAGCCAATGGTTCCCGTAGCAGCAAACCTAGGTACTCGGTCCTCATGTTATTCTTATGGAAACTAATTAAAATGTTATATATCGTTTATTTATGAATGTATCTATATGGATGAAACTTGGTATGTGACTTCACTTAGATGAGTTCTATTGATATTTGCATAAAAACCCATTATTTTGAGTTCCTTGTTGCAAAAAACCTGCGTACTCATCCCCAATGTTATTCTTAGAGAGAATAATTAATATTTTAAATATAGCGTTTTTGTGAATACTGTATATTTCTTATGAAACCTGTTAATTGCAAATTCGCCTAGTGTGCAGGTTTGCTGCGACGTAGGTATTTACTTTCTACACATATACATTTAGAAACTCTTGATTTTGTTAAAATTTTCCAATTTTATTTATTGATGGAAATATTTGTTTTGGTGCTCGCTGAAGCCAGAAACGTGGTTTTTGAGGTGTGTCTGTCTGTCTCTATGGATCAGAACAGACCTATATATCACACAAATGGGCCGATTTTGATCAAATTTAAGATGCCCGTAGTAATCCTGGGTACCTCCAGGCGTTTTTTGATCTTTTTGAATTATTTGATGTTAAGGCAAATCATCAAACCACTAAAACTATTAGAAATCAAAATTTCACAAAACTGATATGTTGCGGCCAAACCCTGTGTGGAGGAGGGTACACTTCCTCTCTTAAATCCACTGCGGGTAACAAATCCTTCTGTTGTTCTCCAAAAAAGGGATTTGGGTGAATATTTCTGGAAGAACATTTCATTAGAGTATTACATACATGCAACCATAGACTACTTTGTATATAATATTTAGTAAATTTATATTGTAATTTATTGATTAAAGTTGAGCTAAAAAGGAATTATTTCTCTGCTTCCTGATACCGTTTCATCTATCCCGCTTGGAAAACCAAAACAAATATATTTGACTGATTCAATCTTTACCATAGACTCTATTATAACTCCATAATTGCCTCGCCTATTTATCTTTGTCCAGACTGTTGACTCATGTAGGCTTAATCCAAACTTAAACTGAATACAGGGCTCATCATCAACCGCAAAACATTGAAACTCGTTGACATGACGTTACGACCAGACTGATCAATCTCCAAGGCGAAAATTCAAAAAACTTTAAAAACTAATCTAGTTTAATTAGGGTGAGTTTTAATTGATTTATTATTAAAAATTGTGATTGTCCTATGGTTATGATTATGAATAACTTATTGTTCTGTCTTGAGCTTTAATATTTTTTAGTTTTACTTCTATGATTTTATAAGCGCAACTCAAACTTTCATAAATAAATTTGTATGTGTATGAAAGAGTTTTTTGATAATAGGAAAAAGTTGTCAATAGTTATCGTCTATATTTAGCCACACACTTAACAGTTTTGACATTAGGCTTATGTGATTTTAGATTAGTTTTTGAATTTAGAGGGGTTTTAGAACCACATACTAATACTTTTTAACTTAACTGTATAAATTTAAACACATACCTACTTCGTTGTGCTTTTTATATTTTTACGTGCGACTAAATATGTTACATCCATTTTTAACCAAGTTAGGGTAACAAAGTTCAATTTCCCATTTTAAAATCCTGTTTCCCTTTACCCATATGTGTCTCAGTAACAAATAAGTTATAGCTACCTTTATTTAAAAGCACTATTAAAGGAAGAAGGCCTAAAGTTTTCAGTAAACCTAATAATAAATAATCGTTTTGGGTTTCAAAGTAGAGAAATTGCCTGAATTTATATAATTATAAAAAATAATATAATATAGAAATTAGGAATAAAATTACGTTTAGAATGAGTACACCTCCCAAGTTTACCTTTGTTACACAGTTAATGCAAAAATATACAAAAAACAGAACATAACATATCGTTCATAGACTAGACGTTCATATCGTTTGCTCCCTGAAATATACTATCGCAGTCCCGCCTTTCCAAATCAACGTGTTACTTTGATAGTGTCTATCTTCTCAGGATCTCACCTGAGGATAGCGACACAAAACAAGAAACACAAACAACACATAAGCAACACGAAACAGTTATAAATATAGCTGCAGTGCAGTGGAGATTGTCTGCAGTCTGCAGAGCAGCTAATAGCTAACAACTACATAGCGACACATGTGTACGGCGTGTAACACCATAAATACCGTAGACAATTAGGAAGGCAATGCTGGAGTTATGTTCACCCCTTAATCGCTCTCCCCAGCGTAGTTAAACTCGCAAACAATTGTAATACAGCCCTTAACAGTGATGAATTTAAGGCGGCAAGACGTCATGCGCAGTGCACTGCACCCCTGTGGGCACTTACAGCCGTGGCTAATTGTACCTTACGCGTGAATTTTCTCATACCTGAGTGTTAACGAAGAGGAATTATATGCGTTATTTTACTTCGGGGTGTAGTTCAGTACGTTAGGTAACATTGTACTTTTTCGGAATGTTATGAAAAAAATGTAATGTAATCATGACAGTTTATGATGTTGGATATTATTTTCATAATTTCTTTGAAACTAGTTGCAGTAATTTATTTATTTATTTAAACTTTATATAATGAACGATAATTTTTCTTTCTAGGCTAAATATACGGGAAATAATATTTATAATTTCATTTAAAACTTGCTGGCCCGACCGACGTTGTCCTGTCCTAATGTTATTGAATTTGTTTTATGTCAAATGCTCGTTCATTTTTAATATGAGCTCGTTCGCTACGTTAACTCGCCTATATTAAGCTAATTCGGCATCGAAAAAAAGTTTGAGTTGCCATTCAAGTAGATTTGTTATTTCGATAATGAACATATGTTTATGCCTTTCAAGTATGTTTAGATATAATCCTTATAACAGCTTATAACTTACTAACATACTAACCCGACTTTGTTTTATGTATTTAAATGTCGTAAAATAATGTATTTATAACTTATAAAACTTTTGTCACTAATGAAGAAATTAATAATCATTTTATTCCTAGCCTTAGTTGCACAACATGATGTTGGAATTAGTGCTGTACATTTGTTATTACCGGGGTATAGCTTTGACTTCATCCACCTTTCATTCCCCAATAACGAAGTTGGTAATGCTACAAAGTTTCATTGCAAACCCTTTCCAAGCGAACTTAAGAGTCCGGGTTGTAAATTTACGTATTTTTAAACATTCAAAGCTGTTCATAAATCGGAATTCGCCCTTTTTATATTAGATAAGGCCAGTAACCTTGTCGGGAATATAATTTAACCATTTGTATCAAACTTAAAAATGTATTTCTACAAAATTGGAGCACTTTTTTGTCTTTTTAATTCTAAAAACAACAATGTACGTAGTATGTAAGTATTAGTGTATATATATCTTGAGTGTACCTACAGACATGAATTATGAACATATTAACAACACGCCTTAAAGAAAATATTTATCTATACAAAATAAAATTATAATTCTTTCTTCCGAAATGTCTTAGTTTAAACAAATCTTATACTCATTTTGACTGAGTGCTAATTGGATTTTGGGAGGATTTTCTTTAAACGTTGAAAATATGGGGTTTTGGGTCTCTTAAATCTATTGGCAAAATCCTTAACCGAAAAAACTAGATGTTGCTGGAAAACTCATTTAAGTTAATAAGTGTAACAATTATACTTTTAGACTTTATTACTCTCGTTGTAAAGAATCAATATGCGACCAACTGGGAACTCTAGATAGACATGAAAAATAATAGAGACAAAATTACGGAACTCTACCAGCAAAGCTCAATCCCCTAGGTTATGTTACACTTATATAGCCTAAAATATACCTTTTATAGCAATTACAACGCAAGTGTAAAAATGTAAACAATTGTTTAATTTACACATTTTTTACCGTACTTGGCTTCCGCAACAATACAAATTTAAAATGAATTTAAAGTATATCAAGTTCATAGTTTGTCACAAGGTACACAAGGATCCAGTCACAAGGACCTTTATTTAAATGATAATCCGAATTAAGACACAGTACCTGGGGCCGAGCTTTGATCGGAGAAGGCCAGTCAGTTTGTTTACACGACTGGGAGTAATATTTCACCACTTCCCCTAACTGATTATCATATTTTTATAGCTCATTTGCCTCTTTCCTGCAGTTTTAAGGTCACTCCAGTTGTTATTTATAGCTCAATGTCCTTTGCTTTAATTTTCATATGCAATCTTCACTTAAAATTTTTAGTCACTGCTCTCAGGAAACCACATGTTAACAATTATAAACAACACAAGTATTACTTTGACAGTTCCCTGGTTGCCTATGAACAGCTGTTACAATTCTTTTGTTTTGATTTTTAACTCCATAAGCCCAATGTTAATTTTGTAACTTTTCATTTTCTTTTTTTTAATTATTTTATTTTATCTGGAGACGAGACTTGTCTAGAGCTTATTTTTATCCCAGAAATTACTTATTTCCAACATTTTAAGTAAATTGTTGGTGCCGTTTTTGACATCAGAGTTACAAGCATGCAAGCAAGCAAGCAAACCTTACTCATATTAGAGTACGGGATAGGATAGGATTCGTTGTAAAAAACTTCTTTTAGATAATTTCCAATCCCTAATTACATTACAACCACGTTTCAACTCCATTTCCAACCAACCGGCTTTCTCCACTGCCTACTTTTCACACCTACAGCCACCTACAGACCTCCATTTGTCCATTGTTACCACGCAAACAATGGCACTACCCGAGTAGACAGTACCCGAGTAGGCACGGGACACTGACACGAATATTGATACAGCGCGTGGCGCCGATCCCAATCTGCCGCACGCACCGCGCATCACGCTCACAGAAACAAGAGCTTGAGACCACGAATCATTTTCTTGTCCCTTTGTTAAGTTTCGATCTGTGGCCGTGAGTTTTAATCGTGTACTCATTGTCTCCTAGGTGTGTAAGCGTGGGGACAATTTCGTTTGGGGATGTCACGATTTTGTGACAACTTCAAGGATAAGTTTTCAGGTGCTGTAGGTACTGTAGGATCAGTTTCATTTTATCATGTTTGGTCTAGACTTCAATAATTCTTTGTTCCGTGGTCCTCAAAATTAAACTTTACTCGACCGCTTTAAAAAATTAACTATGCAATATTTTAGTTACAACTGCCATCATTTGGGCTATACAGCTGCAAATAAGATTGCGTTAATAAATGTTCGATCTTTTTTATGAGACAAACAGCTATTCCAATATCAAACAGTAAACAAATATTAAAAACTAATAAATATTATAATTTGTGAAGGTAATTGATTTTAATTGTTTTTCTCAAGTTTGACGATTTAAATACAAAACTCACTCACAACATTATTTAACTGTTTGTAGTTTTTAACTTTAATCGCTGTTAAAAGTGTTGCTAATTGGGTTGTATAGTTGCATGTGTATTGTAAAGCATTGATTAGAAAAATACACAAATTATTTAAGTCAGCAATTGTTCCGGTATAAAAACCCGTTGTAGCGTACACATTGAATTATCTGCACAGCTCATTTAATATCCAAAAAATACATGGGTGTAAAGAGCATATAACTATTTAAAACCAGCTATTTTTTTAAGACGATCATGACCAACATGGGGCTCTCAATGCCAAAATAAAAAATATCCTCACTTTTCATTTAACCAAGAAAAATTAAATTAATCTAAGTCAAGGTGATTAAATAGATAAATATTGCAGTACTTGCTCCAACCGCTGTCATAATGTTGCTGGCGAAACAGAACAAAGCGAAATGAAGTCATCAACGGGAATTTTTAGCGCCATATTTGTTAGCTGGAAAGGTTCGCACTCAGCTGATAATGCGGCGTGCAAACATCGAGCTGTTATTCCCTTCTCACTGGATTGGTCGTTTTGCAGCTTCTGCCGTGTAGTTGATAATAATTGAATGCGCTTAAAGTTTGTTCGAAACTGGCCTTTTATAATTATAAAAAGACTGCATCCTTAATCTTAGTCATCTACTTCCTTTTTAAGCAAATTTGGACATAAAATTAAAAGGAATTACAAATTACCCGTACAACAGAACGCTATAGAACACATTACACCAAAAACATAAATTTTAAATAAATTTATCGATCGTTAACAATATGCTTTAAACTACTACACTAGGAAAGATGTAAATTATGTTTCCTTCTTTTAATAAATGTTGTCATAAAATAGTTTCGTTTGATTCAAATGTGCCAAGAATATGAATAAGATAAAAGAGTTTACGATTAGCCACGCATGTCAGTAACAGAATACTAACCAGCCATTGGGTTTTATTGAGTGTTGCTTTAAGTGACATGTAGTGGAAGGTCTGTGCAGTGAACCTTCGGTTTATGGTCACTTAATCATACAGTGGCAATAACCTGCCTCTGCTCTGACGTTAGGTAAATTTTATCTAACTTTTAAAAACTAGAAGTCTGTTTACCATACCAGTATAGTAATAACCTTATTATCTCCAGAAGAACCTCATCACATTACCTATTGATTACCTATTAAATGATTACCTATTGATGTTTAAAAATTAAAACATTATTTTAGCCTCCATTTATTTAATATTACACCTTCGTTAAGAGTTAAATGTACGTCCTACTATTTTGGGTCAACTGCTAATATTGTCTGCTGTTACACGTGTCCATTAACTTTCGATGAAAATTACTACAAAAACATTAATACTTGTGACTATCATTACTTGTGACTATCATTATTTGTAAAACGGTTGCAATTTTAAAATATCAATCAACCCTTTTTATATACCTATCTTCCATATTATTAAAATTAATTATTTATATTTTTTCGGTGATTTTTATTACCTAAAACTGCTATTAGTTTTCATAATTTTTGGAATCGATCAAATTATTTGACCTTCTAGATGTGTCTTGTTGGGGGATATCAAATATCACCTTCAGTGCTCCGCCCTATGTGCTTTCAAAGTTCCACCTTAATGTTATCGAGGTATTTTGTTTTATTAGTTAGCTAACAATGATGTTTTAAAAAAAAAATATCTTTTGACCTTGTAATTTCCCATCTACAACTATGCCAGGCAGCATAACTGTTTTTGATTTATATCTAAACAAATACTCACTAAAGCATGAATTTACGGATGGAAATTCACTGTTGGTTCACTTACCTCTCATAGACTAGCGGTACCTTTAGTTTGATGAGGCCGAAGATTTTGACAAATAGACCCTAGTGCA
The DNA here is from genome assembly GCA_963675035.1 of Allygus modestus. Classification (NCBI taxonomy): domain Eukaryota; kingdom Metazoa; phylum Arthropoda; class Insecta; order Hemiptera; family Cicadellidae; genus Allygus; species Allygus modestus. Next base: position 70,227,249 of record OY776114.1, on the reverse strand, counting down.
GCCGCGCCGCCACCGCCGTAGAGACACAGTGATAGAGAGAGGGTCTGATGCCTAGGACGGCCCACGGAAGCGTGAACACCAGGACGAGGTGGCCAGCCGGGGATGAGTGATGTGTTTATTAAAGTGTAAGATCAGCTGAGGCCTAGAGGTGTCTAATTAGGCAGGAGCTGTCCTCTAGCTGTCATAGAGCGATGGTGGGATAGAGAGCGGCCCCGTCCATTGGATGGAGAACCCTCTCACGATCCCTGAGGGTTACACCAGTCGTTCAGTCTCAAAATTGAATTTATCCTATACTCTGATGTGAGTAAGGTTGCTTGGTTGGCTGCTTGCTGGCAACTCTGATCTCAAAAACGGCTCCAACAATATCCGACAAGGTTGTAATTATTCAGGGATAAAAATAAGTTATAGACAGGTCTCATCCCTAGGAAAAATCAAATGTAAAAAATAACAATATGAAAAGTTAAACAAATAATATCGGGCTTATGGAGTTTAAAATCAAAACAAAAGGATAAAAAAGGTGTTTATAAATAATCAGTCAACTAATCGAAGTATAGCTAATGTAGTCTGAGTATTATTAACATGTATTTTCCTGAGGGCACTGTCTAAACCATCGAATGAAGATTACATTTAGAATTGTCATATTCAAAATGAATTTAGCCCTAAGGACAATGAACTATAACAACTGGAGTGACATGCAGAAAAGAGGTAAGTGAACTATGCAAATCTGCTCGTCACTAGGGGGAAGAGGTGAAAAATTACACCTAGCTATCTAAATAAACTTACTGGCCTTCTCCGAGCAAAGCTCGGCCCCCAGTCACGCTTTAAACGCTTGTCACTCGAATTACAAACACAGTTTTTCTACTTCTGAAATTTTGGATAACACAAATCATACTAAAATTCCCTTTCATCCATTTTGGTAGAATTCACAATATAAAGGTCATAAACACCGAGTCAGTTATCCAAATCAACAATCAATCACCTGTTTAAAAGGTCAGCAAGCGTAAAAGTAAGGCGCAGAGAGCGAAAAAAGTTTTGCGAAAACAGAAAAAACTGTTTTACAATGCGTTTTTAGATTGTAAAGAAGTACTTTAGGAACTATTGTAGGAAAATTACTATTCCAAATTGGTACATTGCAAAATTTTAAATTCTCTACGCTCTACATAAAATAATACATTGAAGTTTGGAGAGAAACAACTAATTGATATTTGTTATAACTTAAACCAGACATGGACATAAGAAAGGGAGGATTAGTGGAATGCCCGATCCAAACCCTACCACCTGAAACACAATCCGAATAAATAACCGTTAAGTGATCGTTTAAAATGTGTATTATTGTACAAGAATAAACGTTTTCAAGCCACATAACTCTTTTACTCTGCATTTGAATCACAGTGCATACTCATATTTGTTTTTGTTTTATAGAGACTGAGTCGCAAATAAAATATAATTGAGTTATTAAAATTACACTTTGATTTTACAACTGTACATTTCAATTTGACGTGCTCTTTTTTCAACTTTGAAACCTTTACCGACCGTTGGGGCGGGGCAGTGTAGGAAGGGTAACCTACGACGGCGGCATCGGACCAAAGGACCGACTGATCGGACTTAAATGTCCTCTCCTCTTCATTAAGTATTCAAATATACGGTCCGGATATACTGGGGGAACAAGTATTTTGAACACAGGCCTGCTTATTGGCATCCTTAACCACATCAGGTGACTTGAGGGTCTTCTCAGAATGACCTCGTTACAAATGATAAACCTATAAACCCCCCACGAAAAAAAATAATAAAAAATAAAAATAGCACAGTATTGATAAAGAAATATAGTAATTTTGCTTGGTAACATTTAGTAACAGTTGTTTTCTTTATTGAGATTATATGGTAATTTTTTTAACTGCAGGCGCTGTCCGTTTGATAATTTTAAATTTTAAAAATGGTTGACCAATATTTCTAAAACAATAACAATTTATGATATGATTTTTTTACTCAGTCTAATTTCCATGATTAATGTCAAATAGGACTGCAAAGTTGCAACGATGTCGAAAACTTTAACATTTATTTTTTGCAGACTACCATAAAAAAAACTATCCAAACAACTTATTACTAGAATCAGTCTGCAAACCAAAGCTCAAGAGTTTGACCAATTGTGTGTGAGAGAATAAATTATTTTGTATCCGTTGAGTGAAGTTTAAATTAGGGTTTAGCAGAACGGTTTTTTTTTGTTACCGCTTATTAAAAGTGTGTGTTAATATAGCGATGTGTTTTTCGCTGTATTTACCTGTCACTGCAGCATAATAAATGCAGGAACCTCCTAACTCTAACAACGCGATAGAACTTCATGCATTACCGCGGCCTGTAAACTCCAAAATTTAAAGACCAGCCAACTACGTATTGTATCGGGAGATAAGACACGGCGGTAATTTCCCTTATCTAATATATTCCCGCTTCATCTCATTTACAAAATAAAATCCCGATAGGAAAATCCCGGGACATTTTCTCTTCGCATCCGATTTGCATGCATTACCCGGCCGTCATCCGGCGTCAGGTGTCGGGGGTGGATCATCCGGTGCCACATTACTAATTGGGCCCGTCGTCGGTCCGGTCCGGACACGTCTTATAGTTTAATTCCGAATTGTTTGTCGTAATAGGAAGGGTCCGGGCGGTGATCAATAACGCGCCGTGTCAGTTCATTCATTCTCCCCCGGTCTAATGGGGAAACCGTGTAGGTATTAACCAAAAACAAAGACTAACGCATCAATTAAAGTTCCCGCGCGCTCGGCGCCCACTCCGCCGCTTTCCAGTTCTTCGACGGCTTTTTGTCGTTTTCTGTCGGAACCGGGCGCTCCCTCCGCGTCGCAGATAACAATACTGTCGACACGATGCCATTACTCCGTATCTAAACAGCGGTACCGTCTACCTGTTTACACTTACCCTTTAGATACACGGGCCATCTTTTTATTACTCCACTTAGCCGCGAAATTCCGACACCGTTCGACACTCGTTCGCTTTTATGTCGAATTTATTAAAACGCGATAGACGCGAGTCTGACGGACGTGGCGAATTAATAGCGCGGACCGTGTAGTTTACACCGCGGCCGTGATAAGGTTTATACTGTAGTGCGCGACCGGTTAGGCTAATACACAGTGATTAGACAGCGGGGCGGACATACAGGCAGTATTAGCGATAACGTACGCGTGCCATACTCGATTGGCCTGACCTACAAAAGGTCTCAGGTCGCGTGACATGTATAGGTGTTGTAAAACAAGCTGGCCTCTGGGCACGGTACATGTAATCTTGTTCTGGTTTATGACTGAGAAAATATATATGTTTATTTACATATACTCAATACTTATCAACCAATTTATCCGCACTTTCATACGCCTTTTTGTAAATAGCACTGTATGTTGTAGTTTCACTGTTCCACAGAAGATAAAGGTAATGTTATCCCGGTTAATATGCAAATGTGTTTATATAACGTAACGATGGCCCAGGGTTGGTTTCTAAATTTAAATGATTTAAATCATCTTACCTCAATGATGGTTAATGGTCAATGGCCCTTTTATCTTTCCCTATTTACCTTAAATGGGAAAATAAAAGTAGATAATCGTCGGAATCAAAGTAAATAAAATATTTCAGTAGATATAGTTTATAACTTGTGATTTTGTTGATACATATTTGATATTCACACCCATCCTATTGCACTGTCCTATCACTAAGCTGTGTAGTACTCAAGAGTAAATAACAGCTGTCAATTCTAAATGAGTAAATGATTTAGGTAACCTACTTATAAACAGTCCTTTAGTTTTTAGGACTCGCATGTTCTACATTTAATTTTTCTTTCTTTCTGGTTAAGTTATTTATTACAGTTAAACAACAGTAATAAACAAGGTTAAACACTGATTTTCTAATTTACTATAAAATTCGATTTATAGTTACCCTAACACCCCCGAGTACCTCCTTTTTTACCAAAACCTGGGAGATATTAGCCGAGATTGAGAGGGACCACAAAACACAGTAGTTCCTCAGGATCTGGGCATTTTAGCAACCTGATCCATAGACTCGGACAAAGGTGACATAGCTTCGGTCAAGATTTACTCCAGCCTCGCCACCATCCCTCCACCCCGCGGTGAGATGTGGGTGGTTCGTGTTGGGGATGTCGATCCAGATCATCAATAACCTGCTACCACGAGGTCCCCGGGTGGTGTCCTAGGGATTGAAACATCGCCGACCTCAGCGGGGCCTCGAGACAATGGAATAGAGTCTTTAAGCAGCAAGTGAACCAAAGTTCCTAGAAGACGCCCGGACCATTAAGGGCGCACTGGGACGCCGGTACATGTGTCGCCTCCCCGGGACGGTTGCAGGAACCACAAATATTTATCGCCGAGATGTCACGGAAATTACAAGGTTTAACGACTCCTCTGTTTTGTCTCTACAGTCTGTATACGGTAGGGTGGCGCACGGACCCGCCAGCTACCTGAGTCGGTCCCTTCCTCCGCCCGGCACTCGCGGCTGTTTCCTTAATGAGTCACCAACTAGCCCCTCTAATAGAATTATTAACTTTTTTTACTTTCTCATAATATCTCAATTTTTAATAGAATATTTGTAAAGTACTAAAAAAACTAAGAAGAGTGATATAAAACACGATGTGCTTTGAACCAGCTGGAATAGACTTCAGGAGAACCTCAAAAAACCAACCCTCAAAGACTTCGGAATTCATTTCCTCGTGATATTCGACAGTTTTTTTTTACTGGAATATCAGAGGTGGCGACTTGATACAGCCGTTAAAGCCTCCTGCATGGCAAATTATTAAACGTTTTCCTTTTCCTAAAGGGGCATTTACAGAACACTTTACACTGTCATTTGTCCATCCTGAGTCTTTCGAAGTGTTGGCGTTGATCCACGTTTCATCCAGAAAAATAACTTTTTTATAGTCAATTTCCCGAATTTTTCGCAAATATCGGCACCTAGCAAGAGCAACTGAGGGTTTCTCCATGAGAACTTTTCTATTGTCTAACTTTTTCCATTTAAATCCGATAGTTTTCAAAATTTTTGCCAGTGTTCGTATACAACCATCAAACAAACCCGCTGTTCGTAAACTTACTTTTAACTTTCGGAGGGTAGGGACTTCTCGGCGTCTGTAGTAGCTAAAAACGTGGTTTCTAATTGCAGTTTTCTCAAAATCGTCTAGCTGTGTAACTATTGACTTGTATGGTTTTCTTCTTCTTGGGGTAGTAAGCTTAGGGATTCTTGGGGTCTAGGAGTATTTTGCCTGGATTCATTACTTACAGCTGATTCAGGTATTGGTGATTGATCCGTTTCTTCAAAACTTTGAGGGTTGACACTAGAGTTTCCTTCATTTTCCACTGCTTGTTTTAGTTGCGACTTGATCCGCACCAATGTTCTTCGTGAAATGTTACTTGATCCGCACCAATGTTCTTCGTGAAATGTTACATGCGGCGACCACTCTTTCAGATACTTTTTTCACATCTAATAATGGACCTTTGTTGTCACGTTCCCGCTCAAAGTAATGTAACACCGATGCAATTATAGTTCTGGCTTGAGAGTTATAAGTACACCCACGTTTTTCACTTGATGGTGGCATAATCGTGCACAAAAAATTAAAACATTCACAAAACAAAAAAATATCACTTGGAAAAAAATTTAAACTATTTTAAACACTTAAAAAAATAATAAATAAACCAACTATGCGTAATGTATTCGTTACAAGTTATCCCGGGAAGTATCCACATCTAACTGAAAACTACCCTGGCACCCTGGACAACCATTACTGCTAAGAGTGGTGAATCACCAACCCCTTCGCGGAAAAATATTAGCGCACATATTAGACTACGGTTAGTCATCAACAAGTTCAATGTCCTAACCAGTCTTGTTGTCCCATGTCCCATATCTGCACACTGCACGACTATGGGAGAAGGCAAGAGTACCGTACCTTATTTCATTTCAAAGTACTCTTAAAATAATATTGTATCATGATAACGTTGTATGAGAAATATAAAACATTTAACAAATCATACAGTATTCCGGCTAAAAAATAACTTTCGACCATTTCGTTATTTATAATCAAAGCACATCGTGTTTTATATCACTCTTCTTATTTTTTTGAGTACTTTACAAATATTCTATTAAAATTGAGATATTATGAGAAAGTAAAAAAAGTTAATAATTCTATTAGAGGGGCTAGTTGGTGATTCATTAAGGAAACAGCCGCGAGTGCCGGGCGGAGGAAGGGACCGACTCAGGTAGCTGGCGGGTCCGTGCGCCACCCTACCGTATACAGACTGTAAACACGGTCTCCCGCCGGTCGGTCTTGTTGGAGGGTTGTAGGATCACGCTGTGCGAAGGTTGTGTGCGCAGTAAAAACCGGGATATGCGCAGGCAATCAGCCCGAGTGGGCTGCTTCAGTTTGGCAAGGGTGGATTACGTAAACGTTTTAGTTCTTGAAGTGTCTTATTTTTAAGCATAATTTGGAGAGAAAATAATTCCAACAAGTACAACTATACACTATACACTTGGTAGGATATTTATGTAGACAGAAACATTCATGCGTCTCTTTATTCCGTGCTGCCAAGTCCTTAATATGTGGGAATTATTTTCTCCCTTATCAACAACGTGGCCATCATCAAGTGCATAGTTTCGATAAAATGAAAAGTGTTTACTATTATAGTTTTGCATTCTTTTTTGACAACCTATTTTCGTTATATAAAATATATTTGGACGGGAAAAGATTATACTTTGGTAGAAATGTTTTTACATTAAATAACATCAGTTGTTACAAAACAATGTTCTTTAACGCCAAAGATATCAGCACAGTCAATCAAACACAACGGTTTGTCTTTACTTTAAACCGAAGTGCCAAATCGAGATAAAACCAATTAGAGAGATCGAAGTTGAGACCGACAAAAAGTTGAGATCCAAAGAAATGTTATTAGTCGATACAAATAAAAGTTACCAGGTACTTTACCTAACAAAAGGAGAAGCGAAATAGTTTTCAAGTTGTGTAGGTAATTCTTAACTTAACCGTCTTTTTATAAACTAGGCGTAGTTTTTCTTGAAAATGTGGAAGTTTCATAGTGTTTTAATTACTTATTTTTGGAGTTTATTCACTATAAAGTAATAAAATTTACCACGTTAAAATCACGTGGTTAACAACTAATGATTTCAGTGAATGGTAGATTTTAATGAATCGTGTGATCTCTCTTTGTCTTTGAGTATGGACTCAGCATGAAATGACTTAGGGCCATCTGAAATGAAGCTTGAAATTGAAAAAATATTCAAAGTATTACATTTGTTATTACGTTTTTAACTAAGTCTCCATATCGGCCAGTGTATTGTGATACTGTAAAAGGAACTAATACGTAGTCTCATCTCTTTTGTGAGGTTGGTATTAAAATGTCATCTCTCGGTTGAAACTAGAGAACTCAGTAAAATAACTTGCAGTTTATTTCCATCTCTAAACTTACTGGTAGTAACAAGTACCTAGAGAATTTCAACAACTGACTTCTGGCATCCCTTCACAAATGAATACATAGTTCTGTAGAACTCCGTATTCATTGATTCTACTCGCTACAGGAGTTTCTGTCAATAAATAACTGTGTCATTGATTTTTAAGTAAAAAACTATTTATTATTGATTTTTTTTATAAAAACATAGGGGTATCCAGTTATGTGATTTAAAATATTAAATCTCGTCAATGCATTTTTTAAATTTATGTTTCTCGTAACATACTATTTCTGTTTCTTGAAGTGCATTCCTTCGTCACTGTTACCAGCCCGCGCGATAAATAAACCTTCGATTTGGTTATCATGTAGTTTAGATTATAATACTTTCTAGTTGTAATGTTGGATTTTAAGCTGTAGTATTTTGTTAAGTGCTGGTTGTTAAGACATGGTGTTGACAGTTCAATAATTTTGACGTGGCCAATTGTATATTAATGTTCATAAATTAATTAATATATTTATTTGTATCATTACAAACTCGCTTCCCTCGCTGGGGGCTCCGCCCCCAAACGAATTTGGTTCCTTTCACTTTGTCCAAACTGATGGTTATCGTTTCACCAGCAATCCATTGAAAATTTTAAAAATATATGTTTCACACACAACAAAAGTCGTAAATGTTCAATATTTTGGAATTTTCTTGAACGACCATCATTTTTTATATTAAAACTCTGCTCACTAGATTCACCAAGAATGTTCGTAGTCCCTTTAAAATGAGACATACATTCTATGTCTCGATTTCATTTAATCCGTTGACGAGGTAAGAGATTTAAAAAATAGCATTGGCCTTATGGGAGAAGTAGGTAGAAACATGAAATGTTTCGTGACCGGAGCCCACTCTTAAGCTCAAGATTGCCTTTTCCGTCATCCCAGTCATACTGGTTGGAATTCACATCTAGTTTCGATTTTTGATCTCTGCACCAACTCCAGTGATCGATCACTTCCTCCGGGCCGCCTATGACGCGGACGTGGGAGGACGTGGTCGTGGCCTGCGTGCCGTGCTGACGGACAAAGAGTCCCGAGCTCCCGGGCTTGAGTGGGAGTCCGGGGCTCCACGGGGCGCCCGCCCTTGTGACAAATCATTTAGCGCTGCCATCCGTCACCCCGGACTCCCAGCGAGGTCTGGCGGCCGCCGCACGAAAGTCCGACTCCGGACCCAGACCCCGGACCAGTCCGGATTCCGGACGTGAGCTTGTTCACAAGTACCCTCGTGATCGCGGGCTGCCGAGTTGCTCTTCTTGCTACCGAGCAGGAAAACAAACTAAATAAACAGCCGATGCGCTTTGCATTCTAAATTACCTTTTTCTCGCCTGTAATTCAACCGGGTGTGAACTGAATTGGAAATTCTCAGTTGGCTTGGATACGTCTTTAGATAGAGGAGTGCAGTAAAACACTAATAAGCAACGTAAATGACCGGGAGATCCCATCAAGAGGAGGCTCCAGTTACGTTATAATTTGCGTAACCTGGTTCTCTCATAAGGCCAAGGTTAATTTTCAAATCCCGTCCCTTTTGAACGGATTATTCAAAATCGTTTATTTATTAATAATTTTAAAGATGAAAAATATACATTGTGATTTCAGTAAGCAGTATTATAATATTACAAATAAAAATCGTTCAATAAAATTACAAAATATCCACAATTTTTATTTTTGTTATGTGGAAAAAATTATCGCATACTGCTCTTCTAGTTGAATGAGTTTTCTCCTGCCCTTTTTAACATATTTAGCAGCAAACCTGCGTACCCAGTGAATTTCCAAAGAATATTTATGTCTTAATATCACATTAAGCCACTGTTCAGAATTCATAGGAAATATATTCATAAATAAGCGATGTATAAAATATGAGTTATTCTTCATAAGAATAACTATGGGGATGAGTAAGCAGGTTTTCTGCAACTAGGAACCCAAATTAATGAATTTTATATCAATATTTGGTATTAATTTTTATATTTTAATTTTATATTAATTTTTTAATATTATATTTAATTTTATATTAATTATTTTATATTTATTTCAATATTTGATATCAATAGAACTCATCTAGTTGAGGAATCGGATTTGGGATAGTTAATAAATTGTAAATTAAATTGCACTGTGTTTTAGAATTTCCAATGTATTGAGAGTCATATAATAAAATATATCCTTAGCTTTATTGATTTCATGTTTTAATTTATCTCTTTTTTATTGCAATATCTTTTCAATATCACGTAAGCAGGCATTAACCGGAGACTTTTATATAACTTCCTCAGATCACACTACATATCGTATCAGATATCCATGGTTGAAGATATTTAAACCTATTGATTTTCTCTACACATATCTCTTTACAATTATTAATTTTGAAGTTTAGAGTCCCTATAGATAATTTTATATTTCATGCTTTCAATTTATAAAATATGTAGCGCTATCTCAGGTTGAAACATGTTTTGGAGTGTTAATTAACCAAGAAGAATACACTTAGACATTTTACACACATTACATTATACTTTTTGTACATTCATTTTTTGGCAAGCTGTTGACTAAAGTTTCTCTAATCTCTAACTTTAAAGTACGAATGCTATTTTAGACCACTGAGGAGGTACCGACTTCCCAAGTTTGGTCTCGATGAAGACCAGGCTTTAAGAAAATGCAGCTTTTTATCCCGGGAAGTGCTGAGAGCCTCTGCACGATATGGCAGACATTCACTCAGGAATTACGGCACTTTGGAATTCAAGAGCTTATGAACCATTCAGCCATCTGTCATCTGTCTGCTTGCTTCTTCCATAGAAAGTATAAGCGTAACACTGTATATGGGGATACACAGTTGCTCCAACTAAGAAAAAAAACCTAATGGCTTTTGTATCTTTTCCGATTTCTTTTTTTGTGTTGCCTTATCGATCAGTAAAAGAATATTGTTGAGTCAATATCTGCAGAATATCAAGTTTAGCAGATCCTGGCAGCAGATCTGTAAATCTGTACAGCCCTCTCAATATTCCAGTTTATAAGTCCTTTCAATAATTATGAAATCGCATGATTCTTTAGTTTTCCCAGTTTCTGACCACAAATAATTCATAAACGTTATCGAGTTTTTATATATCGATAGTGTCACTTTGACATATTGCTCCGTGTGTGTGTTTTACTACCAGCCATCGTTTGAATGTCTCCGAGCTGCAAATGGTGGCCATATTAAAACTTGCTAATCATATATATTAGTCTTATGGTGAAGTCAATTAAATAAATATTTTGTTATTCTTTCTTCGGTTTGTTTGGTATCTCATGTCAAAACTGCACTATTCTTTAAAAATCCAGTATTTTTGTAAAAGAATTTCACAATTGGTGCCCTATGTTACTTGTCAAAGGTGTATTTCTACTTAGATAATCACATATAAAATAAGGTGATTGTGCAATTATCTCGTAATCATCGCTTAAGAGGTAAGGGTTGATGGTATAATGGCAAGGGACATGAACTGAAGTAACATATGCTATGTACAGGGTCTTGTTTCTTAACAATATTGCTATTTTGTGTTTAAAACTCATTGCTGGTGATAAAGGTTATCCTTTACGGAAGTCCTTACGGACATTTTCTATCTCTGTCAGAAAAAAAGGTTTCTCGATGATTCGGGATCAGAAATTGGATCCCCTTCAGGTGAGAAGGATTAACAAAGACTATAAAAAAGCCAAATTTGGCACGAATCCTTCGAATGCGGTTCCGTTCTCAATACTCAGTGGACATTAATAAGTTATTCGTGAATTTCCTATTGAAAAGTGAACTATTAGCATGACCCGCACGGTGAGACTTAAGCCTGGGACCCTCATAGAAGTTCCTAACGTGACCCCCTGAACACGATTTATTTGGGGGGTTGTATATATATATATATATTTGTGCGTGTATATATATGTGTGTATATTTATATATGTGTATGCACTCTAGTGGTCGCACTTTATCTCCGATTTACTTCAAATTTGGTAGGGACAAGTTCATTGGGCAAAATAATTGGAAAACTAAACCCCAAGGCCCCGGGGCTCGGGGATTATTCTTTCAAATTTAGAGTGTTTGGGCCCAAAAAGGATAAAAAAAGTCCCGGGCGTAAAATTAATGAATTAAGATGGGAATTAGTGAAGCGGAAGTTTTAAGCCCTCTTTCGTCATTCTAGCTTAAAGATTTACCAAGTTATTAAAGAAAATGTATATCGGCTACACACAGTACGTTGTCTTATGGGTTTTTACATTATAAAAACATGTTATTCATTTGTTGGTGTATTTGTATCATCCCCAGCAACCCTGCGCCTACTTTCAAGCCTGACTGCATGGACCTTTTCCTAACCTTATAATGCGCGATATTGTATTCCTAGCATTGCAGGTAAATGAAACCAGTAGCATCAGAGCAGCCAAAAAATCAATGTGTTCAGATTTCAGTCAAATTGGAATAAATGTATGTTTTTACACTGGTTTTGAGTTTTAAAAGTTTTTTATGTGGAAATTCACTTCCCTCACGTCAGCGTGCTGCATGCGAACTCTTTTGTTAATATCTTTGATTGAGAGATTATTTTAGTGGCTTATTTGCTACGTAGGTCTGTATTGCTCTCTATATTAAGATCGTACGCTATATTATCGAATCCATCCTGTTACGAAATATGTAAAAGAGTAATATTCAACATAAGGAAATTCGTTGGAATAATTATTTAAAGTGTTCAACATGTTGAGACTTTCCTTGTACGTATTTTTAATTTCATACAATGTTAGTTACAGCTATAATCAATGTTTAATTAATTAACTAGTGTAACACTATAATTACCTGCAAAGTTTATACGGCTCTTACAAACTCGTATATCAAAATTTGATATTATATTATTAAGTAACTGGGGGCCGAGCTTGGCTCGGGGGAAGGCCAGTCAGTTTGTTTAGATGACTTGGAGTAATATTTCACCACTTCCCCCTACTGATAATCAGATTTGTATAACTCATTTGCCTCTTTTATACATTTTAAAGGTCACTCCAGTTGTTATTTATAGCTCAATATCCCTTTGATTTATTTTACTACTCTATATATGTAATCTGCACTCAAATTTTTAATCTCTGCTCTCAGGAAACCACATGTTAATAATCATAAACAACATGAGTATTACTTCGGCAGTTCCCTAGTTGATTATGAACAGCTGTTACTATTCTTTTGTTTTGATTTGAAACTCCATAAGCCCAATGTTAATTTGTTTAACTTTTCATTTTAGTTTTTTTTACATTATTTGATTTTTCCTGGGGATGAGACCTGCCTAGAACTTATTTTATCCCAGAAATTAGTTATTTTGAACATTTTAAGGAAATCGTTGGAGCCGTTTTGAGATCAGTGTCGCAAGCAAGCAAGCAAGCAAACCTTACTCACATTAGAGTGTAGGATACAATTCAAACATATATCAAACATGGAGCAAATATGTATTCTTATAACTGTTTTATAATTTTAAATTTGTATTATGTACTAGTTGTACAAGGTTTTGGGATCGAATTTCAGTAATATATTTATACAACATTAAAGCTACATTTCGCTCATAGTAACCCAATAAAACCTCAAAATAATAAGTCATAGTCCAAGTTAAAAGGGTGCGAGAGGGGTTTTCAAGAATATGAATTGTTGACTGTAATACATAAACTTTTAGATTTTAAACTAAAAGAAAACACAAATATCTTAGAAATATACCACAAAGGATTTCGATTACATTATTAACTTAGTAATAACTTTAAATAAACGGTATCAGGAAACTGACACATACTTTCTCCCTTTTAGCCCAACTTTAATGAATAAATTGCTTTTTATTTACTAAATATAAAATACAAAGCACGGTCAAATCTACAGAAAATCTTGTAAACAAGTTGTTTTCAAAAATATCCACCCAAATCCCTGTTTAGGAGGCACTACGGAATCCATCGCATCACAGGTTGTTTTAAGAGGGGAAATGCCCCCTATTCCCCCCCTCCCCTAGGATTATTAAGGGGCAACATATTTGGAATGTCCTCTGTTAGTCAATGCAAACTTGACAAGCATATCAAGTTTGAACGAAATTGATCGATAAATAAGAGAGAGAAATAGTAATTTTTGTATTCCCCATAAGAATAACATTGGACAACGTACTGCGTTAAACGCAAAATGAACATTTAAATTTTCTCCGCAACCAGTAATTGTAGAATAGTAATTCAAAGTACAAAATTATTTAGTTTTTTGAGATCTTTTTAATGGTGAGTATTAATATTTTGTATAATTATGTTTTTTTTTTTAAATCCAAAACACTTAATTTTTGATATTTTAAGTTTTTTAATTTCTGAACCCGAATTTTTACAGAAATTCGGGTGGTGTAATTTTTTTTAAACCAAAGTTCTACAAACAACTAAAGATTAATCAAAATCGTTAGAGCCATTTTTGAGAAATCTCGATTTTTAATGTTTTTTGGTGGTTTTCGGGGGATAATTACCCTTAAAAATAAAAAATTCCAAAAAATGAAAAAAAACCTGGAGATATAGTGGATTAGTACCTACATACCAAATTTCATAAAAATCGGACCATTGGTTAGGGCTCTAGCTCTGTACACGTCCATACAGACAGACAGACACACAGACATCATCTAAAAATCAATTTTTTGGGTTCAGGGAGCACCAAAACGAATATTTCCACTAACAACTCAAATTCGAAAATTTTGACGAAAACAATACTTTCTCCATATGTATAAGGGGGAGAAAGTAGAAGGATACTTGATAAATTTTCTCTAAATCTAAGGTTGTAATAGGCTTAATAATTTTGAAGTGCAAAATACTCTACTAGATAAAATCTTTATTTCACCATGAAAATTAAAATTTCCGATTATTTCTTTGCAAGAATGCTACAAACCATAAGTTTCACCTAAAAACGTATTTTCCACTTCCGAAAAAGGATGCAAGGTTTTCAAAATAGAATATACATGGTACAAAATCACTCCAGATCCACTCGCTTGCTCCGAAATATATCGTCGGATCCTTGTAATCGATTTATAATAAATAATGATGTTCCCAGGCGCGGAGTGTCGGCTAGCGGCTACCACCATCATCAATCCGACACCAGTTCCAGGACGCCGCGCCGGCCGCGTCACCTCCCAGACAAATGACTCGCCATCGATTATTCAGATTAATCTATCCCCTGTGTCAAATCACAGCTGGGATATTTCGCCAGTTTTCCACACGTCGCTAAGCGATATACAATTAAACATCGGCGGCCCGGGTGATTTATACGTTGTTCATATTTTTAGATCGGATGTTTGATTAATACTGCACGAGTTATATAAGGGAATTAATCATGTCGGGTTTTTCTCTATTGACAAATCGTCCATTTTTCAATCCAAGTTTCTCTACAGTCCGGACTGACATTCATTCGGACATTTGCTTAGTTTTGTACGTGTCGAAGTTTTCGATATTCGCTTTTCATTGTTCGAATGATGGATGCTGTTGATTTTTTTATTTTATTGTTTTCGAATTGAAATGTACACAATCAGCGACATATGAGTTTAAACTTTAGAGTCACGATCATTTTCAATGCGTACAATAAAACTTTACAATCTGAGTATTTTTTATTTCTCCCGGAATTGACTGGGGAAGGCCAAGGACAGGGGTAACTGTTGCAATAAGAAGATGTCATTACAATCTGGATAACCATATTTGACAATCCAGAATGACAGGTTCCCCTTTACATTGGTCTCTCCATGATTGTATTCATTCATAGTTCCTAGCTAATGAACTAGTAGCCTAGGAGGTCAGGACACAGCGCCTGCTTGAGGGTCGGTGAGCCAAACAAGAGTCAAGGGTGTTTGCCCTCCAAAGGCTGCTCTGCCTCGTCCTCTTCTAAAACCATTTGAGTTCCTTTCCTTCTAGTGACCTGCGCAAACTTCCCATTGTGGAAGACATGCCTGGTGGCTCCAACGGGGTTTCCTAATCCGTATTTAACATTGAATTGCCTTCGGGAATTCAAATGTTTAATATACATATCAGCGTAAAATATATTAGGGCGTAAGCATAATGTTTTAAGTATTTTCCAGATTATTTCAGTCGCGTGGTCAATGACTAGTTCCTAAAATAGCGATTCACAAAAGTATTCTGACTACCCCATGTGAAGGAGTGGGGGACGAAGGGACGAGAGGGATGGTAAAATTGTAACTTTCAGGATAATAGACAAGCCTGGTGGCCCAGTGGATACGTTGTTAGATAAACGATCGGGTGGTCCCGTGTTCATATCTTACTTTTAATGTTTACTTTTTGAGATCTGAAATTTTCTTTTCAATTTTACTTTAATTTGTACGGTGTTAAATATTACTTTTTTAATTTTTCAGGTCTGAAATTCCTTTTTAATTATACTTTTATTTATTTATACTAATTCATTTATTTGTAATTATGTTGCACAGCGAACAGCCACCATACAGCGCTCTGCGGAGTTAGATTAGGTTAGGTTACTATATTTTGT
This sequence comes from Allygus modestus, assembly GCA_963675035.1. Classification (NCBI taxonomy): domain Eukaryota; kingdom Metazoa; phylum Arthropoda; class Insecta; order Hemiptera; family Cicadellidae; genus Allygus; species Allygus modestus. The sequence goes on along the minus strand of OY776114.1, from coordinate 70,211,283 downwards.
TGTGAACTGCAACCTAGTTCACATTAAGGCTCAGCTCAGACTCGCTTGATACCTCTCGCCCTTCGTCCCCACATTGGGTAGTCAAAATACTTTTTTGAATCGCTGTTTTAGGAACTAGTTGTGCAATGCAGTACAAGTATATTTAAACTATCCGAATGGCCTGTTTCCAGGGTACGTCGTGTTTGTTTATATACCGAAAATGATTAAATTCAGGAGTAGTTAGATGTGGGTCAAGGAAATTTGAAAGTATCAAATTCAAGACCATGTCAACTACATTCATTATCATTACAACAGCATAGGACCTGCAACGACGTTGTTAACAATGTCAAACAACCTAACCTTTCTTCTACTCCAGAGGTCCCCCATAAAGCCAGAGATGTCCTAATGCCCCTTATCTTATCTCTGGCCATCTCGGGCCGGGACATAAACTGCACGAGTTATGGGGTCCCCGGGTGCGGGTGGACCATCTGTCAACATCTTCGCCAAAATTGGCCTTCCTCATTGTTGGCCGATAAATTTTGAGCGGGCGCCGTCGACCGACTGTTGGACAAATGTTGGGACGTTCGTAATACATGGGCTCTTGTCGCATCGGGTTTCCGGCCATCCGTCGAGCGTCCGTTGTGAACAGAAGGCATCGAGGCGCGTCGAGCAATGTTGATGGGTTGTCAGGTTGAGGGAAAAGTCGCTAAAGAAGAGAGCTGGTGTATTTCTCTTATTCGGTCATAGTTCCATGTAACTCTCAATTTGCAATTTCCATAATTTTTAAAATAAAAATGTTCCTGGTGTTAATACCTCGATGGCCTTAGAACTGCTCCACACTATTCGCGAATAAAACCCGAATTGTCTCTCGATAGCTCAATGATAATTTGTTACTGCTTATCTAGACGGTAAATATATGGATTTGGTGATCGTGTTGCTCCTACGCTATTCGAGGAAACGCGGAACATTCGGTATTCAGCCGAATATTTGGGCGTATATGCGAGTATTGTGGAGCAGGATTTATCTTAATCTGTTTTTGATATTTAGCATTTAAAAAGGATTTATAATTTGTTAGTGGGAATAAAATACCCCCATCGCAGCAAACCTGCGTACTCAGCGAATTTCCAATGCATATATATTGGTATCATTACTACCTAGAGCCACTCACCAAGTTTCACAAAAATACATTCATTAATAAGTGATATATAGCATTTTATTTATTCTCCATAAGAATAACATTATAATTGAGTAGGCAGGTTTGCTGCAACAAGGAAGATAAGAAATGTATTTTTTTGCAATTATCAATATAACTCAACCAGGTGAAGCTACATACCAAGTTTTATTAATTTGGGTTCATAACTAAGGGAGATATAAAATTTTACTTATTATCCATATGAATAACATGGGGCGCGAGTATGCAGGTTTGCTGCTACTGGGAAAAATCAAGAAAAACCTTTTTTGTGCTAATATCAATATACCACAACTAGTTAAAGCCGCATACCAAGTTTCATCAATATACATGCATAAATAATCGAAATGTAACATTTTATTTATTCTCCATAAGGATAACATTGGACAACGTACTGTGTTCAGCACTTTGAATATCACTGCAACGGTTGGACGTAAAACAACAATTGAAACGCCAAAATAATTGTTTTATAGAGCTTAACTGATTGGTAGAAAGAAATGTGGAGTTTTTAGTGAAGTTATCTGAGGAAAATTTAAAAACCGTATTCCCATAAGATTAACATGGGAAATTTTATGGGCACATTTTTTGACTTTTCTCCACAACCACTAAACCTAGCTTAATGATTCAAAATACTTCATTGTTTGTTTTTTTAAGCTCTATAAAATGGCCATAACCAAAATCTAGTGTTTTTAAAATTTTAGGGTGAAAAGTTCAAAAAACTGATTTTTGGAAAATTTGAAACCCCTATAAAACCCCCTTCTCATAGACCGATCGATCTGGTTTTCGAACTTAAAGTCATAAATGTTACTCTTCACATTTGTGCCAAATTTCATCAAAATCGGGCGCTTCTTTCAAAAGTTATCGCGGTAACGGACACACACACACACACACACACACACACACACACACACACACACACATATATATATATATATATATATATATATATATATATATATATATATATATACACATATATATAAATTTGAACGAATAGTGTTTTTGGCATCTGGGGACCTTAAAACAAAAAGTTGTCATGGTCTTGGGCTTAAGTCTTACCATGCCACCTACGGTAATAGCTTCTTCCCTATAGGGGAAATTCGCTAAAACAAAACAAAATGAACCAAAAGTCTCATAGCTTACGATTGTGAATATACTACACATACATCTCTTAAATAACTCGTGTTGCATTGTTTGCAAGTCGTTGTATCTCGAGTGAGTTATAACAACATTTTAAATTAAGAATAATGATCCACGCAAGTACTATCGTTTCCAAATTAGATAGTTAGCTCATAACTGTGGAATAATTTATAGTAAACGTTTTCTGCTTAGTACGTGTGTTTATTTTATTTCAGGCAATTCTCACTTGATGGCCATGACGTTACTAGCAAGACATTTACCGGAACACTAGCACAGGATAGGAAATAGCTATCCTATACTCTAATATGAGTAAGGTTTGCTGCAACTCTGATCTCAAAAACGGCACCAACGATTCCCTTCAAATGTTGGGAATAACTAAGTAATTCTGGGATAAAATTAAGTTCTATACAGGTCTCATCCCCAGTAAAAAATCAAATAATATAAAAAACTAAAATAAAAAGTTAAAGAAATTAACATTGGGCTTATGGATTTTAAAATCAAAACAAAAGAATTGTAACAGCTGTTCATAATCAACCAGGGAACTGTCAAAGTAATACTCGCGTGTTGTTTATATTGTTTCCTGATAGCAGTGACTGGAACTGTTGAGTGACGATTCCATATATAGATTGGTCATATCCGAAATCAATCCAAGGGACATTGAGCTATAAATAACAACTGGAGTTACCTTAAAAATGAGGAAAAGAGGCAAATGAGCTATAACGAAATGATAATCAGTTGGGGGAAGTAGTGAAATATTACCCCAAGTCATCTAAACAAACTGACTAGCCTTCCCCAAGAAAATCTCGGCCCCAGGTACTTATAATAAAATAAAATAATAAACTATGAAACCTCGGCGTGGACAGCAACAAAAACAAAATATCCAAGTTAATAAAATTTAATGATGAAATCTATGTAAGTTAACAATAAAAGGTGTTTATAAAAAAAAACTTCATTACTGTATCTCTCGTTCCTAATGTATTGGAGATAAGAGTTTTCCTAACATCTTATGAAAGACAGACTTGCAAATTATTTATCAGCTGTAGTTTAGTTAGATCAGCGAATTGGTTTATTATTGTTTTTTAAATCAAAAGAAAACAATTGATGATACGCAATCTGGTAGGAATGGATGTTTAAGTGAATAAATCACAGGGAGTTGATTAATTTATTACAACTAAATCTGACACAGTTGTAAGGCATATAGATTCGAACGGAGAAGGAACAGAAATTCTCCTTCATTGACTACAAGTAGAGCTTAGTAGGAGAAATTCATGATCGGAGAAGCTTTTGCTAAATTAATAATGTTAAGTTGTTTTTAGGCTGAATTAGTTCACAATATTATTTAAGTGCCAGTTATGAAAAACACATTAAGATGGAGTATACGCAGGACTCGGTAGCTCAAAGGTAGAGCCAGTAAAGCGCTAGCCTTGCAACTCAGACGTGGGCAAGCGCAGGTTCGATCCCGGCTGACTGCAGTGATACTTTTTCAGGAGCGGTCACCACTGCCTTACCCATGTACTAATGCCTCTACGGTACCTCGCGGTCTTCGATCGCCACACAGGCCTATTGGCCTAAAGCAACGGGTAGTTGAGGTTAGAAATATTATAGTGTTGTATATAATAAAAATCCCAAGAATTTTCCCTTCTATTTGGTTTTAGTTTTAAGTAAACATAAAAAATGTATTGATGTTGAAATTTGTACAGATTTTATTTTTGTTTTATACCATTTATAGTCTATCATTATTTTCTCTGTTGTTACTTAAAAAAAATATTTTAACGATCGCGTAGTCGGGTGGCGCCGGCGCCTGAGCTGGGACGCGTGGACTTGTGCTGCGAACTCCTACACTACCGTCGACCCGAGGTGATAAATCCCTGTCCACGGCCCCGGGTCATGGGCGCCTGCGGGCCCCTGGCGACCGCATCCATCCCGGCGAGATCCTACGATACCGGTGGCAGGGGGCTGCGCCACGGGAGATAGCCACTGACGTCTTTACGGCAACGCTTCATGCCCCGTCTCCTGAGCCTCTGTTGTTCTTTGGAGAAATTTTAGTTTTACATGTTTCTCCTGTAAGGCCAATATTAACTTTCAATTCTCAAAGGATAGTCCGAAAATTTAAAGCAAACAACCTAGCGACTGCAGTAACCAGAATTTCGATGTCACAGATAGTTCACTCATAAAAAAACTCGTGAATATTGAATATTTTGGAATTTTAATGATCGATTATTATCTGTGATATCGACATTTTTCCCACTGAAATCGATCGTTTGATTCAAAACAATATCGCACTCAGCACGCTGACGTGAGGGAAGTGAATTTCCGCATTAAAACCTTAAAAAGATCAAATAAAGGGTTTAAACCAACACTGGTTACATTTTTTAAAAATTGAAAAATTTTATTTTTTGGCTGTTTTGTTGCTCTTGGTTATATTTAAATTCACTAATAGGATGCCAATGTTGTACATTATAAAAATATAAGGAGGTATTGTCGGGATAACAAATTGTTATAGAGGTATAGGGCTGATAAAACTACATTAAAATATGAAAAACAGCCTTTTCCAGTGTAAAATCCCCATAAGACAACGTACTTTATTTTGACAATTAACATTTTCTTTAATAACTCGGTACGTACTTGTGCTAGAATGATGAGGGAGGGCTTAAAATCTTTGGCTTTTTACGTACAATAAGTGTACATTTGGGGCTTTTATAGCCCTTTTTGGGCCCAAAAACTAAAAATTTGAAAACTTAAAATCCCCAAAAACGGGGGTTAGTTTTCCCGATTGTTTTTCCCAACGTACTTGTCCAACTGATCATAAAAAGGAATGTCTCTACCAAATTTGAGGAAATCGGTCAAAAATTGCGACCGCTAGAGTGCGAAAACACACACACACATATATATACATACAGTTTTTAGAGACCCCTCAAAACGTGTTCAGGGGGTCACGATAGGAACTTCTATGGTGGTCCCGGGCTTAAGTCTCACCGTGCGGGTCATGCTAATAGTTCACTTTTCCATAGGAAATTCACTAATAAGCCATAAATCAATTATATCGGATAATTCACTGAGGAGGGGAGGAATTTGAAAGTTAATTTTGGCCTTGTGGGAAAAATAGGTGTTACGGGTCTGGACCTCACTCTTAATAGCAACCGATACGATTAAGAGCATTAAAACTTTAAAAATAAATTATTAACTACGCAAAATTGTATTTTAAATTAGAGCATTAACATATTTTGTTATGCGGACATAACAGTTCTCCTCAATGCCATTATTTAGTCAATTATTTATTCATTGTTTTTACAATTTCTTGTCAAAATTTTAGTTAAAAGTTGTCATAAAAATACAATCAAGCAGAAAATTAGTTGAGTCAAATTATTACGTATGCTACATTTTCCTCGAAAATACCCAAAACAAAGTGTCACGAGTGTCACACATAATGTTGAGTTTACACCATCGGAACTATTATTGTTTTATTCACAATGAGTATTTTTAAAACTTTCAAATTATTAGCAGATAGGCCATTAATTACTCATGGAATAATAATTGCCAACCGCAAGTACCAATACCAAAAGAGTGCGGACAGCTATTGCCAACGACGACGGGTCATGAAATATGGATCGTTCCACCACTGACACGGAGGAACATAATTGATAACATTGAAAATTTACGAGGCCCGGCCTGGGTAAACATTGGAATAAAAGGAAAACTAATTTGATTTATTTAATGGTGGTTTGGATGTCCGTTGGCCCATTGAGCGGGAATGACTGGGAGTGGTCGCGAATACATTAGCAGTGTGTAGAGCCAGCCTCGCGTCGGCCTCGGTACCCTACAGTGCTCAACCTCAACAATGGTGCGAATATTCAAAAGGGGGCTCCACACGGAAGATCACACTTTTATACCCGTTTCCTTCGTAATATGTGTTAATATGGGGCGGGTATGTGTTCTACCTGCTTCCGCAAGGCCTTAAGCTTCCTTAACACAATGATACAATGATAATTTTCCAATACCGTTCCTCCCCAAGAGGGGATCCGATTGTTGATTTATGGCTCATGTTGTGGAGGAAAAAATACCTGGTGAGGAAAAAAATTCAGTGAGAAGAGTTTTTACATCACGATCATTACACAAGTTAAATCGCAAACATTGAATATTTTGTAATTTTAGTGAACGGTTTTTATTTGTGTTCACTGAAATCGTTAGGTATTTTTTTACTCTTAAAAAGAAACCATAAATCTATGATTTCGAATAATCCGTTTAGGGACGGGATTTGAAAGTTACCTTTGGCCATACAGGAGCAAGAGGTAGAAACGTGAAATGTTGCGGGAAAGGAGCTCCCTCTTAACTTGTAACCTCTATCCTACCTCAACCGATTTTAAGTCGTGATTATTATTTATGACCCATTTATTTATGTGTGATCTAAATCATTTAAATTACTTAATTTGATTGCACACTACTCACCTTCGGGTTAGTGAGGCGTCCCCAGGCCTTGTTATGGAGACGACTTTGGTTAAAAATCTACTTGTCATTATATAAAAAAAACACAAAACACTATCACGATATGTGTAAACACACACTTAAACGCCACATTAATCACCCGATATTTCGGAAAAACGTGAAAACGTTTTCCGTTATCTATAGTTCCTTGAGAAATCTTTTTTTCAAGCGACTAACTACGACTACCTTGCCTAGTCGTTCATAACAGGGGCTAGGCAGCATTAACCTTTGGGTGAAGTCACAACACTATAAAAGAAAACAACTCATTTTACATTATATTTGAATGCAATCGTTACCTATTATAGCGAATTTCCCCTATAGAGAAGAAGCTATTACCGTAGGTGGCATGGTAAGACTTAAGCCCGAGACCATGATAACTTTTTGTTTTGAGGTCCCCAGATGCCAAAAACACTATTCGTTCAAATTGATATATATATATATATATATGTATATACATATATATATGTGTGTGTGTGTGTGTGTGTGTGTGTGTGTGTTGTGTGTGTGTGTGTGTGTCCGTTACCGCGATAACTTTTGAAAGAAGCGCCCGATTTTGATGAAATTTGGCACAAATGTGGAGAGTAACATTTATGACTTTAAGTTCGAAAACCAGATCGATCGGTCTATGGGAAGGGGGTTTTATGGGGGTTTAAAATTTTCCAAAAATCCGTTTTTTAAACTTTTTAGCCTAAAATTTAAAAAAAACACTAGATTTTGGTTATAGCCATTTTATAGACCTTAAAAAAACAAACAATTGAATTATTATTTTGAATCATTAATCTAGGTTTAGTGGTTGTGGAGAAAAGTCAAAAAATGTGTCCATAAAATTTCCCATGTTAATCTTATGGGAATACGGTTTTTAGATTTTCCTCAGATAATTTCACTAAAAACTCCACATTTCTTTCTACCAATCAGTTTAGCTCTACAAAACAATCATTTTGGAGTTTTAATTGTTGTTTTACGTCCAACCGTTGCAGTGATATTCAAAGTGCTAAACACAGTACGTTGTCCAATGTTATCCTTATGGATAATAAATAAAATGTTATATTTCGATTATTTATGTATGTATATTGATGAAACTTGGTATTTGGCTTCAACTAGTTGTAGTGTATTGATATTAGCACAAAAAAAAAGGTTTTGATGATTTTTCCTGGTAGCAGCAAACCTGCATACTCAGCCCCCATGTTATTCATATGGAGAACAAGTAAAGTTTTATATCTCCCTTAGTTATGAACTTAAATTAATAAAACTTGGTATGTAGCTTCACCTGGTTGAGTTATATTGATAATTGCAAAAAAAAAAAACACATTTCTTATCTTCCTTGTTGCAGCAAACCTTCGTACTCAATTATAATGTTATTCTTATGGAGAATAAATAAAATGCTTTATTGAATTAATGAATGTATTAATGAATGTATTTTTGTGAAACTCGGTAAGTGGTTCTAGGTAGTAGTGATACCCATACATATGCATTAGAAATTCGCTGAGTACGCAGGTTTGCTGCGACGGGGGTATTATTTATTAGTTTAAAGATGATTAACATGTGGTTTCCTGAAAGAATTTACTAAAATAAACTAAAATAATTGAAGGAAGATTATAAATAGAGTGTGGTCATAGCCAAAATTAATCAAAGGGGCATTGACCTGTAATAACAACTGGGGTGACCTTAAACATACAGAAAAGAGTCAAATGAGCTAAGCAAATAAGCTCGTCAGAAGGGGGGGTTGGCGAAAATTTACTCCAAGCCATCCAAAATGACCGACCTTCCCCGAGCAAAGCTCAGCCCCACGTACAAAATAATAAAAAGCCTTGCAAAAAACAGCAATATTAAACAAAGCTAATGACTTGACAGATATTACGGAGGACAGGCACGATAAACGACGCGACGCCCCTCAGTTATTTTTATGTAAACGTCAGCCGCTCGTAAACGCTAGCAAACAACTACAGATCGGATCTTCCTTTTTTCTCACCTCGACACATTTACCGGGTGCGAATTTACGCGGGGTCTTCGCCATTAGAGGCGTCGCACGCGTTTTATGCGCTTTCGGTCACCTATAAACGTTTAATTACGCGATTATTATACCATTAGCCCCGACTGTGCGATAACCTGTCGGCCTGTTTGGGAGATTCCCCGACTACATAAATCCGCGGGATTAGGCAGTATTTTTGTGGCCGGCCTGTGGTCGTATCGCAATAACTCTATGGGAGACCCCGTTGGTTTATTGCAGGAACTCCGTGACCGATGGCGCGGCGACGAACATGCCCGCCGGAAGTTGTAAGTCCTAAATGCCTTTTGGATGTTCCAACCGCTTTGGGAAGAAATGAGTTTGTACATGCATTATTCAAAGTTAGACTTGCGGAGCTGGGTGTTTTTGCAATTTAATCAGCTAATTTAATTTCAAGTGGAAGTGTTGGTAGCTAAATGTCAACATGATATTGTAGATCTTGTATATGAGTAGCTGGTAACAATGAATGAGACATACAACTGATGATTGTTACCTTTTGATTCAAGCTGAAACTGGAATAAATTTAAATAATTATCAATAATATTTAATAATAATTAATTAATAATAATTAATTAATTTTAATAATATCTATATTATTTATAATAAACTATACTAAACGTCATTACAAATAGTTTTAGCTTATGAATGATGGATTTCTACAACACAGGTTTTAATAAGATTTAATTAATCTTTTACGTTATTGCTAGAGTAGACGAGTAAAATTGTTTAGGTTTATGTTGCAATATTTGTGCATAATAGCCTTCCAAACAATAATATAACAGATATCTACGAAAAAAAAACAAAAATATTCTACATTGTAAAGTAAAAAAATGTTAGTCGAATTTATGAATGAGGGCGGTTCAGTACGGGGGTCAGGATATTAAACCCATTAATAATATATTGTTCATTTATTTACTTTGTGCTCTAGATATATGTAGACAAATATATAAGGGGAAAATAAGGGAGCAACATGGATAACAGCTGTACAAAATAATTTTAAATATTTTTTGTATCAAATTAACAAAATTATATTTTTTTGTTTTTTTGCGTATAGGGTCTTGTCCGACAGGGAAGTAATGATAATACCCCCGTAGCAGCAAACCTGCGTACTCAGCGAATTTCCAATGCATATATATGTATATTAATACCACATAAAGCTGCATACCAAGTTTCATCAATATAGATTCATAGATAAACGATTTATGTTATGACATGTTATTTATTCTCCATAAGAATAAAATGGGGAATGAGTGAGCAGGTTTGCTGCAACAAGAACACAAAAAATGGGTTTTCATGCAAATACCAATATAACTCAACTAGATGAAGCCACATACCAAGTTTCATAATTATACATTCATAAATAAGCGATATATACCATTTTGCTTATTCTCCATAAGAATAACATGGGGGCTGAATACGCATGTTTGCTGCTACGGGAATCATCGGTAAAAATTCCTTTTTTTGTGCAAATACCAATAGACTACAACCAGATGAAGCCATATACCAAGTTTCGTTAGTATGCGTTCATAAATAAGCGAGATATAAAATTGTTGTTATTCTCCATAAGAATCACATTGGACAACGTACTGTGTTTAGCACTTTCAATATCTCAAGAAAAAATTGACGTAGATAAATTATCAAAACACCAAATTGTGTTCCACCAAACTGAATTCAATGGTGAAAACTAAAGTTCGACTGTTTTAAATATTACATGTACAAACTTCAAAAACCCATTTTTGGGGTACAAACCCCCCACCCCCCCAAAAATACCCGTTAGGATTTGTCTGGTTTTCGAACTTAAAGTCATAAATGTTGCTTTACAAGTTTGTACCAAATTTTATCAAAATCGGACCTTTTTTACGAGAGTTATCTTGGACACACACATATATATATTTACAGTTTCGAACGAATTGTGTTTTTGGGGTCTGGGGACCTTAAAACGAAAACTTATCATGGTCCCGGGAATAGGTCTTACCATGCCGACTACGGTAATAGCTTCTTCCCTATAGGGGAAATTCGCTAAAAGATGATGATATCGAAATTCTGCTTACTGAAATCGCTAAGTATTTTTATGTGTTATTAAAAATAAAACATAAATCAGCGAATTCGGATAATCCGTTGAGGAGGGACGGACTTAGGAAGTTAACATTGGTATTAACATAGTTAACATTGAAGTGTTAAACTCTCTAAACGGAATACTCGAAATATTTTATTTATGACTTTTTTAAATTATGAAAATAAAAAGAAGTTCTTCCAACATAAATGTGCAAATATTGAATACTGAATTTATAAATTCCATTATATCATTATTAGATGTGGCATGAAAACTCCGCTCACTGGAGTCGCTAGATTGTGTTTAAATGTTATATGACTCATTAACAAACAGTTTCGATCAATCCGGTGAGAATTACCTTAACAGTAAAGATTGGTCGTTTAGGTGAAAAAGAAAATATTTCGTGCTGATCTTGTTCTTCAATCTTTTGAAAGTTTAAGCCAACTTAAACAGTTTTAATAGAGGACCGTTTGTTAACAACAACTATTAAAGAAGTGAAAAGTGATTGAAATAAGGTATAATGGAACACTGAAATATTTGAATGAATTGAAATTCGATGACCTCAATAAAAAATAGATAAATAATTAAATAATATTACGTACTTTTTTCGTAGGGTGTTTACTTTTGATGCAAAATATATTTAGTGGCTAAATCCCTATACCGTCTTTAATTACATTTTTTTTAAATATATTTATCTGAAAAATGTATTAACTACTAAAAGACTGATAGTGCTTAGCGACCATTTTAGCATGTCTTCTTCGGATGGACATCAGGGATACAAAATTCCCTTTTCCTCTGATCCGTGGCCGATATCTCGCCGTACGATCGTGGCGGTCCGGACATCTCGGATATTGTGAGCTGGCCCTTCCAATACTCCCTAATGATCTTAGAGGTTCGGAAACTAAGATGGAAACCCATAGCTGTTTCTATATTCCTCTAAAACCATTAGTCACATCTCCAATACTTTCGAATTTCGTTTGAGCCAAACACCTCCCCCAGCACAACCCGGTCTCGTCCCTCCATCGGCATAAATCCCAGGATTAGTCGCAGATACATCCATGATGTCGCCACTCCTATTTGCAGGATGTAGAGATACAACTGGATAACGTCTACTATTAATTATATCACTTTTTGTTTGCGATACATACGCGGACTGAATGGACGCCTCGGCATGGGGCCTAGCCCCGGGGGGCTTCCCTGCGGTACTAATGGCCTACGTTCGCTCCAGGCTTGGTACTAAGCGAAAACCTACAGTGTGCGTTATAGGGAAATTGTTTTTGTTTAATATAGAAATATGGTATTTGTTAGGCAAATTATTCGTAAATATATTCGTAAATTATAAATTCACGTAATACGTCCGATTTTTAAGTCACACATTTAAAATTGCAAGAAATACACACAAGACAATTTACTGAACGTGAAACATGGTACAAGTCATAATTCTCCGGTTTGTCCTGATAATACAGGCGTGACTGGTTGAAATCGATTGCCTTGTAATGCCTTTATTGCATATTTACCGTCTTGTATGCAAGTAGAGGAAGTGTGAATGTATTGCGTAGTGGTGGACGTAATTTATTACTCTCTGTGTAGTTTTAACAGCAAATAGCTATGAAATATTGTTTACAATTTGTATTTAAAAGTGTAGTTGACTTTTTTAAGGTTCTCTTGTTCCTGATATATAAATTAAGTTTAAAATTAAACACATCAAATCAGTAATTAATTTTTATTTGGGGACAAGGCCTTTCGTTTACAAAGTAAGTATTGTCAGTTAGGTTTTAGAAGTTTTTACACGTAAAGAAATAAACTTAACATTTTTATAGAAAAATACTAATAGCTGATTATACATTTGGATAAAAAATAAGCTAATAAGATGTTTGTGGTATAAGAAAGGGGAATTTTGGATAGGACCAGTACGATTATTAAAAGTTAAATTGTGATATTTGTTGTTAAACAGTGTATCGTAAACATCAAGTTTGTCTTCATTCTTAGATTCTTTTAATAATTTTCTTATTTTAAATGCATGACTTTCTTTTCTTGAATGTTTGGCCATTGCGGATTTTTCTGAATGTTTATATTTGAAACACGTTTAACGCTCTTTATATCTTATCAAATTATTACAGCACCACAATTTAGTTCTTAATAATAACATTAGTCAAACACAAAATCCCCTTTCTTATAATCATTTATATATCTAAATCAAAAATATTTTATTAGCTCCTTTTGTATCCAAACGTAAAATCAGCTGGGATTGTTTTTTATAAAAATGTTATGTTTATTTATTTACGATTAAAGATTTATATAACCTACCCATTTGGGAGTTGACGATTATTACTTTGTAAACGTAAGGCCTTCTACCCAAATAGAAATTACATTACAGATTTTTAATTTTAAATTGAATTAAAAGTACAGTGTTCCGATGCTCAATGTTAATTACTTGCTTGTTGTATACATGTATTGTCAAGTTTGCTTACTATCACAATTTCCCTGGAGCATAGACTAAACATAATCTCATAAAAACGTTTCCAGGATTACAAAGCTACTTTTCTTGTTCCACAATTCGTTAAATGTTTAATTTGATAAACCTGAATGAAATCACCAAACTTGACCGCGTTACCGTCCTCACTCAACGCCACAAGTAGCGCCAGCTCAGGGCCCAGAGGTGCCAATCACACCCACACTGCCACGAGCGTCTTCATTACAGCGCCGGGGCTTCTTTACGGCGCTCTACAGGCGTAAATCTCCGACGTCAAAACCGACTGTTTTTGTCCGGTCAGATCGTTTGTTTATGTGACTCTCTCCCGGCCTTAAATAATTTCGGGGGGCATCTTCGCGGGGGAGGCCCCCTCTAGGGCGCCGTGGGGGCCCGGCCTCGACCGTCCAGCGGGCGCCTATAGTCTCGCCGTCAGCCGCGGTATTTATCTATTCCGGGAGTAATACCTTAATAGAAACATAAGTTCCAATGCACATAATTCTGTTTCTATAACATCCGCTTATGTCTTGCCCCACGGGTCGGGTTGTATTTTAGTCTGGAGGCCGCTGCCGCGTCCGGCCTCAACTTTGCCTTTTGGTTTATGGTTTGTGGTTCTGGTTTGTATTACAATTTTGTTAAAGAGTTGTGTTATTTTAAGAGATCCGCAGTTGGAGATCCTACATGTCTCTTGGGTTTTTACACATTTGCTTGACAAATTAAAGTTGGGTTTTACATACTGTTAATTTGCTTGACAAATTACATTTTGTATTTTCATGCGGTTAATAACCGTCATTCTAAAAAACACTTATTATTTTATACTGTAATGAGTTCGGAGTTTAAAAATATTGGCCCTACATATTAGTTTCACCATTTTAACGGGTACAGTGTGGTGCGAGGGTTTTAATGTTGTGACTTGGCAACGATTTGTCATGATTAAAACACGATTAATGCAATGATCGTGATAACCAAAGTGATTTAATTGGTATAAGCCATTACTTTAAACTATTTGACCAAATTGCTTATATTTAAAATACTAAAATGCAGGTAATATTATCAAGTTTTAGTATTATTAATCTTTCATGTTGAGAGTGACCACATTTTCTACTAGAGCCCTAATTCTGAAACGTTTAATTACAAAAAATAGGCTCTATAATTTTACTTTGTATAAAAATACACTTCCTAATTTTAAAAATATAAAAGACAATGAAATAGCTCATTTTATCGTAGCATTAAATTACTCAATTGGGAAATCAGTCACATTAAAATTCTATGGTACCCAATACAATCCCACTAAACCTTATTTACCTTATGTTCCCAAGCCGTTGTACATAACCGCAACTTCATCTGCATTTAGGAGGACTTTGTTTCGCTTGAATAAACCGACAGAAAGGGTTTCGAAGCCAGTCAAGGCACTCAGTTTAAGTTAACAATGACAAGTGACCTGTTGAACTGATAAATAACAGGATAATACAACACGACTCCAAACATCAACTAACTGCGAAGAAGCCGAACAGTGGCGAGTTAAATTGCATTTGTTCACTGCGAAGCCATAGGAAACTCATAACTGAGTTGCCCACGGATTGAACTTCAAAACTGTGTTCTCAAATCAAATTAGTTCGTGTAGTTTATGAATACTTTAACCTAATAGTTTTGTTCATTTCCCTACAGTCACCTTATTCTATTCGATTCAGAGGCAATGCGTGACAATATAAGTCTATTTGTTGAACTACAGTAATTCTAAATTACGGAACCATGTTGATTTGTTTCTTATTAATCTTTTCCTTCATTAGGAAATAACAAACACAAGTTAGTCAATTAAAAGTTTAAGCCAGTTTTGGTGATGATATTTACCTAATTAGGGTTTGCTCTTTGGACCGTTTTAGCATATGTCTATGATTTCAAATTGTAAGTCCACATATGGAGAGTTAATCTTATATCTTACTACACGTTACCCGTTGCGGCTTCGTCCCGCGAATGATTTATAAAAACTATGTCAGTTGTGTGTGCTGCATTCTGCGTTTAGTCCGTGGAACTACTACGAATAAAGATCAGCTGTTTGAATTTTCATCAACTCAAACAAAAATGAATGCCCATAAGGAATACATGGGAACTTTGAACCCCCGTGGCCCACGTGGCCGTGGGGCAAAGCCCTATGGTATTTTCGCAACTTTGATATGCCTTTATGTTACTCAGGACTATCAAGTACCTCTCTGCCAAATTTCAGCTCAATCAGTCCAGTGGTTAGAGCGTGATTGAGCCACAAATATCTAAACAAACGAACTTACAAACATTCACATTTATAATATTATTAGTATCTTATATCTTATATTCAGTTATATCTTCCCGATATAATTATACGAAGTGACTACGTACACGTCCAATGTAAGGGCAAATTCACTTCGCTACCGCTTAGGTTAGGTTAGGTTACGTTACGTTACGTTACGATAGGTTAGGTTAGGTTAGGTTACGTTAGGTTAGGTTAGGAGGTTTTCTGGCTCCCAGTTTGTTTTAAAAATCACAGGAAAAGTAACGTACTGTGCATTATTTGGAACGGACGTGAACAGTAGCGGTTCACGTCGGACATGTACGTAGCCTCTGCCATAATTACATGTATACGTTGAGAGTAACAGTCGCCTGACCAAATAAAATCAATGTCTGCAACAGATAAACGTTAAAAATTTAAAGACCAAAGGGGCGAAGCCCTAAAGAATGTTTGAACATTTATTTAATCTTGACACAAGGAAATCCTCGAAAATCCTTCACCTCTAAAAAGAACATTTTGGTGTACTATAGTATAGTGTTTAGTCACTACAACCCCTTCAAATTTACCTCAGCGGATTTCTATTTTGATTGCATAATTACAGCGTTTAAAATTAAAAGTTAAATCAACTCTTGTTGCTATAGACAATTTACCAATTTTCGGCCAAAACTAATAGAGCCGTATTTAATTAATGGTGGCAGAACCTTTTTCTCAAAGTAATTTTTTTACTTTGAGGGGGGAAGGGGATAAAGCAATTGAGTGAACTCGGAGTTTTTTAAAGAAAAGTCAATTTAGATACGCACTACCAAATGACATAAGTTCACGTTCTCCTATATTTTATTCTGTTGGCCACAGTTCAGCCTTAATTGGTGGGATAGTATTAAAATCTACAAATACAACTAAAAATATTCCAAACTGATTTTACAAACTGAGGAGATAAAAACAAGACTATCAGCAATCCAAAGCGTTACGTAGTTGAGATTTCTGAAAAGAGGGCTCCAATCACCTGCTTCAACATGAATCTCCCATAAGACCAATGTTAACTTTCAAATAAAATTACTGTCAGAAATTGTTGATTCGTGGCTCATTTTTAGAGCAAAATCTACCTAGTGAATGCAGGGAGCAAAATGTTTATCTCACAAATAATTAATCCGCAAGAAAAATCGGAAATATGATTTTTTTTTAAATTGATTGAAAATAATTATTTTGTATCAAAATTCTACTCACTGAAATCGCTAGGTATATTTCACTCTTTTAAATGAGTTCACGGTGATTTCGAATAATCCTTTTAGGAGGGACGGGATTCGAATTATTCATTGGCCTTATGGGAGAAGCAAGAAGAACGCGAAATGTTTCGTGACTGGGACCCCCTTAATAGAAATGGCTTACCAACCGAAATCCACCAACAAAGCAACTGACAACTGTATCCAGCTGTTAGGTACACACAGCACTAACCTCCTGTCAGCCACCTAGGCGGTGGGTGACCCATGTTTACAATTTGGAGAACTGCAGCCCCCCAGCGGCGCCGGCCACCTCGGTGCCCCAAAACCTCATTGACCAAAGTGATCCATCAGACTCAACTTACTCTCCTCCGCTCCCATTATCATCACAATGGCGACATTTCCCATAGCTACAACGCTAAACGCCCCACAAAGCCTATTGTTCGTCCACCACCAAGCATTCTTTCTTAGTAGAAATAAATGTGGCTTTAGGTGTACAGTGTGAGGTAGGAATTTGATAACTTTTTAGATGCTGTCCATATTTACGAGTAGGACCTGTTAGATACTCTAAAAGAGGTTATTGTTAACATTTTATTTATTTATTTTTCTTCTTTTTTGTACCTGTTAAATAGTTCTAGTTAAATAGTTTATTAGATTATGACTTCAAAATTGATTATGGGATCACTTCAGTGGATCAATTTGATGAATGGACAATATGCTCATGTGTTGTTTGTTTTGGAAAATGTTATTTGCCGTAATTGCTTAAAGGCAATAAAGTACTTATTGCTGATTACTGATTTAAAAAAGAAAATGCAATCTACTGTGTTTTTCTACGTGTGAAGTTTAATTTTCAAAAGAATCACAGCTATAAATATGATTTTATTTCTATCCATACATCTTCAAGAGTAAAACACTCCACACTTTCAATTGATTTCAACAGATTCCAGTAAAATGACCATTGAAATTCTAATTTACTGCAAAACATGTACTATGACAGTGTAAAAATATTTAACTTGAAAAAAATATTTTGTTTACTTCTTTTCCCATTTCTGTAGCTTTGGCCAAGATTTACTCAACGTTTTTCTGGTTTGTTTGGTAATATTCACCTACAATTTATTCACATATATTATGTTTAAAGTTTGTCTCATTTTACTCAAGGGGTTGGAAACCCTTTTTTAAAATGAATACTCGTCTAAATAGACCGCATATCTGCACGTGGAATGTATCTAGCAAATTAATGGGTGAGCCGTTACAGAGCAAGTTTTACAGTACTGATAAAGTTTACCAGGTATGGGCTTCGAACCTACGACCCATGACTGGCACAACCATTTCAACCATGCTGTTTGTCAAGACTCAACTTCACCTAGTAATTTATTACCTATTTTTCTAACGAGTTGTCTCATTTTACGATTGTCAAGGTATCGATTGGATCAGCAAAGTTTAAGCGTAACGTCCATAAAACGGCCCGAGGACGGACGCCTTCACGGGAACGGAGCTCGTATATCAACGGAAGGACTTTCAAAACTAATTGGTCAGGAACGGATCGGTCCTGCAGAGTGATTGTTTCCTTATCACGGCCCCGACCTTGCCACATTGACGCTCTTCTGGCTGATAGTATCAGATCTGTCGCCTTTCCCCCGGACCGCGCCGTCGAAGGAGGAGTTGGTAATATTACCAACGTCCTGGTTTGGTTCTGGTGTCTAGGTTATATTGACTATTTCAGCTACTTTGCGAAACCCTAATATAACTAATGACGAACTTTAGGGTTTTGACAGGGGACTCCAGTCACCTGATTTTTCCTGTAACACAATCGTTAATTTTCAAATGCCGCCCTCCTCGACGCATAATCAAAGATTATCTACTCATGGCTTAAGCATTTCGGGGAGCACAGTTTAAACATCACAAATAATAATCGTTAAACAAATTCCAAAGTAATCAATATTTTGAAAATTAACATTGGCCTTACAAGAGATACAGGTAGAAATGCGAAATTTTACGTGACTGGAGCCCCCCCTTAACGAAAGAGATTCTATTATCAGCATGTATTTCCTAAAATAAAAATGTATGTTTCTGTAAAATTGTGTTAAATTATGTACTTCACTTCGCCTTAATGTGGGAAAATAAGTTTGTTGGTCTTTACACCAGTGGACCACTAGCTAACCCTATCCAGTACTTGGGATTGCGAAGTCGAATATTCACTGTGACATGAAGCTGTTAAAAACACTGTGAGAAGCTAGACACTCGTTTTCTCCATATTAAGACAGATATTGCGCTTGAACCCGACCTGAAGAGGATCTCGGATCCAGTCCTCATCAATGTTGTGCGGAAGATGAACAAGCCTATTCACCCCATACCCATCTTAGCATCATATATTCCTTCTTATACATTTGCCAGGCTATATTTACCTCAGCTCAAGTTAACTTAGTGGAAAGTGAGAGAAAGCTCAATTTTGTTCCTCGCAGCTTTTCTCAGCAGCTGCAGAAGTCCCCGAATGATGCACCGGTATTCAAAGGAGCCCCAGAATAGTTATACGATTTTCTGTTCTTCAGCACTTCCTATCATTCAACAGGGTACATTTTATATTTTTCCTTTTTTAGGAAATAGTAAAAACCAAAAAAGATTAGCATTTGAAGAGCGAAAATAGTGATGGTGTATTTTACTCGAATTATAATTTAAAACGCATACAAAATTAAATATTATTATTGGATGTTATAGAATATTCAATATTTTTTCATCTTTAACAGTTAGATGTTCTTGATATTGCGACTCCGCGAATTCCCTACAAGTTTCCCCAAACGTAGGGGTCAGAGGCGCTAATCAGACGTGTGTCATCGAGCGTGTACCTCTCTTTGAATGAATGGTCGCCTAATTTCCTCACAATATATTCGTGGCGCCCCGTGGCACCGACCCCCCGTAGCCGAGGCTCCCTCTCGTGCAGGAATGTCCTATCGCTGTTCCCTCCAGATTTATAATATTAAATATTCACTTGCCTCTCTGGAAATACATCATATTTAAATATTCGAATAAAGGTATGACGTTTTAATGCAACCGTCGTATTTTGGATTTCACAACACAGCTTTTTGTCATAAGCAATGAAACGGGATAAATAAAAGGCGAGACAGCCTCCTACTGCGCTTGCGACTGGTTTGAAAAAGGGTTCCAGAGTTCAGAAGCCAACGCGTATCCTGTTACCGATTTCTCATTCGATATCTCTAGGCTTCTGAATTTGTAATTGCGTGAGGTGTGGAATTAGGAGTTTTGTTAGGGATTTTCTAAACAGTTTATAATTTGATTGATTGACAATATATTACTGAATTGGAGTTTTATCAGCTAACAAGAACGATTGGTTGAACCTTTCTCTTGAATTGGGGTAGAGTAGTCTACTTCGTAAACAAAACGTTAATTAAATAATTTGTATTGCTAAAGACTGAATTCGTTCTACAGTATAAATCAGAATAGGCATTAAAATAGTTTACCTGTAAATGGAACAATGAAGAGTTTAATCTTTTATATAAAAACTTTGCACAGATTCACGTTCAATATTTGCTGCGTCGCGGGTTAACGAATGGAATTAAATTCATACTTACAATATTTTAGAAGGCTTGATTCATTCTACTTTTTAAGACATCCTCCTAGCGTTGCTTAGCCACTTTTTGATACGTTCTTCTGAATTAGAAGTTTTATTAGTTGTGGTGCTTAGCTTCCTTTATAACAGGTTTTTCTTTAAACAAACGTGGCCTCCTCTTATAAGCTCAGCAAGGATATATATAACAAATGTTTCGCCTAAAATATAACGAGTTCGCACGCAGCACGCTGACGTGAGGGAAGTGAATTTCCACATAAAAAAACATTTTAAACTCAAAATCAGTGTAAAAACACTCACTTATTCCAATTTTCATTGAAATCTGAAAACATTGATTTTTTGCTGTTCTGATGCTCCTGGTTTCATTTACCTACAATGCTGGGAATACAATTCTGCGCAATTATAAGGTTAGGAGAAGGTCCAGTCAGGCTTGAAAGTAGGCGTGAGGTTGGTGGGGATGATAAAAGTACACCAAAAAATGAATAACAGGCTTTTCTAATGTAAAACCCCCATAAGGCAACGTACTTTGTTTAGTCAATATACATTTTCTTTTTCTGTAAATATTTATGCTAGAATGACGAGAAAGGGCTTAGTACTTTCGCCTCACTAATTCCCATCTTATTCCATACATTACTTTTAAATCCGGGACTTTTCTGACCCTTTTAGGGCCCAAAAACTCGAAATTTGAAAGATTAATCCCAAAAAAAGGGAATTAGAGTTTTCTGATTGTTTTGCACAAAGAACTTGTCCAACTGATTATAGAAAGGAACGTCTCTACCAAATTTGAATATATATATATATATATATATATATATATATATATAATTTTGAACTACCCCCCAAAACGTGTTCAGGGGGTCGCGTTAGGAACTTCTATGGTGGTCCCGGGCTTAAGTTTCACCGTGCGGGCCATGCTAATAGTTCACTTTCCGTAGGAAATTCACTAACAATACGAGATTAAAATACAAAATTCACGTGCAATTTCGTATGACGAACCTCATATACTTACCACATAACATATCATATAATATACAGAAATGTTCACCCACACATATATTCCTCTGGATATTGCCATTGCCAGTTCATAAGGTTTTTTATGTAATGTTCATTTTATCTGGTTTTGTTGTTGACTTGTGTTAAACTGTACTAATGTCTGTTTTTAGCAAGGAATTAATCGGACAATGTTAAGACTTTGAGGGCATTGTGTGTGTGTTTATTTTTTATGAGTAAACATTTTCAGGCTATCGATCATCGTATAATGTCATCGTAATAGAAAATTTGTTCTCGTTCCCAAGTTTGGATATGAATTCATGCAAATGTTAAACCTCATCTCTAGAATACTAATTTACTTAAACAATGCTATAATGTTCCATGATAAATTTGCTTATTCCAGTGAATTATACATGGTTGAGGAGAATCTGTTGAATTTTCTGCCCTTCCTTAATATGGTTCTTTCATTTTATTAATTGTACTGCCACAACGTTAGTTTGTACTGTTTGAACTGTTAGCTAACTAATCTAGACGGATTAATTGTGCTAAGTATATAATCGTATGCAACCAACAAAACTAACAACAACGACATTAATTAGTAAATGGAAAACACATGAGTTTATTCTATCCGTTATCTATATAGAGCACCAAGGTTTACAAATTGGAATCGCTATCGAGAAAAAACCTGGCAAACAAGTAAAATGGTAGGTCGAGGTAAATTATAGGTGGAGACTGTACTGAGTGATTGATCACTGCCTACAAGTGTACTCGAGCACTGGAGCTAATGTACAAACCTGCATGAGTATCTGGAGTACTGGAGAAGAGAGAGTGGGAGTTGTGAAGCATCTGCACTGATACTGTGGAGCACCTGCACCGATACTGTGGAGCACCTGCACCGATACTGTGGAGCATCTGCACTGATACTGTGGAGCATTTGCACTGATACTGTGGAGCATCTGCACTGATACTGTGGAACATCTGCACTGATACTGTGGAGCATCTGCACTGATACTGTGGAGCATCTGCACTGGTACTGTGAAGCATCTGCATTTATACTCTGGAGTATCTGCACTGGTACTGTGGAGCATCTACACCGATACTGTGGAGCATCTGCACTGGTACTGTGGAGCATTTACACTGATACTGTGGAGCATCTGCACTGGTACTGTGGAGCATCTGCACTGATACTGTGGAGCATTTACACTGATACTGTGGAGCATCTGCACTGGTACTGTGGAGCATCTGCACTGATACTGTGGAGCATCTACACCGATACTGTGGAGCATCTGCACTGATACTGTGGAGCATTTACACTGATACTGTGGAGCATCTGCACTGGTACTGTGGAGCATCTGCACTGGTACTGTGGAGCATCTGCACTGATACTGTGGAGCATTTACACTGATACTGTGGAGCATCTGCACTGGTACTGTGGAGCATCTGCACTGGTACTGTGGAGCATCTGCACTGGTACTGTGGAGCATCTGCACTGGTACTGTGGAGCATCTGCACTGATACTGTGGAACATCTGCATTGATACTGTGGAGTATCTGCACTGGTACTGTGGAGCATCTACACCGATACTGAGGAGCATCTGCACTGGTATTGTGGAGCATCTGCACTAATACTGTGGAGAATCTGCACTGATACTGTGGAGCATCTGCACTGGTACTGTGGAGCATCTACACTGGTACTGTGGAGCATCTACACTGATACTGTGGAGCATCTACACTGATACTGTGGAGCATCTACACTGGTACTGTGGAGCATCTGAACTGGTACTGTGGAGCATCTGCACTGAAACTGTGGAGTATCTGCACTGGTACTGTGGAGCATCTGCACTGATACTGTGGAGCATCTGCACTGGTACTGTGAAGCATCTGCACTGGTACTGTGAAGCATCTGCATTGATACTGTGGAGCATCTGCACTGATACTGTGGAGCATCTGCACTGATACTGTGGAGCATCATCTACTGGACTGGAACCAATAAAGCTTCCTTCTTTTGAAAAATTGAGTTGCATACCTACGTCAGCAGTCAAGAATATTTAAACAGTGTTACATATTTTTCGATCTTACAGTGTCGTTGTCGAACAGCACAGCACAAATACTTTACCACATAATATAATATGGTCTCGTCGTGATTAAAAAAAACTTTCTTTCACACAGCTCATGCAGTATAGAAGATCATTTCACTGCTTATACTAATGACAGATAACCCTATATTTTCTATGAATATTTAAATATGTAGCTACTATGCCTGTCTGTTAATAATCTCAACCGTAAAATATTCACTTAATAGAGCAGTTTTTCTTTGTTGGTAAATGTTACTGTCTGTTATTTCTATGAAATTTAAAATGAGCGGGTACGTAAGTTAACCTTAAATTGCGGCTGATTAATTTAGAATCGATTTGTAATTATATCTAAGGCATACTTTTGCATTAAATTAGTTGTGCAATAGTGGCAACTGGCATGGAATTGACTACAGTGCCTAACCTTTTATTGATCACATTTTAATATGTCAAAAAAAGCAAATGCTTAAATCACATATGTCAACGTAATCAAATTAGATGTTTTTTTTCAGTTCCCATGCTTTTCTTATGGGAAGAATTCTTTTCTATTTCTTGCTGACATGCAACCTTAACAGCCTACCATTCTCTCCAAACATATTTGGCCTATACATTTTTATACATTACCATCTACCATCATCCTGCTAATTTACCAAAGATAAAAACTTCTCATAACAAAATGATTCTTCTTCATACTGCTCCAAAAATAGCTATTTTCGGTATATATACAACTGTGACGGCAGCTGTTTTTAAATAATTTTTAAAGTGTCCAGAAAACATTTAGAAACATCAATAAATAAATAAAACAACAATAAACATATTTGATTATGGCGGGATAGCCTCCGGATCATTAAATTAAGCAAAATATAGGTTTATGTTACCTGAGCTACTGTCAAATGATCCTGTTGTGTAGTGAAACTCAAAATGTCGCGACACTGTCGCGGTGTTGTTATGTCGCAACATAAAATCCACCGGCGCTGTACCACGTGTCTGCGTTTACTTGGCAAAGTAGTTTTAAATTCGTGTTTATGTTGTTTCCGTGTGTGCGAAGTGTTATTCAATTTTAGCGAATTTCCCCTATAGGGAAGAAGCTATTACCGTAGGTCTCATGGTAAGACGTAAGCCATGATAACTTTTCATTTTGAGGTCCCCAGATGCCAAAAACACCATTCGTTCAAATTTTTATATATGTGTATATATATATCTAAAATATATACAGCCGCATGTGTAACTCACTCACTCACTCACTCACTCACTCACTCACTGAGGTATACGAATTCTAGACCACTTCTAGACTAGCTAGAAACCTGAAATTTTGCATGCAGGTAGCTTATAGCTTTTAACCCCCAGAAAAATTGCCAAAACTGTCAATTTTTATTTTAACCCCCCTAAAAAAATATTTAAAACCCCCCCAAAAAGGCTTATTTTAAAATTACAGTTTTTGAGCTCTAGTGGCCGAACGGATTAACCTATTGAAAAACGGACACCACCACGTGCCACGGATTTTGTAAGATCTACAACTTTGTTCCTATGACTTTTTGTCGTATCTTGCTCCCTTTACCCTTAGGTAGCGCTAGATTTTTCAAATTTCAGGCAATTTCGACGGTTATTTTTGTGGTCTTTAATTTCCTATCCTATCACTTTAATTTAGTATGTAAAGGCTTGATATTTGGCACTCAATATGGTTACACATTACTCCTCACGAAACACTCGATAAACTAACATATTTTAATAATTAAACATCCCAAAAAAATTAAAACCCCTAATTATTCTATAAATGACAAACTGCATTATCGACTTACTCAGGTAATTCTAGATAAGCTAGAAACATGGAATTAGGCCTATATGTAGCTTGTCTATTGAAACCCCCAGGAAAATTGCAAAAAGGTATAATTTTTTATTTTAACCTCCTCAAAAAAATTCAAAAGGGAGGAAATTTTGAACATCTCCAAAATAGTGCATGTTTTTGTGCTGTAGCGGCAGAACGGTTGATCCAATCGAGAAACGGGGACTACTACGATACACGGGCTTTAGACGATCTATAACTTTGGTCCTATGACTTTTTGTCGTATCTCGTCTCCTTCACCCTTAGATAGCGCTAGATTTCTCAAATTTCGGCATATTTTCTATATTTTGTGGCCGTTTTTTATATCCTATCACGTTAATATAGTTGTCGGAGGCCTAATATTGGGCACGCAGTATGTCTACATCACACTTAGTAAATAGCAGCAGAAATATAACCATTTTTACTACTTAAACCTGCCGGAAAATCAAAAACTCTTAAAATCTATATATTTTACAGTTTTCTAAGTATAAGTAGTAAGGAAATTCCGGTCCTGGAACAATTGTTATTAAATAGAATGCACGTATCACCATTTATACTTTAACTAGGATCTTGAGATATGGCATGCGTGTGCGTTGCACCTTTTCTTCCCAAATCCTACTGTTTTTAGTTTGAACTATCTCAAAAGAAATAAATAATTGTGAATAAAAAAATCAAAATGCAATATTTTTTTTATTTGGGCTCAAATGGCAGAACGGGCTGTCCTATCGAAAAACGAAGATCACCACGTGCCACGGATTTTAGACAAACTACAACTTTATTCATATGACATTTTGCCGTATCTCACTCCCTTCACCCTTAGGTAGCGCTAGATTTCTTAAATCTTTAGCAATTTTCCACCAAAACTTAGTGGTTTTTATTTATTTGACACTCAAAAATAGTACTTAGAGTCCTAATATTTGGCACGGAATATCTATACATTACAGGATGTATGTGGCAGAAGTCTCATGACCAATTTGAATTGTTTGAACCCTAAACAATTTTGAAAATCCTCTAGTTTTATAGATTTCCCGGTGTTTTCATTGATATTTGGGCATGTTAGACTTACATAGTGGGTAAAAACCAGCACAAATTTGTTTTGATTAGTTGGACATGTCCTATAGACACCACATGTATTATTATTATGGTAAGTTATGACGGTGTATCCATCCACAACATTTAAAAATCGTTATTTACAGGTCATACTAAAAAATGTTTCAAAGTTATTCAATTATTTGAATAACTTAAATTTTACCCGGAGTATGATTATACCACTAATATTATTATTTACCTGGTTTCGGTTTTATTTCCACGTAGTATTATATTAATAGTAGTAGTATTTTGGTTACATTTCCTAAAGTTAGGAACTCCAGATTTGGCATTCATGTGCTTTGCACTTTCTAACCAAGAGAAAATTCCTAAGCCTTACTTTTTCCAGTTTTACTACATCAATAACTTCATAATGGCGGATAGAAAAAATCGAAATCTAGTGTTGTTTAAACAGTTCCAACGGCCATACAGATGTTCTCATACTTAAATTTCTGAAGGTTGGTCTGTTTTCTTAGTATGAGTAGTAGTCTTATGGGGGTTCTTGGCCACTTGATTTGACGCCACTTCAAAATGAGGCCAAACAGCGACCTGGGGACGAAAACTTTTTAGGGTGAGGACACAAATCGGGGGTCTGGGGGCGGAGCCCCCAGCGAGCGAAGCGAGTATATATATATATATATGTGTGTGTGTGTGTGTGTGTCCGTAAGCACGATAACTCTCGTAAAAAAGGTCCAATCCTAATGAAATTTGGTACAAATGTGTAAAGTACCATTTATTTGAACGAGTTCGAAATCCAGAAGAATCGCACTATCCGAAGGGGAGTTTTGGGGGGTTTTGTACCCCAAAAATGTGTTTTTTGGGGTTTTCACATGTAATTTTTATTTAAATCAAATTTTAATTTTTACCATTGAATTCAACTTAAAAAAACAAATAATTTGGTATTTTGATCATTGCTCTACGTCAATTGGTTATCGAGATATTGAAAGTGCTAAACACAGTACGTTGTCTAATGTTATTCTTATGGAGAAAAAGAAAACATTGTATATCTCGCTTATTTATGAACATAAACTGATGAAATTTGGTATATGGCTTCATCTGGTTGTGGTTTATTGTTGTTTGCACAAAAAAACATTTTTTCGCCTATGGTTCCTGTAGCAGCAAACCTAGGTACTCGGTCCCCATGTTATTCTTATGGAAAATACTTAAAATGTTACATATCGTTTATTTATGAATGTATATGGATGAAACTTGGTATGTGACTTCACTAAGATGAGTTCTATTGATATTTGCATAAAAATCCATTATTTTGTGTGCCTTGTTGCAGCAAACCTGCGTACTCATCCCCAATGTTATTCTTATGGAGAATAATTAATATTTTAAATATCGCTTGTTTGTGAATACATTTCTTATGAATCCTGTTAAGTGTTTTAATGTGTTATGTTATATATTCATTGGAAATTCGCTGAGTATGCAGGTTTGCTGCGACGGGGGTATTTAACATTATGACGAACTCCGTTGCGAGGGATATGTAGATATGTAACAGTTTTAACCTGATGTTCTCAACCTGAAGATGTGCCAATGAGCATGAAACAGCTGTAGTTTCACTACACACAAGGATCATTTTACAGTAGCTCAGGTAACATAAACCTATATTTTGAATAAACATTTGTTCAAAACGTATCTATTATTGGCTTTCTTGTGTCGTACCGCAGTTTTATCAAAAGTATCGTTTATAACTTATCCCAAAAGTGTATTTCCGGTGTTTTATGTGAACTTTGATCATGCACTGGGAAAGGCCAGTTTCGGTACTTGTTACGACATATACCATACTGATTATGTATATTGTGCATTTAGATTGTTAAAGGAAAAAAATTGCCTTTTTCATTGATATCATAGTGGGAGAATTATTTAATACTATTTTTGCCTGGAAGAGTTAACTAAGGGTAACATCAAAATCATAAACGAGTTCGCACGCAGCACGCTGGCGTGAGGGAAGTGAATTTCCACGTCAAAAACATTTAAAACTCAAAATCAGTGTAAAACATACATTTATTCCAATTTTTATTGAAATCTGAAAACACTGATTTTTTGGCTGTTCTTATGCTCCTGGTTTCATTTACCTGTAATGCTCGGAATACAATTTTGCGCATTATAAGGTTAGGAGAAGGTCCAGTCAGGCTTTAAAGTAGGCGTGAGGTTGCTGGGGATGATAAAAGTACACCAACAAATGAATAACAGGCTTTTCTAATGTAAACCCCCATAAGACAACGTACTGTGTTTAGTCAATACACATTTCCTTCTATAACTTGATAAATAGTTATGCTAGAATGACGGGAGAGGGCTTAAAAGTTTCGCCTCACTAATTCTCATCTTTATACATGGATTAATTTTACATCCGGGGCTTTTATGACCTTTTTTGGGCCCAAAAACTCAAAATTTGAAAGATTAATCCCCAAAAAAGGGGTTTAAAGTTTTCCGATTGTTATGCCCAACGAACTTGTCCAACTGATTACAGAAAGAAACGTCCCTACCAAATCTGAAGTAAATCGGGCAAAAAATGCGACCGCTAGAGTGCATACACATATATATTATATACATATATACATACAATTTTAAACGACCCCCCAAAACGTGTTCAGGGGGTCCCGTTAGGAACTTCTATGGTGGTCCCGGGCTTAAGTTTCACCGTGCGGGTCATTCTAATAGTTCACTTTCCAAAGGAAATTCACTAATAAATAAATATTTTACAACCACTACAGGCAACTCTATTCATACAGTAGTCTTAATAAATAATTCTTCAAAACATACCAGGTTAAAAACCTAAATAATCAACTTTCCTAAAATAGAAAATATCGCCGAGTGGAGCGGCTGTAAGGACAAATCGCAGAGAGCGGGTATCAATAACTGGGGTTTGAGCCTGAATAAAATAACAATAGGGAATAGTTTACGATGATCCCACACGGAGGCGATACAGGCTATAGAATAGCAGATCAGACGATCAGATGTGGACATCGGCTTTGATGGCAGCGAGCAGCCCCGCCGCCATACATGCATGAATAAATAGCTGATTTAATTAATCAATACTCCCTAACGATCAGAACGCAGGGAAATGGTTTGTAATGAAGCTATTGACGTTTTTTGGTTCTAATACATGAGCTGAAAAGCGTAACAATTGTTTTTGACATACGGAAAGTGTATAGAAACTAATAGTCTAAAATTAATCTGGTAATGGGTTTTCATAACCATTTTTTTAACTTGTCTTTCATATTTAAGAGGGGATCCAAACACCTGGTTATACCTCTTTCTCCCATATGACCAATCATTTCAAATGTACCGCCTCAGCGGATGATCAGAAATTTTTGATTTATGGCTCTTTTTATACAGTGAAGAAATACCTACCGATTTCAGTGGGCAGAAATGTGTTACTACAAATAGTTAACACATAATAAATACCCCCGTAGCAACAAACCTGCGTACTCAGCGAACTTCCAATGCACATATATGTATCTTAATACCACATAAAGCCACATACCAAGTTTCATCAATATACATTCATAAATAAACTAATTATGACTTTTTTTAATTCTCCATAACAATAACATGGCGGCTGAGTATGCAGGTATGCTGAAGTAAGGAACGTAAAACATGGGGGTTTATACAAACATCAATATAACTCATGTAGGTAAAGCCATATACCAAATTGTATTAATTGATGTTCATAATTAAAGGAACACGTTACTTATTCACCATAAGAATAACATGGGGCTGAGTACGCAGGTTTGCTGCTACGGGAACTATCGGCCAAAAAATATTTTTTAGTGCAAATATCAATAGACCACAATGATATGAAGCAATGTACCAAGTTTCAACAGGATAAGTTAATAAATAAGCGAGATATACAATTTTTCTTATCATCCATAAGAATAACACTGGACAACACACTCTGTTTAGCACTTTCAATATCTCTGTAACCATTGGACGTAGAGCAATGATGAAAACACCAAATTGTGCGTCTTTTTAAGCTGATTCCAATGTACTAAAATTTGACTTTTTCAAAAATTATATGTAAAAAACAAAAAAAAATGTTTGGGTACAAAACCTCCCTAAAATACCCCTTTGGTCGATCTGTCTGGTTTTCTAACTTAGTTATAAATGCTGCTTTACACGTTTTTACCAAATTTCGTCAAAATCGGATTATTTTTAAGAGAGTTATCGTGCTCACGGACACACACACACACACACACACACACACACACACACACACACACACACACACACACACACACACACACACATATATATATATATATATATACATACATATACAGTTTTGAACGAATGGTGTTTTTGGCATCTGGGGACCTCAAAACGAAAATTTATCATGGTCCCGGGCTTAGGTCTTACCATGCCGACTTCGTTAATAGCTTTTTCCCATTAGGAGAAATTCGCTAAAACCGCAAATATTGAATATTTTGGAATTTTACAGAACGATAATTATTCGTGATATCAACTTTCTGATCGCTAGCTTTTTCCTCCTTCGAATGAAGTTTTATTCAACGTTTTAAGTTCATTGACGAGTGACGGGATTTTAAAGTTAACTTTGGCCTTATGGGAGAAGTAGGTAGAAACACAAAATGTTACGTGACTGGAGCCCCCTCTCAAGGTATTTCACAGACTTAGCAAACAATCCCCGACTGGATTTCATCATTGCTTTGCTGGTTTCAAATAGTCCTTGGCATTTAACATCAAGTAGGCCTAGGCCTTCATGCCACCGAGCCCGTCTAGCCGTGCAGTGTGACCTATCACACTGCCGCATTGTTTGTACTTCTATGTTAAATCATACTTCACAAAACGAGGAAAATCACAATAATGTTACGTTTGTTTTTCCAATCAATGTAAAAATTAGGTCGGAATTACATTTGTTTATTTCAAACGTTATAATTACTCATACGCAATGTTTCATCTTGCAATATCTGCAATACTTTGCAACCCTTTTTAAAATTGTCTGGTACCTTTAATATGTATTTAAAATAATGATGTGATACTATCGAACTGCTTAAAAATTTCATCAACCTTATGAACAGTTGTTTTGCAAAGGGTGTTTACAATTTTGCGAGTTTTAATTCCGTGTTTTTTGCCCCACAAATATTTTTTTGAGGACATTTTATTCATAAGAATAAACTCACTGTAAAAATTATATTACAAAAATAAGTATATAGCTTTCAAGGCAATGTTCAGTAAAAACAGCAAAAAAAAGATTCCTGCCTCAAAGGTAATACTTATACATTTTAAACCTTAACGCTCTACTTAACTGACCGCCCAGACAGGGTAACGGCCGTCGTTTTTTGTAAAACTTTAAAAGGATATGTTTGTATAAAAGGGTGAATGGGTTGGGAACCGTCTATTATCTAGAGATAAGCGGGGCCGATCGTTTGATACGAGGCCGCAGGTCGGTCCTCCAGGGTCCTTAATTAATTACACCTGATCCTTCGTGTCCTTGGGTCCTTAGTGTCCTGCCGTGGGCGTTGAGAGGGTCTGCAACAATCCACGAGCTCTAGCTAGACACGTCCAGGACTAATACAAATTATCTATTTGCAATGCAAATTTAACACTTGATCGATTACTTTAGCTAGTTTGATGGGGATGTCTTTAATGTTAAATATGTGCTTTAAGGGGTTATAAAATATGTTTAATGCAATCTAATATATATTTAATATAAGTATATGTAATTCAATAGTGATGTTTGGCCAAATTATGAAACTAAAGGGACTAACGAGTGACATAAAATATAATGTATACACAAAACACCCCCGTCGCAGGAAACCTGCATACTCAGCGAATTTCCAATGGAGTTATAAATGTCTTAATACTACATAAAGCCAATGACCAAGTTTCATAAAAATATATTCACAAATCAGCGGTATATAGAATTTTAATTATTCTCCATAAGAATAACATTGGTGCTGAGTACGCAGGTTTGCTGCAACAAGGAACACAAAAAATGTGCTTTTATGCTAATATCAATATAACTCAACTAGGTGAAGTCGTATACAATTTTTTATTAATTTATGTTCATAATTAATGAGACATAGCATTATCCAACCATTAGAATTAATTAATTATCCTCCATAAGAATAACATGGGGACTGAGTACGCAGGTTTGCTGCTACGGGAGTCTTTTGCAAAATTTTTTTGGGAAAATATCAATAGACCACAACCAGATGAAGCGTTGTGCCAAATTTTGTCAGTATATGTTCATAAATAAGCGAGATGTAAAAATTGTCCTTTCCTCTATAAGAATAACATTATACAACGTACTGTATTTAGCACTTTCAATATCTCAGTAATCAATTAACGTAGAGAAATGATCAAAATACCAAATTGTGTGTTTTTTTTAGCTGAATCCAATGGTAAAACCCAATATTTGACTTTTTCAAAAATTGTATGTAAAAAATTCAAAATGGGGTACAAAACCCCCCCAAAATACCCCTTCGGATGGAGCGACCTGGCTGGTTTTTGAACTTAAAGTCATAAATGTTGCTTTACACGTTTATACCAAATTTCATCAAAATCTGATAATTTTTACGAGAGTTATCATGCTCACGGACACACACACACACACACACACACACACACACACACACACACACACATATATATAAAATATATATATATATTTCTTGCGGTATAGATGTAAAACCCTTAGTATATATACATGAACGAATGGTGTTTTTGGGGTCTGGGGACCTCAAAACGAAAAGTTATCATGGTCCCGGGCCTAGGTCTTACCATGCCGACTGCGGTAATAGCTTCTTCCCTATAGGGGAAATTCGCTAAAAATAAAAAATTCTGCTTTACTTTGTAGCCTTTATCAAAATTGATGAGAATAGCAATTAATTTTAAGT
This sequence comes from Allygus modestus, assembly GCA_963675035.1. Taxonomy (NCBI): domain Eukaryota; kingdom Metazoa; phylum Arthropoda; class Insecta; order Hemiptera; family Cicadellidae; genus Allygus; species Allygus modestus. The sequence continues at coordinate 70,178,067 of OY776114.1, read as the reverse complement.
TTTTAAATTTCGTCTCCCGACAATGGTATCCACGTAACGTCTACAGTTTAATCACACACTAATTGAATTATGTAAGTGAGTTAGCTGGATTGTATATTTCCCCTCTAAAAATCTTAAGATAGGTATTAGAACTTGACATATTTTAAACAGTATATATTTTATATCTTTGAATTTCCAGCTCAATCCTTTTATTTTAAAAATATATCATGCTGTCCAATTTACTCATAATGAGCCCTAATGGGGATTAAGATTAGATATGTAATTAGGGATTGATGCTAGCACTTTCTTAATGGTTTTATACCACTTTTGCTTAAATTAATTATTGTATCAAATCCTACATAATATTTGCTTTTAAGACAAGTTTTAAGACATTTAAGACCATGTGCTGTCCATAAAGATTAAATTTTCATAAGCCACATATAAAGTACACTATTTTTAACATAATAACTTATTTCTTTAAAGATAATTTGTAAAAGAAAGAAGTTGAACTTCAAGCGAACTAGTCTTAGGCATTATTAACACTATTACTAGAAGCTTAGTTAATATAATTTGTAATCGTCAGCCATGTAGTTTAAACATTGTAATTCATAGTTTATACACTTTCAATAATATCCTGTACTGAAAATGGCTTTAATAAATTTAAATATTTGGTAATAAACAGTTGAACGTTGAACGAAAAACATTCTTGAGTGATCATATTAACCTGGCCATATCGTCTGAAATGAAATAACAAGTGTGAGGTACAACTGGCTGAAGCCCTAATTAATAGTTATAATAAATGAATTATTTTGGTAGAAATACTTACCATAACAAATTAGCAAATCGGCTGTATAATACAGCCAAACTGACTTGAATTATTTTTAATGTTTTTCATTGTCTAAGTTTTTATTTAGTAAATCTATAAAAAGTTATGATAAAATCACTAACCTATATTCATTAAATAAAAGTTGAAATTTGTAAATTTCGTTAAACACAATTATTTTTGTTTTAGTTTGGATTTTATGGTTTATTCTCATCCAGGTTGTTGTTTAGTATAGCAAATAAATTTAGGAATCATTCTTTAAAAGACAATAAACGGCTCTTTAAGCCAAATTACTATAATTTGGAGTTTATATTATAAAACCCCTCCCATTGAAGTATACAGTCTTCAGAACATTCAGGGCGCCTGTAGTAAATACCATTTTTCAAATATAGGTATGTACTGTTTTTTTTTTAAGCTCTGGCATCCTTGTGAATGTGATTAAAACAAAGCAAACGCTTTTTTATTTACATGATTCACTAGGTTTGGCGGTTCTGTGAACTTACTAACAGCCATAATCAGGCACTTATTATTATTTTTATTGATAAAACATATATCAAGATATAAAATACATAATATAATTAGCCTATATGGAATAATGTATGAATTTGAATCGAATTGAAACAAACTACGCTCAAAAGTTGTTTAAAACTAATCACTTCATCATGGATTTAGAAACCAAACTTGGGATGTATCTTTCAATTTTAAACAGGGTGAATTAAGCCTAAAACTGCAAGATCTATTTAAGAAACAAAATGCTTACAAGAATTCACAACTTAAAAAGTATTTACATTAACCTAATCATCGAGTTTGTAATGACATTAACATACTTCAGAAAAACAACAAATAACTGGGCATTTTTTATTTATTTCATTTTTTAAATAAGGTTTATATGTGTATATTTTTCCGATAAAAATAAGATAGTCTTGATGTTATAGTATTAAAATTGTTGTTTAACAAAAATTATATGGATTACATTCTCCAGACGTGTTTTTGGATTCACTTAAACAGTAACGTTTACTGCGTTACAAATATTAGTTGTGTTTATTTCAAAGCTTTGTAAGATTAATTCAAATCTTGTTTTACGGTTGTAAGTGTAATTAATGACCTATTATAAAACTTTATTAATCTCTAAAATATTAGTCTAGTTATAGAAAAGTATAAAATTATATACACAAAGAGTTGCAGTGAGAACACGTCAAAACCAAGCAAATTCACAACTTTTTGAGAAACTTTGTAATTTAAAGCAGAAGGTAACATAAAATCTATAATCTACTAATATCCATATATCACATTTCAAAATAACTTGGATCACCTCAAGAAAATTTTAAATTTAATACTGTAACACAAATTTGGTGAAAACCACTTATCTAGTGGCAAAGAGGGTATAAAATAAGTATCGCTCGACAAAAATAATGAAATTAACATAAATAAAATCAAACAAATAAAAGGAAATAAAAATAAATATTCCGAGATATTGTTTATTTATAATAATATTTATCATAAGTCAATAATAATTATAATATTTTCAAAATGACAATATAATAATAATTTTAACCATATTCACACAATACAATTGTCATTAAGTCTAATATGTACAGAAGGTCGAAGAATAAAACTATACAACGCAAAACCTCTCAAATTATTAACAAAAACAATAAGATTCAAACAAACATTAAGAACATGTTTAACATTCACTTTGAGAGAATCAATAAAATATTTACATCTTCTATTAATTAAAACGGCGAGCTCTTATTATAATTTGTACAAGACACCACGAAGTTCAATTTGAGTTTGTAATCATAAAGGTATGAATCGTGAAATCATCTGTAAACATGAATACACTAATCGAGTTCTGGAGTGGAGATTGGAGTAGTTATTTCAATGTATAGAGATATTAATATAGTTTTGTATTACTGTAATAAGAGAGAAATAGAGAGTGTATTTTAAAAAACTGTTTTTATTATTTTAAGTGGAAAATATTCAAATTGTTAAGGGCGTAATTAAAATAAGTTTTTACTTCAATCCAAACCCACCAAGCTACTTCCTGTATAACGAACAAATTATAATTTCATACAACAATCCTCCTTTGCAATTCCAATTATTTTTTATTAATCCCAATCTCGTATAAAAAACAGTCGTCAAACAAAAAAGTTCCAACTTATAAACATCTGTAAAATTACGTACCGTAGTTCATAAACCAACAGAGATTTCAATCAACAAAGATAAATTGAGGCATATGACACTTCCATGCGCTGTGGTAATTTTTCCAAAACGCAGCCTATTTACTAACGCAATAAAATGAAAACACAAGTTAACGGAAACAATAAAAAAATTGGTAACATGATGTAAACATGCAAGAGAGGTCATCAACATCGACATCGGCGATGAGGATCAGCGCGATCTAGGTGCGCGCGGGGGAACTACATGCGGTCACGGACCGACTGACGTGCACCGGATTTTAATTCTTTGTTTCTCCTAAGCAAACAATGTGTAAACATGTACATGACGGCGGCTAAGTATTATGTACAAACAGCACGGCGCAGCTTTTTGCTCGGTCCGCTTAATAATCCTAGTTATTTTCGTTATAGTTGTAAGTCACGCTCCCGTTGTGTCGATCTGGCGTGTTAATATTGCCTGATATACTTGATAGTATTGGTATCGAGTAAATCTGACCTTGGAATGAAATACTGGTAGTTTGTAGTAGTTTAAGTCTGTTGTACAGGTGGCATTTAGTTATTTCATTATTAGCTAGCATAATTTAGACAGAAATCTAGAGATAACTTATAAAATGTGATTGACTTTGGTGCTTTTAATTATTTAAAAAACTACTTTTTAGATTTTTTAGTTTGGCAGTCTCTGTTTGCCTTATTTTGCCCGTGCACATAGACTATACATCTGTGTATCCAGCAAAGCAAGGGCATCCATTTATATTATAATCCATATGGATGTGTTAAAAATACAGTTGGCAATGAATAATGAACAAAAAAGCAATAAATCTCTTATACTCTAATATGAGTAAGGTTTACTTGCTTGCTTGTAACTCTGATCTCAAAAACGACTCCAAAGATTTCCTTCAAATGTTAGAAATAACTAATTTCTGGGATAAAAATTAGTTTTAGACAGGTTTCATCCCCAGGAAAATCAAATAATGTAAAAGGACGAAAACGAAAAGCTAAACAAATTAACATTGGGCTTATGGAGTTTAAAATAAAAACAAAAGAATTGTATCAGCTGTTCATAAACAACCAGGGAACTGTCAAAGTAATACTCACGTTTTTTATAATTGTTAACATATGGTTTCCTGAGAGCAGTGACTACAACTGTTGAGTGAAGATTGTATATATATAGTGGTAATATTTGAAATACTTCAAAGGGACATTGAGCAGACAATAACAACTGGAGTGACCTTAAAAATGCAGAAAAGAGGCAAATGATCTATACAAATCTATTAATTAGTTGGGAAAGTGGTGAAATATTACTCCAAGTCATCTAACTGAGCCTTCCCCGAGCAAAGCTCGGCCCCCAGGTACTGACCATTAAACGTCTAACTTTACTAATTTCAATTTATTACAAAGAATTCAATAAGTCGTCCCATAATATTCACGGGGCTCAGATCTGCCATCAGTGTAACATGTGAGGTGTGGACAGGCTGGCCCAAACTGTTAGTTAAGCCAACAATCAGCTGGTATCGCCGTAATAGCAGCCTACTGCTACCGGTCAGCTGATAACCTGATTTATGACGTGTCGCTTTAATTCTCCGACATTTACGATTTCAAGCACCCCATGATTTATGGTCTCGGTAATTACAGAGGAGCAACTAATTATAAGACCCTAAATAAAAGCCGACGTCAAAGTTTGACAGGCGTCTATTTGAAGACGCGAGAATGAATGGCCTGATGCGGAGTGTTTTAATTGATTTCAACCGGTTTTCGGGGAGTTTTAACTATTCCCTTTTAGGTGAAACTAGTTACTTATGTGAGCGAACTGTTTTCAGAAATTGACAAAAGACATTTTACAGTCGAATTACATATAATTTTTTTTTAAATCTCGGATACCTCAAACACACAAAAATTGATTTTCATCCATTTCGCTAAATTCTCGAGATTGAGGTTATGAACACCGAGTCAGTTAGCTTGGTCCAAAGCACCAATCCACCTATTTATTACTACTTCAGCGAGCGGAAAATTAAAGAACAGGAAGCGAAAAATAAGTTTCCGCCGCTAAATTGAAAACAGCTGTTTTTTGACGTGTTTTTACATCGTAAATAATCACTTGTAGTTCAAAATACTTTGAGGATACTTTTTAACCGTACAGTTGAATTTACTCCAACAGTTGTTCTCTAAAAAAATATAAAAATATGGTAACATTTGTTCTCTAAATTTAATTTAAAAACTGATACAGAGAATAATAGTTTTAAAGCTTTCACATTCAATTGTCACCCTTCAACGAATTCATTGTTTAAAAATTCAACAGGCCGAGAGGGGATCTCTACCCTCATAGGGCGGGCGACCATTAAGGGGCAAAGGTAAGTAGGGAAATGTCAGGGGATTATAGTAACTGGCGAGGGAGATTTGGGCGAGAAAAGCATATAATAAGCTCCAAAATACACTCCAAAATACTCGTGGGCTATAAAATTACATCAAAACGTCTTTAGACAAAAGAGATGTGGCGGTACAGCAAAACGACATAACGATTTACACATACAGAATTCGTGATTTATAAAAAATATAAAGAGTCGAGAAAATACGGTGTTGAAATGTGCCTTAATGCCGATAAAAATTGTTCTAAATTGATCTAATAAATAGTCGGATAACTATGTACAATAAACATAATTTTACAATTTGCACATTGCCCTTTTGCATTCGGTATTTACAATGATCAACAACCATCTGATAATGTACAACCGAACTTACTGCGTAACAAATAAACGGCTAAATCGAACTGATAAGTAAAGTACGTACAATGGTTTCACACGAGTCCAACAAACTACAGATGTTCTTTCTATTTGGTTTGTTTTCAAATGTTTTTCGTGGGACGTTTGTTTTCTCAAGTCTGATGGTGTAATCTTCACAGCAAAGTAAGGAGATATTTTTCCAAATAAGGTCCCGTTAAAATTACAAAACTCTTTTAAGGCATAAAAGGTGGTGAAATCCAGTACTTGTCTGTAGTTTGTTGTAGAGATAACACAGTCAAAAATAGGTTAAATTAAATAATTAAACAAACAATAAAAAAACTCTCAATTATAGGTAAATTAAAGATTCGTATTGCACATTTTCCATAAACAATTAAAAAATTGGCAGTTTTCGCAAAAAGGGGTCATTTATCACATTTTGAAAGCATAGATTAAAATTGTATTTAAATATCTGCCAGTCTTTAGCTTATGTAACGTCTGTTGATTTGGTTTATTTTAACCAGGACTTAACTTAAAAACTTTCAAAGAGTATATAACAGAAAATTATATCGAACGGAACTGAGCAGGATAAAATAAAGGAATACGATCTGAGATCAAAAGATGAGCGGTTGTTGAGCTGTAGCAGCATGTAGGCTGAGCTGGCGGGGGTGGTGGGGTGGCGGGGTGGGGGTAGCAGGTCTGAATATATATTGAAGTGTGAACTGTGAAGATCGTATACGGCTGAGATAGTGGTCGCAAGACTAGAACAAATACGATGCCAGCAGACACGACGCGGACGTTGACGATGTCTCGGGGTCGTGCTGCTGCCTAAGGGTCGTCCCAGCAATCGTCTTCTCCCCTGGAACATAGTTAACGATTATTGGTCAGTGTATAACAAGAATATAACATCATTAACGATCAGAGGTCAGTGTATAACAAGAATATAACATCATTAATGATCAGTGGTCAGTGTATAACAATAATATAACATCATTAATGATCAGTGGTCAGTGTATAACAAGCATACAACATCATTAACGAACGGTGGTCAGTGTATAACAAGAATATAACATTATTAACGATCAGTGGTCAGTGCATAACAAGAATATAACACCATTAACGATTTGTGGCCAGTGTAAAACAAGAATATATTATCATTAACGATCAGTGGTCAGTGAATAACAAGAATATAACATCATTAACGATCAGTGGTCAGTGTATAACAAGAATATAACATCATGAACGATCAGTGGTCAGTGTATAACAAGAATATAACATCATTAATGATCAGTGGTCAGTGTATAACAAGAATATAACATCATTAATGATCGGTGGTCAGTGTATAACAAGAATATAACATTATTAACGATCAGTGGTCAGTGTATAACAAGAATATAACACCATTAACGATTTGTGGTCAGTGTATAACAAGAATATATTACCATTAACGATCATTGGTCAGTGAATAACAAGAATATAACATCATTAACGATCAGTGGTCAGTGTATAGCAAGAATATAATATCATTAACGATCAGTGGTCAGTGTATAACAAGAATATAACATTATGAACGATCAGTGGTCAGTGTATAACAAGAATATAACATCATTAATGATCAGTGGTCAGTGTATAACAAGAATATAACATCATTAATGATCAGTGGTCAGTGTATAACAAGAATATAACATCATTAACGATCAGTGATCAGTGTATAAGAAGAATATAACATCATTAACGGTCAGTGGTCAGTGTATAACAAGATGATTGCCAATATTGAACTTAAGAGGGGGCTCCAGTCATGACATATTTCACCTTTTTACGGGTTTGTCCCATTTGGCCAATGCTAACTTTCAAAGTCCATCCCTCCCTCCTAAATCGAGTGTCCGAAATCGTTGATTTATGGCTCATTTTAAAGACAACAAAATAAATCTAGTTTACCAATAAAAAATAGTTAATAATGACTATGTTGAGACTTTTTGAACTATTATTAATCGTCATATCTAAATTATACTCACTGAAGTCGCTAGGTATATTTTTGTCCTATAAAATCAGCCACACGTCAACAATTTTGGTTAATTCATTGAGGAAGAACAGAATAGAAGCAAGTTACTGGAGATTCCTCTAAATGAAAAATATTTAAGGTTTAACAAGCCAAAACAACATAAACAATATTTTATGATTTTATTAAACACTTTTGTTCAATGATTTATCCTCCAAAATATACAGTTAAATTATTATTTTCTATAATATTTCTTGTTTTGAGTTGTCATACTACTCTGAGCGGTTGGACTTGTAAATTTGTATCTAGATAATGATGAGATTTTTTCAGTTGACATTTCAGATGAAATAGTTACTTTAATTAATCCAGTAAGTCATGAATATGTATGCCAACATAAACATATATTTCTGTGCTCTAACTCAATCTATAACTGTTCTTTAAATGACTACGTGTGTTTCTTAGGCGCAATAGACAAGTGAAATTCACGAAATAAAATCAAACTAATTAAATAACGATTTACTATCCAAATTATGGTTAGAATTATTTGAGCTGTTAATCATAAAATCTCATTACTATAATGTGGATGATAATTAGTTATTTTATTAGTTTTTAATATCTTAACAAATAAAAATTTTACTTCCTGATTCCAACTGCAAATGTTCGATTAACCAACAAATCATGGATAAGTAACCTAACAGATTAGTCAGTGTGCATTCATTCGATTTTAGATTTACATATTTAAAATATATATATGTACATATATAAAGCCCGTATACCAAGGTATATCCGAATAATGTACTGATTTATTGTACCTATATCTAGTTTACCGGTAGTAACATTTTTAAGCATATACTATAAGGTTGAAATTACTGGATATCAGCCGTAAAACGCACTACAGTACTCCATAAGTAAATAGGTGCAGCAAAGCCCATCTCAAACTAAAGAGTCAACTTTGTGCATTGTAATTTTCCATAAAATAACAAAAAAGGCTGGTGTAAACGATTTTGTATTTAAATTTATCTTGGAATGTTTATGGCAGAGAACGCGAGCGGTGGAAAGGTGAGACAAAAAAGCCGAACGAGACCCAGTAACGTCGGCCAGAGGCGAGAGGCGAGAGGCTGGTTTGGTTGTTAGTGACTCGACTGAGTGAGAGAGAGAGTGAAGAAGGTGGGCGAGAGATGCGATCAAGAGAGCACCGGAAGTCGGTTTTTATGGCGGGAATCAATAAAAGCTAGGTTTATCGGCCACTTGTGTCTTGTGTCCCACCTCGAACCTGGTCCCAACCTCAACCTCGGACGGCTCGGTGGAGTTGACTACCAAGACTCGAAAATAAAATGGTCAGAAAGTTGTGAGGTTAAACAAAACAACTTATAAAAAAAATATTGGAAAAGCTTTGTTTTAAGTGTAAACCAGCAGCGGTAGGCTACAGAGTGACGGATTACAAATGGTCCAGGTAAAAAGACAACCAGCGGGTGAATATGATTTGAAAATCCGGGGAAGGAAGGACCAAAATTTAAAATGGGATTTTCTAGGGTTTTTAAAATTAAATAACCGACTTGTTAAACAGGATCTTAGGATATTAGATCAAAGGGTTTCTAAACGTTCTATGGTCAACAGTAATAACACTAATTCCTCGCTAATATGGTATTTAGACTATTATATCAATTTGTAAATACTGAACTCTGCACACGTACAGGCAAATTTATGTGTCGGAAAAATACAATACGGTGTATTGATTATTTAAACATAGTAATTTCAATCAAAGAAAAAATCAATTAAAAAGTATAGTTGTTTTTCCTAGAAATTCAGTTTATAAACCTGTACCTAGCCTAACTCTTTGATGCCCAACAATACTGCCAAACAAAATGATTTTTTACATCTCTAAATTCCTTACAACACGCAAAGAAACCACAGTTATATCATACTCTGTGGAACGTCAAAAGTCAAAGTAATCCCTATTGAAGGCTGGAGTTGATGCCGCCCGCATCAGCTGTCTGGCGTCACAACAATGGCACAAAAACAGCTGATCCACTCCCGGCGCGTATAAAATATACAATTCATTGTATTCAAAAGCGAGTGAATAAGCCACTTTAGTGGCGCCACAGCATGTGATTAACCATTCAGAGGCTGTCGATGTCATTAGATTTAATTGCAGGGTTGGCCGCCTTGCCGCGCCACCTACCATTGATTGACACTAAAGCGCCGTTTCCTCTCCGACTCAAATATTTAATATTTTTTTGTTTACATAAGTCGTTTTGGAGTAGGTGCTGCTTATGTGAATTTGAACTGAGCGACAGATATTGGTGATTAGTTTAAGCGATTTGGTGCATTTGTATACAGCGCAATTTTGAGTTGCTAATCGATATGGTAATTAATGGATAATTAAGTAAGTAATTAATAATACAATAATTTCATAGGTAATATCTGTCACTTTTTGGTAGGTAACCATAAAAAATGCATTTTGTAAGATAAAATGTGACGGGCAAAAAAGAAGCGGTAATATTGTAATTATTTATTTGACATAATCTGCATGTCAAACATTCTGTAGTTTGCTTTCATATTTTATAAAATGAGTTAAAAAAGACAAACAGCTTAATTTCGTTTTGTTCTAAGGGTTTTAACTTTCTTAAGGTGTTTTAGTCTTAACGTGTTATGCACGAAATAAAACGTCCAAAGGTTTATTTTTATATCTAAATAAAATCGTGAATATATGTTAACTTTTTATTTCGTAATAGTTGAACTTTACAAAATACACAAATAGATTTTAAGGGAATACATTAATATTTAAAGCCACATTTTCTCTGTGGGCGATTCCCTAAACGCTTTTGTAATTACAGAAAGAAAACGAAATAAAAATATCAACGTTTTACTTTTTCATATTCCCATATACTGTATGTTTATTTTTACTTTTTGTATACTTGAGCCATTTTTTAGTTGACATTATATTATTTAAACTTAATCAAACTCATTTGAATCTGGGTCTTAACCAAACACATGATTCTGATTCACAATACAAATTGCAAATAATAATTATTTGAAATAATTTATTTAGTTTTTTTTACTTGATTGAAATTAACGCCATCGTGTGGGGCCTCAATAATGGGTCACCACGCGGCTGGCCTGACCTGTTATACCTGTTTGTCTCATTCTGCAATTCTCGTTTTTGCACAAACCAACTTTATTTGCTTCAATTTGTAATAACATTACTTACCAATTTATCTTTATAGGGTTCCAATGCAAATCGATGTGGAATAAGTGTTTTTATTAGAGTATTATTCATTTCATAGAAAGTGGATTTTGTAATTGACCATTACAACTGATTAACACCTCGCCAGGATTGTTGTGTTTGCAATGGTAAATTAGTTAACGTGCAGTTTTAATGAGCTAGAATGTACACCTTTACATAAATATGTACCTAATAGTTGGTTATGACTGTATAAATGTGTTTCACATTTCATTCCGTCATATTTTACTAGTTTTATTCAAAGTAAAAGTATTTATGTGTTTTTGGTCCTTTTTGATTGTCTGTCATTACAATTATTGGCTTAACGAGTATATCCGTCTTCAGAAAACATTTCACAGTAGTTTTTTAAGCGTTAGCAGCTTTCACTTATATTATACGGATGAAATTATATCTCTAAGACTGTTAGTTCACTAGATTTTTTACGACAAATACTATATTTGGTTGTTTTATTTTAGTCCTTTAACAAATTCCCTGAACAGTTTAAGGTCTAAAAACATTTTATTCAATATGGTTCCTTATCATTTATCATGCTGTTTCAGAACTAAACACGTATATCAGTAACATAATATACGAAAATCTTTCTATGCATGTATATATGAAAGTCTGTGTAAGTCCGTATTGTTTTAGAGTCGTAGCTTTCATCTAATAAATTATTCATGAAACGAAGAGAGAAGTTTATTGTCGTGCCAGAGTCATGGACGATTCCTACGTTCTACGGAAAAATATAACGCGTACTAGTTTAGAAAAGTATTACATTTTATTTTAAGTAATACAGAAAATATTGTACACCTGTAGGACTAAAGATGTATCTTTTAGTTAAAAAAGGAAATTACAGCTAATTTGTTTGACGTGTAATAATTACAAAACAGAGAAACAGAAATCGGCGGGTTCGTTTTTCAGGAGAGGTAAATGTATCAGAAATCTTAAAATCGTTCTCATTAATATTTTGGTTTGTGATCTGATATATTTGGAAAGTAAACTTAATTCATAGCAGCACAAAATATAGTGTAACAAAGTAAATATTGCAACAGATTAATACATGTGTGTGGTTTTTGAAAAGTACGATTCAGTGTTAGTTGCTCAGGTCTCAAACTATTTCGCGTTTCTGCCTGCTTCTCCTATTAGCCTCACTTTAACGATCTAACGTATAACTTATTTCAATAATAAAAATTTAAAAAAATACCAAGCAGTTCCAGAGAACAGGTTTTTGATATTACAGTTTCTCCATAAAACATTTGCAATATTTAAAATTTTAAAAATTTACTCAGCGGTTATTAATTGCAATATCAGTATCTTCTAGCTGAAATCACTAGGTATTATTTATTCTTTAAAACTAGTCATAAATAATTTCGGATTATTCGAGGAGGGGAAGAGAATAAATCTTAAACATTGGCCTTAGGTAGAAGCAGTTAGATAGCGAAATCTTTAACAAACTGATGTTATCTTAAGAGGCTCCAGTTTACTACTTCTGATATAAGATCTACTTCAAAATTATGTCCCGACTCAAAGCGTTATCCAAAATCGTTGATTTAGGTTGTGGCTAATTTGATTGAGCAAAAAACACCTAGCGATTACAGTGAGCAGAACTCGATATCACAAATTTTAATTGTCGATAAAAATCAAACTTATTCATTATAATTGCTATTTTTATGGGCAAACAGTTTTTGGTATTAATCTTCTGCTCACTGAAATAGCTGTCTTTTTTCTCTTAATAATGAGTCATAAATCAATAATTTCTAACGCGTTGAGGAGGTTCAGCATTTGAAAGTTATTGGCCTTATGGGAGAAGCAGGTAGGAACGCGAAATTTCACGTGACTGGAGCCCCCTCAAAGCGAAATATTTTCAAAACTACGGTACCTGGGGGAGGGACTGGCGTAGTCAGAGGTACCGCGGAGGGCCCGGGGGGCAGCTCCTAGACCGGGGAAACGAACCCGCCGCCGCTCAGACTTCCGGAACTACCAACAGAAAAGTCGGGGATGAAAACAGGGGAGCAGGAATTACGGAAGTGGAAAGAGTGATGGCCAAGGTAAGTTCTGTACATACAGAACACAGAAAAATGTTTGGCATGAAGTAATGAACAGAACTGTTGTTATTGGTCTCCATTTGAATAAGTACTGAATAATGATCCACCAAGTCGCCAGATTTAAGCGTTTACTGAAGCATACTAAAATAATAATGAAACTGCCAAAAGCGTTATTATTAGTAATTATAACAATGGCTTACTTAAGTTTAAGAATTGAAATAAAATAATAATGTCAATAAGGTTATGAATTAAAAACATGTTTTCCAAAGATTGACAGATTATATGGGTGAGTCATTAAAACATAACTAAACTGGATTGTGAAAATAGGCTTTACTAAATATATATACTAAAGCAATTGACGTTAGTGCCCATGTTAATCAATTACTTTTTTCCATCTTACTTAGCCAGAAGGTTATACACAGGAACTCTGATTTATTCTATTTGCTGTATAAGTAATAAATCCCTTCCATTTTGAAATTACTTTAAAATTATCACATGTAATAATCCTAGATATTTGGGGGTGTTAAAAATAACATTTTACTGGATGTTTTATGTAGTAGGTTAATGTAGTACAACAAAATAAAATAATTCTGCCAAAAATGCATAAATAAATAACTTGCATTGTACATTCTTACTACATAGGTATTTCACACTTGTAACTTAAACGGTTTAATAAACAAAAGAGTGTTACAGTTAGCTAGACACCTAGTGATAACTGCATAGAGTCTTATACATGAATGTTCAGTTATTGCAGATAAAACTAAAAATACAACAAATACTATAACAAAACATTCCATTGTCCTTTTCTCTGTGTGTTCAAAGCGGTAGTAATGAAGTCAAACCCTTAATAGCTATGTGAGTGCCTATAAATTGTGGTTGTTTCTATTTTGTTATATCCTAGGAGATTAAATCACTTTGTACTGATTAAAACAGTTTTAGCGAATTTCCCCTATAGGGAAGAAGCTATTACCGTAGTAGGCATGGTAAGACCTAGGCCCGGGACCATGATAACTTTTCGTTTTGAGGTCCCCAGACCCCAAAAACACCATTCGTTCGAAACTGTATATATATATATATATATATATATATATATATATATATGTGTGTGTGTGTGTGTGTCCGTGAGCACGATAGCTCTCGTAAAAATTATCCGATTTTGATGAAATTTGGTATAAACGTGTAAAGCAACATATTTATGACCCTAAGTTCGAAAACCAGCCAGATCGCTCTATCCGAAAGGGTGTTTTGGGGGGGTTTTGTACCCCAAAAGTGGGTTTTTTGAATTTTTTACATGTAATTTTTGAAAAAATCAAATTTTAGTTTTTATTATTGGATTCAGCTTATAAAACACACACAATTTGGTATTTTCATCATTTCTCTACGTCAGTTGGTTACCGATATATTGAAAGTGCTAAACACAGTACGTTGTCTAATGTTATTCTTATGGAGGAAATTAAAAATGTTATATCTCGCTTATTTATGAACGCATACTGACGAAACTTGGTATATGGCTTCATCTAGTTGTGGTATATTGATATTTGCTCAAAAAAAAATTTTTTGCCAAAGGCACCCGTAGCAGCAAACCTGCGTACTAAACCCCATGTTATTCTTATGGATGATAATTAAATGCCATGTCTCCCTTAATTATGAACATAAATTAATCAAATCTGGTATATGACTTCACCTAGTTGAGTTATATTGATATTAGCATAAAAATCCATTTTTTGTGTTCCTTGTTGCAGCAAACCTGCGTACTCAGCCCCAATGTTATTCTTATGGAGAATAATTAAAATTGTATATATCGCTTATTTGTGAATATATTTTTATGAAACTTGGTAAGTGGCTTTATGTAGTATTAAGACATTCATATCTATTGGAAATTCGCTGAGTATGCAGGTTTGCTGCTACGGGGGTATTTAGTTACCCAAACTGCCTTGGCTTCCTTTGAATGTTGTAATTTATGGATAAGCTTATGGTAATTCTTACCTTTCACCGGTAGATCTTAGGAAGGAGCTCCAGGCGACTGCTTCTACCTGTTTCTCCCAGAAGTCCAATGTAATCTTTTTAATCCCGTTTTTCCTTTACGGATTATCCGAAATTATTGATTGCTGGTTCATTTTAAGGAGCAAAGACAACCTGGAGATATCGGTTAGCAAAACTGTTATATCACAAATAATAATCGTTCAATAAAAGTCCAAAATATGCAATACTTACGATTTTGTGATGGGTGAAGTTATTTGTGATATCAAAGTTCTGCTCAGTGAAATGAATAGGTTGATTGGCTCTTTTAAATGAGTTATGAATCAACGATTTCGAATAATCTTTTGAGGAGAAACGTAAGTCAAAAATTGACAGTGGCCTATGGGAGAAGCAGGTAAAAACACGAAATGTTACGTGACTGGAGCCCCCTCTTAGTGAAATTAATTCTTACCTAAAGGAGATACTCACTTTTTATAAAAGGGCTTGAAGGCGGTCTCCTCGGGCGGTGGCTGGGCGGGCGAGGGGCCGGGGGGCGGCTGATGATGTTGAGGGGGGAGGTACTCGTGTCTCTCCTTATCTTGGGGATGCCTGGGGGCAGGATACCCGCCGAACCCCTGGGGCTGCTGGCCGTACCCGCCTTGGGCGTGCTGAGGCACGTTTCCGCTCCCGAAGCAACTTCCGGGGGCGGGGATGATGTTTCCGGCGACATTGGGGAGCTTCATGTTGGGCGGCGTTTGTGGCGGGGTGTCCGTCTGCACCTCGGGGAACCCGGAGGAGCCCACTGTGGGGCCGCCGTTGAAGAAGCCGCTGTACCTGGAGTACGGCGCGGACGCCGAGGGGAGGGCGAACCCGTTGATGGGGCCCATGCCCGAGCCCCCGGCCCCGCACCAGGGTTGCGACGACGGCGGGGGCGGCGTCTTGCAGGCCGCGGTGTCCGCTAGACTCCAGATCTTGGGCTTGGTCGCGGGCAGCGGCACCCCGCAGTCGTCCTTGTGGCCCCCCATCTCCCCCTTCATCATGAGGTGGTGCGGGTGGTACCCGTGGCTCCCGTGGTGGTAGCCCTTCCTCTCCTCGTCGTCCAGGTCGTCGGAGTCATCTAGGTCCTTCAGGTGGTGCTCGGCCTTGACGTGCAGCATCGAGTCTGCACAACCGTCGCTGTGTTATTACGTTAGTTGCATTACATTATACATTCAAATATTGAGCAATTACTTAAGGTGGGGAAGGTGAATTATTTATACACACTGTGTTACATTCAATCTGAGAACGTTTGATATCACGATGTAGGGTTTGATATATTTAGTTAACAAGGGAAGTGGAAGATACTGTCTCTAGATTTTGTTGAAATCACATTACGTTTCACCCACTAACAAATAATTATAGTTATAACAGTAGGTAAATATATTATTTTATTTTTTATTAAGTTATACTAGTTATTTGGCTTTGCAAGTCTTAAAAGCATTCAACAAGTAAATAATGTATTACATTTCAAGACTGGAGTATTATTGAGATACTCTTTCAATATGGCGCGCTTTGTGGGAATAATCAGACAGGTATTCCAGTCGGCAGGGATCGTAGACGAAGGGATTCCAGATTATTCTATTCCGTCCCTCACTTACTCTATTCCCTTATCAGCAAACACAGTCAATATTTATTTACCTCTTTCGGTAAACAAATCTATTTCTCAGATTTGTCGGAGCGTCTCTCTGTCGTCCCCTCGTGCACTCTCGATGACGCATTCTTTCAATTTCCTCATCTCGCATCTACATATCCCCGGGGGCCTGGGCATATCTCCCCCGGGTGGGGGCTACTGCTGCTCCCCGGCTCGATTGTTCTTAATGTGTCGATGACTAAATCAAAATGGGTCTCTTAAAAGCCTAAACGTCCGACACTTGTCGCTCCCCCTGGATTACCATCGCAGCTATTCGAGGCTCTTAATGAAATCACCCCTCGTGGGGCGGCCCTCCCCCGGCGGAAAGCGAGTCCGCAGACCTTTAAATAATGTATTAGGATTCCCCTCCCCCGGATTAATTTAATTGGGGCGGTTTAAAAACTGTTTACTCAGCCTCGGCGGTTTCCCGATACCCGACGCCGACACTTCTTGTCCGAAACAATTAGCGTCTACGACGTCAGCAAATTGATAGTAATTTGCGACGATTTGTGTTTTTGCGACTCCGAGTGTGGATAATTGCGTGTTTCGTTAAGATAATAAATAGAACTTTCCTGACAGCTGGTATGCGACGTGGACACTCCAGGATAGTTAGCTCGGTGACGATTGAAAAAGGATATACTAGACAGTAGTAGGTCGTGTTCTATTGGAACAATTTGACTTATTAAGGAATATGAAATGTCATTATGGTATACAATGTGATTTCCATCCCCGATTCTTGTTAAGGATAAACTAGTGTATGTATCGCACAAGGATCACGCAAGCCCCAGGTGACTTTAGTATTGTACATTATAATATGGTGATAATTCAACAATATTATTCAATAAGATTAGAATTGGAACCGTGAAAGCTCGGGGGGCGAAGCCCTGAAGTCGAACGTTTTTGGAAAATCCCAATGACACATTTAGAAAGTAGCTTTCGATTGTTAGCAAACATTTAAATATAATAATATTTTTATGGATCGAAAATCCCCGAGCAAAATTTAAGAAATTCTTTTAATAATAAAGATAATGACTCTTGATATTTATAATTAGATGAACAGTCATCATTAATCACAAACCACCAAACAGATGGGTAGCATTTAGCAGTTATCCATTCTTACGATAGGGAACTTCTCACAAGAGAAGAAAATATTTGTTTTAATTTAATTATATTCGACAACGCCAATTTTTAAAAGAAAATACAATAGTAATGATTTTAGTTCTAGTATAAGTCTAACCAGTGTGTTAAACAATTTACATAGAACTAGAAAATATGTTAAAGGTTATAGGGAATAAGATGTATTCGTTATAGTATATCATTTGACCCTTATACTTAACTGAAATAAATCACTTGATATACACTAATTTTCTCCATCGCATTATCCATCTTAACCCACTGCTACGTCATCTTCAACTAGGAGACTCCTGATTCTCAAAAACCTTTCTACACAACCCAAAAGCCTCTAATGAGATTTTATCGCAATATCCTTAAACGGATCTACCATCTTATCAAACGAATCTCTATCGGTTTCATTTCCAAAGCAAATTATTCAAGGAATAAAGGCCAGTTTATGACCAGTTTACGTAATCTACTTTGTATAATAACCCCGTGCACGGCGGCCGGCTAGTCCTTATCTCACAGCTTATCACGGTGGGATCGGCCGTTGAAGGCTGCACGGTTATATATTGTTAATTGGCCTACAAATGACACGACCTGTCTGTGCATCGCGCCCAAGGACAATGGCATCGGTAATTAAAACAGTTGTAGTTCCTTCGACGTCGCTTTGTTAGTTACATTATTCGTAACTAACAACTAACTAAGGTCGCGCATCATCTAACTAACAAGTACTTTCTCTAGGATTTTCACTTGTTTCGTTTTGTCGTGCTTTCTATTACCTTATTAGTAGTTTGTTTCTGTTATTAATGTTTTGAATGGTAATGGTTCTGGGTTACTCTTTCTTTCAAGATTAGATTTAAAAAGTTGTGTAATTAAATGGTCTGGTTGATATTACTGTAGTCAATTAGATTTGATCAATTTAAATTTATGAATTTATAAAGAAGTCAAGGTAATGGATTCAAGAGCCACTTCAGGGCCTGTAGGAGGCCTATTGGCATACAAATGGTACCCGTACAGTTAAATAAACACTGCTAACCCCTTCTCTGCTTTCTTTTGTTGTATGGACAAGTGTACTCCTCCAAAAATATACAGAATGATACATTATAATCGAATAAAAATAACTTAAATTCATCCCATAGAAAAACGTTTAAAACATGTAATGGAAAGATTATACCTATCAGCTCTAACCATGGGCCTGTGAAGAATATGGATGAGCAAAGTAAAGTAAATTAAGACCGCCATGCTACGCGCTAGTTTCTTTTATTAATCGATTGTGTACGTAACGTAGGCCTACGATTACGTATGGTCAGAGTGCTCACCTCACAATCCGAGATTCACCAGGTCGATTATGAACACAATCGAAACTGGATCGTACCTTATAAAATCTATAATAGTGACCATTCCTTATCATTTTTAACTTTTTGTATATTATACAATTGCATGGTGTTACAACCACGTAGCCAGTGTAATGGAAGACACAATCAATAACGCGAATCGTTATCCGTGTGCATAACGGATCTCATAGACCTTAAGACCTCATACTCTCCTCAAGCTTAGACTTCTGGAGCAAACCAAATACGAAGCAACAGTAGCACATTAGTTATACTCGGTGACAGAAGTATTCATGAGACTGCGAACATATGTGAGAACGGCGTCGCTGCGCTGCCGCCAATCGGAGCTGGCGCTTAATAAGTGTATTTCTCAGAAATTACGCTACTGGCCAAGATGGCGCGTCCCACTACTACCGAGCGCCAGGATCTTCGTCTGCTTAGGTGTCAAAAAATAATGGTGGAAATTTATAAAAGACCTTTTGGAATTAAATCGGGGTCACTCATTTTGGGAAGTTGGCATGCGTGGTTATGTTGCAGTTATTTCATCTGTTCAGCAGCCAGCTGTTACTTTACGATTGTTTAAAAAATTACGAGCTGAAGATATCCCGTTCTCCGAACGGGAATCTAGAGACGTAGAATCATATGTTTTGAAAAGTTTACGTTATGTTCAGCTGGACTATCTAAATAAAATATAACTCCATGAGATTAACACAGGGACTTTGAAGGCCTGTGGAATGAAGCCATGTAGGTTAATGGTTTTCAAACCCCCAAAAGGCACATCTAGAGGGTAACAGCTTTCGGTTGATACCAAATATGTACATGAAATAATAGTTTTTTGGGTCGGTAATCGCGGAGCAAAAATCGAGACATTTTTTAATAATATAGATTGCGGACATTTTCCACACTGATTGATAATACAAGTTTCACGACGTTTCGGGATCTGGAATCTGATCCCGTCTTCGGGTGAGAAGTGTTACTTTTGTTTTGTATTTTATTTTCGGAAAAATGTTTATAGCAGATTTATGTCATTTAAATATTTTACGAATGGAAAAAGCCAGTCGCAGCAAAACCAAAGAGTCTATAAAACTATCTCATTAGGAAGGTATAGAAGGTTGAAGGTCTAGATAACCTTCTTATGTCGGTACGTCAAACTCCGTGTTGGAATTTCGAGAAATCTGCCTTCTCGAGTCTTTAACTAAATCCGCTTTATTTTACATGTTGGTTTGTACGCAGGGTTACCAGACATCTGGCTTTATGAAGGCTTTTGAAAAATGTTAAAACTGTCCGGCTTTTATCAGGACTTTGTGTGATTATGTGTACATATAGGATTGAAAGTTTATTGCAGTTTTCTAGTAAATAAATAGTTGTGTGTTTTTCTTTGCATTGCCGAGTTCTAACTCCAGTGTGGAAAGAATCGCTTATTAATAGAGCTCTACTCTTGGTTCTTCATTTAACAATGAATATTTCAAATGAGTATATTATTTATTTGGTTAAAAACATAATTTCAAAGACATGACAAAGACACAGGCTGTGATCAATAAGTCAAACCAATGACTACTGATGAAAAAAGTTAAACCCAGAATTATTCGTAATGTAGAGGGTAGCCTAACTTATAAGTCTACAAATGTTTTCTAAAATCATAACATTAAAATAGTTTGTTATTGGATAAAGCGTTCAATAACAATTATGTACAGGAATGCATATTACATTTTTTTGGCATTTTTTATTATTTAAGAACTTGGTAATTGATTTTCCCACGTCTGCCCGAGAAAGAGGTTGTTTTCGCACTCGATATACGTCGCAAAACAGGTGATTCCCGTATTCATTTTACTTTGCGCACTTTCTATTTACTTTGCGTACTCCAGTGTTTCAACTTAAGAACACAAAAATAGTCAAAAACAGTATGCAGGTAACGTTGTTTATGCATGAATTATGTTGGCAACACTGGATAATAAACATCTGATCTATTGTTGTTCCCGAACAACATAAACATAACCTGAATTTGTTGAAGTTTAATTAAAGTGTGTTTACATAAAAAAGTGTCCATAAATTGTTAGTAGGCCTAGTTATGTTACTATTACTTCAATCAGGTATAGTATATATATAAGTTAATTTTAAATAGTGGTAGCCTTCTTCTAAAACAACCGAATAAATATAATTGAAACGCGCTTTATTCTAACTGTAGGAAATATATCATTTAAGCTATCATTAATACTATACATATCATACTTTATAGTCAATATTTGGCAGACGAAGGAAAAATTTAATATGCAACTCGTGCGCAAATTGACTTTGCTGCACTTGTCGCATAAATAACTATTTACGTGCTTGGAAAAATACGAGCCTGTTATATAATGCGTATATGCATTCATTCGATCATAGGTTTATACATAAGCGTAATTTGACTATTTCATTTTGGGGGAGTAAAAGTATCATAATGAAGATTGTTACTGTTACCACTTTTCAAATATTAAAATACAATTTTCTGCTTATTATTGGGGGTTACTAACCTTGCCACCCCCAAATTAAGCTTTTGGGCTTACGCATTACATTTTATTTATGTGTCCTCTTTTTTGGAAAATGTCCTTGATTTTTTTTATAAATCCCGCTCCTATAATTTATTTTTGGTCACCCCGTTTGCTTGACCTTCCTCTATTTCCAAAGAGTAAGAACACAATTTAATTAAACACACCGTCGTGACCTTCGGGTGGTAGTTTAATTGAAATATTCTTTAACAATTAGGAATCTGGTAATCTTTTAATTGGCAATCTTTTTGTAGCAGTTTCGCCTGGGAGCAAGCCCGGGAGCGGACATCGGTTTCACGCTGTTTTGCCCGCCATAATTTCCCTTTGCTTTAATTGCCGCCGAGCCATGGGCCGGGGCAGGCGGGCAATGCGGTGTAATGAATTGTGCAGTAATTGCAATAATTAAACAGCGCCCTCTGCGCTCAACTAGGCGAACTAACAGGCGCAGATGGGTGCCACCCACGGGCTAACTACGGTGACTACAGAACACCGCGCCGCCAGCCCCTCAACATAACGTTAGCACCCAATACTTTGAACGCACTAAAGATTCATTATGACTCATTACAGTCCGGCGTGTGATAATTGAGAGAACGATAAATCTAACGTGCTGTGTTTTATTTCTTGTAGTCATTGTTACTTAAAAGGGGGCTCCAGTCAAGTAAAATTTTGCGTTCTACCTCCTCCCGTAAGGATAATGTTAACTTTCAAACCCTGTCAAAGTATTATTCAAATTCGATGATTCATACCTATTACATACCTACCTTACCTTTATTACGATACAAATTATTTTTACAATTTCTTATGATTCATTCATAATTATGTTCGGGAAGGGGTTTACGTAGTTGATATTTTTGAGGTAAAATATTTCCATTTTGATGAAAATTTGTTATATGACTTATTTAGAACGTTATGTCCGCAAATGAGAAGTTAGGGGCCATACATATTACGTAACGCATTTTTTAGTCATTTCAGACCCTCTCCCTCCCCCAAGTAACGCACCATAACGCTTCACCCCCCTGCCCATCCAATGTGTTACGTAACTCAATTGAAGTACTCTTTACAACAGCTTAAACCTTTTAAAAATCGTTTTATTAGCAATTCGGAATATAAATTTCAATGAATCATTAAACTCTAAATGACTTTCTTCTAACAACATTTTTTAATAACTTTTTCAAAGCAAAATGTATGCAAACAAGCAAGACTTTTACAAAAATAACCAACACAATAAACTATCTCAATAGATACGGGAGTGCGCCATCTCTTATAGGGTTAATATGTGTGAGTTACGTAACGTTGATGCAACCCCCCTCCCCCACATAACGCTACGCCATACCCCCTCCACCCCTTAAGTGCGTTATGTAATATGTTTAAGGCCCCTTAGATGATTTGCTATTTTATATCTTGAACCATTTTTTAATTTTTTAAACCTGTCCGTCTTAAACCCTAATGTGGACGTAAATTATTTAAATAATATATGTATTATGATTTAATGCGTTATTGTATACAACTATAGGCACACCAATTATAAAAAAATTAGGAAGGTAACAATAAATTCACAAATGATTGCATGCGCATTGAAAATCGTTCAGTCGCTATTACCCTGGTATAGATGTAGAGTTCGCTATCGATATAGAATGGCATTTCATTCGCGATTAAATCTCAATTACCTATGTATCAGGTTGATGTTATCAAATCCGTGCAATTTGGTTGCACCACTAAACATCGCAATAATGCCACCATATTGATCATATTTCTAATAGATAAAATGAGCTAAAATGTAATGAGAGAAATTTAACCCTGTTTAGGAGTTAAATATCGTGTGCTATGCTGAACCAAACTGTTGAAATGTTTATAGATAAAATGTCTATTGTTTTATCTACCATATTTTACAAAACAACTTTGTTTAGTTTTATGAGTCGCCTGTTCCTACCTGATTCTCCTATAAGATCAGTGTTAACTCTAAAATCCTACACCTCCAAACGGATTATTATAAATTGTTTATTAAGGGCTAAATTTATAGAGCAAAGCTGCATAGCATTTTAGAAAGCAGAATTTTACTATCAAATATCGTTCACCAGTAAAAGTCGTAAATCTTAATAGTATATCATATCCAAATACCAGTGGCTGACTCACTGACTGACCTATCACGAAACCTCCATAACTATAAGGCCACATAGTTGAAATTTGACATAGGTTCCTCTTCGGCCTAGGTGCTTGCTAAGAAACGGTAACACGAAATTCCCCCAGTGTTCCGCCCCGCTGGGTCCCAAAGTTCTCATGTATTCCTTATAGACATTCACTTTGGTTTGAGCTGATGAAAATACAAACAGCTGATCTTGTTTCGTAGTAGTTCCACGGGCTAACCACAGAATGCAGCACACACAACTGTCATAGTTTACGCGGGCGAAGCTGCAACGGTCGGCTATTGAATATTTTGTAGTCTTATTTAACAACAGTTATTTGTGATACCGACATTTTGCTCACTGAAAACGCTAGTTATTTATTTGCTTTTTAAAACGAGCTATAAATCAACGATTTCGAAAACTAGTTGAGGAGGGACGGGATTTGAAAGTTAACACTGGCCTAAAGGGAGAAGCAGGAAAAAACGCGAAATGTTACGTGACCGGAGCCCCCTCTTAATTTCGTCCCGAAGCGACCGAACATCTGAAGCCAAGGACATCAGGAAGGTCGAACTACCGACTCAGTCGCAGACCGGCTCGGGTTTCAACCGAAATTGATGTTTTCACACTGATATGAAACCAAAACTGAGTAGCAAAATGAGGATGTTAAATTGATCGCGAACCTGCAGACATAACCTTTGGCAACTCGATATGCAGTTTGTAATTTCAACCTCCCCACGGCGCAGTGCGGCGTAGTTCCAAGGTTGTTCAGCGTGAAAGCCCCTCTGTCCGCCACCACCGCCGCTCCTTCAGTACAGTACGTTGCCAGATTGCATACCGTCTTTACATCTCCCGTACTGCACCAGCATTGTTGACCTATGCCTCTTGTTATCGTCTCATCAGCATTATATGTTTCAGCACTTGCAAAAGGTCTTGGATTGTTCAGTCCTTGGGCGTTTCTTGGATTTAAACCATTGAGCTGTTTAAGAAGTTGCCATTGACTGCTCACTGAGTTCAATTTTGAAATTTGCTTCGGATCTAATATATTAAAACCTAATCAAAATAGAATTTTTCAAACTTGTTCTGACCTATATACTAGCCTGGCCCTACAGTTTCATTTGATCTCCTGATTTCAGTCTTGTAGCCTTGTAAAATCAAACACACAGCTGATAAAATTCCAATTCCTAAAATGTGGGTTTTTATGGCTTTAAGAGGGGTAAAAAACAAACATTTTTCCTTATATTTTCTCACTAAAACCTTTAATAGAAGTAAATAGTTCATGAACCAGAATATATACTTATAATTTCCTTTACAGTTCCTACGATGAATTTGATTTGTATCCGATTAAAATTATTCTAATGTCGATATTTTTAACTGTGAAACCATAGTAAATACTGGACTCAAAAGGAGCTGAGCTTTTTTACATTATATAAGGCCAATAAGAGAATAATCTATTTCACCAACAATTTCTAACGTTAAATCCTTAATGGCAAGAAGCCATTACTGGGCCATTACCACCATACAAAATAAAAGCTCCAACTAACCTCAACTATGGCATACCTCGTTGAAAAAACCACAACTATTCTCATTAATGCATTTTTGAAGATCATAACTCCATTATTTCTTCAGGCGCAAAACCCCCGCGAGAATGCGCCAGTGGCGCCGCCCGTCTGATCTCCGACAATGGCGAAGGCGCATTTTTTCCACGTCATGTTCAATTTAAGAATCCCTGTCGTCGTGCCATTTGTTTTATGTATGAACACCTCAGCGCCTGTTTTTGCCCCGCGTCTCGTTCCCACAGGGAAAGTTGGGTGCTCTTTTTGTCTCCGTCGTTTTCTTCAGACCATCGTGCCTGACCCCTTTCTACCCATTACAATACAGCGTATATCGTGCTGTCTCGGCCTTCCGCGACCGATGCAAGTGTTTCCATTCTGAACTTACATGAAAATGTTTAGATTCTAACCATTTATTCTTCACTTTCGATCAAAGTAGTTGGGAACCTCGAACAAGCGTGGAAGAAAAAATACATGTATGTTGTGCAATTACAATTGTTTTCTTAGTATACGTATTTTTAAACGCCGATAGTAAGAAGATTTAAAGGTGTTGTAGCGACAAATTGTCTTACTATCATTCAATATCAAATACCATAAAATATATATTTTTATTCAATTATTGATACAGATTTAAAAACTTTTTTAGGTTTAAAAATGTTTAACATGCGGTTCAAATTGTATGATAATTAGCACATGTTGTCTATCTATCTATCTATCTATCCATAATATTATAAAGAAGAGGTGGTTTCTGTCTGTCTGTCTGATGTTCCGGGTGAACGCAAAAACTACTGAACCGACTGGGCTGACACTTTACACATAGGTAGATCTTGAACCCATGCAACACATAGGCCTATTCACTTCCTTAAAATCCCCTCGGGCTACGCCCCGTGAACGTTGTTTCAATGTTTACATTTGAGAATAAAGTAAACATTCAGAAACTGTAATGCGAACAGCTGTGGGTACTTTTATTTGACAGCTAAAAGAGCAGAAGCAAAAAAAGCTTCAAGCTTTTTTTTTTTGTCTTTCATTCTTTATTTGCAACTGTAAAATTACATACAACGAGCAAATGTGCTAATAATTATTCTAACAAAAACATGAACAAATAATATTAAAAAGTAGGCTCAGTAGTCTTCCTTTTTTGAACTGGTTTTCAAAGGTTTCTTCTGACACGTATTGTTTTGTTTTGCTCTTCTGTGCCTACAGTCATCTTAGAAGATCTCGGCTCCAGTGCTTCAAGCTAACTAAAATAAATGTAAATTGCATTGACTAAAGAACGGGTAGAGAAAACCCCTGTGCGAAGAACGGGTACGTCAGCTAGCTATTAATTAATATTAATGAGCAAATATTAATGTAGCTTCATCTGGTTGTGGTCTATTCTTATTTGCACAAAAAAATTTTTACCGATACTTCCTGTATTTTTGTCCCCCCCTCGATTTTTGTTTTTGCCCCACCCCCGATTTTATATTTTGCTCCCCCCTCTTCGATTTTATATTTTTATTTTATGTCCCCCCCATTTTATGTTTTTGCCCCCTCCCGATTTTATATTCTTGCTCCCCCATTTTTATTTTTGCTCCACGCCCAATTTCATATTTTGCTTCCCCCCCTCTTCGATTTTATATTTTTATCTTATGTTGTCCAGCCTCCATTTTATATTTTTGCCCCCAGACTTTATATTTATGCTCCCCTCGATTTTTATTGTTTGCCCCCCCCCACCAAACTTTATATTTTTGTCCCCCCCAAATGTTATATTTTTGCTCCCCCCTCTCCGATTTTATATTTTTATTTTATGTCCCCCTCCATTTTATGTTTTTGCCCCCTCCCGATTTTAAATTTGTTGCCCCCTCGATTTTATATTCTTGCTCCCCCATTTTCATTTTTCCTCCACCCCCAATTTTATATTTTGCTTCCCCCCGTCTTCGATTTTTTATTTTTATTTTATGTTGTCCAGCCTCCATTTTATATTTTTGCCCCCTGACTTTATATTTTTGCTCCCCTCGATTTTTATTTTTGCCCCTCCCCAAATTTTATATTGTTGCTCCCCCCTCTTGGATTATATGGTTTTATTTTGTGTCCTCCCCTCCATTTTATATTTTTGCCCCCTCCCCGATTTTATATTTTTACTCTCCCCCCGATTTTTATTTTTGCCCCCCACCCCGATTTTATACTTTGCTTCCCCCCGCAGATTTTATATTTATGCTCCCCCTCCCTCCACCCCAATATTTTTTTTATTTTTTTGTACTGTACTTGAGTTCTTTTATTTCTAAAATCGAATCCAAAGTGTTTCGAGTACCGATTTGGAGTCGCAAACCTCACGCCGTTTACTACCCGACAGTGTTCATCGACTTAGCAACATGACCCGAACTTTAATTGTACATTAAACGTGTAAAATGTAATTTTAATATTGTAAAATAATGTGGATTGTTATTTGCTTTAGTTAATCTACCGTTTATATACAACCCGTACGAAGGACGGGTAGACAGCTAGTATTAATATAAAGGAGTTATAGTTTATTTGTTATGTATGTACAACTATTTTTTGTATTTTTCGTATCTAAAGATTTCAAATTAAATACAAACAATAAAACGATAGATTTCCCGTAAGTAAAATTTAGTTATGCTGGAACCTCATTTTTGGCTAATTCCTATATTTGTGATAGTTTAATTTAATCATCTAATGATTTTCTTAAGTTCCGCGCACAGGTCAGTTATCACTTTTATGGGACTATCTTTATCTCATTTTACTGCAATCTTCTGTACTTTATGACCTGAATAAACTATTTCTTAAATTTATTTATTACTTCATACTTTTTACGTCCAACCCTCAAACTACAGTTGGCTTGCATTGCGCCTCTAATTAAAAACAATAACTTTAGCGGTAGTAAAAAGTTGAAACATTAATGTACGTTTTCACTACCATACTAATTGTAACCGGGGTGCTAATAATTGTTTAACGAATTGATTAATTAGTCAGTTTTTCAGCCAAGGATGGGCGCTTTTACGTGTTCCGGACGTAGAGGTCCCTGACTGCTGAAGATGTCACTTGTACTGGTACTTGGGAACAAACGACCTGGCACTGTTTTAATTGCCCACTTTTGCTAAAAATAACTCCAATTTACTCTTAATTCCTACAATTTCTCGCAACTATTTCCTTAAAAGTTACAATGCCTCGTAGAGCGCATAGGGTGATAATTAACGACGATAAAGATTGTGGATAAGTAAGTGTTCAAGACGAATAACAAACCTCCCATATCGAGTAGTTTAATTTATTTTTCTTTCTAAAGGTTTTAGCTATTGACATTGTATGGCAATTGTAATAAATCTGATAATTTAACTGATAAAAACATGGGGGTTATCCCAAATTTGTTTTAGTTGGATCAAGTTAGGTTATTGCTACCTAGGTTAGGTTAGGTTTAGAAATAGCAGAACATATAAGAATACATTGAATTCCCTCTTATGGATAAAACAGTAAATATTTCAATAGTTATAAAACAAACTAAAGGATTTTTCAATAATTCATTAACAAAAATTTATAAAAACGTTACAAACAATAAAATACTCCAAATTATTACTTTTTTGAAACATTAACCTAACAATTAACGATAAGGGTGCGCCCTACCTGCCTTCCGCACGCTAAAATAAGGGGTTTGCATCTCCCACATTGTAGGCTCAATTTTTAATCAACTAAAAATAATTTGTTGTTATTTCATTCCCTAACTGTTCATCTATGTATCATACGATTAAAAATCGTGATTTTAATTTAAAATAAGTGGTAGCTCATTAGTAAAGTTTTCAAATTAAGCATTTTTCTAAAGCTTCCTAACGTAAGGAGAAAAATTATTTGGGAAAAAAGGAACCGCACTATACCTAGATTGGAATCTGAAAAGTGTGAAACTGCAAATAGTTTGGTAGAAATATGTAAAACAACAGTGCGATTGAGGAGAACAAAAAGGTCTTCAAGTGTAAATATGCATGGCCCTGCTTGGTGGCGGTGCGGCGCTAAACAACATCGTGTGGATCATTCAACCTGGGGTAGGGCGCACCCTTAAATTTCCTTACTCTTGGTTTACTTTGCAGTATTTCGTTTGACATTTAGCCTATTTGTAAATTAGTGTAGTGGAAGAGCTGATGGTGAAAGTTAATTGTCGTTTTCTTTTAAGAGTCTTCATGACCGGAAGTTGCTAGACGCCATATTGGAGTTTTGTTCCAATGTTAACTTTGTGCCTCCATTACTCCTCACCTGATCATCACACACAATTCATTTTGGTGTAAAATTAAAGGGTTCGTCGTCCTCTACGGAAATATAATGTCGAATTCCTTAATTTGGGTATCATAGTTTCATAATAAATAGTTTAATTTTGAACTGGAACACTGTACATGTTCTCATTAATTTGTAACCAAATTCAAGTTCGACTATTGTATTTCCCTAGAGGACGACGAAACCTTTAATTTGACACCAAACCAATTGTTTGTGACGATCAGGTGAGGAGTAACGGAGGCACAAAGTTAACATTGGCCTTATGGAACAAAACACCAAAATGGCGTCCGGCAACTTCCGGTAATGAAGACTCCTATATACAAGAGAACGCTAAGATATCAAAAATGCTGAAGGCAATTCCTCCACCGCCCTTCAACCTACCTTTCCCCATCCGATGGTCTTTGATCTTATCATCGTCCATCATCAAGTCGTCCTTGGACTTATCATCACAGTCTGATATGATGGCGTCATCGTCATCGTCCGTCTTGTTCTTCGGCTCCCACGTCATCTTGTTCTCCTTCTTGAGCCTCCGCCGCGCGTTTGCGAACCACGTCGACACCTGCGTCAGCGTCATCTTGGTGATGATGGCCAGCATGATCTTCTCGCCTTTGGTGGGGTACGGGTTCTTCTTGTGCTCGTTCAGCCACGCCTTCAGCGTCGCCGTCGACTCTCTCGTCGCGTTCTTCCGCCGCGCCGCCAGGTCGTAGCTCGCTCCGTACCTAGGAACAATATTACAACTTTCATTTAAAGAACTTCCAGTCACGAACAATTTTGGGGTTTTACCTGTATCTTCAAATGTCAATGTTCAATTTCAAAATCCGTCGCTCCTCTTCGAATTATCCGATATCGTTTATATGTGGCTCATTTTAAAGAGCAAAAAATACCTGGATATTTTAGTGAGCTCGGTCTTGATATCAAAAATAGTTAGCACATAACACAAATATTAAATGTTTTGGATTATTATTTATTGATTTTAATTTCTAATGTTAAAATTGTGCTTACTAAAATCGCTGCGTAATTTTATTTTGTTTGCTTACCAAAATGAGCCACAAATTAACGACTTTGAATAATTTACTTTGAGGAGGGACGGGCATTGAAATTTAACATTTGCCTTATGGGAAATTGGGAAAAATCAGGTAACTGGAGCCCCCTCTTAATTTGGAAATGTAACATTAAATAATGCGATCTAAACAGGGGTTTCAGAGGTGGTATCATTGTTTTCAAGCCGGTACGTTATGGGACACATTCGTACATATCGTAAATCATATCATACATATTCAATACCACCTGACAATACTGTCATAGTTATACAACAAAGTATTATACAAATAAACAAATACAAATGTGTTAATTACAATTGTTGGGTTAATTTATATTTTACTAGCTGATGTACCCGTTCTTCGCACAGGGGTTTTCTTTACCCGATCTATAGTCAATGCAATTTTAATTTTAGTTAGCTTGAAACAGCTGTTTTTTCTTCTGCTCTTTAAGCTGTCAAATGGAAGTGTCCTCAGCTGTTCGCATTACAGTTTCTTCTGAAATGTAAAGATTGAAACTTAGGACTTTCACGGGGCGTAGCCCGAGGGAATTTTAAGGATGAGAATTGGTCTATGTGTTGCATGGGTTAAAGATCTACCTTTGTGTAAAGTTTCAGCCCAGTCGGTTGATTAGTTTTTGCGTTTACCCGGAACATCAGACAGACAGACAGACAGAAACCACCTCTTTTTTATAATATCATAGATTAAAAGTTTTCCTTCGAAAAAAAAGTTTACAAGATAACTTCTTAAAGACCTTTAATTAACTTTATTATATTCTTATTTGAGTGAAGTACTAGTTATATAACTTCCTAAATCTTCCATATTATACCCATTCCATTTAATTGCATAAAGAACTATATCGAATACTGTTTACAATACACTAGTTTTCACCAGACATAATTTTTACCATTCATATACTACCTTTATTAATTAGTCGCATACTAAAACTCCCCGTTACATTCGTTACAGCAACTGCCGCTTGTTCAAGGTATTTCATGAAAACATTACCAACATAATTAAAAGTTAAACAAAACTCATGTAACCACAACGAGTATTGCAGTAGAAAAACCCCGCGTTTGAACTAATCACATTGTTGCCAGCATGAGCGAACATCAACAAATGTCATTTCAGCGATAATAAACCGACCGCAATTTTTAATATCGCCCTTCCAGCCGAGCTGTGGGGTATTTTTACCAACTCCACAATAGAATCGCGGTTAGGTTGATTGCGTAATATCTTATTACGGCGCTATTTTTCCACACGTACAGCCAATAAACAACACCGTGTTAAAGAGCAAAGCACTCTATAAACGCGAAGTTTATACCCGGTGTCTTGTCATTAGGCTCAAAGAACACCATAAAAACCGCCATAAAGCGGAGCCATAAGAAAGACATAAATGGCGCCATAAAGCCCGTATTTGTTTAATCCGAGCGGCGAGGACGCGGACTCGATACGTGAATTGTAATTCAATGGTAGCCGTAAACGCCGTGGCCGGACATGGAATATCAGCCGGACAAATTGATTTGTCCGACGCTCACGTGGGTGACCTACTAAAGAAGCACCTAGGCACGAGAATGACGGCTTTCAGCGATGAGGAATACCCAGATCCCGTTGTTTTGCGATCCGTCAAAATATGTTGAACATGTTGTTTGAACAACCTTGGGTGGGCTATCTAATTATTTTGAAGGTATTCCTTCTTTTGAAAATCGAAAAACAGTGCACGTCTTAGGAAGGTTTACATCATCCGTGTACGTATGAATTGGAAAAATAAAAGCTATGGTCATATAAAGACTGCACAACTGTGAGACTTGCCAATGATGAGAGCAGTGCAAATTATTTGTAATACCCCCGTAGCAGCAAACCTGCGTACTCAGCGAATTTCCAATGCATATATATGTATCTTAATACCACATAAAGCCACATACCAAGTTTCATCAATATATATTCATAAATAAACGATTTATGACATTTTAATTATTCTCCATAAGAATAACATGGCGGCTGAGTATGCAGGTTTGCTGAAGCAAGGAACACAAAAAATGGAGTTTTATACAAATATCAATATAACTCATGAAGGTAAATCCACATACCAAATTTCATTAATTTATTTTCATAATGAAGGGAGATAACACGTTACTTATTCTCCATAAGAATAACATGGGGCTGAGTACGCAGGTTTGCTGCTACGGGAGTCTTTGGTAAAAATTTGTTTTTTTGAGCCAATATCAATGGTCCACAACCAGATGAAGCCGAATACCAAGTTTCGTCAGTATACGTTCATAAATAAGCGAGATATAAAATTTTTATTTTCCTCCATAAGAATAACATTAGACAACGTACTGTGTTTAGCACTTTCAATATCTCGGTAACCAATTGACGTAGAGAAATGATCAAAATACCAAATTGTGTGTTTTTTTAAGCTGAATCCAATGGAAAAAAATAAAATTGGACTATTTCCAAAATTACATGTAAAAAATTCAAAAAACCCATTTTTGGGGTACAAAACCCCCCCAAAATACCCCTTCGGATAGGCCGATCGGGCTGGTTTTCGAACTTAAAGTCATAAATGTTGCTTTACACGTTTATACCAAATATAATCAAAATCGGATAATTTTTAAGAGAGTTATCGTGCTCACGGACACATATATATATATATATATATATATATATATATATATATATATATATAGATATATATATATATATCTACAGTTTCGAACGAATGGTGTTTTTGGGGTCTGGGGACCTCAAAACGAAAAGTTATCATGGTCCCGGGCCTAGGTCTTACCATGCTGACTACGGTAATAGCTTCTTCCCTATAGGGGAAATTCGCTAAAAAACTATAAAACTCCTACTCTTTTTAAAGATATTCATTGAAAATAAATGACATAAAAGGATTTTTTAAAAGTAAATTAAGTGTAAAATTATCTTTGACAACTTTTCCCTTAAATTGTAAGCAGTGTGTGTGTCTTTGTAGAAATAAAACAATCTCTATAAGCACTTTCAGCGATTCCAAAAAAAGTTGTATATACTTTATAAAGATGACAAAACTTTTTAGCGAATTTCCCCTATAGGGAAGAAGCTATTACCGTAGTCGGCATGGTAAGGCCTAGGCCCGGGACCATGATAACTTTTCGTTTTGAGGTCCCCAGACCCCAAAAACACCATTCGTTAGAAACTGTATATATATATATGTGTCCGTGAGCACGATAACTCTCGTAAAAATTATTTGATTTTGATGAAATTTGGTATAAACGTGTAAAGCAACATTTATGACTTTAAGTTCGAAAACCAGCCAGATCGCTTTATCCGAAGGGGTATTTTGGGGGGGTTTTGTACCCCAAAAATGGGTTTTTCGAATTTTTTACATATAATTTTGGAAATAGTCAAATTTTAGTTTTCCCATTGGATTCAGCTTAAAAAAAACACAATTTGGGATTTTCATCATTTCTCTACGTCAATTGGTTACCGAGATATTGAAAGTGCTAAACACAGTACGTTGTCTATATTATTCTTATGGAGGAGAATACAAATTTAATATCTCGCTTATTTATGAACGTATACTGACGAAACTTGGTATACGGCTTCATCTGGTTGTGGAACATTGATATTTGCTCAAAAAAAACAATTTTTTACCAAAGGCTCCCGTAGCAGCAAACCTGCGTACTCAGCCCCATGTTATTCATATGGAGAATAAGTAACGTGTTATCAGCCTTCATTATGAAAATAAATTAATGAAATTTGGTATGTGGCTTTACCTACATGAGTTATATTGATATTTGTATAAAACCCCCTTTTTTATGTTCCTTGTTTCAGCAAACTTGCATACTCAGCCGCCATGTTATTCTTATGGGGAATAATTAAAATGTCATACATCGTTTATTTATGAATGTATATTGATTAAACTTGGTATGTGACTTTATGTAGTATTAAGATACATATATATGCATTGGAAATTCGCTGAGTTCGCAGGTTTGCTGCTACGGGGGTATTTTTGTAATTTAAGCAGTATGTCATTTCGTTGTAATTCAGTGACAAATATAGATAATAAAAGGATTTTTTCACAGTAGATTAAGTGTAAAATTATGTTTGACAACTTTTTCTTTAATTATAAGCAGTGTATGTGTTTTTATAGAAATAAAATAATCTCTATATGCACTTTCAGCGATTCCAAAAATAGTTGTATATACTTTATAATCATGACAAACATCTTTTTGTAATTTAAGCAGTATTTCATTTCGTTGTAATTTGTTTGTAACTGAATATTCGGCACCTGTAATCGCCAGCAAACAAGGGCTCCAATCCCCTACATCTCTCGGCCAATGATAACTATCAAACCCCCCTTCTCAACAGTTTATCCTAAATTATTGATTAACGGTTTATTTTACAGATTAAAAATATACCTAGCGATTTCAGTGAGCATAATTTTGATATCACAAATTGTTCGCCCATTACAAAATAGTTTAAAATATTTTGGAATCTGACTAATCTATTATTATTTGTGATATCACTATTTTGTTTACAAAATCGCTAGTTTTTAAAACGAGTTCGCACGCAGCACGCTGACGTGAGGGAAGTGAATTTCCACATACAAAACTTTCAAAACTCAAAACCAGTTTAAAAACATACATTTATTAAAATGTTATTGAAATCTGAAAACATAGATTTTTTGGCTGTTCTGATGCTCCTGGTTTCATTTACCTGCAATGCTAGGAATACAATTTTGCGCATTGTAAGGTTAGGATAAGGTCCAGTCAGGCTTGAAAATAGGCACGAGGTTGCTGGGGATGATACAAATACAGCACCAACAAATGAATAACACGCCTTTCTAATGTAAAAACCATATAAGACAACGTACTTTGTTTAGCCGATATACATTTTCTTTTAACTCGGTAAAAATTTATGCTAGAATGACGAGAGAGGACTTAAAACTTTCGCTTCACTAATTCTCATCCTAATACAGGCAATTATTTTACGTCCGGGGCTCTTCGACCCTTTTTGGACCCTTTCGAAATTTTAAAGAATAATCCCCAAAAACCGATTCTTTTGCCCGACGAACTTGTCCAACTGATTATAAAAAGAACGTCCCTACCGAATTTGAAGTAAATCGGACAAAAAATGCGACCGCTGGAGTGCATATACACACACACACACATATATATCATTTTTAACGACCCCCCAAAACGTGTTCAGGGGGTCACGTTAAGAACTTCTATGGTGGTCCCGGGCTTAGTTTCACCGGGCGGTTCATGCTAATAGTTCACTTTCCATAGGAAATTCACTAATGAGCCAAAAATAAACCATTTAGCATAATCGGTTGAAGAGTGACGGGATTTAAAGTTAACTTCGGCCTTAAGGGAGAAGCATGTAACACAGAACGTTACGTGACCGAAGCCGCCTTAAATCCCAGCAAAGGCAGTTCCCCCAAGACCGTGGAATGGTCGCGGAATGCGCAGGAATCCCCATAAAAGGCAGCAGCTGACTTATGCGGTCGTGAGGGACGGTGTAGGTGCCTAGACAAATCGCAGGGAAGCATGCACGAGGCCCAGTCGGACTAAACGGCATGCCGTGCCCGGGTCGCTTTATGCGAAAGTCGTGGGGCCGTATGTCAAAACGCGGCGACAGCAGGATACCCTCGGGTCATCCCTCAGCTGTAAGTTATGCGCGGGGGTGCGACCGAGAGTTCGGGGTGCCCCGTGTTAGCGGCTATTTATATGCATGACTCCTCTTGGACCCGACGGTGGCGCTACTGGTGGGGTGCAAGTGGCGTGCGCCCCGATACATCAGTTTTTCATATTTATGACGGACGTTGTTTTACGAACGCTGAACTGTATTTTTGTCAACGCGCGTGTCGTCCTCGCATTGGCCCTGTAGTTCCGTGACTCGGGTGATACATGACTCGTGTCCGATGGAACATTAGGTTGAGGTACAGGACGGGAGTAATCGACGGGGGTTGTTACTGTCTCAGCCAGGCCTACTTGACAAAATATTTGATGTTGTATTGTTTTTACATATTTGTAAGAAGGGAAAAGGCAACGAATGACTTATTGCTTAGTCATTCCTTCCTTTATGCAAAACATAAACGACACTTTCATCAATAACTACATTTTATTTTCTGTAATTTTCTGTTTTTTCCTTTCGAACACGACGTATCATAGTCAGGTACTCGAACAATTATACGTTCGATGAAAAAGTTGTATGCAAAAGGTTTCGTACAGAAAATAAAATTATTAATGATGTGTTTTCAATTTGAAATGTATAGCGCTAATAAGAAATAAGGTAAAGAAATACTTTAATCATTCGGTCAATAATTGATAGCCCAACAATAAATTATTTTCGAAAATCGATTTAGTAATATTGATAGGAGGGGTTGGATCCACAGAAACAAAGAATTACAAAATGTGTACGCTTATTCTAAAAAAGGTATTTACAAAGTATCGTAACACAGTTTTGTGTTTGATTTTATTAAGTTTATGAGATTATATTTAGATTTTAATTTAAACTGTGAATTATTTATATTGTATCCTAAGGAGAGTCTTTTAATGTTAAAAAATGCACTATTGTACAATTGTGTTGACTATTCACTGTTCTTTTGTTAATAAAAAGATAGTTATACCGTCATTGCACAGAAAAGTATTTATTCGTTAAAACTGGGTTTTCCTAGCCGCGGAACTTTTCGGCAGCGGAGCGGGGAACGCGGAGAGCGGAGTACGCGGGCCTCTCCTCATCATGTAATCAAATGGCGCTGATTTCCTAGACAGCGGAATTGTTCCGCGCCGCACTTTGGATTTGATTACATGATGAGGAGAGGCCAGCGTTCTCCGCTTTCGGCTGCCGAATAGTTCCGCACCTAGGAAAACCCAGCTTAAGAAATCAGTTTCATTCTCGCATTTTTCAAATCGTACAAGTCACGTTGAGAATAACCCCACAAAATGTATCGTTTATTTTTTTTAACATTTTGGAGTTTAACCTGAATTTAAACATATAACCATGTTTATTATTAATTCAAAGAACAAATTAATAGTTAAGGCACACATGCTTATCCTCGTGATAGAAATCAGGTGCCTCCCCATCGCCCGGAGACAATGAATCGCCCCGCACCCCAGCCCCAGCCGCCGCCTCGCTGCTGATTCAATATGGAAATCGAACGCCTTTATATGCACCCACGCCCTTGAATGGCCCTTTTATTGAGTCGGGTGACGGCTTATTTCGCGGCAAACAAACAGCTCTCTCGCTCCGCTCGCCGCCGATTGTAGGCCCTTATTAACTGAGCTAATCTGTTTGGTCATCCGGTTCTCGTTAAACGCTCCTTCCATTGTTCATTGAATGTTAATTGG
The DNA here is from genome assembly GCA_963675035.1 of Allygus modestus. Taxonomy (NCBI): domain Eukaryota; kingdom Metazoa; phylum Arthropoda; class Insecta; order Hemiptera; family Cicadellidae; genus Allygus; species Allygus modestus. The sequence goes on along the minus strand of OY776114.1, from coordinate 70,140,206 downwards.
TTTTAAATTTTGCCTAATAAAGAGACTTTAAAGTTGCCAGAATATCTTCGAATTTTGTTCCATTAGGCAATGTTAACTTTGAGCCTCCGTTACTCCTCACCCGATCGTCAAAAATCATTCATTTCGGGGTTCAAATAAATTCGAACCTGGCACTCCCGAAACTGTGGTAATACATATTTTAGGGTTAAAAATTACTGTTGATATTGCATGCCCCTTTGTTGTAAATTTAATTAAAACTTTACAATCAATACAATTGTTGAGTTTTCCTCCAAAAACACCTCTTGGAAAATGAACAAATAGAATGTACAAGGTATATCTGTAACTGAGAAGTGTTATTATATCTTCCTCATACTGACCTTGACATTAACAAATAATAATAACATATAAAATGGGTATCAAATCGTTAATAATAAATTAGTGTTCAATTAACACGTGTATTGCACTGAATGCTCTGTACACGTGTAGCCTATTACACTGTATGACCTGTACACGTGTATTTCACTGTATGACCTGTACACGTGTATTGCACTGTGCGCACTGTACACGTGTATTGCACTGTATGACCTGTACACGTGTATTGCACTGTATGACCTATACACGTGTATTACACTGTGTGCACTGTATACGTGTATTGCACTGTGCGCACTGTACACTTGTACAGCACTGTGTGCTCTGTACACGTGTGTTGCACTTATGTAAAGTGCAGAAATAACTGTGCATGTAAGTAAAAATAACTTACTCGAATGCGAGGTTATTGAAAAAATGTGCGACCAGTGTGTTGCTATAACTGTTAACAACTAAACCGTTGACTTGTCTAACTACGAAACTGCCAATTAAAAGTAAATTATATACCACAATAAGAACTAATTAGTGAAATTACAAAATAATCGCTTCGCACACTAAAAAAACAAGGAAAGTCCGTGGTGGAAGTAGTTTCTCACAATTTTTCCAAAACTTTATGACAAATCTCCAAATAATATTTTATAATAGACAGCAAATATAAGGAGCATCCATAAACATAGGACGTGATGTGTCTCTCCTGCAGTGCCGTGTACAGCTTCTTGCACACACGTGTACAGTATTGTTCACAGTGTGTTCACGGTGTGTGGAGAACACATGTGAGAGAGGTTCACCCCTATTTAACCGCGACATGCTGGCTTGGGACCAATAAACCCCCAGTCAAGATGGCGGACTGCCACTCTCTAGATTGTTTTTCTCGGAGCCCCTGTTTCCCTGTTGCGAACGCTCTCCTGAGACCGTCTCTGCGTAAACACTCCACCTGCACCGCGGTTTTATTTTCTTATTTTTGTCTCCGTGTAAACAAAATGTAACGTTTTCATTTTCTTTCTAAAGAGGCTTGATCTATTAAAATGTAGATTTAACAAATAGTAATATTGTAGATAAAAATATTTAAAGGTAATAGTTTATCATTGCAAACTATAATGTCACGTTTTAGATCAAGAGTAGCCAATTTTCAGTCCTGTATAAGGCCAGATGTTTTGAAAGTTTTACATTGTAACAATCTGACTAACTAAATAAATTAGAACTCCATAAGATCAACATTGGAACTTTAAAGGCCGTGGGTCGAAAGTCTGGAGGTAGAGGTTTATCAGAACCCAAAAACATTTAGAGAGTAAACGTGTTTGATTGATACCGAATGTATAACAAATAATAGTTTTAGGGATAACAAATAGCCGAACGAAAATCAAGTAATTATTTTAATAATAATAAAATATATAATATTATTTAAGATAGTGCTTATTATAATGCTGAGAATGTTTTTTTTAGTTTTTTTTTCTTGTTACTCACTATTCTCTCATTGTTCAGGAATCCTGATCATTGGGGAAACCGAACGAAATCAATTTCCTTTGATCCGCTTTTACGTATGTAGCCTACGTTTATCTTGTTGCATGGGAGTGCAGATTTTGTGTAAAGTTGTTAGTGTGTGTCTGTTGTATGACGTAATTTATTGTAATATCTGTAATCTTGTAGTCAAAAAGATACGTAAAGATACGTAAAAGATACGTAACAATAAAGCTCAAAAGCTCACTCCAATCCCGGGATCCCGCCCAATTTTACGGTTTCTTCCATCCCGGGATTAAAACGCCGAATCCCGGGATTTACGGGATTCCTAAATTGTCTCAAGTTAGAAATACAGGTGATGTTTCTAACTGATGTAACCGCAATAAATCACTATAAAACCACTTTAATAAAGTTATAAATCAAAACTTCTTGATTTGATAATTGTTTTCTTTCTTATATAATAACTATAGGTTTATATTTTAACACAATTTCTAACAGTCACTTGAAACATCAGATTTTACCTGAATAGGGTAAGTGATTTTTGTCAGATAATTATGCCTTTTTATGATAATTTATTTTTTTTAATTTATTAAGGACTAATTTAGTTTGTTTTTATCCCAATATAATAATAAGTAAATTCATTAAAATAACAACATTGGAATTTTTTAAAGTAATTTTTACTTGATTAATTTTAGATCGTTTACTAATTGTTACATGATTTTATTATGAAAGTACTGTGTTTATTGAAAGGATAGTTTTTTCTAGTTTTAATTTATCATCAACGATTTATTCATATCTTGTCTTAGCAATAAGTTAATAATTTCATTCATCTGCAGCTGCAGCTACTTTAAAAAATGTACTTCTACTTCTACTTTTTAGGTGGAAATATTTATTCATGGATACTTTTTGAAAGAGTTTTTCTGTCAATTTAAATACATATCATAGTGTTGAAAACCCAATCTTGAGTTTCTTTATTAGTTTATTGCAAACCCGAAGCACTACCCAATGTGAGACCAAACGTAATAGTACTAATAGTATAATACAGATTTTTATCTTTCACCGTTGATCATTTGTGGTATTTAAATAATTGTTTTGTATTTTTAATAAATAAAATAGTATTAATTTACTATAATTATCATCAACATATACAAAAGAACACTTAATCGCTTATTTTTCCAGGCTTTTTGTAAATTACGGCCAATCCCGGGATTGTTTTTTCCAATCCCGTGATCCTGGAATTAAAAATATCGTCCGGGATTGGATTCCCTACTCCTTGCGTCGTCGGTTGAACACGAATTCATCCTCCGTGAAACGATTAATACAATAATTACAGAGCCGGGAAACAAAGGTAAGAGACGCTTCTGCTACCAGATACTGTACTTATTATAAACGGAACTCGGGAGCCGGGGCGCGAACGCACGGTAGCGAACAGGTGAAGACAAAATTAAGTATTATTAAGAAAACAAAAGCGGACCGAAGGCGGCGCAAAGAGGCAGCCCAGTGAGTGACAAGCCCGACGGAAGTGTGATAGAAAGATAACCGGGCAGCAACAATTTTACATCATTAACGTCCAAACTAAATAACAGCGCGGGTAATTAAGGGGGGCCCGGGGCGGCCGTTTTTCTCGATATAATCCGATGCAAATTCGCAGAGATCGGAACGTTCGCAATCATATTTACGACGTGATAACAACCGAAGACGTTTATGGGTGAAGATCGCACATAATAGGCGTCTTCCTCGTTGATAATCTCGGGATATATAATACCGCGCTAATTATTATACCTGGTATGGCTCTATCCTCGCGTATTTAAATAAATATCGCGTTATACCTAATTAATTTGCGGTATAATTTATGGCGGGGAGGATAAAATCGGGATTAATTGTTTAGCTGAGGCAACGACGGTTATCGAGCGGTCACAATTAAATGAACGGCTCCGGTGTAATAAATTGTCTCTAATGGTTTTTGGCTTTCTCTGTCGTTAAGTGTTTATCTGTTTTTCAATTAATTGCGACCGCAGTTTCGAAACACGTTTCGATACTTTATTGACCACAGATTTTTAAAGTGTTGTTTCGGTTGTTGTCTCCGGGGGGGGGGACGTCTTACTGATGTTGCAGTGGTTTTGAAGCAATAACTGAAAATGTTGGGTTGGTATTGTGTTTTAATGTTCCTTAAATCACTAATCGTGAGTGCATAATAGTAGCTTATGTCTTCTAATAAATGCTATATCTAAAGTGTAAAACAAATTATTAACGACATTGTTTTTGTTGCATTCAAAGTATGGTTGACTCTTGATGATTTTAGACTAATTGGTTTAAAACATAATAATATTGTGAAAATTAAAACATCATATTATTTTAGTAGTAATAAGCTCAGTAATTGGTTTCTTAAAAATAATCCCATATACAAATTATAACAATCATTTTCCAGCCTACTATTGGAGTAAGGAATGTAAACAAAAATATTTTACTACCGTACCCATAACTACTCAAGGAATAATACAGCATTAAAAAAAATTTATTCAGTATTTAAAACTAATTATCTATAACTATAAACTATTTATTTATTTTGGTTGATTTAATATAAAATATAATTTCTGAAATTTTGATGAATAAAATGATTAGTTTGAATATTTTTCCTGTAGTTTGCAAATTTACTTTGATAAATAAAATGTAAGAAATTATTCCTTCTGGTGATATACACGTCCATCCCTTACATTGTTTTACACTTTTATCTCTACTCAATATTATGACATCTTAAAACATGAAACCTACAGTTAGACTTTACGTATACAGCGTTTATCGCCACATTCCCTTTCATCTCATCTCGAAAGACTAAACCAACGGAAGGTTCAAAGTGACGGTGTTACCCACTTCTAACACGTGCGGCGCTACCCCCACCCCCACCCCCGTCATTGTTGTGCGCCGGAAGGGTTGAGATACGCGAACTCTCTGGGACGCTGTGGTAACTATGACAACAAAGAGCTTGTTACAGCATCGATCTAATACAACCCCTCGACCCCCCACACCCCCCACCCCTTCGCCACCGCATCGGTACGATACCGTGCGATACGGCGATACATTATTTATAGGGAAAAACAAATAGAGCTTTTAGAACACCGTCTGTCACCGATCCCCTCTTTTGCTCGCGATTCTGTCGCTCTCCTTGTCACACGATGTTCGACTTGATTTGTTGTTTTGTTCCTACGTCTCCCTGACGTTTGATGAAAAAACATTACGCTAATCCCTCGCTTCACGTCACTGCGCTTTTTGCGCGTACATGACAGCGGGATAAAAACTGAAGAATAGGAATTAGCGGGTGAAAATGCATTATTCACTCTTAGTGTGTCGACTCGCTGTTCTTTTGTTGTGTTTTTCTTTTACAATGTTTTTTTGTCCCACCTAAATCGGTTTTTTTAATTTGCGGGGTGAACAAATCCAAAATTAATATTAATTTATTAAATGAGGTGTTAATATATAAAATTTGAAGGAAAACAACGAAATGGTTATTTTGTGCATAAAGTTGTAATCACAAATTTTATCACAATACAATTTTTCATATGGACAGTTTTGTAAACAAACAGTAATTAAGTATTATTTAAACTAATCACTATTTATATTCTGACATTACTTATTGTACCTTAGTGCGAGAGACAAATAAAGCCAGTTTTTTCGCCATTCGTCAATGGTAAACGTATGGAATATAATCTATTGTTTAACGCTGCTTTGTTCCCATGTTACTGTTAAGATCCGCCTATTACCGGGGATAAAACTTTCACTCCACATCATAATTAAAACACACGCCGGTTCCGTATTGTACCACTAAACATCTTCATAAATAATCCAACAATTATTCACACGGTCTACAAGAAATTTTTCTCTCGGGGTGATAAATGATCGAAAATAAAGTCGAGCCACGGGAGAACGGAACTATTAATAACGCCGGGAAACTAATGGAAGCATTAGAAGGGACCAGATCGGGTTCACACCATCGGACCACTCGCTAGTTATTGTTTTGAAATAATTCCCCCGTCAAAATGTGGACAGGTAGAATTTGTTATTTAGGAGTTTCCGGAGTGCCCCACACCTGCTCGATCCGAACCGCCGGTCACCTGTTTATGCTAATCACTCATACACCGTATTTTTAGGCAGTTTACCAATTAATAGTAATTTATTCAGCATATCAATTGATGGCCGTTCATGAAACTGTTCAACATGTGCTTCTATAATTTCATCTCTGATAAGATCGTATGATTATCGTGCTTAATATTCTCGCCGGGTTCGACGGTATTTAACCGATATCGATTTTTTAGTTTGCGGTTCGAGGGTATAATTCCGTTTGGAAAATGGTTGTAAAAACTTTATCACCGTTTGGTATTCTACCCACCGATAATCATAACCTTGATTTTATGGTCGTATAAATACGCGGTGGGAACGACACAGTGAATATATTTATAGCGGTCCCTGTGTATTTGGGAGGTTTACATTATAATTTGTCACGATAAGAATGTTTACATAACCACACAAAAATGTATTTGAAAACTGTATCAAAATATCAACAAATAAAGAGATCGTGTGTTAAAAAAAACAATAATTTTCCAAACATAAAAAATTAGTGAAAACCAAAGAAAAGGTGATTAAATCCTTCCCCAGCCAGCACAACCCCCTCTCGTGTTCCATTATCGTAACCGTTTTACTTCGTCCGCTCAAAATTCATAATCATCGCGACACGGGAGACACACAGAAGCAATTGTGGAAGAAACGAAACGAGCCGCCGTTTAAACAAATCGCTTCACAAAGTAGTGGAACCCCCTCCCACGACCACCCCTCTAGACCACCCCATGAAGCGTGGATTGCGGCGACGGGTCGCAGTAGCTTTAGAATCAATTCGCCGGGTCTTTGTCGGGAACAAGATTACCCGTGTAGATGCCGTGAAGTAGTTGCACCACCTGCCGCCGCCGAGCGCCGCGCCACCATCGATCCTACCTCCGCCATTTTGAACTACCGCCCCCGACAAATTGCATGCGCCGCGCATCCCCGTCATCCCCGTTGTCACTTCCTAACCAGAACGGTTTTAACAAAATGTTTCTCCTCGGAACTACAAGAGAAGTTAGGCTCTTGTCGTTAATAAAAGGGATTTGTGTTTTCAGTGATTTAAAGTTGGGTTGATAACTCGAGTTTTCTTGTTTCCGGCGTTATGAGATTAGCTGGTGCTCTTTACATGATTTCGGCTTAGGTTGGAATTTATACGTTTGTTTTCTTCCCTATTTTGAAATAAGTGTTGACTGGGCCCTTTATCGCGGCCTTTATTAAACTCCTAAAAACATATAATCCAATTTTCGCGCGTCATATCCGTTCACACCAACTGATAAACTGGTTCAACTGTATCTACCGGTTAAACTTACGACTGTTTTATAGGTGGATGATGAAATACCAAGCAAAATGTTATTACTTTAAAATATTTTTCATAATCCACAAATGAAGAAGTATTAAATTGTGTATTAAATCGCCTTAACTGTTTATATAGTGCAAGTAAAACAAAAGCAAATTGGTACAATTGACAAATTCTTAAACGTCAATATGAACATTTAAACACCGCATAAAACACTTTAATACAATTGAAAAGATCAAGCATTATCCTATTGATTGAACTTAATTCTAGTTTAGGACTGGTTTATTGCACACTTCATTACAAACCAAATAGATAGATAATCCGTAACTTTAATTTAATTTAAACACAGTGAATAACCTACACCTAGTGTGTTTTTGCTTATATTTGATATAATTCAAATGCACACAGAATAATACAGCAAAAGTTAGAAGTAACAAAATATATATGTTGTATTTTTTAAACACAGCTTAAAAGTTCGACTTAGTTGACAATGTTTTTTTCGGTGCTATATAAATATAATAAATAAACAAATAAATAAAGTTATTAAAATAATCTGAAATTACTGATTTATGACTCATTTTATAGTTAAACAAATTACCTAGCTATTTCAGTAAGTATAGTTTTAGCGAATTTCCCATATAGAAAAGAAGCTATTACCGTAGTCGGCATGGTAAGACCTACCCGGGACCATGATAACTTTTCGTTTTGAGGTCCCAAAATGCCAAAATCACCATTCGTTCAAAAAAATATATATATGTGTGTGTCCGTGGGTGCGATAACTCTCGTAAAAATGGCCGATTTTGATGAAATGTAATACAAACATGTAAAGCAACATTTATGACTTTAAGTTCGAAAACCAGCCAGATCGCTCTATACAAAGGGGTATTTTGGGGGGTTTTGTACCCCAAAAATGGTTTTTTTTTTAGTTCTTTACACATAATATTTTAGTAAATCAAACTTTACTTTTCACCATTGGATTTGGCTTAAAAATACGAACAATTTGGTGTTTTTATCATTTCTCTACGTCAATTGGTTACAGAGATATTGAAAGTGCTAAAGACAGTACGTTGTTCAATGTTACTCTTATGGAGAATAAGAAAAATTTTAAATCTTGCTTAAGTATCAACTTATCCTGAAAAACCTTGGTATATTGCTTTGTATCGTTGTGGTCTATTGATATTTGCACAAAAACCAATTTTTTGCCGATAGTTCCCGTAGCAGCAAACCTGCGTACTCAGCCCCCAAGTTATTCTTATGGAGGATAAGAAAAATGTTATCTCCCTTAATTATTAACATAAATTAACAAAACTTGGTATGTGGCTTAACCTAGTTGAGTTATGTTGATATTTGTAAAAAAAAACATTTTTGTGTAACTGCATCCTCAGACGCCATGTTATTCTTATGGAGAATAATTAAATGTCATAAATCATTTATTTATGAATGTATATTGATGAAACTTGGTATGTGTCTTTAAGTGGTATTAGGGTACAAATATTTGCATTGGAAATTCGTTGAGTACGCAGGTTTGCTGCTACGGGGTATTTTAAACCACAAATAGTTAACCGCAACCAAAATCACAAATATTGATTATTTGTTAATTTATCGAACGGTTATTTGTGATGTTAAATGAATTAAGTATTTTCAATAATCCGTTAAGGGGCGGGATTTGAAAGTTGTCATTAGTCTTCGGGGTGGCTAGAAGGTGATTGGAGCCTCGAAAAACAAACCACACAAGTCGTTTTGGCAATAACTTTCTTTAGTTCTCACAGTTACAATAATAATTCCGATCAGATATAAGCTAATCTGTTGTGATCCTGTATGACTGCCGTATCGCCGAGTGATCGCCGCATGGTGAGGTGAAAACAACGGATTATCGTCTGAGAATAGTCAATACGCAGCCGCAGCTGGTAATCCTGGCAGGTATGTGGGTAAACAGCTACTGTCTCACGGTGTGACATATCGTCGCTGTCGGCCGACTGCTACAAGTGGAACGTGGGAATCACACTTAGGCCTATAGCTAAAAATGAACCGATTCTGTGACCCAGTTTTTCTGAAGGTTGTCTAGGACTTTGAAGATTTTTATGTAGGATTATAAAATGTTTAAAATTAATTTGTGGTATATTTTTACGTTTGGTTTGTCACGTTTGAAAATCAAAATTGTATCATGGGTAAACTCATTTTAAATGCGTTCGTAAATGTAAAAGTATTAAACTTCAACAGGCAGTTTTTCCTTAGCTTTCAATTTATTTTAAAAGCGTCGATATAATTAGCTGATTGAAAATTCACAATATATTCAATAGAGGAGTTTTTTAAGTTGTCTAGTGAGAATAATGTAATTAAAGATACCCATTGTGTGTACATTCAATAATATAGGCTACATGCTGCTTTGTTGTTTCTGAGGTTTTGTTATAGAAACTTATGTATTAACATAGTCCATAACCTTTGTTTGTGTTGATTGTTAGTAAAATATTTTTATTCTTATTAATAAGCAATTAATTTTGAATTTCTTAACCTCAAATAGGTCTACTTCATTTATCTTTGATTTTCATTCGGGTAATTGCTTGGAATATAATTTCCTGAATATTTAAATAAATATAACACGAGTTGAATATGAGTTTGGATCTATACGAGATACTGTATACAGTGACGTTAGAATAGCCCACGTGATTAAGTAAAACGTAAATTTTATTCGCAAGGTGTATAAGATAACAGTATTTTTAACTGAAACAAAATGAGAAGACTCAACAGTCGGCCCAAGGGGAGAGGCAATTATAGACACTCGTTTCACCCGTCGCCGTCGAGATAAGCGCAGATTACCTCAGAAAAACGGAATCCGGAGATTTAAGGCTATAAACAAATTAACACGACAGGCAAAACAAACGGAGGCCCTCGCGTGCTAGCGACGTCACCGCCGAAACGCACGAGTTATGCGACCGCGCGTGATCTATCTACCGGACGCGCATACAATTTTCGATTTTATATTCGATGTAAACACGGCAGCGTCGGAACGACCGGCGATCATGCGGCGGTTACTCACCGGTCGACCGGTAGCCGGTCACGCAGGCGGTGCGTGCGCGCGTCGTAATTAAATCCCGTATTTACAACCCTACGGTAATCGCCTCATTCAGAAATTAAACCGATATATCCAGCGAATTCGGATCGCGCCGAGATGCGGATGCGGCGCGCGGGGTCGGTCGGCCCGCGGGATTTACTGGGCGCCGTCGTCGTATTTCCATCCCACACGGGGCCCGTGACGTTAACGGGATAAGTGTTTATTAACGCGCTCCCGGCTGCCAAATATCCCGGTATTTATAATGGCAACACAACTAGCCGGATGTCACAACACGAGGCGAGCGTCGAGCGTTACCGACCCTTTCAAACGCTTTATGGCCGGGATGATGAGGCGCGCTCTCTGGAAATATCTCCCGCTGTGACGAATTAATTAGCAAGTGTTGCCAATAATAAGTTTGCAAATTACCCTCAACCCGTATTAAAATTTCCCTGAAATACCCTCGAAATAATCTTTTAGCGCGGGTCACAAACATCGGCCTAATTGACATTATTTCGCTAACGGCAACAATGTGGGTGGACATTTAAATCTAAACTCCCGTCTTTGAGTAATGATTACGTATAGTGCTTCTGAGGTAGGTAAACTGTGGCAGGAATGTTATACGTTTGAGGTGCTGCCTGTTGATTGCACCCACGCACCCTCGTCGTCTTGGCACCCGCGGTTCTTCCACATATTAACTCGTTGGGTGCTGAAAACATTTTAACTCTCAATTGATTAAAAATAAAAATATTTATTTCTCTTAAATTTAATTTATTTCCCATTAATGCCATGTTAACATTGCCAAGCCATGCGGCAAGTGTTAATGTCACAATTACTTTCTTTATCTTTTATCTTTACTCAAGCTCCATTTCATGAAGTTCTGAAATCATAATTTATCCCGGAGTAATGGATTATAGGGAGAGTCAACATAATGAAATGCAGTGATTTAATCATAAAAGAAACAAAAACTGCAGTAATAAATACATCACAAATTAGGGAATAATGTTAATTTATACCCTCGAATTCGTAACATTAGGGAGTGACTCGTTTGGTAGAACAAGAAAGGGAATTTCGTAATGAGTGGATTTAATGAATTCACTCTTAGACTTCACTATGTCATTACGAAAGGAAACCTCACCTGTTGAAATTAACTTGCAACATCTTTAATGATGTTTAAAAAATAATGATTGCAAGAAACTACACGATTTAAATCAATCTATGTGGTTAGATGAAGGAGGAATGTGGGATTTTTTTCCGTATAAGTTGCTAGCTCGACTTGCCAATTAATAATAACGTTGAAGAACGTTTAAAAAATTAGGTGAAATTGTTTTTTATTGTATAGCTATTTTTTTATTGAGTTGGTGCTGTACATTTTTCATAGCAGATTTAGTTAGAACATGTTTATTTCACAACGACAATAAAACACCTTCAGAAAACAATTGAGCAAAAAAAACGTAAACTAGGCTAGGTAATTTTTTTGTTTATCTATATATATAAATACGAAAAACCGATTACCCCCCACGCCAAACCACTATACCTCCAGTCCCGGTCACAGTGCTTGGCGCCTGGTTAGCATGCCTGGAATGACTTTTCGCCTCTATTTGGCTTAGTACCGTTAGTGTTACAGTATAATTTTGTCGGCAGAAATCAAAATTACTTTATTTAGATTTAAAACATTGTTTTTGGTTATTTTCATTATTATCTGCTTTTATTTACGAGAAATTTGAGTTGTTTCTCGCCTTTCCCAGGCGCCAACCACCCTGGCCCGAACTGTACAACCACGAAATTTGACATGTGTACTTTTTCCATAACGTCGGTAACCACTAAGAAAACTAAGATTTAAAAACATTCTCATAGGGCTCCACCCCACGGGGAATCAAATTTCCAATCACGTGTTATCCTTATGGGCAGTCACTTTAGTTTGAGCTGATGAGAATTCAAACAGCTGATCATGTTTCGTAGTAGTTCCACGGGTTAACCACAGAATGCAGCACACACATTGTTCTATTCCCGGGTGAAACCGGGTACGATAGCAGCTAGTGTAATAATACTTTTTTAAACTGCCTAAACAGTTCCATTCCATGTAAAATTATTACGGATTTTATTTACGGTATATGTTTTCCAAAAACGAGGCTCACATAGTACCAATTACTGAGTTTTTCTCAGCACCAGTTATGTTGCTGGTTATATTACTAATTACCCTCTTACTTCAAAACTTCAAAACCTAGTGGCAGCGTGTTTAATCTGTCCGCCAACAAATTTCTTGAAAGGTTCGACTTCCGTTCAGAACAGTAATTAATCTTGAAATTTGACAGCCGCTGTAAATTATGTAAAGCAAGAGCGGAGTCCAGCATTATTACGCAGGGTAATCTAAACGCGTGATTTCCCCCAAATTGGCTCCCCCGTAGCTTCCTGCGCGGCCTGTTATTACACTTGCTGCGTAAATTGTATATCATTTGCACAAATGCAACTGCCTCAGTCCATTATACCACTGACAATCGACATGATGCCCTTTCGGTGTGAAACGGGTAAAAGACACGACTCTGCCCCGGGGCTTCCGTTGGAAATAACTTTCGTTTTGTATTATGTAGTTTTTAGTTCCGGTAAAAATAAGGCCTTCGTAGATTGTATTATTTAAGAGGGGGATACAGTCACAGAACATTTCGCATCGTAACCGTTTCTTACATAAGGTAAATGTAAAATTTTAATTCCAGCCCCTCCGCAACGCAAAACAAATAAAGGAATCGAAATCGTTTATTTATAACTAAATTACTAGAGCAAAAAATACCTGCCGATTTCAATGAGGAAAATTTGCATTGCACAAATAATCGTTTAATAGAACTCCAAAATATATAATATTCGTGTTTCTTGTTATATTTATTAACTATTTATAGTATCAACATTCTGCTAGGTATTTTTCGCTGTACAAAATAGGCCGAAAATCAACAAATTTGGATAATTAGTTGAGGAGAAACGCGATTTGGAAGTTAACACTAGTCGTAAGGGGCAAAACAGGTTAAAGCAATTGACTACAGCCCTCTTTTAAATGTGTTAATGATGAAGTTGGAATAGTAAATATAACTATTTTATCGCGTAATGGGGAAAGCTCACAAAGCTACATTTAAATCGGAAACTTAAAATGGGCTTGAAAACATGTGTGTGAAATTTGATAACAGCTTTTTCCTGGACTGTTGCCATTGATTTTCAAAATGTCTAAGTTTCTTCGCAACATATGAAGGGATCAGTTTTCTAGGCCCCGGAACGTCGACAAACTTGATTTCCTTTGAAAACATTGTTAAATAACAATTACGCCTCGCATGCAAACCTTTCAGGCAAAAACATACCATGTATTTTACAATTTCCCTGATCTTTTAAGACACAAAAAACACAGTATATAAAGCACAAGTGAAGTGCAATAACTCAAAACGCAACGTTATAAAGTGGATTAGGCACATAATATAACTCGGTAAGAGCAAATAAAAGATATAACGGCTTATAAAGTTAAAGGAAACGCCCGAGAGGGTTTCTCAGAAATATGAAGGGAAGATCTGAGGGGAGGATTGGGGTAAGAGAAAATCCTTTTTTTATCGCGATGATAAGCCATTATAATTTGGAGAGGGTAGACGCGGCGAGGGGCGCGCCCCAGCGTAGCGCGGGGTGTGAATCCGAGACTGATTGTATTGTGACGGGGCTTCCGCTGCTGGATCAGTGATTAACGATTGATCCAATAAATCTGTTACTTTACAAACAAACGTCGACAATAATCAGCCCAAAGAATGTGGCTGGCAGGTCAAACAGAATGGTCAAAGTTTGTTTCACATATACTACTGTTTGTGTATTTCACATATAAATACCTGATTTGATTAGTCAACATTTTTTGTTGTGTCCTGGATTTTATGTCTAAATCTTTCTACATTTATTAAGGTTGTGATACAGTTGTCCAGTTGAAACAGTATTGATCGAAATTCCTCACTTTCCAGTAAGATTACTTTGTTACGAATTGTCCTATAAGCCTAATAATAATTAGGCTATTTTATTAATATATACTATTAGATAAAATTACAGTGTTGTTTTCCTTAAATGATATTTCCTGTCAAACATGTATTTGGCTTTTATTGAACAAACCTATAGTATAGTATAAAGGTATTTTATTGCAAATCCGGTATCTGGTAGTTATTTTTTTATAAAAATTTAATGAAACTACAAACAAATGTAAAGTTACTTTTAAAATATTCTAGATAATTTGTTACACATTAGATGTTGATTTATTTTTGAGATTTTAATTTACTACTAATTGTTTTTATTATTTTACCACCCAAAAAGAATTTGTTTATGTAATTGACAAAAATCATGATTAAAACGAAAATATTTACTATCCAATAAATATTTGCTTGTAATATCTAACCAACCCTTGATTTTAAAACGCACTCAATTAAGTACCGTATATCAAGTTCAATTATTTTGGAGAATCCGTTACTACAGTCAGTTCTTCTGACTTTGTATCTGACTACATGCTACAGATCGGTTCACGGTGCTTGGCACCTGGGAAAGGCGAGAAACTACTGACATTTCTCGTAAATAAAATTAGACCTTAACAAAAACAACCAAAACAAATGTTTTAAAATTAAATAAATGAAGTTTGCTTTCTTTTTACAAAAGTAGACTGCAACTCTAACGGTACTAAGCCAAATAGAGGCGAAAAGTAATTCCAGAGCATACGCTAACCAGATGCCAAGCACTGTGGATCGAACTGTACTAGGTGCTGCGCCAGGCAAAAAGTAAGAAGAACCATACTGTAGAGGTATACTGTTCGTTGGAGACTGTATGAGGTACATACCCGTAGGCGGCGAGCGTGGGGTCGTAAGGGTAGTAGCCCGTGGAGGGTTGCAGCCCGGCGTTAGTCCACGCCGTCATGTCAGCCGTCGTCCCTCCCTCCTTCAGCCCGTAGGGGTTACTCTGAGAACACAACGCCGCTGATTATGTGCCGAGTCGAAAAATACATGAAATTTTAAATAAAATCAACAATACATTATTAAGAGAGGGCTCCAGAACTCTGCTTGTAACTTGCTTCTTCCATAAGACCGATTTTTAATTTCAAAGCCCATCCCTCCTCAACGGATTATCCGACATCATTTATTAAAGTCTTTTCTGAAAGAGAACAAATGTACTAGCCATTCCGGCGAGCAAATTTTCTACATCACAAATAATAATCGTTTAGTAAAATTCCAAAATAATCAATGTTTATGATATTGTATGGGTGGGTATGATGTGTTGTATGGGTGTGATGATGAAATTCTGCTCACAGAAATCGCTAGGTATTTTTTGCTATTTAAATTGAGACATAAATCAAAGATATCGGATAATCCGTTGAGGAGGGACGGGCGTTGAAAGTTAAAATTGGTCTTGTAGAGAAGCGGGTAGACGCAGAGGTCTGGAGCCCCGTCAAGGAAATAATTAGTTTATATAGTATATATTTTCAGGAAAAGCCCCATGGTGAATTAGTTTAGAAAGTACAAGAACCATTAATAATGTTGAAAAAAAGGTTTTTGTCAAGATGGCAGCACAAGTGATATTTTATAGTACGCATTAAAAGGTACACATAAAAAAGGAATATTTTGATTAATTGTTATCTAATATTGCTTAAATTAATATGATAACTAATTTACCATTGAATAAAAAATAAATTCCTTGAAGACAAAAAATAGTTTTACGTTCACACGAAGAAATGTATAAATCGAAAATAGTTTAGACAAATAAATCTGTTATAGATAGATAAATTAAACACTGCAATGGATATAGTATGGATAGTATCAAATTCAAATTTAAATCTTTCAATGTGGATATACTTCGCTGATAAGGTCCGTTGTTTTAAGAAACTAATCTAAAACATTGTCAACAGAATTTCATGTTGCCCAATGAAAATAGGAAACACTTTAAGTTTGAAAATAAAATTTGCGATTCTTTTTATTTAAAAAACAAATAATTATTTTAAGTTTAATGTGTGTATTATTATTACTATTAGTATTATTATTTATTTAAAATTTTACATGAAATAACAGATGTCGTTTTAATTGCCAAAAGTACGTGACCGCAGTATTGTAATGAGCTAAAAAAATATTTGTTCGTTAACTAATTCAACTGAATAAAAAAGTTACACGGAAAATTGTAAAAAAAGCTAGAGTTTTAAATTAGCAGACCAGAGTCCGGTAGAAACGCCGGTGATATTTCACATGATGTAATACGCAAGAGCGATCACGGCCGCCATTCTGATAAAGCGACACATTTCAGTGGATGTATTGCGTGAAAGTCACCTCAGAAATGTCACCGTGAACCATTAGACGGGAAAGTGGGTTCGTGATCACTTAGCTGACCACTGGCTGTTCCACTCACTAACTCACCACTCCAGCGGTCTCAGGCCTCTCGCAGGCGCAGGACTAACGGGAAACGGGAAATCGAGGCGCGATTGTAGCTCAAGAACTGGGAGCTAAGATGGAAATGCAATAATGTTATGGAGTTCTATATTTGTGACTGATGGAAACACAACTGATCTTTAATAATGCGTTTTAGCGAATTTCCCCTATAGGGAAGAAGCTATTACCGTAGGTCTCATGGTAAGACTTAAGTCCGAGACCATGATAACTTCTCATTTTGAGGTCCTCAGATGTCAAAACACTATTCGTTCAAATCGTTCAAAAGGTCCGATCTTAATGACATTTGGTACAAATGTGTAAAGTACCATTTATTTGAAAGAGTTCGAAAACCAGACAAATCGCACCATCCGAAGGTTTTTTTGGGGGGGGGTTTGTACCCCAAAAATGTTTTTTTTGGGGTTTCCAATGTAATTTTGATTTTAATTAAATTTTAAGTTTTACCATTCAATTAAGCTTAAGAAAAAACAAACAATTTGGTATTTTGATCATTGATCTACGTCAATTGGTTACTGAGATATTGAAAGTGCTAAACACAGTACGTTGTGTAATGTTATTCTTATTGAGAAAAAGAAAAATTGTATATCTCCCTTATTTATGAACATAAACTGACGAAATTTTGTATATGGCTTCATCTGGTTGTGGTTTGTTGTTGTTTGCACAAAGAAAAAACAATTTTTTGGGTATGGTTCTCGTGGCAGCAAACCTAGGTACTCGGTCCCCATGTTATTCTTATGGAGAATAATTAAAATGTTATATATCGCTTATTTGTGAATGTATATGTATGAATCTTGGTTTGTGACTTCACTGAGATGAGTTCTATTGGTTTTTGCATAAAAACCCATTATTTTGTGTTTTTTGTTGCAGAAAAGCTGCGTACTCAACCCCAATGTTATTCTTATGGAGAATAATTAATATTTTAAGTATCGCTTGTTTGTGAACATATTTCTTATGAATCCTGTTAAGTGTTTTAATGTGTTATGGTATATATTCATTAGAAATTCGCTGAGTATGCAGGATTGCTGCGACGGGGGTATTTAATTTGTTGTTTGCTACTAAGCAAAAATATAATTTTACAAATTAGTAAGATTTTCTAGTCACCTCCTTCTGCCTGTTTCCCCCCAATGTTAAGTTTAAAATCCTATCCATCCTCAACGGGTATTCCGAAATTGGTGATTTTTTACTCATTTTATCGAGCAAAAATACCTAGCGATATCAAGAAGCATAATTTTGATACCAAAAATAGTTAAAACAAAACAAAACCCTCAATTATTGAATATATTGGAATTTTCTCGAACCATTATTATTTTTTGTGATATTCAAATTCTGCTCAATGAAATCTGTAGGTATTTATTTCACTTTTATATGAGCTAAAGATCGACGATTTCAGATAATCCGTTGGGGAGAGGCGGGATTTAAAATTTAACAGAGATTACGGGAGAAACAGGCAAAATACTACGAGAGCATAAATCAAGATTTGACCTTTTCATCAACAGTGTTGAACATGATACATCTCTTAACTTCAAGGGGTTTCTCCAAAAGGTTAAAAACTACACTTATGGGTTGGATGTTACATTGGTAGATTAGAAAATCCATCAGGAACAGCGGCTATGCACATCCACATGGAAATTTTGCGCAGGTAACCGGAGATAAAGGAACTGGCACAAAGGTGGGATGACATAAAGTTATTAAATCACCTCTTGAAAACGTAGGTTAATAACCCCAAAGACCCTTTGCTCAGCAAACATATGACCACTTGCAACCGGTTCGCGCATGAGGTTATCTGGAGGGCCAGAAGCCCTCAACAACGGAGATATCGCGGGAAGGTGTGGACCCGTTGATAAGCGTGATTGATGTCGGGCCCTCAAAGTGGTGATAAGGGAACACTGATTTCCCTTATCACGATATTTGTTTGCTCACATCACTAGTGTCGGCTCCTTTACCCATCTGATCATCTGAAGCCACCGCACGGTCGCGGCGCGGGCGCGGTGTTTGACTGAAAGATTGCGTTGACAGATGTTATTAGTGTTGATTTAGCGGGGATATTCTCGATCAGTTTTATAGTCTATGGGGAAAACCAAAAGAACATTTTCAGTTTTTAAAGGATTGCCATTCACACTGCCACATACACAAGTAATCTAAACGGCAATTATCTGACGTCCGTTTGTTTAAAGTTGATGGGGAGATTATGCTATGTTAGTTAAGAAATAAGTATGGATATTTTCCACCACTGATAAGAGAAAATCAAGTCTAACGACGATTCGGGATACCTGTGGAATCTGATCTCGTCTTCAGGAGAGATCAATACCTAAACATAAGAAAATGAGTGGCATAGTCCAGGCACAGCTGGACAAATCTCAGAAAAGCCAAAACTGAGAACTATAAAAGGGCAGTAAACCAAAACAAATTAAAATAAACACAAAACACACGAACATGACAACACATGTACAACGGGTGTTCAGGCCCTGGGTTGTGCCAATCGTGGTGTTAAGTTCATGCTGCCTTTCTTGAAGACTGGATCATATTCCAGATCTGACAAATCGTCGTAAAACTTTTTTTCTTGAATCAGTGATGGAAAATGTCCGCAAAAATTAAATATTAAACAGCCTTGGCAATTATCACGGTGATATTTTATGTTCATCTCATCTGTATAAACGCGACCTAAAGAAGGTGAAAGTTAACCTCTACAACAGTTCCTTTCAAACCAATTCATCTGTAAATGATTGTTACTAGAAGAGTGACTTCGGTAAATGTGTTCATTGTTGCGACTAAATTATTAATTATTTATTGAATGAGGGATACAATTATCTGATTGCTGTTACATCTCGTTCTGTCCTGCAAGTGTAGTTTACCTTATATTAAACCAAAAGCAACTAAGATCAAGATAAGGAATGTTCCGTAATAAGAACGGTGTACCATAGTTTTATAAATGTACCGTGAGAATTGTATTTATAACATTTCTATCGCACGGTCTGGATCACAACATCGAATCTTGTTAGTATTCGACTTCATATTGCTTAGTTTCTTACAAAATTAGCAATTACAAAACACCCTATTACAGAGTCTACTATTAACAAACCCATTACAAAATGCTCTTCCCGTTTTTCCTCAGGAAGAAATTTTGCAAGTCAATGTTCATAGACTCTCTAATAAAGTTTTTATAAAGCTGATTAGTTCAAATTGCGGGTTACGCTTATCTATCCGCCATAAATCAGTTAGACGGGTCGACGAGCTCAAAATAAAAAATGGCATCCTCTGTAGAACAATCTTTAATTAATCTTGTATCCCATACTTTTACTTTTTGCGCTCGAATTTGGTATTCATGACAGGCCGGTAATAATTAATTTACGATGTGTTTGCAATGTAAAATTATTTGATTACCATATCTAATGGGAGCTCGTGTTCAATTTGATGTAATTATTAACAAATTACTTCGCCGTCTGGTTTGCTCCTGTTGACCATATTTTATTACTATAATTGATTTAATGCTGTGCTATTTTGTAACTGCGTGGCGAAACAGCCTGAAATAACCTCTACCGAACTGATCGAGGTTCAACGTTGAGAGTTTAAAACTTCTGTTATTTTCTTTAACCACTGTAATCCTTTTAGGTAAAATTAGTAGAGTTAATGTCTAGTATTGGTTTTCTTTGGAGGGGGGTTCTACAACCCCCACGGACCCACCCTCTGGCCATTTTTGCCACCCTACCAGAGCAAAACACACGGTAGGTAAATCAGAACAGTCGAGTACCTACGAGAACCTATAATATGTTTCAATTATTCGACCTTTACATTTTTCAACATATATTCAAAACTGCACGACTATTACCCTTTTGTAACTATAGCTGTTAAATGTTCATCTTAATTGATATATATTCTTCCATAAAATTAATGTTGACTCTTTGGAAGCCCAAGGGGCGCCCCCTAAAGGTTGATAAGTTTCAAAACCTCAAAGGCACATCTAGACGTTAAGGGTTTTCTAATAACACATCATAAAGAAACATGTAAGACATTAATTTCACCGGTAGCCTTGTCTCAAAAATCACTTTTTATTCTTTTGTATAAATATATATATTTCCCATTCCTACAGTTTATATTAATATTTTATATCATCCACTCTACTTAATATTAGAAAATAAATTTCCTATTTTTCAAATTTTTTTATTTTTTATTAAAATACAGTTCCACCCCGGTTCTCACATACATCAGCGATCCGCACCGCGGTGCCACCTCCACCGCCCATGCGACGCGCATAAATCAAGAAAGCCCGGGAAAGCGCGCGTGACCCAAACAATATCTCGGAGAGCGGCGCGGAATAAATCAGCGACCTCGGCAATCTCGGAATATTTTTCTATCCGGACTGGATCCGAATAAAGACATACACCATTAGGGAGCCATGAATAAGATCGGGCGGCGGGGGGTCGTTGAATGGCGGAGGAAGACTCATAAAAATACCGCGCTGTATGACGCATTTCTTATGAGTCCCTGGAACTGTGAGGCTGAGGTCGAGCTTTCCCTCTTCTCTCGTTTTTATCATTGTAAATGTCAAATCCGCCTTAGACGAAGTTTTCCCCGTGTATGTTTTTAGGTTCTTCATATACATTTTCAATTTAAGAGGGGGCTCCAATAACGTAACGTTTCTGATTTTCACATGGCTTATTCGAAATCGTTGATTCAAAAATAAATTAAAAGAGTAAAAAGGTACCTGACGATTTTAGTGAGTAGAATGTTTACACCTCAAATCATACTAGTTCATTAAAGTTCAAAATTATTCAATATTAGCGATTTTGCATATGGTGGCATCAACACTGCCCACTGAAATCGCTAGGTTTTACTCCATAAAGTGTGCCATAAATCAACAATTTCAGATCGTATTTTGGGGAGGAACATAATTTGAAATTATCAATGGTATTATGGGAGAAGCGGGTAGCTGGAGCCCTCTTAAAGCAAATTTTGCAATCTAAATAAGTTGTTTTTATTTTTTCTACGCCAGTGGTGTTTTTGAATAATCCCTTTCAATTTCAATCTCTAAGGTCGACCTGTTCTTAAAAAGGCTCTCGTTAACTTAAAGTATAATGGCATATGCAATTTGGGGTTTATATCTTTCAAAAAACCTTCAACATTGGATTTGAAGGGTCTAACGAACCTTGGATTATGAGACGAGTGTTCTAACCTCTTCGCTACTCCCAGCTGAAGACACATTTTTAATAAAGAAACATTTTAAACAAATGGATTCAAATATATCGTACCTCAGCTGGCAATGAAAGAGTTACTTGGCTGCAACGTTGCGCAGATGCAATTTAGCGATTGATTTATTTTAGAGAAGTGAAACCCCCTTAGTTAGCGCCATGGATTAAGGTCAATGTGCCACAGTTCAGTTCCTGAGTCCACTCACATTTGCGTCATAAGTTCGAGCGCTTAGACCACCTTCATGAATAGCGTTTAAAATTGAATGTAGGAGACAAGCGTTGAGAAAACTTGTTCAGGAGCATTAAACGTACAGTAAAAACCTGTAACATGATATAAACAGAAACAATACACTTTTCTAGCATTTTTAATGAGACAACTTACTTCATTTTTAAGCAAATCGAGCCTTTATTAATTCCAATCCACCAGGATGTGGTAGTTTTGCAAGAGTAATCATAAATGGTTTTCATTAGTGGTTATGTTGATAGAGCCATTCGCAGCAGACTTGGCGACATGCTGCAGTAAATGGCTTTTTGGTTTGTGGCGATTGTGGCCGCTTAAGGTCTGCGATTACAACGTGGGATTACTATCCGTTTGTTAGTGAATACTTTTAATTTATTGTCTTTTAGTGGCAATTTAGGTTTCTTAAATTTAGACAAAATAAAGAATGAACAATTTTACAACAAGGATAGTTACCGAGGAGGATCATTAAAAATATCTTAAATCAAGATTTACTTTAGTTTTGTAACATTTCGCGTATTTACCTGTTTCTTCTATAAGGCTAATGTTGACTGCCAAATGCTTGATCCTTAACAGATTATTCAAAATTTTTGATTTAGATAATAATGATAATGATTTACATAATAATGAATTTTAGATAACAATGTTGAATTGTTGATTGAAATAATACCTAGCGAGTTTACTGAGCAGAATGTTTGTATTACAAATAATAATCGTACAATAAAAGCCAAATACCCCCGTAGCAGCAAACCTGCGTACTCAGCGAATTTCCAATGCATATATATGTATCTTAATACCACATAAAGCCACATACCAAGTTTCATCAAAATACATTCATAAATAAACGATTTATGGAATTTTAATTACTCTCCATAAGAATAACATGGCGGCTGAGTATGCAGGATTGCTGAAACAAGGAACACAAAAAATGGGTTTTTATACAAATATCGATATAACTCAACTAGCTAAAGCCACAAACCAAGTTTTATTAATTTATGTTCATAATTAAAGGAGATAACATGTTACTTATCCTCCATAAGAAAAACATGGGGGCTGAGTACGTAGTTTGCTGCTACGGGAACTATTAGCCAACAATTTGTTTTGTGCAAATATCAATAGACCTCAACGATATGAAGCAATATAACCAAGTTTTGTCAGTATAAGTTGATAAATAAGCGAGATATACAATTTGTCTTTTTCTCCATAAGAATAACATTGGACAACGTACGCGTTTACCACTTTCAATATCTCTGTAACCAATTATCGTAGATCAATTATCAAAACACCAAATTGTTTGTTTTTTAAGCTAAATTCAATGGTGAAAAATAAAACTGGATTCACCAAGATATTGTATGCTACCAGTGTTATCTAACTGAAACCGCTAGGTAATGTTGTGCTCAGGAGCAGGTGAATGGAGCTTCCCCTTAAATCTTTTCGGGAAATATATTTTAAAACATGATTAATTTCCCATATAAGGGCTCTCAGCATAGTTTCATGGAGGATCCTTAATGATAAAAAATATCTTAAATAAAAATATTTTACGACAACTAATGTTTTTCGATAAAACATCAACGTTGTCGACATACATGCGTCAAATGATAATACTAGTGAAGTTGAGATACGTGGCGTCGCGACGCTCACGGCGCAATCGAAGACAACGGTACCGTGTAGTGTGAGGATATTGATCGAAACTTGTAAATCTGAGACACAACTCGCGATCCTAACCCCCCCCCCCACCTCCACCCCCTCCACCAGCCGCCCCTCCACCCGCAAACACTTAAACTACCCCGTTATTAACTTGGAAATGAGTTTTTTACAAGCCGTACATATGCTCGTCCCGCACTTTGTTTACACTTGTTCTTGCACCTCTTTAACGTTCCGTGCCGGCACGCTTTATTGACTCCTTCCACTGGTGTTGGTTTTCATTATTTTTACTTCGAAAAGGAATTTCTGCATGAGGTTATTAAATGCGGTGTCGAATACGCGTCAATTTTTAATCGGAGTATTATATTTGTCTTGTGTGATAAGAGGATGACTTTACTCTTTATGGGGTATACTTTTAATGAATGTGTTTTATAACTGAACAGTACATTAAATGGAACTAGTACATAACCAATGTTTTTATTTTAAACTGAACATATTTTAAAGAGATTTTTAATGTATTGTATACTTGGTCAAAACCACTAATCTCAATATAAAGTTTTAGGTGTAATATACAGATCATGTTATTCGAACAATGCTGGAAATTATAACCAAGGCATTGCAAAGTTTTAGAAATATTATTATATTTTACATTAAATATAGTTCTAGTATAATTTTGGATTTTTAATCTTCGTCCTTCATTTTTAAGATAACATAACGCTCTATGGTACGATCGACGTAGTTTAAAAAAATATTATAAACTACAAGTAGAATTAATGTGTACCCGAGTCCGTTCTTCGCACGGGTAACAGCTGTAAAAAAAACAAATATGTCATCTGTTGGAAATGAAATACCTTAATCTCATCTCTTTTCTTTATATTTTTGCTCTTAGGGAAAATGTTATTAAGAAACGAATATTTTACCTCAAATTTGCTCACCGAGACCTTTCATTCAAGGATAGGGTTGATGGGTGTCAGACTTATGGTTTTCTCAAGAGTTCCTGGGTAAATGAGGCTTTATATATAGATAACAAATAATTAAAGATAATAAGGTAATAAACAAGGCGATGACAATTAAATTGTGGAATAATAATTTATACCATTAATAGCACTAGGGACATTAGGGTGAGCCAATTTTAAATCCTTATGATATAATCTTGAGAAAGAGAGGAAAAGATCAATCATTCGTTTAGTACTCGGGCCAAATTTTTCGCTCTATACTGCTTTGGGTCCATTTTGACCACCCTTTACAAGACCGCCTAACGGTGGTGAAGCCTTTGGTATAAGGAGGCTAACCACGGGTTAGCCTAACACCCAGTTGTGATGAAGAGACCTTTGATATAATCGGCTAACAAGACAGGCTAAACATAGGGTTGGAGGCTAATAGGCTGGGTTCAGTTTGTGGGCTATAAAAGAGCCTATAATTGAGGCAGTAAAGAGCACCTGCTAGCTCCCCCCCACGCCACCCCGCACCAACCCCTTGATGCCGTTAATTGATGCCACTCTTCCCCTGCCTCTTTGATGTCAGTTTATAACACTTTGTCTCTAGGGTTAAACAAACTATCACTTTACATTAACTGGGTGTGATTTATGCAGTTTGAATGATTGGTAGTTGGTTTTGTTTCGCTTCTTGTAGGATGTGAGTTGTGTTTAACATGGGTTGTTTGATTTGTTTATTGTGATCGATTTTATTGCATTGGTAATAGATGAAATGTAAACACGAAAAGTTGTATTAACAATCACAAAGCAAATCACTTATTGGTAAACTTATTTTATGCAAATGGAGAGCACATTACATGAATTTCGAATTGACCTGGTAATATGATGTAAAACCGCAATAAAACCATAATGTCTGTCTTTCTTGTAAGAGACAGTGTGATTTTAACTGATTGTTTATAACCTGTATTTAGCTACCGTAATAATAATCAATCTATTTATTTGGTTTATTGAACCATTAAAATAATTAACAATGACAATCATTCTTCTACCCATTATTATTCGTAGCGTAATGATTAACCATAGTTGAATCCCATAAGATAACCCCTTTTCAGGTAAATAACTTTTTAAAGATAATGGTATAATATTTTGTACTTGCTCAGGTTTTTAATGGTTGATATTGTTTTTAATCAATTGATTACTGACCAAACTTCCTAGTTATACTTCATTTAAAAGACAAATCGAATTACTTATTATAATTTTGTATCGACTTCTCCCGAAAGCCGCGATGTTTTTACTAATCCATTGTAATTATTTTACCCTACCAATTATAATTAAACTGATAAGTTATATTCCATGTAAGAGACGAACATCCAATTACTCATAATAATTTGTCGATATGGTTATGAGTGAAGATTCTCTCAAAACCATCTAACTACTCAACAAATTTCTGAGAATATTTTCCCCGAAAACTCCGATGTTTTACAGATTCCATTGTGTTTCACCCATCCTACCAATTTTAATCACAAAAGGAAGGCGACCTGATGACATTAAACTAATTAAGTTACCTATCAACCCGCCGTTGCCATAATTCCTGGTGAACTTGGTAATATTGTTAACAATTCCGCATTAGTATTTCAGTCAGCAGGAGCAAGCCAGAAGGTTAACAAGATCGTAACAATTTATTGATTCCATTTATAAACCCGCGCCCCGCTACCTAATTAATTGGCTGCCGCATTCATGCTCTCAGACTTCCTCATTATACCTGAGTTTTTGCTCTAACCATCTCCGCTCTATATTCCGACAATGGAAATAGTGGCAAATGAGGTTTGCAGTTAGTGCCTACTTCAAGAGTAACGGATTATGTGGTATTCTTGTCCTTGTTACGCCAGTATATACCAACGTTGCAGGAAAAAAGTCAAAATGTCTCTAAACAGGGTTTTATAAAATTGCGATTTTGTTAATATTTAGATTACGACCGTGTCATTAATTATTTTCTCTTTACCTTTAACATGACCCTTCAATGTGCGAAGTATAAGAGGCGAATGGCAGGCAAGTACTTAACAAATTATGTTTGATGTTGCAAATAATTTAAATTTAGCATGGCTTGTATACCAAAAGCGTAAATTTGTTTTCCTACGTCTGCCCGAGAAAGCGGTTGTTTTCGCACTCGATATACGTCGTAAAACAGGTGATTCCCGTATTCATTTTACTTTGCGCACTCTCGATTTACTTTTTGTACTCCATTGTTTCAACTTAAGAACACAAAAATAGTAAAAAACAGAATGCAGGTAACGTTGTTTATACATGAATTATGTTGGCAACACTGGATAATAAACATATGATCTATTGTTGTTGTTCCCGAACAACATAAACATAACCTGTATTTTGTTGAAGTTTGATTAAAGTGTGTTTACATGAAAAAGTGTTCTTAAATTGTAATTAGGCCTAGTTATGTTACTATTACTTCAATCAGGTATAGTATAAGTTTATTTTTAATAGTGGCAGCCTTCTTCTAAAAAAAAAACGAATAAATATAATTGAAACGCTTGATCCTAACTGTAGGAAATATATCATATAGGCTATCATTAATATTATACATATCATACTGTATAATCAATATTTGGCAGACTTAGGAAAATTTCGCACTTGTTGCATAAATAACTATTTCACGTTCAAGTTTTAAACTTCTAATTAAAACATCAAATATTAATTTAAGGGTTATTATAAAAATTGTATGTATTATGTGTTGGAGTACCTATGTTAATATTTACATATTTATATACCAGTGTACTGTGTACTGTGTGTACTGTGTACGGTGTACAGTTAGCAATTAATTGAACGAATGCATCTTCTGTTTTAAAACCACTGTACAGAAAAAAATTGTTTACCATTTATTTCTGCAAATGATAGATACAAATACAACTAAAGACTTCTTAAACCGCAAGCTATAATCCCAGAACGATAGTCCACAACTTTAATAAAATGGTTTAGCAGCAGTATTATCAACGAAACACGTTCAGTTTATATGACTTAAACCCCATCGCACGAACGGTGTTTAGCGTTCAATTGAATATCATTAGAGTCAAGTGGGATCGCAAATGGTACTGCTTAGTTGAGTGGCGCGTGCACCTTCCCAGCACTTACTGCGGCACTTATCGCCAAGATGGCGAGAGATTGTCCGATGGAGCGGCTGAATTATGTAAGACAGTGATTTTATCGGGACCCCCTCCCCCCACCCCTCTGAAGGGGGAAGGAGAGAACTTCTCTGAGAAAAGAAGTTCTGTTCGGAACTCTCCGATATCCGTAAATAGTTTGTCCCGAGTCTCAGACATGTTGCTCTCCACTTCGTTTATAATGTTTTAACTTTTCCGACTTGTCCTGTTCTTTTTACTTCTGCAGGGTCCGATTCTGTTCGGAAGTGACCCCTCTTATCTCGAAATAAATTTGTATTTTCCTTTACACTACTGTTTTATTTTATCATTCAAATGTAAATAATTCAACCACGTAGTAATATATTTTACGCAAGTCCTTACTGTATTAGTAATTAATAATTAGATTTTTGGAGCATGAAAATTTGATTAAATAAGTTAGAAGGAACTAAACATCAATTGTGTACAAGATAATGAATTATGTAAGTATGTTGACCAATTTGTTTTGAGGTAAAATGATAAATTTAAAATTAATTCTTATAGGAATTATTAGGGTTTAAATGCAATTCATAACGTCCATTCCCAATAATTTGGAGAAAATACTCGAATGTATGAAATTCACAAAAACCATGACCACGATAATTTCCGCTCCATCAGAATTGTAGTGTAACGCTTACGAAAGTAACTCAGACTTATTCCCATAGATGAGGCCCTTTCACAAATGAATTCCAGAATTCATCCCGCTACGTAAAAAGGTTCAAACCGCACTCACAAGTGGACTACGGATTTGAAAGTCAGCAAGGGGTCGGTAAATCTAGTGTAAATGGCGGCTAATAATGTAATTACTGCAAGTACCGGAGTTATGGCTGCGCCAGCATTCTCGCGCCGCGCCGGGGTTTTTGCCTGAGTCCATCAGTCAGGTAATGAATCCCCGGTGTGGTCTGTCACCGCAACGCCTTGTAGGGTTCACATCGATTAGTCATGTCGCCCGGCTACCTCAGTCCTCCGTCCTCAGTCCTTAGTCCTCCCAGCTAGCAAGAAAACACTTCTAGCTAACAAGCGTCCTTCACTGGGGTTCTCTTTTGTTTAGTAGGTCGTCTTAAAGTTTGAAAATTTTTGAAAAAGTATGATTGAAGGATATTATACCAGCTAAGAGGGGGTTCCAGTCAAGTTACATTTCGTGTTTTACCTGTTTCTCCTATAAGGATAATTTTAACTTTGAAACCCCGTCCATCCTCAACAGATTATCTGAAATAGTTGATTCCTAACTAATTTAAAAGATATACCTAGCGATTTCAGTGAGCAAAGTTTTGATATCACAAATAATAATTATTCGATAAAACTACAAAATATTAGCTATTAGCGATTCTTGTTATGGGATAACTATTTGTGCTATCGGCATTCTGATCTCTGAATTTATTAGGTATGTTTCGCTCTATAAAATGAGCTATCACTTAACAATAACTGCAACCCACTCTTAATTTTAACCTTGGTGAGATTTATTTATTTCACTTTTTTTAAACAGGTTAAACAACCTGGCATTGTGTTTTCCTAATTTTAATTTCTTGAGAAATTGAGTATGGAAACACAAATACTTTTTTATAGAATTTGAAACCTAAAGAATGTTGCTTGAAGCGGGGTTTTCCTAGGCGCGGAACTTTTCGGGAGCGGAGCGGGGAACGCGGAGAGCAGAGTACGCTGGCCTCTCCTCATCATGTAATCAAATGGCGCTGTTTTCCTAGACAGCGGAATTGTTCCGCACCGCGCCGCGGATTTGATTACATGATGAGGAGAGGCCAGCGTTCTCCGCTCTCCGCTGCCGAAAAGTTCCGCGCCTAGGAAAACCCAGCATTATTCTTCAATCGTCTGCCTTCTGAGTGAAATTTGACATCATTGTCGTCATATTTACAAATACAAGCCAGAGAGAACTTTATATAATCAAAATCTCAAATACCTTAGATGAATACAACAACAAGTGACGTTACAAAGCGGCATTACATTAAATCGAATTCTTCATTCATATTCTCCATGAGTAGTTTTTCTCATGATTACACTGGGAAAGATATATTTTTCACAGTAGTTAAAAATTGATAACCAAATATAAAGTATCTTGTAAAAAAACCAAACCGTAGTAGAAGAATTTGGAAAAACAATAAGTCCGACACCCAAACCATATATACTTGAATGAAAGGTCTCGATAAGGAAATTGGAGGGAAATATTAGGTTTTTTATACAACCTCTCCACTCCTAATCAAAAACAAATGTCACGTTAAGACAAAATTTAAATATTGGAATTTTATCAGTTGAGTAATTTGAATTGACTACAAAACTAAAGTCAGGTGAACAAGCAAAGCTGTCGGGAAACGCTACTGTAGATAGTGGCAAATTAAATCGTTGGACAGCCTGTTTTCAAGTTCCTGTAATGGAAATTAAAATCTTACAAATTCGCACAAATACTAAGTTTGTAAACACAGCCAGTTTTTTACTACACCCTGACCCACCGCCGTGTGGACCGACGTAGTGGTGCGGCGGACGGGTGGACGGCGCTCGGCGGCGCAGCTATGCGACTCGTCATTACAAATTCCCGCGGCCGACCATTGTCGAAGCCCGGCAGTTTGTCAATGTCGCAGAGGCGATACATTTCGCACTTAGCTGCCGCAATCATTGCCCCGCTATCCCGCAGTCCGACCACGTCTGCCTCGGTCCCCCCTCGGTCCCCCTCTCGGTTCCCCTCGGTCACTCTCTGTCATTTACCTTCCCCTTGTCGCCGGCCTCTCTTCCCGGTTATTGGGATTTATGGAGTCGCGTTTTTACTCAAGGGGTGTGATACGGTGAGTGTAAGCACCGATGTAAATTGCGCAAACAACTTTATAACATTTTACTTGAATATTTTTACTAATTGCTACACATTAAGGGAATAGTATTCTTTAGGACTGGCTAGTGTCAGAGTCACATTTAATTCGGTGCAAATAAATCTCATAAGTGAAATAAAATAAACCCCCTACTATTGATGAAATAAATCCCCCTACTGTATGCCACTGAAAGTTTGAAAATTATAAATGCATTGTTTCAACGCGATTCCGTCAATATAGTCTGATTTCAAACTGGTAATGTGACCAGCTTGACTGATGAGGTGATCGGTCAAAGTGGTAAGGTTG
This sequence comes from Allygus modestus, assembly GCA_963675035.1. Taxonomy (NCBI): domain Eukaryota; kingdom Metazoa; phylum Arthropoda; class Insecta; order Hemiptera; family Cicadellidae; genus Allygus; species Allygus modestus. The sequence continues at coordinate 70,109,227 of OY776114.1, read as the reverse complement.
CAGTGTGGTAATGTCAACAAATCTATATTAGCAGCTTTGATGCTGTTGGTGGATAGTTTTGTGAGATAGACGATTACATTCTAGGACAATACCAAATGTTTTAATAGTCATTTGTAACCGAACAAACTTGAAAGTGAGAAATATGTTCTTTCATGTTACAATTACGAGATGCATAAGTGATAGAACGGGGATTTGTTTCAAACGATTTTCATATAAATAAAGGCTGGATGGAAAAATCAACTAGAAAATACCAAGATTGTTTTATACACAGGAATAAATTGTAACTTTATATACTATATCAAACGAAAAGATTATTATTATCAGTACTAAGAAAACACTCAAAGAATACACGAATGTTTAACATTTTATTTAATTTTTCAACTGTTTTACATAACAACTAGCAATCTAATCATTGACATGTGTCAAATTAGTTTCACATGTACTCGACATCTTGACTTAAGTACTCGCCACTCCAGTGTAAATCTGACTTATTTCAGAAACAGAGGTTTACACCCGTCACAGTGAAACAAGGATGAGCCCGAGTCGGTGTGTACACACTACTCGAGAAACCCCTCAATCTCCGAGCGAGCAAGGACAATTATCATCTAATTAACGAGATAATGTCACTTGGAGCAGCAATCAATGTCAAATTTGGAGGCAAACGCACTCCAGCCGGCAGTCTCGTCTTGAGGATTCGAGATTTTATCCCGCGATTCTTCTCCCCCCCCCAAATCTTCACACATGTAGGCATTCTTCCCGGCTATTCTCGCCGATTCGCCGAAGATATCTCTCTTCCCGCATATTAATGCCCCTATTATTTAATGCCTTTTAGCGTACCGTCAATTTGTTGAAAGACACGCCGCCCTGTCCCTTAATTGGAGGCCCTATCGCACGTCATCTCGCGAGATATAAGGCTATAATTATTTTATAACCGCGAATTTTCGGGAGCTTATTATGAAAACGGAAAAGGTATTAATTCAATTAGTTTGATTTATTATGGCAGCGCTCTTCGTGCTGCGTCGGTTATGGTAATATCTCTGAACCCGATATTTTGAAATTAGTGGGTGCGGACTTTATCACAACCGATTTAACAAAATAGTTTGTATTTCTTTGCGCTGCGGATGAATTAATTATTTTAAAAGCGTAATTATGCCTGCGTAATGGAATACACGCCATTTTTAATGAGTACAAATTTACGTAATGGGTCCCGTTTATAATTAGCTTATAATTACTGAGTTTTATTTTGGGAGAATAAATTGTACCATTGTATTTTTACTGAAATAAATATATATTTTACAGAATAAGGCATTTTTGCAAAAGATCGGGAAATTAAGAATTTTTTTAAAATTAAGTTATTTTAACTAAATCGTTTATTTCCAGTACATTTACAAAGCTAGAAATCCCACGAAAATAATATATGACTTGGATTTTACTTTTATGTAGTCTTTTTTATTTTTTATTGTTTACGACAGAGACATTTAGTATACAACGTTGTTAGAGGACGGTTCAACCCTCTCCAAATTTTATGGGCGCCTCGGAAATCGAACCCGTGACCTCTTGCACCGAAATCCAAGATGCTAACCGTTAGGCTAGCGATGCTGGTTATACTGGCAGTGATTGAAGTGTTTATTATAAAACTAATTATTATGTTTTTCTTAGTATCTCATCGAATTTTTGTGTTTGAATGTTATTTTGAGAAACAATTACGATTTTGAGTAACTTCCACTGATGTTTTGATGTTCACTGACTCCCCGGCGGTACTTTGGGAGGGGCGGTGGACCAGGGGCGCACGCAGCCTGTTCTGATAACAGTATTGACAGCTGATAATAGCCAATCACCGCCCGTTATCAGCGAGCTGAAAGCCATTTACTAATGGACACTGTGGCGATCCTTCCTAGCGGTGTTAGGTGCATTACGGTTTATCGAGGGTGAAAATCTGATTTGGAGCTTGATTGGATTTTAGCTAGCACAGAATATCTAGATATAGAATTGAACTTAGGCGAGGCTTAACTTTCTAGCACACTTGATTTTAGGTTATCTCGCCTTTTATCACAAGGAATGTATCTAAATATAACCATTTAGGCCTACTTGCTTAAGGGGTTAATTTTATTTCACACTGTAATTACGTCATAAAAACCTCTCAATATTGCACTATTTCTGTAACTTTGCCTCATTAACGCAGCCTTCTTCAGGTTAGGGGAAGATAATTCATGATTTTCGTGATTTCACTTTAATTTTCGGTATAACCTTCGTATGAACATTTCTGTCAGGAAAAGCGGATATCGATTATATATTGGTAAGTTTGCATGGTTATAAACTGGTTACCAGAGATTCAAAAGATAATGCTGGAGATGTTATTGAATAAGCTCGGGTTTTACATCAAGAGGGGGCTCCAGTCACGTAACATTTGCGTTTATACTTGCTTCTCCCATACGGTCAACGTTAACTTTCAAATCCCGTCCCCCGTCAACAAATTATTCGAAATCGTTGATTTATAGCTCATTTTAAAGGGCAAATACCTAGCGATACGATTGAGCAACACTTCGAAATCAAAAATAATAGTTGTTCAATAAATTCCAAAATGTTCAGCATTTAAGATTGTTTATAGGTAAACTATTGGTGGTATCAAAATTAGACTCATTGAAGTCGCTAGGTCTTTGCTCTTTAAAATGAGCCATGAAGCGACATTTTTTCAAAAAAACCTTTGAGGAGGGACGGACTTTGAAAGTCAACATTGGCCTTATGGGAGAAGCAGGCAGAAACTCAAAATTTTACGTGACTGGAACCCACTCTTAAGTGTATTCTGTCATTTCATAATGGCGCCTCGTTAAATAGTCAACATAGCCAAAAATTACCGAATTCTATAATTAGTTTCGATTAGCTGGTCCAACAAACAAATACTAACAGAAGGGACATGAAATAAATCAGATTTCCGGGTTCATGCTCCCGACAGAATCATCAGCTCTTGTTTGTTTATAACAGTCTGCTGATGCACCGTGTAGCGGCGTCGCTCCCCGCGCGTGCCGTGCGCCCCTCAATATATCTCCCGCAGACGCCATAATTTCACACCGAGAGTGCGTTTGGCTTCGCCCCTCCCCCTCGATGGCTCGGGTTCGCTCCCCGCACTCGTCCGGAAAAATCGATGAGTCCAAGAATTAGATTTACAGCGACACGGGTCGCCTTGATTGGCCGTGTTATAGCTCTTTGTTTGTCGTGTAAACCGATCGCCGGGCTTAAGGGAATCTTATCAGTATCGTATAACCCACCCCTTTATCCCCCTTTATCTGGTAAGCCCCGCACTGATCAGTAAGCTGGTCAGTTTCAATTTGGTAAACTCGCTAAAATGACCATATGTGATGTTTAGTTTGAGAACATACAAGTTTAAATAGCTATGTTTTTATACATACATTATACACTTAACATATTTTCGTTGTCAAATAGAACGCAGTTCTTAGTCAGATCGTTATAAAGTTATATATTCAATCACAATCGGGCTTATGAGTCATCTTGCCTCTCGGTGTAGTATTTGCGTAAAAAAACAAAAAAACAATAGCATTGACAACAATATAAGCAATTAATTGGTACAACAGATGAAATAAATTACATATAAATAGTACACACTAGTCAACAAAGAGTTAAACTCAAGAGGACTCAACAATTTAAAATTGTATAGGTCTTCTATATAAAAATAAAGCAGAGTTCTTGTCTGTGTGTGGATCGCCGTACGGCTAAACTACAAGAAGTTAAGGCATGACATTTTCAGGGTAGGTTCCTTTAGGTTTCAGCTGTTGTACTTGACTCTCAGTTTCCTCTAAATCCTCTAGGGCTACTCCCCGTGGGACATCCAAAATTCCGATATTAATCAAATAAGACCATACGGTTACAGTTTTCTGCTATTTATTTAATGTTATTCGAATAAACAGCTGACATTAGTAATTTACTTTTTTAACTACATTTTATACCCGGGTGAAACCGGTATAATCAGCTAGTCATAAATAAAACACTAGTGTGAGGCTAAATGCTCACTAAACGACAAGTAACTCAGCACTAATTCTGTTATTAAATTTTATTTCATAAGTAAATCATATTTAATTTTTATAATTTGCACACTTTAATTACTTTTACTGTCAGTTACCTTTTTTATAACTAATTTTTCCCACCAGCCTCAAATTTTAACCTAATTTTAGTTTTACATGCAAATTATATCACACGGCTAATCGCATTCCATTTTTTTTAATGTGTTTTAATTTGACTTTTCAATTTAGTTTATGACCTTATCAGAGGGTTTTATCAACAAACTAATATTTGCTCTCCAATTTTCTGAACGAGACCTTCCATTCAAGTACATGGTTCATGGTGTCCTAAAAAGGTGTGGTACCTGGTAGAGCTTGGCTTTATATGAGATTTTGTTCTGGCTTCAAAAGAGGAATTGATTGTAAATTGCTTGATAGAAGGGAATTAATAGACAATTTTACAATCGTTGCGTTGTATGTGCCATTTTGAGGCTACAGTCCGATGCCGAATCTAGGATAATGTCCATCAGTTTGATACCACCTGTCCTATACAACTTAATGCAAGTAATATCAAAAGTAATATAAAAACTGGAGTTCATTAATTAATTTTCCGTGTACGCCTATTTCGCCCTGGTAAAATACATAATATAAATTATCTTAACTATAAACACAAATTAATGTTCTTGATTGTGAAAGAGTTAAATACTCTGAACAAATAACCGTTGTCAAAATCAACAGTGATTAGATCTAATTTAGCATTGACGTCGGTTTATTTGACCGTGGAAAGTTTGTTTCAACAACAACAAGATGGACTGAAACATTTAGATACCCAAACAAATACATCAGTCAGTTCCCGGGGGACTACGATAGTGGCAACGGCGGTTGCGGTCTAATGTAAACAGGGCTACTGCAAGCGGTCTAATAACCCTTCATCAATGGCTTTATCGTTTGAAATTATCCATGCAGTTATTTATAGTTACTTCCAGTTTATTTATAAAAAATACTTTAAGCTGTAACAATTCAATTAAGTTCGTTGCAAAGAACAAAAAGGGTTCAAAGAATAGGGAATTCCCGTTACAATGTTTGGAAAAAAACACAATTTAAATGATAAATATAATGGAAACGTATTAATATAGATTTCATTTTTATTGTTTTAATGTGAGAAAAACATACACTCTTTTATCATGTTGTTTTCTCCTTTGGTGACAGTTACAAGAACACAATAGAAAACACTATCATTACGTTTCATGGTTTCGCGTCGAAAAATAATTTTGGAACCACTATCAGGCAAGTTTCGATATCGCGATGCATTTTGAACGTTAGCTAAGCAAACTTGTTTATTGTAAACATATATTTTAACAACAAATCCCTAAAGGTCCGGAAAGATAATAAATAATTTAACTTATTAAAATATATACTTGGGCTCATAACGTTTTCTAAGTTATTTTTTAATCAAATATAGCTTTAATAAATTTATCAAATTATTTATAATTGTATTTATTTATTTCAAACAATGTACAATTTGTTTTGGCCTCGATAAGTAAAATATTAACATATCACTAATAATAAAATAGATTGAATAACATTATAGATGAATTTTATTATTATTATAAAAATATTATGAATAATATTAATCTATAATGGTATTCAAATATCATTCATCTATACGAAAAGTATAAAAAATATATTTAAGAAAAACAACCGACTGTTTTGAAGAACCATGAAGCAACAAGTACAAATATCCTCGCATAAAACATTTATTTGAGAAAGGAAGAAATATTTGCTATGAGAGCTTTGAATATAATTGGCATCATTCAGCTTCTCATTTATCGAGCAGTTCCGCAGAACAGGGGTAGGCGATCTACCGGACAAACGGTTTGGCCGAGGCCCAAGGGGCGGGGACCAGTGATCAGTACATCACGCGCGGTCACTTTACCTCCCCAGGCCCGCCTAGTGTGGGCCAGTGGCGCGGGTGAATACGCACAAATCCGGAGGTTTGGCTGATAAATACGGGCGCTTCCTTGGAACTTTGAACAATACGGATTGAATAATTTATGTAGTACGCAATTTGCAAACGATATTTGAAATATATTCGATGTGAATGAAGGACGTGGACAGTACAGTTGTAGATTTAAAAGAAAAATACTAAAGTTTTGTTATAAACTCGAATAAAAGCTAGGACGCCTATCCATGCGCACTATTCATAAAACTTTATCTTAGGGGACAAAACGCCGCCTCCTCAACCCAGGCAATGATTTACCAAGTTCTCAACCGGAGGCGCCACTATCCGTCTGCTGATGATCGTGGAGCAGCAAAGTGAAGGTAGGAGGGGTCACAACGCCTCCTCCTCAATCCAGGCAATGATTTACCAAGTTCTCAACGGGTGGCGCCACTGTCTTCTGATGATCGTGGAGCAGCAAAGTGAAGGTAGGAGGGGTCACAACGACTCCTCCTCAATCCAGGCAATGATTTACCAAGTTCTCAACGGGTGGCGCCACTGTCTTCTGGTGATCGTGGAGCAGCAAAGTGAAGGTAGGAGGGGTCACAACGCCTCCTCCTCAATCCAGGCAATGATTTGCCAAGTCCTCAACGGGTGGCGCTACTATCCGTCTGCTGATGATTGTGGAGCAGCACGGTGAAGGTAGGCGGGGTCACAACGCCTCCTCCTCAATCCAGGCAATGATTTGCCAAGTCCTCAACGGGTGGCGCTACTATCCGTCTGCTGATGATCGTGGAGCAGCACGGTGAAGGTAGGAGGGGTCACAACGCCTTCTCCTCAATCCAGGCAATGATTTACCAAGTTCTCAACGGGTGGCGCCACTGTCTTCTGATGATCGTGGAGCAGCAAAGTGACGGTAGGAGGGTTCACAACGCCTCCTCCTCAATCCAGGCAATGATTTACCAAGTTCTCAACCGGAGGCGCCACTATCCGTCTGCTGATGATCGTGGAGCAGCAAAGTGAAGGTAGGAGGGGTCACAACGCCTCCTCCTCAATCCAGGCAATGATTTGCCAAGTCCTCAACGGGTGGCGCTACTATCCGTCTGCTGATGATTGTGGAGCAGCACGGTGAAGGTAGGAGGGGTCACAACGCCTCCTCCTCAATCCAGGCAATGATTTGCCAAGTCCTCAACGGGTGGCGCTACTATCCGTCTGCTGATGATCGTGGAGCAGCACGGTGAAGGTAGGAGGGGTCACAACGCCTTCTCCTCAATCCAGGCAATGATTTACCAAGTTCTCAACGGGTGGCGCCACTGTCTTCTGATGATCGTGGAGCAGCAAAGTGACGGTAGGAGGGTTCACAACGCCTCCTCCTCAATCCAGGCAATGATTTACCAAGTTCTCAACCGGAGGCGCCACTATCCGTCTGCTGATGATCGTGGAGCAGCAAAGTGAAGGTAGGAGGGGTCACAACGCCTCCTCCTCAATCCAGGCAATGATTTACCAAGTTCTCAACGGGTGGCGCTACTGTCTTCTGATGATCGTGGAGCAGCAAAGTGAAGGTAGGAGGGGTCACAACGCCTCCTCCTCAATCCAGGCAATGATTTACCAAGTCCTCAACGGGTGGCGCTACTATCCGTCTGCTGATGATCGTGGAGCAGCAAAGTGAAGGTAGGAGGGGTCACAACGCCTCCTCCTCAATCCAGGCAATGATTTGCCAAGTCCTCAACGGGTGGCGCTACTATCCGTCTGCTGATGATCGTGGAGCAGCAAAGTGAAGGTAGGAGGGGTCACAACGCCTCCTCCTCAATCCAGGCAATGATTTGCCAAGTCCTCAACGGGTGGCGCCACTATCCGTCTGCTGATGATTGTGGAGTAGCACGGTGAAGGTAGGAGGGGACACAACGCCTCCTCCTCAACCCAGGCAATGATTTACCAAGTTCTCAACTGGTGGCGCTACTATCCGTCTGCTGATGATCGTGGAGCAGCACGGTGAAGGTAGGAGGGGACAAAACGCCTCCTCCTCAGTCCAGGCAATGATTTACCAAGTTCTCAACGGGTGGCGCCACTATCCGTCTGCTGATGATTGTGGAGTAGCACGGTGAAGGTAGGAGGAGTCACAACGCCTCCTCCTCAATCCAGGCAATGATTTGCCAAGTCCTCAACGGGTGGCGCTACTATCCGTCTGCTGATGATCGTGGAGCAGCAAAGTGAAGGTAGGAGGGGTCACAACGCCTCCTCCTCAGTCCAGGCAATGATTTGCCAAGTCCTCAACGGGTGGCGCTACTATCCGTCTGCTGATGATCGTGGAGCAGCAAAGTGAAGGTAGGAGGGGTCACAACGCCTCCTCCTCAACCCAGGCAATGATTTACCAAGTTCTCAACTGGTGGCGCTACTATCCGTCTGCTGATGATCGTGGAGCAGCAAAGTGAAGGTAGGAGGGGTCACAACGCCTCCTCCTCAATCCAGGCAATGATTTACCAAGTTCTCAACGGGTGGCGCCACTATCCGTCTGCTGATGATTGTGGAGTAGCACGGTGAAGGTAGGAGGGGATACAACGCCTCCTCCTCAATCCAGGCAATGATTTACCAAGTTCTCAACGGGTGGCGCTACTGTCTTCTGATGATCGTGGAGCAGCAAAGTGAAGGTAGGAGGGGTCACAACGCCTCCTCCTCAATCCAGGCAATGATTTACCAAGTCCTCAACGGGTGGCGCTACTATCCGTCTGCTGATGATCGTGGAGCAGCAAAGTGAAGGTAGGAGGGGTCACAACGCCTCCTCCTCAATCCAGGCAATGATTTGCCAAGTCCTCAACGGGTGGCGCTACTATCCGTCTGCTGATGATCGTGGAGCAGCAAAGTGAAGGTAGGAGGGGTCACAACGCCTCCTCCTCAATCCAGGCAATGATTTGCCAAGTCCTCAACGGGTGGCGCCACTATCCGTCTGCTGATGATTGTGGAGTAGCACGGTGAAGGTAGGAGGGGACACAACGCCTCCTCCTCAACCCAGGCAATGATTTACCAAGTTCTCAACTGGTGGCGCTACTATCCGTCTGCTGATGATCGTGGAGCAGCACGGTGAAGGTAGGAGGGGACAAAACGCCTCCTCCTCAGTCCAGGCAATGATTTACCAAGTTCTCAACGGGTGGCGCCACTATCCGTCTGCTGATGATTGTGGAGTAGCACGGTGAAGGTAGGAGGAGTCACAACGCCTCCTCCTCAATCCAGGCAATGATTTGCCAAGTCCTCAACGGGTGGCGCTACTATCCGTCTGCTGATGATCGTGGAGCAGCAAAGTGAAGGTAGGAGGGGTCACAACGCCTCCTCCTCAGTCCAGGCAATGATTTGCCAAGTCCTCAACGGGTGGCGCTACTATCCGTCTGCTGATGATCGTGGAGCAGCAAAGTGAAGGTAGGAGGGGTCACAACGCCTCCTCCTCAACCCAGGCAATGATTTACCAAGTTCTCAACTGGTGGCGCTACTATCCGTCTGCTGATGATCGTGGAGCAGCAAAGTGAAGGTAGGAGGGGTCACAACGCCTCCTCCTCAATCCAGGCAATGATTTACCAAGTTCTCAACGGGTGGCGCCACTATCCGTCTGCTGATGATTGTGGAGTAGCACGGTGAAGGTAGGAGGGAATACAACGCCTCCTCCTCAACCCAGGCAATGATTTACCAAGTTCTCAACTGGTGGCGCTACTATCCGTCTGCTGATGATCGTGGAGCAGCACGGTGAAGGTAGGAGGGGACAAAACGCCTCCTCCTCAACTCAGGCAATGATTTACCAAGTTCTCAACTGGTGGCGCCACTATCCTGATCGTGGAGCAGCACGGTGATGGTAGGAGGGGACACAACGTCGCCTCCTCAACCAGGCGATTGTTTGCTAAGTACGCCACTGGCGGCGCCACTATCCATCTGCTGCCGACGCCATCCACAATACCCGGCAACAAATCTTTACATTCAAACGACAACGTTCGGCCGTTCAGTTTTATCCGCCTAAGACCGTATTAATAAAACAGCAATCTGAAACCGATTTTAAATTGTCGATTATAAATATTTATGCCCCGTAATAAACTGTGCTACGGGACATGAGTTTGAATAATACCCTTGTAGGTAAACATACATAAAACAATAACGTGATTAACTGCGATGGCAGCTAGAGGAGACATATTTTATTACAACAGCTGTTGCATTAATCCCGGCCGTTTCCGCTTCCTTCTGTCGCTTTTATAACCTATTTCGTCTGCAATAAAATAGTAAGTAGCCTCCTGACTCTTAAAGAAGAGTTGGAAAGTTAACTGATTGTTAAAGTAGAAGAATGAAAGGTATTATTACAAGGAACTATACAGCATTTTACCGTCACTGATGTACAAACGCGCCACAATAATAATATGCAGTATAGTTATTATACATTTATATTTTGAGTATATTTTTTGTCTAATCTGTTGTACATCCAGAAGTGGAATAGGTCCGCTAAGAAGTTTCGAAGTGTAGAGAATTTACTTCCTTATTGGGCAACACTCACCATAACCATAACCCTATACCATAAGGTATAGGACTTACCATAAGGTCCTTTGGGACTTGTAATCAGTTTACAAAAACACAGAATACAATTAAAACGCACACGAACGGTAAAACACACAAAATAAAAACAGAAAAGTGCGCCCTAAAGTCAGACACCCGACATTTCGCGGGACCACAAAATAACGTCACGCGTTTTCAAGGGATTGGAGTGGTTTCCCCGCACGCAGGCTGAACACCGAACCACGGCTCAACCTCGTTCATGCCCGAGTGTACTGTCTTCTGTGTGTGTTTTTTCGTTAACTGGTGGCTTGTCCCATATGATTCCTTATTTATGGTGAGTGTTGCCCAATGAGGAAAGATTAATAATCAATTCACCTCACCAAAAAACATATTTTTCAAATGAAAAGTTTTTCATTTATTTTATTTATTTGGATAAACTCAAAAAGTATAATTGTTGTACGGGAGTAATCATAGTTCTTTGGCAAACTATAACCAAATTATTTTTTCAAATTTCAAAATTTGTTTGTTTTACTTTTATCTTTTTGAAGCTGGGTTAGTTGTTGTAACTACACCATTTTGTTAGAAGTACACTGGAATCCGCTCTCGAATCATTGATAAAATTCTAGTCCAGTAAATACATATTTGTGTTCCTACAAATTAAAATTTTCAACATTTTCAATAAGAAAAACCCCACCATAAGCAAATTCGATACCGAGCAAGTTTAAACAACCGTCTATATTCCACAGACACACCTCGCCGATAAAACAAGCAATAACAAAATGCTGCCAACTGTATTCATAACGGAATAAATTATTTGCGTTGGATGTTGGCCACCCTGCGCCGGCTAGATCGCCACCGTACCTACACAGAACTCGTAAACCTCGTCAACCAGCTGTTTTACGACATTTTGCCATTTGTTCCCGCGGTTACGCCCGACATTACGGTTTACGATTGGTAGCCATCAGGCGGAACCACGCCATTGGCCCGTTCTGGTTTACACCGTGAGGCTTTCATTAGGTCAAATTTGAGTTTATTTAGCTTTATTTTTTTTGTTTTCAGGATGCAGATATCTTGGCTACTTCTTGATGAAGTGATATTTTTCTTCACATTTATATTGGGATGATTTAAAAATCCTAGGTTTGTTGTTTAAAATGCTCTCCTTCTGTACAAATTTGGTCAGTGGTAATACACAGGGTATAATGAATGCTCGCTTCTCAGTTTTAATGAAGGTTACCTTAGTAAAATATAAATTTAACACTCAGTTTTTATCATTCAACACGAACTATAATATTATACTTAAGCAAAACGATACCAGGATTCATTTTACCAGGAGCTCCTACACTACACTCTGGCTTTTTATTTACACGTACTCCTCCTGAACGGCTGGAGTGATCCTCACGAAATTTTGCTCGGTCATAGTAACCATCTATGGGAAGGTATAAATCTGAAATGGTCCAAATCGGACATAAGGGTTCTGCCCTACGGCCCTTTAAAGTTACCATGTTATTTTAATTGGAGAAATATTTTATTTGGTTTGTTTACTGTGTGTTGATTATACAGCTGTTATAAGGATCAAATTTAAATGCAGACTGTTACTATCAGCTGTTTGTAAATACAGTAGTTTTCTGTGAAATTGTTGTTTTGTTTATTTTAGTGGTTTGTTTACCTTTTTACGTGAATGAAATGCCACGTTTACGGAGAGTAGGTGCAAATCTTGGACGACGCACCGTAAATGCATCCCGGTACCATCGACAGGAGACTGCACATTAAACTGATGAAGAGTATGCTCCGCTCAATATTGCAAGCAGACAACTGCATTGTATACCTAGTTAAAGGTGTGGTTCAGAAACAACGCCCAGAATATAAATAATTGCTACAAAAACTATCAAAAATGTAATACTTTAAATGAAAAATTATGGAAATCTGGCAATAGCTAAGATAAAGACTATTTTTAACCTTCCTTGATATGGATGTGATAGCACCCAAACATAATACCAAATAAATATTAAGAAAGTTATAAGGAAATTATGCAGCAAATAAATACTAAGAATGTTAAAGAGAAGTCTGCAGTAAAGGAAAATATACCTAAATATTCGTTGCGTACGACAAAAACGCTAACAATTATTGTAATTAATAGTGAATAAAAAATAATAAAAAATAGTGGGAAAAAAGAAAAGTTAGAAAGAAAAAGGAAGAGAAGGAAAAAGATAGAAAGCAAAATAAATAGAAGAAATAGAGAGAAATAAAAAGAAAGAGAATAAAAAAGAGAGAAAGAAAAAGAGATACGAGAAGAAAAAAGGTAAAAGTTGGAGATCCCATAATTTTAATAATCGCGACAAGAAGGAATAGCGGAAGTGTAAATAGCAAATAGGGAATAGCGAATAGTGGAGGAATGGTAATGGCGACGGCCGAGCGAGCAGCGACTAGCGAGCGCTGAACACCGACCAGCGATCGCCGCAATGATGCTTCATTAGCATCATACAAGTCCCCACTCGGTTAATTAACTGGGCTCGCCTTATACGGAAACTCATAAATTTAAATTAGATGATTTATTCAATAAATTTAAATTATTTTGCTGTTCATTATAGGCCACCGACAATCATTGTGCGCTGAGCATTAAGGGGGTTTCTCTTTTAGCCTGGGGATAGGATCCCGGGGGATTAATTCCTTCTACCGTTTATTTACCCTTCCTGGACCCGGTGTGTAATTAACTGTGTCATATTTTCGCCTCATTTCCAAATATAATAACCCTGAATGATCAGCGGGAAATTTCGCTAACAAGTTGTACTGTTCACAACGGGTTCCGGACGGTCGATAAATATTTGTTAACGAGGAGGGGTAATGTTTAGTTTTCACGTCATTCACTTTGTTAGGAATAATTATAAAACGAGTTCGAACGCAGCACGCTGACGTGAGGGTAGTTAATTTCCACAGAAAAAATGGTTAAAACTCAGAATCAGTGTAAAAACAAACTAAATGTATCAATTTTTATTGAAATCTGAAATCATTGATTTTTTTTGCTGTTCTCATGCTCCTGGTTTTATTTACCTGTAATGCTGGGAATACAATTTTGCGCATTATAAGGTTAGGAGAGGGTCCAGTCAGGCTTGGAAGTAGGCGTGAGGTTGCTGGGGATGAGAAAAGTACACCAACAAATGAATATCAGGCTTTTCCAATGTAAATCCCCCATAAGACAACGTACTGTGTTTAGTCGATACACATTTTCTTTATTAACTCTGTAAATATTTATGCTAGAATGACGAGAAAGGGCTTAAAACTTTCGCCTCACTAATTCCCATTGTTTAAATTAATTTTACATCCGGGGCTTTTCTGACCCTTTTTGGGCCCAAAAACTCGAAATTTGAAAGATTAATCCTCAAAAAAGGGGTTTAGTTTTCCGATTGTTTTGCCCAACGAACTTGTCCAACTGACTATAGGAAGGAACATCCCTACCAAATTTGAAGTAAATCGGACAAAAATGCGACCGCTAGAGTGCAAACACATCTATGTATATATATACAATTTTTAACGACCCCCCAAAACGTCTTCAGAGGCCACGTTAGGAACTTCTATGGTGGTTCCGGGCTTAATTTTCACCGTGCTGGTCATGCTAATAGTTCACTTTCCATAGGAAATTCATTAATGAGTAGATTTCGGAGGGATGAGATAACGTTGAAACCCGTAATTAGGAAAAACGAACTGCAGCTGCGTGAACAGAGTCAGAGTCTCTTTGGAACTTGTATAAACTCAATTAAGGAACAAATTAGGTTAAAGACATTGACTCATAAGTCAAATGACTACCAACTTAGTCAACAGATTTTCGACGGATATCTACTTACGTATTTACGTTTTGATACTGATTCCCTTATGCAATCAGAACATCTTACATGCACAGTGATGGTATCAGGTGGTAAAACGGTGTATCGATATCAAAAGAATGCCCTCGATCCTACATACGTGACGCAGCAAATAAGCGTGTGTGAACCGAGATAAGGGGGAAACGCAACGTATTTTATTGCAAAACACTTCATAAAACCCCGTGAGATATGGAATGCCAGATAACCACCGATAGCCCATACAAACAGGCGCGGTATGCGCGTACTCTGCATTTGATCTAGATTACGCACCCGAGAAAATGTAAAATATAGCAAATAACGTTTAGCGCGTTGGAACTTTTTCAATTCATAAGCGAAAATTCGCATTCGTTCTCATCTACGAACAAATTGACTCTAGGGTTATCGCGGAGGAATTTTCCGATAGCTCCGATTTGATTTTACATATAAAAGACCTAGAAGTCGAGAGCTGAGCATTAGTATTCAAGAAAGCCCTCCCCTCAATACCGCGCACCCGCACAACTCGGGTAATAAAATGGTCCGAGAAATCCCTGGAATTCCCCTGTATCGGTGATTCTGTAGCTGGGTTTAGCGCGAGCGTACTTGGATTAAATGCGAATACAAACTTTATTGATTTTTGGAGTGCGGCAATTAGAGGTAAAATTATTTATTTATTGATTTAGTTCTTTAGACAAAAATATAATAGAAAACTTTATCGAGTTCGTGAGTATAAATCAATAAATATCTTGTAAACTCTGCGAATCATATAACTTATGCCGAGTATTTATTTTGATGTATGTTTTTTGTTTGTATTTGTATTTTGTTAGTGTTTTTTTTTATGTAGAGAGATATATGAAAAAGGGAGGAACATGGTTTATGTATTGTTTGTATCTACGTATAATGTTAAATTATGGTGGTAAAATATCTGTGAAAGCATGAGCACTGGGAAGTGGAGAAGGGATTCTAGAAGTGCGTAGGACTGAACGGATAAAATTACATCTTATTTTGTGAAATACATTGCACAGCAAACGTTTATGGCTGTTCCATCATTAAAAAGTTATTGTGGTCAAATATCTGTGAAAGCATGAGCACTGGGAAGTGGAGAAGGGATTCTAGAAGTGCGTAGGACTGAACGAATAAAATTACATCTTATTTTGTGAAATACATTGCACAGCAAACGTTTATGGCTGTTCCATCATTAAAAAGTTATTGTGGTCAAATATCTGTGAAAGCATTAGCACTGGGAAGTGGAGAAGGGATTCTAGAAGTGCGTAGGACTGAACGGATAAAATTACATCTTATTTTGTGAAATACATTGCACAGCAAACGTTTATGGCTGTTCCATCATTAAAAAGCTACTGATTTAATCTTATGTAAAATACAATGTTTATATTTGTTACATTACAAACAGTTTTCATAGTGCTAGTGCTCCCAGGGAAACTTGTGAGCATTAAAAAATAATCTATAGTAAAGTTTTCTTAACTTTGTGGGCGGTGAGGAGGAACGTATTCATTGGATGTGTGTTGCGAGTAAGAGGAGGGAGGCTGGTGACCGCGTTGTTACCACCGCCCCTCCTCCTCCCCTCCATGAACACTTCCCCTCACCGCGCACACCGTCAAAGCACTAGTTTTAGGAGGAGCTCCAGTCCTTTCATTCTACCACTACCTGGTTCTCCCACAAGGCTAATGTTTCTTTTCAAATTACGTCCCTCTTGAACGCGTTGTCCGAAATTGTTGATTTATGGCTCATTTGATAAAACACCAAAATACCTAGCGATTTCAGCAAGCATAATGTCGCTATCCAAAATAAAATCGTTCATTAAAATTCCAAAATATTTCGGATTTATTTTTTTTCTCTAAAACTACCTATAGATCAACAACATCGGATATTACGTTGAGGAGGGACGGGCTTTGAAAGTTGACGTTGATCTTATGGCAAATGCAGGTAGGATCAGATGACTGGAACTTCCTCAAAAACTTTAAAATAATGAGTATGGACTGACCAGGGGCGAGTAGAAGGCAGAGCTGTCGATGCTGGGGTAGGGGTTCTGGTCGGTGGAGGGGTACGGCGCCCCGTAGACCGCGGCGCGGGGGTAGGAACTGAGAGCGAGTCTGGCAGAGTCGTACTGGCAGGAACACACGGTCTGGCCGGACACTGGGTCCGTCATGATGGGGCGGCCGTTCTCGCAGCACGAGCCGCCCCCGGAGGCGGAGCCCGAGGGTGACACCGCCCCCGTGGACACGCTGCCGCCCCCGCCCCCGGCGCCCGCCCCTGCCGCAGCCCCCACCGGAGGAGACACCGAGCTCGCCGGCTGGCCCGACACTAACAGCTGGAACAGACAAGAAGAGATGAGAAGGCGGTGGTGGAACGACAAATTTACAGGTTGGGCCAGGTCGTTCATAGACGTAGAGAACAACAAGCAATTACTTTTCTTAAGATCATAATTGTTAAAATAATATTCAGCCAACTCAACCAAATTCAAAAATTACAAAAATGTATTATAAAAGAACCTGTTAATTTTAATTAAAATGTTCATTAACAGAACTACAAAAACTAAAAAAAATCAGTAGTTGGTCTAAAATACCTAATTAAAAAATTAATTCACTGTTGAGAGAAAGTAAAACGAAAACAACAAAAATGCAAATTCCTATAGCTCTTTTTAGTTTTTATAAATCTAAATGAAAAACTATGCAGTCATTTTAATGACAAGTAAAAATCGTGGCAAATAATGAAAATTCGCCCGCCAATACAACGCGCTGATGAATACAGATCAGACAGACAACCAGACAAAATATCGCTACGACAAAATCAATTCGGCTATAAAAATTATTTGAAAAGAGACTAAACCATTTTACTTCATAATGAATTGCTTCAGCTAATCCCTTTCTAGTGTTGCGTGTAGATGATCTGTAATGATCAATCAAAGTCGTATGAGAGATTTCTTTCCTGATTTCTGTTTCAGATTCTGAGGAACTTTTAGAATAAAATATCATTAAATCCTGCAACTTATATTCTTTAGCCAATCTATTAGCAAATTTCAATGCATAAATAATAAAAACAAAATTTACAAATTTCTGTACATAACACATCCGAACGTTGATTAAAACACTTAAAAGACCGCCTATTCGGTGGTCTACAATAGGTGAGACCCGAAATTAGGAAATTAGGAATTAGGCATGATGACTCTACCCCCTCCCTCTTATACTTGTATATACTTGTAGAATATGAATCCTCAGCTTCCATCTAGATACAAATAAAACCACTATTGTCGTTTTGATTAGTTTAGTATAACTACATGTTTAATCACCACATTATTTGTTAATTATTTAATTGTGTAATAAAATCAATTGTGTAGGTCATAAAACAATAAACCTACAAATATTACCAAAGCTAATGCAATAGCTTAAAACCGTTTGAAATGAGTATTTTTTATTAGAATTTTAACAACTAAATACCCTAGAATACCCTAGTGAATTAAAAAAATCAGACGTATCCGATTAATGCCTGTAAGATATAGACTAAACTGTTCACGCGTCGGGTCATCGCATATCGGTTATTATTTGCAGGGCTAAACACTACAAATTGCAGTGTTTGGGATAGAACAACACAAATTTTACGTATCTGTGGCAAACACGATCTGATGCCTCGTTCATCTAGAGGGAAGTGTGGAGTAATTATGAGCAGCTGGAGAGGCAAGCAGGTGTTTAAAAAAACCGGCACTAGCATTATAGGTCGATAGTTTGTAATAGCTTAACGAGTGCCTGAAAACAATTGTGATGATAATTTGTTTTTCAAAGGTAGTGTTTCGTTGTTTAAATATTTAATTGAAGCTTAGGGATTAACAATAAACTTAGCAACAAAAACTTTAAAAAAAGCTTCCAGTGAAAATGATTACGACGAACATGATTATTCCAAATATATTTATATTATTTTGAAGTACAAGGAACAAATTATTTAATAATAGATAAAACTGTTGCTAACAACCAAACTTTTAAACAATATTCAATATTTTATTTTTATAGTTGTATATATGGTATGTATTTTGGACGTGTTGAACATCTTCTATGGCAACAAGAAAAGGCGATTCAATGTAAATTAGAGGTATTCGTTATAAGGTTAGTTTGAATGGTGTAGGATTAAGTTGATTTGTAATTCTTTCTATAATTTGTTCACTTATAACACTGTCGCCACTGTAAATTAGATAGATATTGCCTATTTTAATTAACCTAAACCAAATAACCAAATAGGTTTTAACTATACCGAATTATTGATATTACTTTCTTACTGTATATTCTACTAAACACTATAAGTTGCATCAAAATTGCATCACAAATTTCAAAAATATAAAAGTTTAAAAGTGTTCTAAAGTGACTCTCCTCCCAGTTCAGGTGGGACTCGAACTCTTCATTCGCTTTCTTGTAAATAATCAGATCTTGAGATTTACATATTGCAACCGGCATTTCCCCTGTTAATAGTTGTAGAATATTAACAGGGGAACCTCAGTTTTCCGCTGGATACAAATGAGGTATTTTTTAAATAAACTTTTAATATAACCAATAACATGTTAAAATAATATTAGGCCTATCTTAAATTTAGTAACATGATATTTAAGGAGGGAACTCCAGTCACAAGTTTCTCTACTAAGATCCCACTTCACTATCGAATCCCGTCCCTCTTAAACGGATTAGGATTCGAAATTGTTGATTTAATGCTAATTTTACTGCGCGATTTTAGGGAGCAGAATTTGTATATCACAAATAACAATCGATCAATAACATTTCAAATATTCGATAGGCTATTATTTTTAATGAGTGAACAACAATTATGTTCACTGAAATCTATATTTGATTATACTTTTAAATAGCCATAAATCAACAATATCGGATAATCCGTTGAGGAGGGACGGTATTAACATTATGGGAGGAGCAGGAAGAAACGCAAATTGTTACGTTAATGGAGCCCACTCTTGATGTAAAATAATACAACAGAATAAAGCCGTAAATAAGGAAAATCGAAGAAATATTGATTGTAGTGGGCGGTGGTTCGGTGTTGAATTACAGGGCAGTGGGCATTACAGGGCAGTGGGCATTACAGGCCCCTGTACGCGCGAAAGGCAGCCTCTAGCCTTGCGTGTGAAGCGGGTGGCCAGTCGCGCCTGCCGATTAGGATAATGTGAAAATGGGCAGATTGAAACTTTAGCGTTATCTTAAGAGTTTAAGAAACAATTGATCTAACTTCGATTATATGATAACTATTTGTCATGTGTATCACGATTACATACAATAGACATTGCTGGAATTATATTGTACTAGCTGGTACCCGGTGCGTTGCTGCCGCAGAAGAGGCATTGAATTTGTTTTATGTCAAATACTCGTTTATTTTCAATATGAGCTCGTTCGCTTCGCTCACTCGCCTCCCGGATGAGCTCCATTCGCTACGCTAACTCGCCTATCGAAAAAGGAGTTTGAGTTGCCATTCAAGTAGTTTTTTTTATTTCCAATATGAGAGTTGCCATTCAAGTAGGTTTTTTATTTCCATAATGATAAACAGCTGTTTACAATGTTCTAAGTTATAGATATCATCTGATAAAATCAAAAGAAATCTTTCTTCCATAAGATTAAAGTTGAAACTTTGAAGTCCAATGGGGCACAGCCCTAATGTCCTAGGACTTCGGTTAATGGCCTATATCCTTCCCAGGGTTAACCTGTGTTACTATGCAAAATTTCAAAGCAATCGGATGAACGGTAAGGCAGCGCATAAAATACGAACGACAGACGAACAAACATTGATTTTTATATATTAGATTTAGAATAATGATAAAGGTTGTTACATGTAAAAGTGTAAGGGGGTTTTTCATGTGTTTTTTTATAAGTTTTCATCATTATTTTTAGGACATATGACATGAAAATGTAGACATTGAGCATATTGTTAAGTAGAGGTGGTTTAGATATTTTGCCGGTTTTAAAAGGTTTGAAAATCGTAACGTGGAACCACAAAACGTAAATAACAATATACTTCAAATCGCACCACTTCAACACAATTGAAAACAAAATTCAATCACGTCAACACATTCAATCAGGTCCCAAATATCGAAGTTTATTTCGATAAATATAAAGCCATTTTAAAATGCTATTTATTCAAAATTCCTCTGTTGAAATTACTAAACTACCGAATTCATTTTGGTAAGTACTCAAAATGTCCTCAATTCAAACATAACATCGTGAATTAAATAGACTTTTTTAATCAGATTCTCAATACTCCCCTTCCCGCGATTAGAGATGGCCGAATGTACAGGATTATAGCAATAGAGGTTTCGTATTAGTCTTCCAAAATTATCTAATGCAAAGATTAACTAACATGCGAAACTACTAATATTTATGTTTCATACGCTTTATCTGTTATACTTAAAACTAATCATCTATTTATCTTTCAACGTCTTTTAAGCGAATTTCCCCTATAGGCTATTACCGTAGTCGGCGTGGTAAGACCTAGGCCCGGGACCATAACTTTTCGTTTTGAGGTCCCCAGACCCCAAAAACACCATTCGTTCGAAACTGTATATATATATATATATATATATATATATAAAATTATCATTATAAATTATACATATATATGTGTGTGTGTGTCCGTGAGCATATTAACTCTCGTACAAATGATCCGATTTTGATGAAACTTGGTATAAACGTGTAAAGCAACATTTATGACTTTAAGTTCGAAAACCAGCCAGATCGCTTTTTCTGAAGGGGTATTTTGGGGGGGTTTTGTACCCCAAAAATGGTTTTTTGAATTTTTTACGTATCATTTTTGAAATAGTCAAATTTTAGTTAAGACCATTGGATTCAGCTTAAAAAACACAGAATTTGGTATTTTTGTCATTCCTCTACGTCAATTGGTTACCGAGATATTAAAAGTGCTAAACACAGTACGTTGTCTAATGTTATTCTTATGGAGGAAAAGAAAATTGTTATATCTCGCTTATTTATGAACGTATACTGACGAAACTTGGTATACAGCTTCATCTCGTTGTGGTTTATTGATATTTGCTCAAAAAAATATTGTTTTTCAAAGGCTCCCGCAGCAGCAAACCTGCATACTCAGCCCCCATGTTATTCTTATGGAGAATAATTAAAATTGTATACATCACTTATTTGTGAATATATTTTTATGAAACTTGGTAAGTGGCTTTATGTAGTATTAAGACATTTATATCTCCATTGGAAATACGCTGAGTATGCAGGTTTGCTGCGACGGGGGTAATTTATAATATATCATTTTTAGGTAATGTGAAACTGTCGTCTGCTTGTTATTATCAATGACAACGTAACCTACAATTTTAGTTTACAATCAAAAATTTTAGATTGTAGTCATTGGTATTATCAAATATATGATGCTCCCTTAGTTTAGGTAAAAAAGGTAAGAACGTAACACCTATTTACGTGATATTCCAGGCCGCCTTGAAACAGTAACCAATTATAGTATGAAACCCAATATCTGATGTTAGGTTTTTGCAACTAATACTTTTCCGCAACTAGTATGTGGAGTAACTAATATCGTAATATATCTAATATTAGCTTATCCTTATCCCTACCCGCGATTCGGTCGGTTTCCAGCTAAAGGTGTGTTTGTCACGTGATCGCTAACCGGCGCGGCCTCTAACGCCTACAAACACAAACACAAACACAAACAGCTGTTTGTACCACAATTTCTAGGAACATGCTAGTAATGGATTGAGCAAAGTAACGCTTGACGAGTGTCCGACTGTTGCTGTCAACCAGTGTGTCCAACTGAGGGAACGTTTCCTAGTTATACGTAACGCATTTTTTCGGCATTTCAACCCCCCCCCTCCCCCATGTAACGCATCATAACGCTTGACCGTGCCCCCCACCCCCCAATGTGTTACGTAACTCAATCGTAGTTGGCTTTAAAATAGCTTAAACCTTTAGAAAATCATTTTATTAGCAATTTGGAATATGGATTTCAATGAATCATTAAACTTTAAATGGCTTTCTTTTAACAACATTGTTGAATCTCTTATTTCAAATCAAAATGTATACAAACAAACAATTCTGTTATTATTAATTATTAGCTATAAAAAACAAAATAAACTATCTCAGCTAAAACGTATCAAATTTAATTTATGTCTAATACAAATACAAAACAAAAATAAACTAATGAACGCGGTGGCATTGCGCAATCAGGTCATGATTTTACACTCTAAAACAAGACAAATCATAGGTGTAAATCAATACAGAACTTATTCAAAACACGTTATGTATTTATTTTTAGTTTAACTGTTATTAAAATAGTATGCCGGAAGTATTTTTTATGTAACTAAACTGTAACATTAATTTAGATATCAATTTGATAACTTTTTCATTTTGAAAGATTGGTAACAGTATCAATACATACGGGAGTGCGCCAATTCTGAGTGATAATATGTGTGAGTTACGTAGCATTGATCTACCCCCCCCCCCCCCCACCCCACATAACGCTACGCCATACCCCCTCCTTGTGTTAAGTGCGTTACTTAATATATGTATGGCCCCTAGGGAACATCCTTCTTCTCCTCTAGGGATTTAGGGACTTTTTGTGTTGAAATTTAGAGATTTAAATTCAAGCCAATTCCACAAATAATCTGGACTTATTTAATGTTGTAATTGTCAGAAAGAGCGATTGCATAACAAGGAAAGGATTATCTGTTCTTTACTGTTCCTTACACATTACTCAACCTTAACATTGTCGTTATAGTACTTTACCGTTTCTTGTACATGAGTGCATTCAATAGGTTAGTCAAATCAATCTTCCAATACATGCTTATATTTTATTTTTCAGTTCATGTGATTGTGGTTATAAGCATCACGTCAGTTAGCTTGGTACGAAGCAAAAATCAGGTGTTTTATTACTTCAGCGAGCATAAAATTTAGGCGTAGCGAGCGAAAAACAGGTTTTGCTAAACAAAAAACAGATGTTTTGCGATGAGTTTCTATATCGTAAATATTAAATACACCCGTCGCAGCAAACCTGTATACTCAGCGAATTTCCAATGAATATATAACATAACACTTAACAGGATTCATAAGAAATGTATTCACAAACAAGCGATATTTAAAATATTAATTATTCTCCATAAGAATAACATTGGGGATGAGGCACGCAAAATAATGGGTTTTTATGCAAATATCAATAGAACTCATCTTAGTGAAGTCACATACCAAGTTTCATCCATATACATTCATAAATAAGCGATATATTACATTTTAAGTATTTTCCATAAGAATAACATGGGGACCAGGTACCTAGGTTTGCTGCTACAGGAACCATAGGCGAAAAATTGTTTTTTTTTGTGCAAACAACAATAAACCATAACCAGATCAAGCCATATACCAAATTTTGCCAGTTTATGTTCATAAATAAGCGAGATATACAATTTTTCTTTTTCTCCATAAGAATAACATTAGACAAAGTAGTGTGTTAAGCACTTTCAATATCTCGGTAACCAATTGACGTAGAGCAATGATCAAAATACCAAATTGTTTGTTTTTTAAGCTAAATTCAATGGTATAAATTAAAATTTGATTTAAATTAAAATTACATGTGAAAACCCCAAAAAACACATTTTTGGGGTACAAAACCCCCCAAAAACCCCCCTTCGGATGGTGCGATTCATCTGGTTTTCGAACTTGTTCAAATAAATGGTACTTTACAAATTTGTACCAAATTTCATTAAGATCGGACCTTTTTTACGAGAGTTATCGTGCTTACGGACACATATATATATATACATATATACAAATTTTAACGAATGGTGTTTTTGGCATCTGGGGACCTCAAAATGAAAAGTTATCATGGTCTTACCATGAGACCTACGGTAATAGCTTCTTCCCTATAGGGGAAATTCGCTAAAAGCACTTTAGGCTTGGTTGTAGGAAAATCAATTTACCAGAATGACATTTATTAGTGAATTTCCTTTGGAAAGTGAACTATTAGCATGACCTGCACGGTGAAATTTAAGCCCGGGACCACCATAGTAGTTCCTAACGTGACCCCCTGAACACGTTTTGGGGGGTCGTTCAAAATTTTATATATATATGTGTATATATATATGTATATATATATATATATATATATATATATATATACATACATACATATATATATATGTGTATGCACTCTAGCGGTCGCATTTTTTGTCCGATTTACTTCAAATTTGGTAGGGACGTTCCTTTCTATAACCTGTTGGACAAGTTCGTTGGGCAAAACAATCGGAAAACTCTAAACCCATTTTTTGGGGATTAATCTTTCAAGTTTTGAGTTTTTGGGCCCAAAAAGGGTCAGAAAAGCCCCAGATGTAAAATTAATGCATGTTAAAAGATGGGAATTAGAAAGTCGAAAGTTTTAAGCCCTCTCCCGTCATTGTAGCATAAACATTTACCGAGTTATTAAAGAAAATGTGTATCGGGTAAACACAGTACGTTGTCTTATGGGGGTTTTACACTAGAAAAGCCTGTTATTCCTTTGTTAGAGTACTTTTATTATCCCCAGCAACCTCACGCCTACTTTCAAGCCTGTCTGGACCTTCTCCTAACCTTATAATGCGTAAAATTGTATTCCCAGCTTTGCAAGTAAATGAAACCAGGAGTATCAAAACAGCCAAAAAAACAATATTTTCAGATTTCAATAAAAATTGGACAAATGGATGTTTTTACACTGATTTTGAGTTTTACAAGTTTTTATGTGGAAATTCACTTCCCTCACGTCAGCGTGCTGCGTGCGAACTCGTTTTGTTTTCACTTAGAATCTTTTAAAACAAAACATTTTTATACATTTAAATCTCTTTCATAGACAGTTTTACATGCTAAACATTGCACCAGAACCAGGAGTAAAATGCAACTAAACGACGTCCTCTTTTTCCTCGGCGAAACAAAAACTTATCTTATTTAATCCCTCCGAAATACACGTTAAAAGCGACGATTATATAAACCCAACGCTTCCGGCGAATTTCCCGGGGTGTAAAATAAAAAGGAACTCGACACGAGCTAATTATGTTCGTTGTAAAATGAGAAAGCGCTCGTAAGAAAATTACGACAAGGGCGAATGGAGAGCAAAGGGCTTTTAGGGCCTACAAGCCGTTATAATTAAGTAAGCGGCGGTTGTCGGGATTTTTAAGATCCGCGATGCGCCGCATAAACATTTTTATACTCGTTTGATGTTGAGCGTAAGGGTAAACGACGGTCGTTCGTGGGTTTTTATTCAACTGTTTATAAGGGGTCGGATTGTTTTGTTTAATTCCCCAGTAATGTTTATGCTTATCATATATCTATTCCTCCTATTACTATTATACATACATTATTAGAGACCCGATGCAATGTTCTCAGCGCAGTTTAGGGTCGGTTTTGAATTATAAATACTTTGATACCCGTGTCTACTTAAGAACCGACTGAATATAAATCTTGAAAGTATGATCCCCACAATAAGTTCCACAGCCTCAATAAAAGGGTCGTGAACGATAAAGTAGTAGAATGTCAATGGAGAAACTGTAACCTGATATGCTTGCAATGCCTGTCCATGCGCGCGCATAGCTGCACACACGGCTTCGGTTTGTACAGGAATGTAAGCACTTTTCACAATTATTCTAAATATTATTACATACCACATATAAGCTATGCTAATAGTTTTAATTTTATTCGCAATGGTCATATGTATCCATGATGCATTCGGGGAATTTAACTTTAAAACAGTATTATTGGGATATTTAATCATTGGTATTAGTCACTTATAAAATGTGGAAAAGTGTTTATATTATAAATTATTTTTACAAAGGTTAACGCTAAGTTAGTAATTATTAGGTACACAACGATTCTTGCAATTAAACCAGAATAACGTAAAAATACATCAAGAATTATGAAAAAATGCGGTAAAGTTAGCGTGAAAAGATATATTTTTGCACATGGAACTCATATAAAGTGTTTACGGTGTTTACACATATTTTTTAATATAACACAGACAAACCACCTAATAATTACACTTAACTTATTATTAACCTATACATGGCAAAAGCTTCATTTTTTGTCACCGTAACTATTTATTAAGTTAGTAGCTTATTTATTTAGTAAGTTTTCCACTATACACGCAAGCAAAAACATATTTCGATAAGTATTTAGTTCAATTTTACTGCCAAAGCGGATTAAACAAAACTGACGTAAATGACGACTCTTTGCCGATGGGTGATAGCGAAACAATTAAACCAAATCACAGCGGAAAAACAAATTAGATTTTAAACTAGTACCGACTATTTTCCAAATTCCAACACCTGTGCGCTGTCAAGCCATCAGGCGGTTAGGCGCCAGTCGGTACTGCAGATTGATAATGATGGGGATGGTCGATATTGCAGTTAGATAATGATGGGGATTGTCGCTATTGCAGTTCAATAGTGTTGGGGGAGGTCGGTATTACAGTTCGATCATACCCATCAACTTCACCATGGGGTGTCGGCATGAAAAGTTGTTTTATCATTAGATGGGGATGGTCGGTATTGCAGTTCGAAAGTGTTGGGGATGGTCGGCATTGCAGTTCGATAATGTTGGGGATGGAGGACAGAAAGTAAATATGTTATTGCAGCGTGAAGAGCTCTGCTAATATTGACCCCTGCGCAATTATTTGATTGCAGAAAGGGTTGGTTGTGTGCTTCCATTCGATTAATGTCCCCTTCTTCAACCTTAGAGCTGATTATTTACTCTGGACCCTTTAGTAGTTGTTATAACTTCCGGTCGAGTGGTGTGTAAACTAATGGTGCTGCTACAAAGCTTTATAAAGTTAAAGTAATTACTCGGAGAGTTGCTAAAGAAGTTGTCACGTGTTCAGGTAAAACTTGTTACACTGTCTGGTTAAACTAATCGAGAAAAACGTTGAACGGGAAACGACATTCCTAAAATGAACGAAACACGTGTACAACAACGGTTCAAGCCTTGAAACTAGCGGGATCTGGTTCGTTATGGAAACTTAAGTGGAATTACACAACCGACCAATCTAATCTTCTTAGCTGGTTTTATAAAACCTATTACGGATACTGTAGTATAATTAATGTTAAATTTAAGATTCCTTCGAGGTCGAAGGATCTCGGAGAAAAGTTGTTACTCGTGATGTTATAAAAGCAATGAAACTATGTAATCATTGAATAACGATAATCTGGTGGAATTATTACATACATTATACACCTCTCTCCAAAGCATTAGTGACTACATCTAGAAATGGTTTTCTTAATGTATAAGGAAACAAATTTAACAAATACTCGTGCTGTTTTGAACCGGTTACTGAGTTATTTTAACATCAGTAACGAACATGTGTATGGTAGGTAATTGTTGGGAGTGTACATTATTTGATTTTTATGTGTAAATAAGTCAGTAACACATTTATCTGAATGTAACATTATGATGAATTAGCTAAGTCACTAATACAACAAAAGAAATAATTCAATTCAGAATAATAATTTAAAAGTAGCTGACATTTAAAATTTTAATAAAATACAATCATAATTCTTTCGGTGCCCTCAGCAATAAATTCACAGACATTATAAAGTAGTTTCCATTATAGTAAGGGATGATATAAAATGTCTTAAAAAATACAGGATTTTACTCAAACTTCAGTTCGCTTGGTAATGCGTTGAAAATGTTGACACCATTAGAAGATTTTTTAAAGATGTTAAATGTTTAGGTATTTTGAGGTTAGAATTATTCCTCAGGCAAGTTTTGGAATTATTTAAATCCGAAAAGTTGATTTTTAAGATTGGAAGGGTTTCAAAATACATATTGATGACGAGTTTAATATATTTGATGATCGGAAAAATCTTTACACGAAGTTTTGTTACAAAGTTTGAAAATTGTTCTGATTGCTCGATTTTGAAGAGTAAACAAAAAACTGTCCAACTTTCACATCAAGCGGTTTCTAACGGTGTTATTCGTTCTAATGGTCTGACAGTCTAACAACAAGCGAGACCGCAATGCCGAGGTTGGACGAAACTTGACACCGGGCTAGAGGAACCGGAAGACGCAGGTGCGTGGCGGGCATTTAACACTCCTCTAGTCAGAGTCGTGTGGAAGACTACAATACATACTATTTATCAAAACACTTTTGAAAATGTCTTCACACACGATGTTAAGTAATAAAATTTCATCGAATAAAACCCGACCGAGCAAAAAACTTCTAAATAAACAAATTAACAAGTTATTGAAATACAAGTTATTAAAATGTATATAAATTTGGTGAATACATACAGATTTTAAATGCTTTTAATTAATGACTGCAATCAAAATCAAATATTTTTTTTTACCTACTGGAGGATGAACTATAAAATTTGTTTCTCTAATTTTAAACAGCACCTGGTTTTTTGTGCGCCAACCACAATCGAATTTTACACACACAATGAAATAATTGTAATTTTAGTCTATCGATTTCAAATAAAAATGTATACATCCAGCTCAACCATGTAAATGTTTAGATTGGCTCATATCTTCAGGGTACATTACAAAACTAAATATTTACATTTTCGGAATTTAACCGATCGTATTTTTAACGGAGTTTAATCAAAGTTTATTATTTTAATAATAAACTTTGATCAAACAAACAGATAATAGCAATGTTTTCTGATAAATTTCAACCCATGGATCAAAACTGTTTTATTTTATAGTATGGTTACAGTAGATAAAGGCTATTACGACTTACACTACGCATTGTCTTTCGGTAATTTATATTGTCGCCTAATAATATATATTTAATGTAAAATTATTATCTGGAAATCAAATTGACTTCAAAAATACAATACGCATTGCAAATGGAGTTTCAACGTATAATTAATTGTTAATGATGGCATTTGTTTAAATCAGAATGTTAACTAAATCCTCTGAGTAAAATTCATTGAATTTTTTGGATTTCTAGTTGCTTCAGCAATAAACTCCAGGTATTTATTTAACAAGTTTTTAAGTAAAACAAAGGATTTTAATTGAGTTTTCAAATAAGTTATTTAAGTTGCAATGAATCATACCTCAATATTAGCATAGGTATTATAATATTGAAATTAGTTATCACTAAAAAGTAGGATTTAAATACGGTAGCATTTTGGAGCTTCTTAAAAAATCCCTAATTTTTCGAGGATTCAGGATTTTCAGGTAATCGACACCCAAATGATGCTAATATTTTATTAGTTTTGAGAGTTAAATTATCAGCTAAAAAAGTTCCTTGGACATTAACAAACATTAGGTAGGGCCTACTTTAGAAACCACAGAATAACAAGGTATTTAGAATGGTCACCCATGAACACTGCTTTGGCAACTTTGAAAGAGCCCTTCAAAAAGAAACTAGAAGGATGAATGAACCGGAACCGGTTACAATCTCTTATCTACACCGGGCCGCGACGATCTCTTCATTCTGGACCACTTCGATTGTTGTGGCCCCTTTGTGGCGAACCAGCTAACCAGCTCAGGATGTGACTGTGGGATAATCTACACCATGCGATGTTGTACGGTAGGAGGGGCGTGTTCCCCGAGCTGCGACGTTCACGGTAGGCTGCCCTGCACCCTCCGAGGAGGTCGTGGCAACCGACACCGGCGGGGCTTCGAGCGACCATGGGAGGGCCCGAGTGGAGGGTGACGTAGTAAATGTATTCTATCCGGAGACATATTTGTCTTCTGGTAACGGCTCTTTCTTTTATTAGTAACCGATAATGCGGTTTAGCTTTGTGAAAATTATTTGTCCCGTTATTGTTTACCATATTTAAAATAATTCGTTTAACCCGCCAAAGAATACTGTACATATACTAAAGATTTTGCAGAATTACTACGGTTATTTCAGTGAGGTAAAATATATTGAAATTCATTAATCCGGCTCGAAGGACCATGTGGAATTATGTGATAAGATGAATTAATGTAGGGCCTACATTCATAAAGCACGTACAACTAACAAATAAAACTTTGTTTTATTTGAACAGTGGACTGTACAGTAAAATATCGTAATGTTTAGCTAATTCAATTATAAACGAAGACATCACATTATTGACATTTAAAAAGAGCATTTTGTTGAACACAATCTTGTCGTTATAATGCAATTACAGATTTCTCAAAACGTCTTGAAACCATATTTTCTTTCACCACTTTTTAGGCTCAGCAACTTTTCTATTCAACGCCAAATCCGATCTCCCCAAAACAACACGGGCGAAAAGGAAATGAATACAAATCTGTGGGAAAATTCGGGCGTTTGCCAAATGAGCTAATATTTTGGTTGTTAAGGGTAGGGCCGGGACCGAGGGGGGGGGGGGGTATCGATGGCAGTTTTTGTGGGACACTCGAGCGGAGTGTCGGCCTAAGGGCTCTCAGGGTCCTCTGAATATATAGCACTTCTGGCCGGCGCTGTCCGTGGGACTGGCCAAGTGTTGCTGTGGGGAAACGGACATTTGAGAAAACTTATTCGCGTTAAAAGAAAACAAATATGTGCATCAGTGTTCTGACTGTATACAAATTTCAAAAATAATAGATAAAAAATGTAATATGAACAAATTAGTTTTATTGCTTCGAAATGGGCGGTTTTCATATGTTATGTAATTTTTAAAAAGTTTTAGCTGATCTATTATTGCAGATTATGCCCGAATTAGGTATGTTTTCTCGATATCTTGAAAAACGAAATTCTATGTCTCAGGGGAGCATTTGATGATTTGTTTCCATTTAAACACTTTAGCAAAAAATAGTGTGACACTTATACTACTTTAACTTATCCTGTTTCTGTTATACCGCGCCGGCTACTTGTTTCGTAGGCACTATTTAGTATTTAGACTATCAAGATTTAGTCCAATATATAGTGCATGATATAGTGGAATTTCAAACGGAAGCAACGTTCTCACTAACACTAAGTTAGACAATATATGCAATATCCCAGTTAGTTACTTTTTTAATTCTAATTACTAAACGGAACGAATTTCCCTTGAAATTTCACGGTTCATGTTTTCAAAGAAAGAATAAGATTAGTTTGTATTTTGTGGACAATAGTTCTTTATTCATAATAATGTTTGCACATTTGTAAATTACGAGCAGTGCCATTTCACATTAATGTATGCAGAGATTGCAGCTCAATCTTTATGCCTTTGAATCAATTACTACTTTAAAAACCATTTACTAAATATTATTTTATTTTAGTTTTAAATAGTTAAAATTTTCCTCTTTATATATTTTCTGTTTTTCCCCAAAACAATTCTTTGCCTGTTTTTCCCCTTTAAAAATTCTATAAATTATTGTTCAGTCTTGTGCTGTATTTTTGGCAATGATTATTTTGAGTTTTTCATCACTCTGTATTCGAAAATAGCCCATTACCATACAGCTGAGATCTTCGAAAATCGTCGATTTCCATACACTAAAACAAATAATGATCAGCTGACTTTACCTGTCCTAAACATTACTTTACCTGTCCCAAACAATACTTTACCTGTCGCAAATAAAACTTTACCTGTCCCAAACAATACTTTACCTGTCCTAAACAATACTTTACCTGTCCCAAACAAAACTTTACCTGTCCTAAACAATTGAAGTTCCCGTTTTAATCAACAGGAGCACCAGTGTGATTTCGTTATTTTTTACGATACTGTGTTCAAACGGCTGACTTTAGCACTAAAATGAATTGCAAAACCGTGTTGTGTTTACTTATAGAAAATTACTAGACTATGAAATATCAGATAATTTTTGTTTAAGTTTAGTATGGTTATTTGCATCGTGGGTGAAAAGTATCGTTCACTACTCGTCACAAAAGTCCTATTTCGGGGCTCGATAGCATTTTCCACGTTCGGCTTCGCCTCGCGCGTAAAATGCTGTCTTGCCCCGAAAGAGGCCACTTTCGTGACTAGAAGTGAAATATACTATTACTTAACGTATTATATTTAACAAACATGACTGTATCTGACATAATTTAACACACAGTTATTATATTTTATTCTTTGAAATATTATAATTATTTGACTGTCCTTTTTTGTACTTTTAAATACCTTTCTAATGTTCTCTTTTTGTGGCACCATACTAACGGATTCCATAATCAGTTTAACAAGACTGTTCGCAACAGTAACATATCAGTACAGTTCAAACACAACAATGCGGCTGTTGATGAAGTTCATCCGAAAAGTATCAGGATCATACTAAAATAGTTTTATTTTTTTAGTTTGTTTCTTTAAACCTTTGCATGCATAATTAGTTCAAGTAATAAGTTTTCACCGCACGTAGATTAGTCTTTTAAGGGTTCGTTGACGCTAAACTAACAATGCAGGTAGGCCTATGTAGGTTCACATCGATGTACCAATTTCACGCTTCAGCTTGTCTACTTAGGGCAAAACGCTGTTTTCTGCAAACTTCTGATGATTTGCGCAAAGTGTTCGTTTAGTTACGCTTTCTGACCCGTACGTCTCATTATGCCGATCATGCGCACAGCATGCTCCAAAAGTACATAGTCATGCGCGCATGCTCCCTGGCGAAGGGCGAGAAACATTGCAAGCTTGTCACAATCAACTCGCGATCTTGTGACGAGATTAAAATAAAACACGATGATTATACGAAATACAAATCGGTTATGCGCATGACATAAATATATTACGGAGCAAATTTGAAATTTAAAGGCTACAAATTTCTACTTGCATATGATGCTGAGATGAAGAGCTACAATTTTAAGAGGTCACCCTAATATTTTTGACTGAAAGCGCCGTATAACCTTAATGGCTCTAATGGTTTAAAAAATAGTATAGGTCTACATAAAATCATGTCGGTATTTATTTATATTACATATTTTCTTATGCATTTTTTTCTAGACTGTCTACGGTCTTAAGGCGAAACTGAGCAATCAGGGGCAGAATACTGAGAATTATCTTTAGAAATCGATAGAAGCAATTCTGTTTATACACGTTGGAAATTTGTTACAAGTAATTTCTACGTGTTACGGTGTCAGCTACTTCAACCGAAATAATTAAATACCAATACGATTATTTTCTAAATATTGTCTTGCATTCATATTCTCGGCAGCTCAATGCATTTGTTAGGATTTTTCAGATACATTTTATTTCAAAAAAACTGTCGTAGTTTTGGCGGTTAACGAATCATTTAGAACTCCAAACACTATAAAGCAAAAGGCGATGTTGCACTACACTACCACACATTAAAATCAACGTTTATTAAAAAATTAAAATGTTCTTTTCTGTCAGCTCAGGAAAGTAGCGTCTGCCTGTGATCCGCTAATCCAGTTTCCATGGAATATGGCACAGGTGATGTCGCAGGGTCGAGTACCGAGGAGACTGTCCTCGTGTCGAGCAAACACTAAAAAACTGGTGTCAATGTTTGAAAACTTGTTGACACTTGGAGAGCGGCGGCCATGGCGGTCTGACCACCGCGACCGCCTGCAGTTGGCGAGGTGGATAACGACGTAATGTTGTTTGCCACGTAGGCCTAAGTTTTAACTGTAAACCTGTAACTAATTGTATTGACGAATATCCCTCCCGACAAATATATTCACGAGAAGTAGTATGTTACTCTCTTATTTGAGAACATTTGATGAAATGACGTACCTCAAGGTTCTAGTCAAGGTAACTACGGATGCTAAGTATGAAATGTTGCATACCAAACCTACAACGTAAATTAAAACAGTTTCTGTCTCTTCAAATTTGGAGACGAGAAGTAAAAGATAAAGACAGAAAATAATAAAAATCAGGAACTGACTGTAAAACCCAGGGAAAATATCAGATGAGAGGTGTAGAACAGAGTCGATCAACGTTACCACTTATCCACTCAAGTGTAGACGTAAACTAAACCAGGAACATACTGTAAATTGTAAAACCCAGAGCCAATATCAGATGAGAGGTTTAGAACAGAGGCTATCACTTATCATCTCATGTCTCAACGTGAACTAGACATGAAACATCGGACAAATACCAACACTGAAACTCAAACTAAACCAGGAGCTGACTGTAAAACTCAGAGACAAGATCAGGTGAGAGGTGTAGAACAGAGGCTATCAACGTTATCACTTATCCTGTCATGTCTCGACGTACAAACCAAACC
Source organism: Allygus modestus (assembly GCA_963675035.1). Classification (NCBI taxonomy): domain Eukaryota; kingdom Metazoa; phylum Arthropoda; class Insecta; order Hemiptera; family Cicadellidae; genus Allygus; species Allygus modestus. The sequence goes on along the minus strand of OY776114.1, from coordinate 70,074,846 downwards.
AGGAGCTGACTGTAAAACTCAAAAACTCAGAGAAAAGATCAGGTGAGAGGTGTAGAACAGAGGCTATCAACGTTATCACTTATCCTGTCATGTCTCGACGTACAAACCAAACGAGGAGCTGACTGTAAAACTCAAAAACTCAGAGACAAGATCAGGTGAGAGGTGTAGAACAGAGGCTATCAACGTTATCACTTATCCTGTCATGTCTCGACGTACAAACCAAACCAGGAGCTGACTGTAAAACTCAAAAACTCAGAGACAAGATCAGGTGAGAGGTGTAGAACAGAGGCTATCAACGTTATCACTTATCCTGTCATGTCTCGACGTACAAACCAAACGAGGAGCTGACTGTAAAACTCAAAAACTCAGAGACAAGATCAGGTGAGAGGTGTAGAACAGAGGCTATCAACGTTATCACTTATCCTGTCATGTCTCGACGTACAAACCAAACCAGGAGCTGACTGTAAAACTCAAAAACTCAGAGACAAGATCAGGTGAGAGGTGTAGAACAGGGGCTATCAACGTTATCACTTATCCTGTCATGTCTCGACGTACAAACCAAACCAGGAGCTGACTGTAAAACTCAGAGACAAGATCAGGTGAGAGGTGTAGAACAGAGGCTATCAACGTTATCACTTATCCTGTCATGTCTCGACGTACAAACCAAACCAGGAGCTGACTGTAAAACTCAGAGACAAGATCAGGTGAGAGGTGTAGAACAGAGGCTATCAACGTTATCACTTATCCTGTCATGTCTCGACGTACAAACCAAACCAGGAGCTGACTGTAAAACTCAGAGACAAGATCAGGTGAGAGGTGTAGAACAGAGGCTATCAACGTTATCACTTATCCTGTCATGTCTCGACGTACAAACCAAACGAGGAGCTGACTGTAAAACTCAAAAACTCAGAGACAAGATCAGGTGAGAGGTGTAGAACAGAGGCTATCAACGTTATCACTTATCCTGACATGTCTCGACGTACAAACCAAACCAGGAGCTGACTGTAAAACTCAAAAACTCAGAGACAAGATCAGGTGAGAGGTGTAGAACAGAGGCTATCAACGTTATCACTTATCCTGTCATGTCTCGACGTACAAACCAAACCAGGAGCTGACTGTAAAACTCAAAAACTCAGAGACAAGATCAGGTGAGAGGTGTAGAACAGAGGCTATCAACGTTATCACTTATCCTGTCATGTCTCGACGTACAAACCAAACCAGGAGCTGACTGTAAAACTCAATAACTCAGAGACAAGATCAGGTGAGAGGTGTAGAACAGAGGCTATCAACGTTATCACTTATCCTGTCATGTCTCGACGTACAAACCAAACCAGGAGCTGACTGTAAAACTCAAAAACTCAGAGACAAGATCAGGTGAGAGGTGTAGAACAGAGGCTATCAACGTTATCACTTATCCTGTCATGTCTCGACGTACAAACCAAACCAGGAGCTGACTGTAAAACTCAGAGACAAGATCAGGTGAGAGGTGTAGAACAGAGGCTATCAACGTTATCACTTATCCTGTCATGTCTCGACGTACAAACCAAACCAGGAGCTGACTGTAAAACTCAAAAACTCAGAGACAAGATCAGGTGAGAGGTGTAGAACAGAGGCTATCAACGTTATCACTTATCCTCTCAGGTGCCGACGTTTTTGCTCCTCCCTCGAGAGCGGTTCACAGTTCCAAGTGCCCTTATCTCCCCCCTCCGCCCTCACCCTCCTCCCCACAACCCTGAATATCTAACCCTTTACTCGGTTAGAGGGCAGCCGAGTAAAAACTTTTTATTGGAGTTAGAAACTGTAAAGGGGTTTTCGTTTTGAGCTTTTTGCCATGGAGGAGGACCTCTTTGAGTTGCTCTCGAATTATGAGTATTACAATACCGTACAGTACAATCCCTTCACTACGAATGTATACTAATACATGACAAATGCAACTTTATTTTAAGTAGATATGCCACAAGTTATTTTCTATTGAGATTACATAAACACTTTAAAGTTTCTCTCTGCGATACAATAATAATAGAATCATTTATTCCGGGGATATAGAATACAGCCCCGGGATGTATTCCATAGTCCCGCATTTATCCCAAATTCAGATCCTACAGGTGTAAATACAACAAACTATCTAAGAAAATTCGTATTTTCCTGTTCTTGAATGTTAGCTTCAGGTCTGAGAAAATTGTACTAAAGAAATCCGCCCTACAAATTAATTATTGTTTTCTGTGTGCTGACAACGGTTTAGCAGTCAAATGTGGATCGACGCGCGTACCAAACGAACAATAATTAAGGAGACTTATCAAAAATCTAGTTTGTATTACATGTTAATTTAACAGTGTGTTTACTTCGGGCGCACAGTCGGGTGGAGGTGGTTCATTAACCGATGCCATCAAGTGATCAAATGTCACAGAGGAGGGGTAGGGATAGCAAGCCGTTCATCATTGATTAAATCGCTTTAGTGGTGCCGCATTGGACACATCGTACTCGTCAGGCACCAGCCAATGACGTTCCCACCTGAAATTTAGATGCAATTCAGATGACAGTTGCAGCGTCGAATAATTCACCGGGCGAGGGGAGACAAATGGATTTTCGGTAGGGTATGCCAATAAAGCTTATCAATTGCATTGACAGATCGGGATTTCACAGGGTTACTGCACGAGTCAAAGTTGCAATTGTCCATGGGTGGGGAGGTGGGGGGGGGGTGCGCTTGCGCTCGGGGGTGAGCGGTGAGCGCGCACCCCTTGTCCTACACCTTGCTAACACGCTGCAAATCCAGAGGTTCATAATGTTTTTATTGGCTTTTCAAGTACAAATCAAACCACCATTGTTTTAATACTCCAGACAAGTGCATCGCTTCCTTTACTACTGTTCTGTTTGTTTCTCACAGTTCGGCAGCTTTGTTGCGTCGTATTGTTCCATGATAGATGTATTGATTATCACACCCGACCCTCGGTCGGAAGTGATGCGGTAATTGGTTTTAATCATTAATTAACTACGGATCCTAATTGAACAAATATTATTTGTTATTTCAATTAGTCCAACTTGACATAGCATACCTGATATTTGTTTCGTTAGCAATTTATATACTAAACATTTTAAAGTAAAATTAGTACCACAACAAATAGGTATATATGAAGATGTTATCGTCCAACTTTTAACGTACCATAAAAATTTTATTTTATAATTTTATTGTTAGTTTATCTTGTTAATAAATAAACTATTGGGTATTAGTATTTAAATATGCTATACCGCTTACTATGCCAATAATTTGAGACTAAAATATATATTTATAATTTGTTTAGGGTTCAAATAATATTTACCCGATACTGTTACTAAATAATTAAGAGACTATAGAATTTACCTTTTTAAATTATAACTTTCGATTAATTTACGGAGGTTTTAAAATAAACACAATAAGATAATGAATTAGCTCAGGTAAATAGCAGTTAATAAGATTTAAAAGGATATTAACACCTAAGTTAATACAGCTTCAGTTTTAACTACTGGTGTTTTGTAAGGTAATTTTTAACAATTCGTTAGACGAAGTCAGATAAAATTATTGTAAAGATGTGATCGATTATATATGTGCATGCAGCTAGGTAAAACTAGATTTTCACTACGCTCAACAAAAATATCATTAATGTCATATAAATTTCGTATTAATTCACTTATTAAATCAAAAATAATAATATACAGGCCTGCCATTGATTTCACAACAATTTTGATAGACCTTCACGACAATTTCAATAAGTAAAATACTTAATACAAACATATTAAGATACACAGTTATTTTTTTATTGTTATTTAGTCCTACATGCGGTAGAAATACACACAAATTTACTAATATAACTCCGCAGAAAACCTTACAATTTCCATTAAACCAATTTTGTGATTGTAACACATAAACGTAACTATGTTTTTCCAACATTTGTCAAAAGCATAGTTAATGACACCTTGTAGAAATAACCATTATACAATTTTCCTTACAAGACATAACACTTGTTACGTCTATAGCCTATCACAAACGCGGAAAATAATGTTCACAAACACATGCGGTCAGATTACAAGTTGTTTAAAAGTTGACCAAAGAGCTGACTCATCCGACTTGCACTTATCCGACTTTCGGATAACTCGGACAGTTTACGGGTCTAACTCCGTGTAAGCGATAGGGGGCTGGAATGATTCATTGCGACATATTTCGGATAATTATGGTAATGCTGTGGTATCTGCGACCACGTCGCCAGCCTATTATTACTCCAAGAGACACTTATTTATTGCACTTTTGTCTAGTAGCTTCCTTTAAGCGGTGGTTTTGAATCTCCTGCCAAATAAACAAAGCTATACAGTAGATTGTTTTTGTAATTTTCAATTGTTTAAGTATGAATTTTTAACTGTACTTAAAGTACTCGGTTTGGAAGGTTTTTGAAGGGAAAATAATTTATTTAAATTTGCCCGCCGTATTAGCAGCATTTTAGTAGGCCTACTTCTAAACCATTTTCACAGTATTATACTGACGCCCATAATAATATATAGCCTATTTTAAATCACAAATAAGCAACAACAAAAAAATACTTCTATAAAACAGAAAGTAGCAAGGTTACACCAAATATGCTAAATAGATTTAAAAAGTTTACGGTAGACAATATAGAATACTAAAATAAAAATTGTCCAATATTTCTAGTTTTTTTTTTACTCCTGATTTTGTGTTCTAGGTTTATGAGATTTAGAAAATACTATTCTACTATTAGGTCGTGGAAATAAACCCGTTATATCCGTACCCAAGAGTTACAGCGCTTGACATTAAGTTAAATGTATAAAAGTAACTGAATATTAATTTACCAAACTAAATTTTACTAAAGTACTAGCTTCACTAAAATCACCAAAATTCGTTGTTAGGCTACTCTGGTTGAGTTAGTTACTATCCAACGATTTGACGAATTCGCGAATAAATCATAGCTGAATAACCGACCACAAACGTATTTGAATATACACATTATTTATATAAAACGATTAACAGGTTTAATATTGATCTAAAATTTAAATTCACTTGTAAATATCTAATTTATGTAACATAAAAGTGTAGCGTACATTTTACGTGTTTATACAGGCCTATGAATTTTACAAAACGTCAGTTGATAACATTTAACCGACAATTTAATTTTGTTACATTTTTAAAACCTTATTAAAGCGTAGTTAAAGTACTCAGAAATCAAAACTATTGAACGACCCCATTTGCAAAGTGCGAAGCGTAAAACCACTCAGCAGGCCTAACAGCGCGGGAGGGGCAGACGCCTTATTATTAGATTATTTGGTAACGAATAGCCCCTAAGTAAATCAACCACTGCCCGATGTAATGGATATGGGCAATTTGACGGCCCATAGCCCTCAACGGTGCGCCGCGGCGGGAAAACCGCCCGCCCGCCCGCCCGCGCCCCTCGGGGCAAAAAACTGCTTTATAATGCACTCTACGACTCTTATGTCTTTATTGAAAAGCTTTTAAGGGGTTTCTGACGTTTTGTACTGTTGCAGGAGGTCTTTTTCTAAACAAGATAGCGACTTAAGATTCTTAGGAACTATTTTAACTTTGAAATTAACATACCGGTACCTACAGTAAAAAAATAAACTATGCAATTCAACTTTTGTATTAATAGTAATATCGCCGTATACACATTAAAATCAATAAAAAACGTTGTTGTTTTTATTTTATTACAAAACAAGAAAAAACACGGGTTTCTGCGTTGATTTGTATGTTTTCATTATTTAAAAAAGTACGATTGGTTTCATGAATTTAAAGATATTTATGTAAAATATTACCTGATTTTTTTTAATACTTTGACAATATCGTTACATTATTTACGTATCAGGAAAGCTTTATTATGTACTTTAAATAAATTACCAATTGAGATTGCTACTGTAGTTTGTTTGTTAGATTCCAATTGTTTTATTGGTTAGGCCTAAATTATGTTTATTAGACGTCCCCTATTGTATTATATTAATTCATTATTTAAAACATAAATAAGTATGTTCAATATCAAGATATAGCCTAAATATTTTTATATCGTTTTCGCAAAAAAACAAAGGAAGATGTTATTGAATATAAACGAGGTACGTTTAAGATTTTAAATTAATAATCGGTATTGTTTGATTTAAGATGTAAATACAATAGTGAATATATTGCCATAGCATTGTACATTATGGTGCTGATTTATAAATTTGTTGTTAAAGTGCACTTACAGTAAATTTAACTGAAATAACAATTTTTTTATTAATAGGGTATTAAGGATATACAAATGTGTATGCTAAATGTATATCATTATAATGTATTTTTTATCGATCGATTTTCAACCAACGTAAATTTAGTTTCTATTAACTCAAATTACTGACTATTCAAATATTAAAATTAAACTTAACCCACGACTTAAAAGAATCTTTAACTGTGTATTTTAACTAATAAATTATGACCGTGAATAATAAACAAGCAATGTTTTATTTGTCTATAGAATGAACCGGTACTCCTATAAATACCTAAATGAACAATTTGTTTAGCTTAATTTCATGAAACAAACACTGTATGAATTTACGATTTGCAAAATTAAATAAAAGTCATTAACACAGGTTTTTTGTATTTGTTTATTTCAAGTATTTATTTAACTATCAAATTAACAATTTTTAAGTTCCTTTTCAGGGATTTTTTTGCGGAAAGGTTAAATATAAATATTAGATGATATTGTAATAAAATGATGTTACAACATTTTAATGGCTACTCTCATTTAAACATAGTTTTGTTTGTTCACGTTATCCTTGAGTGTCTGTTACCCACTAATTTAATAAAAAGCTAATCACCTATTCAAAAAGAAACTCAAGGAATTGTTAATTGTTGTAAATTAGTGACAGTTTCAATATAAAATAGCTGTAGTTCTAAAATACATTATTAAAAGTTTCAAATCATGATAGTTAAATTAATTTTTTAATAAATCAACACATTGTTTGTGTAAGGTTATTGCAATCTCTAGATTAAAACAAACATTATAATTAGCATTTATGTAAGCTGTAATTTTTACATGTCATTACAGTAATATAAAGTAGGGTTTATGAATATTTGTTTTTGTTTATACATTAATATATTAACTTTTTAATAAGTTTGTATAGGTTATACGCATATAAATTTATTAAATTTTGCTTACTGACCACACTAGCAAAATTATAAGTTAATGATTTGCATATAGGCTTCTGACAGTTGTTTTTATATGGGAGTCTTGGGAGATCACGTGTTCTTGATTTTTCCGATACATTGACTTTAACAAAGTAAATTTACTGCAGCCCTCTGCATCCACCTACAGGCACTCTCTAGCTCTACTCATATCACTACGGTAATTTACAACTATGACTACAACTAGGCACTGAACACTGACACTGTTTTCGTCACGACACGGCACAACACACGTTACCTGGGAAGCCGGCGAGCTATAACCATAGCCGAACTGGGCATAAGCAGACATCCTGACCCTCGGCGGCACTACCTCCTCGTCCGTCGCATCCTGGTGAGGTTAGGTCCAACAAAAACAAACTGACAGGCACCCGAACCGTAGCAGCCCGTATCGTCGCTCTACTCACACTGACGGCTCCACCATAGCGCTCTGGCGGCGAAACGGCCAACTACGACAACCGGATTTCCCCTCCCCCTGGAACGATCGATCGCCACCATGCGCCCTCCCCCTCGGCCGCGCCCCGCCAATCGCACCGCGCCTCGTGCACGTGACCACGCCTCTCCCGTGCACGCCGCTGGCCACGCCCCCTCTGACCTACTATCTCCGCGACAAAAATATTGCACAACTCCTCTTGTTCAATAAAGCGATGTGGGATGTTCGACCGTGTTCGAACTCGCGGAATAAATTATCGCTAACTTCGAAATAAAAAGTAAAGCCGTTGAAAAGGTTTTGAATAATAAATATAAAGAGTTTATCCCCCGCCCGTATCATAGGCGCCTATTACGTCTACTGCCATGATGGTATCGGCGTTAATACCGGTTATTATGGCGGGGCAGGCTTGTTGGAAAGGTAGGTTACCTCCGTATAAGGGCTATCGGGCCCTTTATGAAATGGTACGTCCATTCAGTGTCCACGTGTAGTTTATGGGGGGGGGGGTATTAACTACAACAAATTGGGTGCTTTCAAGTTTGTTTTTTGTTTTTTTTTTTTGTTTACTCGAGTAACTTTGTAAGAAACATATTTTAGATTTATGTTAAATAGTTTTACATACAAACTGCAATGTCCTTACCGTCTTAACCCATACAAACACAATAGAATGGGTCTATTATAATAGAGTCTAATATAATGACAATTAGTCTTTGTTCGTACGAAGACTAATTGTCTTTGCAATTGTCATTGTAGTACTCTTGTAAAACACTGAACTAATTTTATCTACAATATCGAGTTTTTGGTTTACTTGTGTCCTTATATTGTAATTTAACATTACTACTATTATTGGCTAAAATTGCATCTCGCTCAAAACTGGGTTAATAATATTTTAGTTAAAAAATTGCATATAAAATAATACACTAACCAATCGGCGCTAACTAATTAGGCATGAATAAAGAGCGTAAATATATAAATGGGTTCATCAGTGTAAAGTGACAAGATTCAGTAATTCACTAATCGCCATACTAACTTTCAGTAATACACAATCGTATCACTAATCACAATTTAAGACTGTATAATTTGTCTAAGTATAATTTATTCCACTACAGAACCTGTATTTCTTTAATGATTTAAATAGGTACCCAGATACTTCGGTATAAATAAACTGTAACTAAAAAAAAATACCCCCGTCGCAGCAAACCTGCATACTCAGCGAATTTCCAATGGAGATATAAATGTCTTAATACTACATCAAGCCACTTATCAAGTATCATAAAAATATATTGACAAATAAGCGATATATATACAATTTTAATTATTCTCCATAAGAATAACATTGGGACTGAGTACGCAGGTTTGCTGCAACAAGGAACACAAAAAATGTGTTTTTATGCTAATATCAATATAACTAAAGTAGGTGAAGTCATATACCAGTTTGTATTAATTTATTTTCATAATCAAGGGAGACATAGCATTTAATTATTATCCATAAGAATAACATGGGGATGAGTACGCAGGTTTGCTGCTACGGGATCCTTTGGCAAAAAATTATTTTTTTGAGCTAATATCAATAGACCACAACCAGATGTAGCCATATACCAAGTTTCGTCAGTATACGTTCATAAATAAGCGAGATATAAAATTTTTCTTTTCGTCCATAAGAAGAACATTAGACAACGTACTGTGTTTAGCACTTTCAATATCTCGGTAACCAATTGACGTAGAGAAATGATCAAAATACCAAATTGTGTGTTTTTTTAAGCTGAATCCAATGGTGAAAACTAACATTTGAATATTTCAAAAATTATATGTGAAAAGTTCAAAAAACCCATTTTTGGGGAACAAAACCCCCCCAAAATACCCCTTCGGGTAGAGCGATCTGGCTGGTTTTCGAACTTAAAGTCATAAATGTTGCTTTACACGTTTATACAAAATTTCATCAAAATCGGATTATTTTTACGAGAGTTATCGTGCTCACGGACATATATATATATATATATATATATATATATATATATATATATATATATATACAGTTTCGAACGAATGGTGTTTTTGGGGTCTGGGGACCTCAAAACGAAAAGTTATCATGGTCCCGGGCCTAGGTCTTACCATGCCGACTACGGTAATAGCTTCTTCCCTATAGGGGAAATTCGCTAATAAAATATACTAAAGCCAAAAATACAAAATTAAATAAATAACTTATAGTTATATATTTCCAAATAGATAGTGCATATTGCACTTTGTAAATTATAGCTATCCGTTCGAGGAACATGATTTTATTATATAAAAAAAAATAAAATAACCTTTACAAAACCTTAACCTTTATAACCTTTTAAAAATAACTGTCTTACACAAAAGAGTGAAAAAATAAAGCTAGGAAATAACCATAGAAATTATCGTCTTTATCTGTTCGGTTAGAGTTTCGATGCTTCGATGCTCACTTGCACCAAAAATAAGTTGAGCGTTTAGAGGCAAATCTTTTAGAACTCTTTATTTCAACATATAAGTGTAGCACTTGTACAGTTGACGTAAATTACTTTAATTAGGCTGGACACTATATTTCCCCGTCTTTCGTTGCTATACAGATTTGTTTGTGCCTCCGTAAAAAACATTGCGGCAAAATAATTAAAAAATATAAACAAATTATTTAGTAATGGCTAAAAAACTACATGGCCTAGTATAAATATAAAATATATCTATAAAAATACAATGTATGTTAAGTTTTTACAAGCAAACCTTCAAGCAATCTAATAATATTATAAATAATATATTTGATATAATTTATATATTTTATATATTAAATAATTTTATTTCATTATATTAATATATTTTATTACATTTATTTACGGCTTACTCCAATAATACATACATGTACACGATTGCAGAAATACAGAATAGTAAATGTGAAAATGCTTAAGCTAGTGGTACAACTTTGGAGATATAACAAAGGTAACAAAAATGATCCATATACATAATAAAATAACAACAATATCAAAATGAAAAACAATGCAACAATGAAAGAGTTCAAAAACTTGACAACGAAACAATAGTTTAAGCATATAACAACTTAGCAATACACGATGGTATGAAAACTGATGTCTGAATATATATGTAATATTACTGTGTACAGCACGCTAAACAACTAAGCTTGGATTGATACTTAATAAATAGAATGCACAAACCAGGTTTGCATACCTTTTCCGTCCAAACAGTTCAAAAATGTATGCTGCCACCTACTATGACGACATGTTTCGGAATCTAGAATTCCATCTTCTGGTCATACAAAAACGTCCGTAACTCATACAGATTTTCGTCAAAATTTAAAAATGTGTTAAACATGAATACAGAATAAAATAATGAATAAAATGTGTTAACATAACACCACAACACGACATTCAATACAACACAACAGTTCAGGAGGCATTTTCAAAATTAATCAATAGAATACACAAACTGCGAATTGGCACGCTGCTTTGTGAATGTTTTGAACGGGAGGACAAAGAACGCACACTGATGTACTATAATGTTTTTGTTATATTAGTCTATTTACGCTAAAGATGTTTTATAATATTCTGAACGCGAACAGTTCTAACATTAATCTTATTTCTAAGGTCGACCTGCTCTTAGAAAGCATTATTAATAGTTGTATGATGAATAAATGGCAGCTGAGTCCAGTATTTAGTATTGTTCCAGCACTAAAATTAAATCAAGCTGTTATGGTAAAATAAAGAATAAAAGTTGTATTTTGTTGATTTAGCAGAAAGTTACATATTACTTTTCGATGAATAATATTCTGGGTTAAAAGTGAAAGTTATAGCTGAGTGGGATTCGTCCACAGGCGTCCATCATCTTGTTTGTTATTTTGCTCCACAACAAAGAAATAATCCCCATTAATATTAAGCTAACAATCCGTTAGTTGCTAGACAGATCTGTTTATAGATTCTTAACTCCCGAGGCAATGTTATAGTTATATATGTTATTAGACGTACTACGACGCTTGGGACTCTTGGAGTCATAGTCGTAGGGTAAAGTTACATAAAGGGGGCAAACAAACATAATTATGTTAATTAAACTACCTAAAGATCACAAGACAATTTTTGTAAAGTGGGCAAATGAGCGAAACGAATAAAAACTAAAAACATTGAAAACATTAAACTATATATATATATATTTTTTTTTTGCATTACGAACTGGAAAACTATTATTTACATGTTTGGTATCTACAAAAACTCTTACTCTCTGAGCCTGTGGGGGTTTGAAAACCATCCACCTTCTGGGCTCCGCCTTATGGACTTCATTGTTCCAATCATATAGAATAATGTCACATAATTAAAATTGTATATCTAAACGCTGTTTACACTAAAAAGCTACACAACAGAATGAACAGATGTTTTGAGTATGATGGGCAACTACTAAAATAACAATAAAAATAATTTATTTTATAGTCCTAACAGGAATTGAATAATTAAAAAAGAAAACAACTTACTTATTAGTAACTGGGCCTACTCTTATACTCTTGGTTTTCATTTTATTTTAGTTACCACCCAACGGCGAAGCCACTTTATAACTTTATTATAGTAAAAAATACAAGTAAAATTATTACAAATGTATATATTGTTTCAGGTACAACTAAGCAGACTAGAGAAAATATTGACTGCGTGAATGTAAAAGCTATCTAATGTGAGTATACATTAAGGTTTTATTAAACTAGGGTCGAATAATAAGAGAATAAAAATACAACAAACTTAATAAGACAGCAAAAATATAAAATAACAAATTTATCGAATGTCAGATATTGTTACATCTAAAATTATAAAAGTATTCTATTAAACATGTTTTAAAGGGGTAGGATGCTGGTTAAAATTGGGGAATTAAGTAAACTTTTTAATAAACAAATTTGTTTTTGGAAAATTCTATTATTATATTTAATAACATAGAAACCTACAATAATATAGAGGACACAATAACCAAATAGTGCACCTCCAAAATTAATTAAGTGACCCATGGTTTAAGAGTATAGATTGTTCCTAATATATATTTTAAATCAGGGAAAAGTACATAATTTGACATACAATCTCGAGACAAAAAGTCAGAAATTATAATAACAGAAAACTCAATATTAATATATAAAGCAACATATTTTGCTTATATATGACAACAGTCTTCTATTATTGTATTTAAAAAAGAAAAAGGTGGAATTTGATGATTTAAGCACTTTCACAATTTCAACGTATTGATAAATTATTCGCCATGTTGCTGAAATATATCTAGTAAAGATTATATGTATTCATTAAAGACTTAAAAAAACTATTAGTATATCAAAATAATAAACTAACTTAACACTTGCATTTTTAAGTGCAAACAAACAAAAAACGCTTTAAAATCGCCTTGCATAGTCGTAGACAAAATTCAAAAGGCAAAGTAATACTTATTGCAAAAGTTAATTCGATTTCGTTCAGATTTCTGTTTAAATTTCGTCGTAAATGTTTCTGAAGTCATTAAAAGCGCATAACAATTACTTGTTTAAACAAATATAATAATGATAATAGTAATAATAGGCCATTACATAAATAACAAAGCGTTTATTTGTGTGTTATTAACTTTAAAAAATATATAAGGAATATATTTCAACATGTTCAAATTCGAGAATGCGATAGAAGAGTATATTAGAGTGAAGATTTTTAGTTAGTCACAGTAACGATGGGACGAAATAGTAATACAAAATAAGCTCTAAACTGGGTGTATAAATTATACACAAGGATTGAAGAAATACTTTAACTAACCTTTTTCATAGTCTATACAGGCATAATAATTGTATAATTGTATAACCTTCCCGGCCTAAACTTTATTTTATTTTTCGTACAATAACAATACGCGAAAACCCGCTCTACACGCCTTAACGGAGGTTTAAGTTTATTTTTCATACTGAATAGGTGAAAATAAATTTTAAATTGAAGGTATCGTTTTACAGTCCCAACTTTATTGGCGCAAAGAGTCTGTAGTAATACACTGAGTACTCAAAACCACCAGTGTTATGGTTTATTACATATCATAAAATAAATTTCACAAAACATGAGGAAACCCTAGTTTTTAGTTAAATATGGGGTTTGCAAATTTGCTAACATATTAATAAGAGTTGCTTAGTGGAAAAAAATCGCAGGTGCGGAGTAGAAGCAGCTGTTTCAAATAGATAGGTGCCACCATGTCCGTAGCTATGGGTAATTTCCATATTTTTTATCTTTCTTCGATTAGCAACCGGTATCCGAACAAAAGCCAAAGTGTAAACCCATATGACGTATATGTTCTTGCTTTATTTCCGGACCTACCTACAAGTAGGAATGTGGTCTATAAAGGTGCCTATTTTTTAACTGTCTTGCATTACTGAAATAACGAATTTGTGCTACGGTTTACGTTTTTGCATTTTTTTCTGATTTTTAAATACCTAAAACTTGTTATCTTTCATATATGCGGGCTGTTGACGTTGGGTCTTTAGCCAACGTTATAATTATTTATCGGCAAAATCCATATTTATGGTTTTATAAATTTGAAACAGTTTTCAGAAGTTATAACATTTTAGAAGTGTCACCAACCCATTTGACTATTTTACCTACGTTTACCTTAAAATGGCCTTTTATTATTAGGCCTAGTATTAATTTTTTTTCTATTTACAACTTGAAACAATGACCTTGACTATGACTGCCCATTGTACGAATCATTCGCATTGAACGGCAATAAAGATTGATTTGATATAACGGCTACTGCAGTGAAATGACATGATTGAACATGTAATTCACTAACAAATAATTTATTACTGATAATGGTAGATAATCTAAATTAAAAATAGTACATAAATCTGCAATTTGAGAACGAGGCCTTTCATTAAATTTTAAATGAACTGAAACTTCAGGGCCCACTTAATCAAGTTTTTAGAAAATTTAATTTATTTATAATAAGGACCTGAACATTATGCAAAAGAATTATTCGTTCCTTCGTTACAAAATAAAAAGTATGTATTGATTGATATTTCTAATTTTAAATTATCAGACAAACTAATTCGTGGCTGCTAACATTAGTATTTTAAAATATTCGGTTTTTCCAAAAGGATATAAGATAATCTTTGTTATACTTCAAACTGTGCTTGCAGTTTAAGTTCTTTGAAGAAGTAAGTGGTAAAGTGAAATGCGAATCAATAATAATCATTAATAAAGTATTTTGTTCAAAAAATGAAGCTGGGTGTATAGTTACTGCGAGTCTATTAATATATGATTTTTTTATGAAGCAATTTTTAGTAATAACCAATTTAGGATACAAGTACGAAAACACTGAGTTTTTTATGTCTTTTTTAGGGTTAGGATGGATGAAAATAAAAAGTATAAACAAAAGGTATTTTGTTCATGAGATTATTACGGACATTTTCCATCACTGATTAGTAAAAACAAGTTTTTTTTACTAATCAGTGATGGAAAATGTCCGCAATAACCTCTTAAACAACAAAAACCCACCATAACCAACAATGAATTTCAAACAAAGACAAATTATTCGTTTATAAATGTTCTTATTTATTTATTTCCTACGGCAAGCGCCATTTTTTGCAATGATTCACAATTCAATTCAGTAAACATACAATAATTTTCTAATGAAATTTTGGTGAAAATGTTAAATGATATGTTGAGCTTCAGAATTCAGATGATGCGTTCAAGCACTACTTACAAAACAAGGATGAATTACTAAACCTACAGTAGTAGAACAATAGTGCAAGCTGCATCAATAACAAACATTGTCATGCAAAAACAAGAATTCGGTACCTTCTATCCTAAATATATACAGTTAATAACTTATGGTAACACAACCATGCAACAAATTGTTCACAATGCAAAAAAATAGTTTTGGGTTTATGCTAGAAATTGTTTTCAATAATCAAGCCCTAAAGTATTTCAGGAGATGTGAAGTTTAAAGGCGAATTTAATTATACATGCAGTGCAAAGTGGTTACTAGGCAAGAACAAAGGGTGGGACATTGCAAGTGCATTGCTGGAGGTGTGTGACTGAATATGGAGTTAAGGGATAGGGAGTTCTTATATAAAAGAAGGAATAAATTAATGTAATATAAATTTATTTTGCGTTCGTTAATTTAAAAAATCAAAACAGCATATAAGATAAAATACGTATAGCTGTGATTTTTCTAGCATGTTTCGCGCTTGAATTAGTTTAAATATAAATGTTTTAGAGTTGTGTAAAATTGTATTTTAAAGGAAAAACATATACATAAGTTTATAGTCAGATAATCCTAATTCACTTATTGAATCATCAACATGAACCGGCAGCCATAGATGTGTTACGGCAGCCGAGGATGTGCTAAAGTGTCGAAGTGGAGGTAAAGTGTCAAATAAAACATCCCGTCTCTAACCCTAACAACCCTTCCTTGTGTACACCGTCCAGGTTGTGAAGTAGGAACAAGAGGGTAAAAAGGCTCTTGTGCTATTCACAGAGATCCGCCATGCGCCACTATTGTCCGGCATTTAGTCTAACAGAGACCATGACAAGTTTCCCTTCTTTTCCACTACAAATTAAAAACTGATTAATTTCTTCATTTACAACCAAAGCAGTAATATAAGCAAATAATCTACATTAAGAATTTGTACTGGCAAATTACCAGTGTATGAATAGCAATTATTTTGTTGTTCAAAAGAGAAAAACGTTACAAATAAAATAAACAGTTTATAAAACTCACACTTTCTCCCATTCAAACTGGTGTTTATGGATACATGAAATACATTCGAACTTGTTATACTTTTAGAAGCGTCTGCCTAGGCAGGGTGTGATAAATATATCTTAATATTTCTGTTGAACATAACGTTACACTTTCAAGTTGGGGTTTTGAAATATGTGAGGGACTGCTGCTTACGACTATCTCGTACGCATAATTTTAATATATAAAAATTAATTTTAATATCCCTTGGTCACGCCATAACTTGAGAATTAGTGCACCAAATTAAATAATTCTATTTTTTTGTGTTCGATAATGTCAGGACAAGGTTTTTATAAAAGAAAATTTGTAATCCGACCTAAGGGCTCTGTCCGTCTGGCCTTCAAAGTCCCCATTGATTTTATCAAAGTTCAGTCAGTCACAACAGCTGTTATAAGGATTTTATCTAAACATACTTAAAAGGCATACACATACGTTCATTACGGAAATAACAAATCTACTTCAATGACAACTCTAAACTCTTTTTTTCGATGCCGACGTTAACACTGTATAGGGGTGTATAGGGGGTGAGCGTAGCGAACGAGCTCATCCGGGAGGCGAGTGAGGGAAGCGAACGAGCTCACCCGGGAGGCGAGTGAGCGAAGCGAATATTTTTCATATATTCCGGGTTCACCCAACTGTATTGAGATTGCCTACCGTAAGAACTCTATTTTTATCAGAATTTCATCAAACAATTTAAACATAGATGGTTCAAGTTACTATATTTATTTGAAACAAAAGGGGAGAATGTATAATTGTTTCGACTTTTAAAGCGTTTCTTATATAGGAAAACTTGAAATAACTGCTGAAAAATACTGTATTTGGTGAGAGATCAAGTTCGAAGGCAGGTTGACGTAGATTCGTTAGTTGATTTTCATAAAATGGTTTGTTTATTTTGTCATTATTTTTGAATGAACCGGCCCTTCTACCTCTTTGTCTGCAGTCGAAGTAACATCCAAAAATTTAATTACGTTAATTTTTAAAAAATCTAAAAAGTTAAAAACTCGAATTTTAAGATAATTATAAACAGAGAATTTAATTATTCTCAAATAGTTTCAAACATGCTAGTCGCTATTGCTCTATTCTTCACAATAATGTTGAATTAAGTTGACAAGACCGTCGTTTAAATCTCCTAAGTAAATCCTACTGTGCGATGACGGGTCGCGCTGTTTGTCACGGTTACACTCTCTCTACTAGAGAGCTTCTTGTTTTGAGTTATTTGTTGCACTTGTTGTTTATACTGCTCTCGTATTTCATATTAATTTTAAAATATGTTACACATCGCTCATGTGTAACATACCGGTAATGTTGCAGCGCTAGAGGGGAAGGGCTGAGGCTGGAACAGGGTATAACTCTAACTTGTGTATTGCAACAAACCTTTTGTATCGTAAATAAGACCTATTAGAATGACGTATAATGTCAATTTCAGAACCCATTGTAAACCATTATTTAAAGAAGCTAATAGTTTAACTTTACCAACTATGTATATTTTAAACTGTTTAGTTTTTGCCAAAAATAACTTTAATCAGCTCTACACAAATTCACATGTTGATGATTATTATACCAGAAACACATCTAATATAAGGCCAAGTCATTGTAAATGACATAATTACTACTTTAAATACTTTAAATATTACTACTTTAAATATGTTTAGTGAGCGGTCAGTAAGATTTCATAACAAGACACCTCATGAAACAAGATGATTAAACTATGCTAAATTTAAACAAAATATTATAAATTATCTATTGAAATGATGACTTTATTATGTAAAGGATTTTTTTACTGATGATAACTTATAATTTTAGACTTTGTAGTTTTAAGAAATGATGCCATGCCTGTTACACTTGTAACGGCAAAAAAGTATTCTGATTCTGGTTAATCATTATATTTAACATGCAAAGGGGTGTAGAGGAATTTCTTTTAATTTTAAACAAAGTAAGGGGACTGCTGTAGTTTTTCAAAATTATAAAATTATAACATTTCTCACCTAATATAATACTCAAATAGTATTTTTCTGAAAAAAATAAAAACCTTTTAAAAATATCGTATATAGTTTGTGAAATAGTACAAAATTGAATATTCAGGCAGATTATTCGTTTTCTTTTTGTTTTGTTGTTGTTGTGAAACCCAAGCAATATACGCAGCTATGAATGTATAAAAACATATACCAGTGCAGTTTAAAAGTGTGACTGTTTTAAAAATATGTAAAAAGAAGTTCAAGCTATGGCTCTGCGAGAACGGATTCAGTAGTGTCCATACTAATGGAAAAGAATACATTAACATTAAAAACTAAAATATCATAAATCAAGTAAATTACGATAAGAATGTTGGAGTAAGGCCACGACAAAAGTAGAACTTGAAGTATATAATTTTAAAATAAAATAAAATAAGCGGGTAATATGAATAAAAAAGGAAAGTCTATTATTTCATTTAATTCACAACTGAATCTTGATTACTGAAATAACTTGAATTTAAAAGTTATAAATTAAGATAAAATTTGTTTTATTACAATGCAATATTATGTCGTATATTCTGGCTAAATAAATCAAATAAAATCAGAGAGAAAACGAATAAATATGAAGACGGGAAAACATCAATTCAAAATACCAGAAGGTCTCAAGATAAAGTAGAAACGGCGACAAATTAAAATAAATGAGTAACTAATATATTTTATTTCCACTTTTTGTGACCCTTGTTTTGAAAAAAAATTAAGCATTAGATACAGTATATGGCATGGCATTTAAAAATATATTACTTTTAATTGGTTTTAAATTTGAATTACATCTTTGTTTGTATTATTAGATTAGACTATTCAAACAATCTGATTATATAATAATGTTATAACGATTTGGATCAATAGGGGAAATATATCTAGACAATTAAAGCTCTTTCTTTCATTTATAAACCTATCTATGAGGAGTGTTTAGATATTTGTATGGATTTCATAAATCTAAGGGTATTCTGTCTTTCATTTGATATGCAATTTTATTTTATATTTGTATCATATAAAGGTTTACAACTAAGGAAAAAAATAATTTAGAATACTCCCTTGAAGATTGGAACACTTTTTAGTTTATTACATCTGCAACTTAACCTATCTTTACCAGCAGGATTAGTAGGGACTAATTTTGAGCCAACAAGAAACAATACTGGTAACTAAACAGTTTTATGAATAATTATAAAGTGCTGAATTGTTATTAAGAATATTAACCATACATCAACTCTAATAACCAATTCCTATAAATTATTTTAGTTTCCCTAAACATGTAGATTAATTTTTAGGAATAATAAAATGGTGAACATGATTTTAAATAGTAGATATATGTTAAATATTGGCATAAATACCACTATTATGTTGTTGTTGTAATTTTTAATTTCTTTAAGGTTCAAGTGAGTAATTACATAGCAAAACTTATTTGTGTCGCCATCCAAATTAATTTAATATCATTGTAATATTTTCGAACAAAAAATAAAAAATAATTTCTTAAGATGTAAAATTATCTTAATGTAAATTATTTGAATCTTTGGTGGTACAATTACTGTTTATCTCAATATATAAAATCAGTGTTTGTTTATTTGTCCGTTATGCTTCATATACCATATATACGGGTGTATTTAAACATTGCTTTGCAAGGTAAAGCAGGTCCAGCCTATAAAGTCCTAAACCTTAGGGCCGCGCCCTACTGATCTTTTAAATTATCTGTGTTACTCTTGTAAAATGGAGTAATGATATTATTTAGGTGTCGATGGCAACTCATATTTTTACCACTGCACCGGTAAAAGACAGAACTCATCGGGAAAAAATAAAAACTTCTTAAAGAGGTCACGGGTATCAGCTAGTGAAGGATTTATTTAGTGTTAAAACAAGTACCAAAAAATGAACTCAATGTTTAGGATAAAATAAAAATACATGATAAAAATAAACTTGTTTATAAAACTCCATATAATTTTGCTGTGATAAATATACTTGTTTAAATAGTGTAATATATAATCTCTGTTTCAAGCGGTATATCGGACAGAATATCCCACACGACCTGCCGCAGATTCGCAAGCACGGGAGGTATGGATGGGGAGGGTCAGACAAAGCATAAACCTCACTCACTAATCAGGCGCCTTGTAGCCGGGCCCTTGGGCGGCGGCCAGTGGCCTTAGGCCTACATGCTGCGGTCGCTGCAACGGCCGACAATACCACGACACGACGCCCCCTCCCCCTCCCCTCACCAGCACAACAACATTCATTCAGCATCGTTGTGTTCCCCGACTATAGTACAGTATAGAAGACTATCCGTACTAAGGGCCGAGGGGGTTCTGATGATCAAATTGTACGGTGTTAAAAAAACCCAGTAAGCATGTTAAAAGTCTTTGTAAACGGGAGTTGTCAGACGCCATCTTGGAGTTTTGTTCCATAATAGTAATTTTAACTTTGTGCCTCCGTTACTCCTTACTCGATCGACACAAAACATTCGTTTGGATGTCAAAATAAAGGTATAGTGGTTCTTAAAGGACCTACATTTTCGAATATTAACTTTCAAATTCCGTCCCTTCTCAACGCGACAACCTACATCTACGTTATACGTTGATCCATGGCTCATTGTATGAAGAAAACCCTAGCGATTTCAGTGCTATATGACAAATAATAATTGTTCTGTAAAATTTCAAAATCTTCAAAATTTACAATGTCTTATGGGCTAACTGTCTGTGATATCAAAGGTATCTTCACTGAAATCGCTAGGTATATTTTTCTCTTTGGAATAACCCATGAACCAACAATTTCGAATAATCCGTTGCGGAGGAACGGAATTTTAAGATTAACATTGATCTTATAGGAGAAGGAGGTAGAATCGAAATGTTTCGTGACTGGAGCCCCCTATTTAAACGCGTTTCGTGACTGGAGCCCCCTCTTTAAACGCGTTTCGTGACTGGAGCCCCCTCTTTAAACGCGTTTCGTGACTGGAGTCCCCTCTTTAAACGCGTTTCGTGACTGGATCCCCCTCTTTAAACGCGTTTCGTGACTGGAACCCCCTATTTAAACGCGTTTCGTGACTGGAGCCCCCCCTTTAAACGCGTTTCGTGACTGGAGCCCCCTCTTTAAACGCGTTTCGTGACTGGAGCCCCCTCTTTAAACGTGTTTCGTGGCTGGAGCCCCCTCTTTAAACGCGTTTCGTGACTGGAACCCCCTATTTAAACGCGTTTCGTGACTGGAGCCCTCTCTTTAAACGCGTTTCGTGACTGGAGCCCCCTATTTAAATGCTGCTGATACACAGTATGGCGCGGGGCGAGCCGACGACTGGGAGAGGTCGAGAGGTGACCGAGGTGACAGAGGAAGGAATGTCGAGAGGACCGGAAACTGAGTCGCCGAAGTCCCGATAGATAGCGTCGTCCACGCCATCAATCACCCGATACCCGATCACCAGACCCCGACCTGGCTTTGTTTCATTCATCCAGGAACAATAGTCGAGTCTGGTGACTATAGACAGCCCCGTCTAGCCTTGAGCCGATTTTGCCTCTGTCGAGCTGCCTAAAAACTGACTTTCAGAACTACCCAATGAGGCTTTTGTAGAAGTCAAAAGGTGGGACTGAAATTAAAAGAGTAAATTGAAGTTTTGAAGGGGTTGGATGCAGTGAAGTTTTTCCTTTATCCACTTGAAATATTCCATAACTTTGATGTGTTTTTGAATACTAAACAATATATTTTATAAACTCTGTTAAACAAAACTAGTTTGTTGTTGAAGAGCTGTGTCTGGATCAACTATAAATAATTTTCTGTTATTCGAGTTCGTTAAAATTATTGTTACATGGCAGAATGGCACAATGAAACGAAAGATTTTAAGGGGAAAAAATTAATTTACTGTAAATTAAAGGACTCTTCTGACCTATAGTATAGTATAGTATTTTTGTTTAATATTCAGCACTTTGGCGCTTTCGAAAAACTTGTTTTTCTAAAACAAGTGATGGAAAATAATCCGCAATAATTTCCATTTACTCTTGTTTTTAATGGGTAAACAAAATATACAACGTAATTACGAAAGATTTATTCCACTACCATGATTTTTATGATGTAATATGTTATGCGATTTTCGTTTCTTTCCTCACTAACAGGTTTTACTATTAATAAGATACAACACCAAATTAAATTCTCAATCTTACAATGATTTAATTCAAAAATTCTGCAACAAATAAACTTGAAACAAGTTTGTTTTACTTTACGGGTCTATATCAGATAGTAATTTGCAACAATGACGCATTGTGCGGGAGGCTAGCGGATCTTGCAGCGTGATTGTAATAGTATTAGCTAATTGTATCGTTAATGCAATGGGGTATTGATGAGGGAGGATCGATCTGCCCCCCCCCCCACCCCTAGATCCTATCCGCCTATGTTCTTGTTGCCACGGTCGACCTAGGCTGAACAAAAACATGCTTACAAGACCCTAGTTGGACCAGAACGGTCAGCACTTTCTGTCACATAAGAAAAAATTAATACTTCAGCAAAACACTAACGTGCTGATGTTTATAAAGTTGTGTAGTTCATAGCTGATATTTTTACGAATACAATTGAAGATTATATAAACAGTGACGTAAAGCTCTGAATATTTCAACAGGAAGAATATTATAACTACTAAAAATGCACGGATAATCACTTTGCCGAGGGAGATCATTATGGTCTGTAACTACAAGGCCGTGAGGAATATAAGTATTCATTTGTGATTTAAATAACGCTTATACTGTCGTGTAACCTTGTTCTTATAGCAGTTTGGCTTTAATAAATATTAAGGTAAGATCACTGGGTTTGGTTGGAATTTATATAGATAAACTCATTACGATGATGAATGAGATTTTGTATGAATAATAAACAAATTATATGAAGTATTTAATGAACATTTGAGTGAATAAGCTCAGCTGTCTTGTTTAAAACAAAATAAATCTACCAGAATCGGGGAGAAAACACACGAGAACTATGAATTTTTTCTCAGACTCCACTAGATTGTTTATGATCGCCGGGAATGCCTGGTTTTGTATTTGTATCTATAATTCGTCAGATAATATTGTATCTGAGCTATTGTATATGACTACTCTTATTTTCAGTTTATAAATATGAAACACCGGTATTTTATTTTTATTGAAAATTGAAAATGGTATAAAATAAAATGTAGGCCAAACAAAGTAGACTAAGGAAGGAGTTAAATTTTAAGTTATATTTATAGTTCGGTCACTTGTAGAAATTATTATTTTAGTAACGTTTGATAACTTTTCGTACTCTAAATTAAGTATTAAGTAAATTGCAACAAGTAAATAATATGCTATAGAACTTAGAAGAAGACAAGAAGTGTTAATTCATATTTGTACTATATCTGAGCAAATTTATTAATTTGTTATTTAATGTTTATTATGTTTTATTAAATGTTTGCTCTTCCATCTCTATGCGACACAAAGTGCTTTCCCATTGAATTTGTCCCTATTTCGGATTTATTACACACACGCTAATCTCAGTTTAAACTTCCCTTTTTAGTTATTCATTTTACAACTAAAAACAAACTCCCCTTGAATTCAAAATGAATTATGGATTTTACCCCGAAACTATAGTAGTTTTAGACACTTACAAACAGTTCAACGGTTCTGAAGGCTTTACAATGAATAAGGATTTTTGTCTTACGTTGGATTTTTCTAATTCTTGAGTGTTGTGAAAAAATAACCAACGTAGAATTTTTATTTTAAGATTGTTTCAACTGAAGAACATTCAACATTAAGTAAATTTTTCATAAGCAGCTAAGGGAGAATGTTATTGCAGGAAATGTTGACATGATTAATGAACGTGTAGAACTCCTGTCTAGACTAAATATTGAGACATGCAGCCGACTAGCAGCCTGCGCAATCCCATTTACTTGACAGACAGTCAGAAATGCAGACAGACAGACGTCTCGTACAAGACGCCGCTGAAGTCGACATCCAGAAATATAGGAGACTGACGGAGAACTACAGAGGTATTTGACTTTGACGTTCACGAGCTATTCCGGAAGTATGTCGTCCTCGTGTAACTAGGTGCAGGAAAGATAACAGAACAGCTGGCACTCTAGATACTGCAGTAGTCACAGAAATGGAGAGTTACTGCTGAGAAAATTAAGTTTTATTGATTTTAGAACGATAGTAAGTCATTGGAGACGATCTTAACTTTACGGAACTACATTACATGGTAGTTTTTAGAGAGAAAAATAACTATTGCGCAGAAATTCAAAAAAACAATGTAAAAAGTGTTACCGATTGCCTTGAAAATAATAACCTTGGAAAATATTAGTAATTAAGAAACATTAAGAATATAGAAACATTAAGGAGAATAGTATTGTCTTCTAGTGTGTAATGACATTTTGCTCTTTAGGCGAGATAACAATATCATGTAGAGACATATGATAACAAAAATACCCCCGTCGCAGCAAACCTGCATTCTCAGCGAATTTCCAATGAATATATAACATAACACATTAAAACACTGAACAGGATTCATAAGAAATATATTCACAAACAAGCGATATTTAAAATATTAATTATTCTCCTTAAGAGTAACATTGAGGATGAGTACGCAGGTTTGCTGCAACGAGGAACACAAAATAATGGGTTTTTATGCAAATATCAATAAAACTCATCTTAGTGAAGTCACATACCAAGTTTCATCCATATAAATTCATAAATAAGCGATATATAATTTTTAATTATTTTCAATAAGAATTGCATGGGGACCAAGTACCTAGATTTGCTGCAACGGGAAGCATAGGAGAACACTTATTTTTTTGTGCGAACAACTATAAACCGAACACGTTGAAGCCATATAACAAATTTCGTCAGTTTATGTTCATAAATAAGTGAGATATACAATTTTTCTTTTTCTCCATAAGAATAACATTGGACAACGTAGCACTTTCAATATCTCAATAACCAATTGACATAGAGCAATGATCAAAATACCAAATTTGTTTATGCTGAATTAAATGGTAAATTAAAATTTGATTTAAATAAAAATTACATGTGGAATCCCCCAAAAAAAAACATTTTTGGAATACAAAACCCCCCAAAACCCCTCTTCGGATGGTGCTATTCGTCTGGTTTTCGAACCCGTTCAAATAAATGGTACTTTACACATTTTTACCAAATTTCATTAAGATCGGACCTTTTCTACGAGAGTTGTCGTGCTTACGGACACCCTCACATATATATATATATATATATATATATATATATACATTTTTATATATTTATATATAAATATATGTATATATATATATTTATATATATTTATATATAAATATATACAAATTTGAACGAATGGTGTTTTAGCATCTGGGGGCCTAAAAACAAAAAGTTATCATGGTCTCGGGCTTAAATATTACCATGAGACCTACGGTAATAGCTTCTTCCCTATAGGGGAAATTCGCTAAAAGGTGAGAGGTGAGTGTTGCCCAAAACAGGACGCGGAATAGCTATCACTTGTAGCATAGATAAAGCATACTCCTAGAGTGTGCTTAATCTATGCTTGTAGTCAATGTCTTGCTTCCTGACGAGTATATATTTATATAAACTACTAATGTTTTTATTTAGACATTTAACAGTATTAATTGTTACAGTATTAATTTAATACTGTAGAGTAAAATTAAAGAATGTTATACTAATACGAACAAAACTTGTATATACTTGCCCTGTCTTGTAAATCATTCTGCTGTCCGAAATTATTATTTATCTGTCCCTGAAACATAAATTAATAAATTAATACAGGATAAACTTAATTGATTACTGTAAGAATTTAAGTTGTATACGGATGGAATATCTTCAAAGAGTTATCTAAGTTCTTCTGTAGGATTAACTATAGAGAGTATTGCAGGATGACAATAGGATGAAGGAGGAGGCTGTATTACAACAAAACATAGTTCAAATTACAGGTATTAATAGGTTTGCAGGGCTTGTTAATAAATAACAAACAGTTTATTGCAAATAACATTATAAAATTGCAAAATATAAATATATATTTTGTTCTCTTCGATGTCTATATCTGATTGAAGTCCTGATCGCGTCAATACAAGGTACATTCTAGATGGTATAGTTTTATTTTTTTGGCGTCTCTGCTTGAATTAATTAAAATATTACGGGTTTCCATTAGTTTATTTAATAATTCACCAATTGCATAGTAAACACAATAGGTGTACTATTTATTGTAGTTCGATGTATTAAATGTCGGATTTAATCTGTACTTATTTTCTTATATTGGCTATTGTATTGCACAGTAGTAAATTTGCCTTTGTTTTAAGTAGAGTATGTAGGCCTAGTATTTTAATACCTCTACAATATATAATACGAATATAGTTCACTTATTTGATGTACAAGAAGTGATTTGTCATATAAATATGACAGATTGTTTATTATTCTAATTGCTTGATTTTTAAGCCAAAACCCTTTCTTATTTAAAGGTTAGATACCCCCGTCGCAGCAAACTTGCGTACTCAGCGAATTTCAATGCACATACCTCACCAACAAATTAACCAGATTACCTATAATTTCATCAAAATATATTCATAAATTTGTTAAATATAACATTTAATTTTCCTACATAAGTATAAAATTGAACGAATTACGCAGGTTTGCTGTAACACGGCAGAGTTATGCATCTAGATAATAGCTTTTAACCTATGAGGGAATTCGCTAATTGATTATTTAAGGAAATTCACTGAACACGAGATCTAGAAGCGAATGAAATAAAATTAGCAAGTTCCTGGATAAAATATTGAGTCACCACGTGCATTTATATTTAGGCCTAATTAAAAATAATTGATAGTGTGATCAATATGCTACGTGAATCAAGTGTGAGCATCACAATATCGGCATACAACGAACCATAAAGGTACACAAAATACCGCGTAAATTCAAAGGAACGGCGGGGAAGCTCAAACCAGAACCGGAAACCGATTTGTTTATCATAGGTAACTATCTGAACACCAACGAGACACAGAGGAGTGCCAGAACGAGCACTTGTCCCGATAAATGTAACCAACAGCTGTAATTCGGTTATCGGGAATGTTCGGAGGCAAGAACGTCCTGAAACGTGGAGTTATCAGCAACACGGGTCTTTATGAGCTGAGTGTCTTCTCGTGTCCTCCGATTAATAGGCACTAACGAGCGACGGGATGCGGGATCGAGGCTATGAAAAACGCATTTCGCGCGATCAAAAAATATTCAGCGCGCTGCCCCGGGTAGTGGGCACGCCGCTGTGGCGCCTCCGGGGGTTGGTGGACCAGGGTGATCGAATGGCAGATTGCGCGTGGAATATGCATTGGGGTGTTATGGGTTTTGTATTGTTACTTTGGAAAAATCCACCGCGCGAAAACAATTTTTTGGTGATAATTATATTTGAGTGTATAACGCTAATGTTTGACTTAATCCGGGAAATATTTTATTGAATAAAAACTCCACTTGCATTGACTGCTACTCTATAAGATGGTGAAAGAAAAAATGCAATATTAGTTTTAAGTACGTTTTAAATTTCACGAACTGCTGTGGGAACAGCTGTGCAAGTATAAGACTGAAAATTCCTCGATAACTTACAATATGCAATTGGTTTATTGGAAGATATAAGCTGAAATGATTAATTTATTGTAGTTAATTTATTCATTTATTTAAGGTGTATTTGATTGTATATATACAGTATATTATTTTATTTTTAAGTGAAGTAATAAATTAATCAGGCTTTTCGAAAAAAAACATACATAAATATTTCCATTGTCAAATTTACTTAAAACAACGTTACTAAACAATTAATGAGAAAATAATTGGAAGTACTTCAAAAGTGAATAAATGGTTGGTCAGAAATAGTACCAAAACGTACTAAAATAAATCTAGACGCTTCATTTCACACCGTGGCTTGCATAATGCCGAGGGCCTTTGTTTATAACAAACCTATTCCTTGTTTCAATACATGGAATTCCAATCCTAAAAGGGTCACACCAATGATCTTACAGTATTATTTTAATTTAACAAATCGCGGAGAATTCATTTTAAGATAGGGGACCAAGCACTTTCTCCTAAACCTGGTTTTCCCATCAGACTAAAGTTAATTTTCAAATTCCATTGCTCCTCAACGGGTATCCATTGTTGTTGATTTATGGCTCATTTGGGCTCATAAAGCAGAAATATACCTAGCGGTTTTTGACAATTTTTGAATCACAAATAACAATCGTTCAATAAAATTCCAAAATATTCCATATTTGCGATTTTTGTTATGAGTTTTGTTGTGACATCAAAATGATGCTCACTGAAATCGCTAGGTCTTTTTCTCTTTAAAATGAGCCATAAAGATTTCGTATGACCCGTTGAGGAGGGACGGGGATTTGAAAGTCTTATGGGAAAAGCAGGTAAAAAACCTTAAATGTTTCATGACTGGAACCCCCTCTTAAAAATGAATCAATTATTGAGAATAGAACAGACCTCTGGACAATAGTTCAAGCACCTTTCCAACCCAGTGATATCCACTCGCCAACACCAAGGAACATTGTGTGTAAAACAGTGGTGTTCTTGGAAACAGAGCCGCGCCGCTACACATCCGACCCATTAGTGTCAAACAAGCTAAGGGCGCGGGCGCAGGGCAGCTCAAAGGCGTGTTTACCGTGCCCTTTGTAGCCCTTTCAACAGCCCATTCAGCCCTAGGATCAGTGATACCGTCTCTCAGTAATGGAGATACCTGCGGTTTATTTTCGACATTTTGTCTCGGCTGAAAACAAGATCATTTCGGGGCATCAGTGCCAAAGCGATTATCTTCGGTTTTGAGCCAGGTTACTCACCCCCACTTTGAACATCCTATTTCAGCGGGGTTCCCTGAAAACATCGTAGTTTATGGTTTTGAGTGATAAATATCTGTAGTGTTTATCTGTGACGTGTAGACCATGTAAAACTTCAGCTCTAGATCTAAAGTGGTCTAAGTTTGTCTTTCTTAGACTTGTGATGTTGTACTTGACTCAGCTGACACTAACATAAGGTGTCGAGGACCTAACTTATCAACATTTTCTTAGAACATGCTGTAAGGGAATTACTACAAAGGTCGTACCAAGGAAGAAAATCGGAAGAACACCTACAGATAATTCCCAGTGCATTTATCTCATAATTTAATCTTTTTAGAAGCACTATTTAAAATACGATTATAAAAACAAAGGTTTGCATGAAGATTCCTTAATAATAAGGTGTATATTGACACCCAATGTAAAAAACAAGTTAAAAGCTCGGTAAACTATGTGTTTCAACATTTGTGAATGGTCTGATGTTAAACGCCAATAAAATAAAGTACTTGCACATCGGTATAGTATAGTCTACTTTGTTGAAAACGGAAACAATCTTGTAATTGCCATGCATACTTTAAATTCTAGATTATTGTTCAAAATGCAATTCTCCTTTACGACAAATGTCTCCACTCCATTGCTTGCTCCTAAAAGTTGATTCGTGCAAGTAGCTATGAACAACAATATGCGGTTACTAATTTATTGTTACAGTACTTATATATTTAAAACGATAATTTTGCAAACGCATACGGGAAATCCACCGTGCCGAATTTGAAGGTGTTTTGTGGCAATAAACCTATCCTATAGTATATAAAATAGTATAAAGTATACATAGTATATCAAAATTCTCGTCGAGCCTCCTACATTTGTCAACATTCAGAAAATATTTGAAACCCCTTTAGGTCTTCGCCCCAGTGATTTAATTACTTTAAAGAACTTTAAAGATTCAATTTGTATCTGTTTCAGACAGTGATTTTATTTGTTCATACGATTGACGGACAATTCACTTAAACATATGTTTACATCTTCCCTGTATAACTAGAATTGGCTACCCCAGTTATAATAATAGCAATACGTGACCGTCTACTACAGTACATATGGGAACCAGTGTGATTTCTAATTATAGGCCTACTCATATTTCTCAGTATGAGTATATACATATCTTCTATTGTTTTATAAGATATGATGATTATTCTAAAAAGGTCATTGCATATAAAACTGATTTAGAGTAAAATTCACTTTCTTTCTTTCTTTCACATTCTTTCTCAAACAGGCTATTAAAAAGTGAGCCAAAATCGTGTAGTTACATTCAAAATTTCCACTTTCAATCCACAATTTAAACTTCGAGACGCAATCGGTTGAGAAAACGATTCTTAAACTATGCGTCGCGCCGTTCGCCGTCGTGAATAAAAAATAAAACTTTAATTGCCCGTTTAGCCATTCATAAAGTCGAGAAGGACATTTAATACCCCATTGAATAAACAAGAGCCAATCTAGCGATCGAGACCCTTCCAGGGGCCTCTTAAATCTAACTTAATTGGGTATGAGGTCTCCAAATTGGTTGGCAAATTTAAATCAGTGGGTGGAGCCCGACCCACCCATCGGGCCTATTTGTTTGTGGCTGCTATAAATCACAGATGATAGTAAGCGCCCCATTCATGAATGTGGCTCTTCATTCATAAATAATAGCGTACGTCCGGCAGGTAGGGCCGCCCGGCGTGATACCATCTCCCAGGCGCCAATTAGAAATGTCGCCAAACCTAAAAAACTGTCCCGACGCATCCGGGGCCCCTCGTTTGTTTGTGGCTTGTTTGTTTTTTGGAAGAAATCTTAACCTACGTTTGATTTTAATTTGGTGGGTGTGTTAGAAGGTTTTAATGTAACCAAACGTTTGGTTTACGCGCTAAAGACTTTCAGTTGAAAAACAAGTATTTAAAAACTAAAATTTAATCAATTTTTCTGGAGGATAAACTACAAATTCCCAGACCAAGAGTTCATCCAAATATTGCATAGCATACATTTTATTCGTGTAAAATGCGTATTATCCCATAAAGCAACTCAGAACCAATCAACCATCTCCACTATATTATATCTCCCCCAAGTTGTTAATGACTGATTAGAAGTCACTATAGTTAGCGTAAATTGTAATACCCCCGTTGCAGCAAACCTGCATCCTCAGCGAATTTCAAATGGTACTTCACTAAGTCATGAAGCCAATTACCAACTTTAATCAAAGCATATTCATAAATATGCAAGGTATGACATTTTATTTATTCCCCATAAGAAAAACATTAGGACTGAGTATGCAGGTTTGCTCCCTCAAGGACCACAAAATCTGGTTTTCATGCAAATACCAATGGACCACCTCTAGATGAAGCAACATATCAAGTTTTATCAATTTATCTTCATAAACAAGCAATATATCACATGTTTATTATTCTCCATAAGAATAACATTATAGCTGCTGAGTACGCAGGTTTGCTGCCATGGGGACCACAAAAATGAGTTTTGTATGCAAATAGCATTAAAACCCAACCATATAAAGCTATAAACCAACTTTCATTAGTATATATATATATTCATTAATAAGCGAGATATACAATTTTACTTATTCTCCATAAGATCAACATTCAACAACGTACTGTGTTTAGCACCCTCAGTATTTCGGTAACCAATTGACGTAGAGCGATGATCAAAATAAGAAATTTATGCTTTTTAAGCTGAATTTAAAGGTGTAAACCAAAATTTGGGTTTAAAATGAATTATATGTAAAAAGTTCAAAAACCCCTTTTTTGAGGTACAAAACCCCCCCAATACCCCCCTTAAAGTAAAGCGACCTGTCTGGTTTGCGAACTCATGAAAATAGATGCAATCTTACACGTTTATACCAAATTTAATCAAGATCGGACCATTTATGCTAAAGTTATCGTGCCTACGGACACATATATACCTATACATGTATACACATATATATG
Organism: Allygus modestus; assembly: GCA_963675035.1. NCBI lineage: Eukaryota > Metazoa > Arthropoda > Insecta > Hemiptera > Cicadellidae > Allygus > Allygus modestus. Next base: position 70,042,685 of record OY776114.1, on the reverse strand, counting down.
AATTTGAACGAATGGTATTTTTGGCATCTGGGGGCCTCAGAACGAAAAGTTATCATGGTCCCGGTCTTACCATGCTACCTCCGGTAATAGCTTCTTTCCTATAGGGGAAATTCGCTAAAAGTAAAAAATTAGTTTTTTGGGGATTTTTAATAAGCGTTAACATAAGTTTGAAAAGTAATATTTTATATTTTGATGTTATTTATATGATAAATCTTCTTCTGACCTAGCAATGTAAATACCACATCATTTGAAAAGTTTTATATTTATTTACAAATAAAAATTTTTGTTATATAAGATCTATATCAATGATTTAAAAAAACAAACATTGAAAATTATTTCCAAGTTTATCTAGAAAGAAAAGTAAAAACGTATGTTTTGTAGCACTGGTCAAGGTCTAAAGTCGCTAAATAACGTTTGATAACGTTTTCCCATTGATGGCTCTATTATAAAACAATAAATCAAAAAAAATCTTAATTATTTTATGGTATTTATTTATAGAAGAGAGTAAAATCCGAAACTTGTCAATAGATCTGACAATTTATCTCTAAACGTATGTTACAAAATTAAAGCAACATAAAGATAACGAAGCTATCATGTGGTGTTAATGTGTCAACCAATGTTGAAGACCGGTTTAACCAGCTGATAACAGGGTTATAGTCTCTTATCATGACTTTTAGTACATCCTGTATGGAGAGGTTAACTGCTTTATGTACGTCACTACCAAATTTACCATAAATTATTCCCACGAAGGTTTTATGAAGGAACATTCTGTAATTGATTTTACAAACTAAAAATTTTGTTGAGGGTAAAATGGCAAATTAAGTATTTGGCTCAAAAATTTCTGAACAGAAATAAATATCAAGCAAACCATTGTTACCGGCTATCATAAATCTAGGAAATGAAAAAGTAAACTATAATAAATCATAGAAAATTATTAATGTAGAGAATTATTAATGTTGCACTGTAAGGTTACAATTTGATTACTCTTTATTCTATTCTATCCTTTTGGTAATAATTTTACCTGATTTGTCTTTTCTTCCCCTAGTACGTCGATAATGTGCTGTTTCGTCGAAATTTAGAAATGTTATTTATCGGTAGAAGTATTGGTTTTATACTCCGTGAGCTCAAACAAGTTATTCGCGAAGATGTCTGTATTCCTGATGGGTGAAAGAGACCTAGATCCCCCCCCCCCCTTAAAACCACTGTGTGAGGTCAATGACACTTTAAAGCTTTCATTAATAGGATTTGTGTGAACAGATCTGAACGAAAACCGCTTACTATTCGATTTTGAATATAGGCTACCGTGCTATTCTGTAGACTATATAGTTTGTAGAGGCTATTGGTTGAAATGGAGAAAGTATGTTCCAGTTGTGTGATACAGTTTATATAAAGAAATAAAACACAAACTAGTACTGAGTTTCACTAATTATAAATCGTTATTTTATTATTAGTCAAAAGATTATTCGTCATCCTGTAGCTGCATATGTTTCACTAGATTGAATAAAGTTATAAGTAACTGAGGTTTGTTTAAATATGCTTCTGATGCAATTTATACAGTCAACTATTCTATTTAATCACATTTACATGAATATTTTGTATTATTACTAAAAGATAAAATCTGCAGTAAATATATTGTGGTCATCACTTCTGCGGCGTGTCTGTGCAGTAATATTAACTACAAATAAAACTCTATATGGAATCAATAGCTAAAGGCCATAAATGCCTCTGGAATGCCACTTAAATGCCTCTGGAATGCCACTCAAATGCCTATGGAATGCCTTTTAAATGTCTCTGGAATGACACTTAAATGCCTCTGGAATGCCACTTAAATGCCTCTGGAATCACACTTAAATGCCTCTGGAATGCCACTTAAATGCCTCTGGAATGACACTTAAATGCCTCTGGAATGTCACTTAAATGCCTCTGGAATACCACTTAAATGCCTTTGGAATGACACTTAAATGCCTCTGGAATGCCACTTAAATTTTGAAAGAATATTACATGGTTTCCACACCTTTAAAGACCGAAAGACAAAAATTTGAATCACAAAAAATTTTTAAAAATTGAAAATATTTGAACAATTAATTATTTAGATTACAAGTTGTTTTAAGAGTGGACTCCAGTCACGAAATATTTTGCGTTTCTACCTGCTTCTCCCACAAGGTCAATGCTAACTTTCAAAGTCCGTCCCTCCTCAAAAAATTATCCGTTATAGTTCATTTATTGGTCATGCTGAATATCAAACCAATTTAGTCATTTCAGTGAGCAAAGTTGTTATATCACAAAAATAATAATCATTTAAAAAAAATCAAAAATATCCAATATTAAAATTGTTATGGATGAACTAATTATCATAGCGAAATTCTCTGGAATCGCTAGGAATGTTTTGTTTTTAAATGAACTTTAAATAAAACATTTTGTATAACACGATGTAGAGGGACAGGTTTTAAAAGTTAACATTGGTCTTTTGGGAAAAGCAGGTATAAACTCGGAATGTTGCGTGACTGGAGCCCCCTCTTAAGCAATCTACTTGCTACTATAAGTGCGTTGCACGACTGTAAAAACAAGCCCGTTCCCGTGACTTGTGTTAATTTTAGCATTGTGTTTTTGGACGATGTTTCTCACTCGTGCCTATTATTGCCTATTATTGCCTATTATTACCTATTATTGCCTATTTTTTCACTGTACCTATTATTTATAATTTTTACTGGTACAAACTCGACCATTTCACCCATCGAATATTCGAATGTTATCACCACGGGGAAAACAACAGTCAAGGTCACCGTCCGACGCCCAAGATACCGGGTTTCGCGGGAACTCGCCAGTAAAGCTGTCAAGCTATCTCTGACCCTTCAACCGCATTAGTCAGACCAATTAGTAGCCACTTTTTGCAGACACTTTGTAAATCATTTGCTAGTAATTGAAACTTAATGGGTTACGACGCTATGTTTTAAATAGTTCATTAATGTAGGTATCTTCATTACGTAAATTTTTTTGTTTGATTTACTTATTTTTATTTTATATTCGGGGCAGAGCTTTGCTCGGGGAAGGTCAGGCAGTTCTCTAAGTGATCATTAGTGATTTCACTATAATGATACGTTGAATGTTTAGGGTATTTTTGATAGATTATGACACTGTGAAACAAGCCTGGAACTTTTATTTCTGCTACGAAAGGTATATTGGTAATTTGTTACAGGATAGGAAATCCTGTTGTAAAATTCATTTAACGATAATTTGAAGGACTGAGAGTAATTTGGTAACACCTGTCTTGCACACTGCAACCGATCATCCCCAGCAACCTCACGCCTACTTTCAAGCCTGACTGGACCTTCTCCTAACCTTATAATGCGCATCATTGTATTCCCAGCATTGCAGGTAAATGAAACCGGAGCATCAGAACAGCCAAAAATCCAATGTTTTCAGATTTAAATAAAAATTGGAATAAATGTATGTTTTTATACTGATTTTGAGTTGTTAAAGTTTGTTATGTGGAAATTTACTTCCCTCATGTCAGCGTGCTGCGAGCGAACTCGTTTATGAATTAAGATCGTAAGAAGGTATTTATCGCTTGAGATAAAACTTTTCCGAAAGCGTCAAAAACACTTAACACTCGAATTACATACACAATATTTCCTCCAACTGCAGTTTTGGACGACACAACATACCACTTTTGGAATCCACTTTCATCAATTTATGGTGAATTCAGGAGACTTAAGTCATAAACATCGAGTCAGTTAGTTTGGTCTTAACAAAAATCAATCAGCCGTTTAATAACTTCAGCGAGCGGAAAATTTAACAGTAAACAGCTGCATACGATGCGACTTGATGGCAAAGAAACCCTACCACTTGATGCGGTTGTTGGAAAAGGACCTTAAGTGTTCAACTGGTAAAATGCAATTACCTTTGTGTTGAACAACGGGAAAATTATGTGGGTCTAATTTGTATTTTGGGGGTGTCATGACCCCCTATATCCATGGCAAATAAGTAATATCCAAGTTCACATCTGGCCCTAAACCCGGCTGTTTTCAGTTACAGCCCAACGTGCAGAGCAGGTGACCGGCGACACGTTGACGACATTATTAGTGTCACCGACGCTATAAACCACGCAGCCCGTATGTAAACCCGTATACCCGTAATTAATAGTAGCTACGGGAGCACCCGCATGGACCTGTAGCCGCTCGCCCGCCGCTTATCACGCGGTACGTCAGTGATAACGGCCACTCTGTCACACTGTCACGGCGGTCACGACTAGATAGCGTGACTGTCACACAGCTTTTAGCCACCTGTTGTGGTGTCATTGGGAGATTTATGGGGCAAATATTTGGGTATGGAGATAGCCTTAGGCTGTCCATACGTGCAAACTGAGTGACAGCAAGTGGATCGGCTCAGTAAGTGGTAAATATTGGAGGAAAAATGTGCACGAGGTAGATCGTATGTTACATGCGTTTTTAAACAATTTTGTCACGTTGTACTGTATCATGAGTAAGGTTTGCTTGCTTGGTTGAAACTCTGATCTCAAAAACTGCTCCAACGATTTATATAAAATGTTGGAAATAACTAATTTGGGTACAAATTAATTCTAGACAAATCTCAACCCCGGAAAAAATCAAATTATTCAAAAAAATTGAGTTTGGAAAGTTACAAAAATTAACATTGGGCTTATGGAGTTTAAAATATAAAAAAAAATTACAACAGCTGTTCATAATCAACCAGTGAACTATCAAAGTTATGCTTATAACGAGAATATCAAAATGTGACTTCCTAAGAACAGTGACTAAAACCATTGAACGTACATTGAATGTAGGGTAATATTTTAAACTAGTTAAATGTGTAGACTAAATACAAACAAATCATAATTTAAACCTTAAAGGAAATTTGAGTTTGAATGACAATTGGAGTGACATTAAACATGCAGAGAAGAGGCAAATGATCAAGGAAATTGCTCAACATGATGGGGCAGAGGTGAAGATTACTCCAATCCTGAAAAAAATCAAAAAACAACAACAACAACCACAAAAAACAACAAAAAAACCCTGTCCTTCTCCGAGAAAAGCTTGGCCCCAAGTTTCTGTTCTGTAAACTTTATGAAAACCCAAAGGCAAATAAACAGAATTAAGTATTTCTATAAAAATTTATCTAATACAAAACTTGTGTAAATAGTACGGTAGTTATTGGATGACCCGATTAAATTTCAAGAGTTCTCACCTTTCCAGCAGCAGTTTTTATGTGTAGCACTAAATAGTATCACATTGCTACATCTCACGTTTCCCGCGTTCATAGTGAAGTTAACTAATGAATGAATCTAAATAAGTGTAAATGAATGTGTAAGTAATCCCATATATTAAACACCCTGAAAAATATAAAAAGAAACGCAGAATTGTTACTGTGGACATTATTAATTTAATTGAATACTTTGAAGAATATAACGGTTTGCAACTTAAGCTTGAAGTATTCGGAACAATAAGCTATTTCATCGAATGCTGAAGTATTCGCACAAAATGAGGAGTTAGACAGGTTTCCCTTTAAGTGTTAAGTGCGTTCTTGCGCAAAAATTAAGTATCAATACCTGCTCTTTTGCTATACAAATGTTAGTAAATTCGAAAAGTTTACCAATAACAAAGAAAGTTATCGTAAAATTAAGTTGCAAAATATGCAAGCGAATATAATTTTAAAAACAAACCTCCACACTCATAAAATTATTTTATAACATGAAGATACAAGAGTGCACAAAACTTTAATAATAAATTACATAAGTCTTTAAAACCCATATTGCATAAGTTTCGCAAACATAACTCGGTACTACACAATTAGAAGGTGAGATGACGAGGGGGTGGAAGTGGTTAGGAAGTATAAAAGTGTAATCAGCTGTTGACGAAGAGCTCTCCCCGGATTACAAACAACAAGTACAAAGAGGGTTAAGTGCGGGGGATAAATATGTGCCTTGCTTAAAGAGGTACACGACGCGGGTCGGCATGGCAACAGAGACCGAGGTGGTTGTTATTGGAGTACACGGTGTGAGGCATAACGAGAGCCTCCCGGCTTCCACCGCAAGGATTATTTCTCTTTGAAGATTTTTGGATTAATTTAATATTTGTTTACCAGCTTTGCCCGTATGCTTGGCTTGGTTACCTGATTTCAGTGTTATAGTCAAATCAAATTTTTATGTTTGAAAATATATTGTAACTAGAAACTTTGATTCATTTTATGACCTTTAAGAGGTCGTAGTGAAAAAATATTTCTTTTCTAATTTTCTCATCTAGATCTTTCAATCAAGTATATAGTTCGTAAGTGTCAGACTTACATGGTTCTTAAAAATGTCATTTAGGGTACAGTTTGGGTATAAAACCGGTATATTTAAACTTTTGATTGCAATATCTTCGATTCTGTAGTAAAATTAATTGGATTATGTTTGTAGACTTTTTTCTTTAAAACGTGTGTTAAAGTTGAAGGGTTGAATGCTATGGATTGTGTTAACATACAAGGGTTGAAGCGGATTCTCTTACAAAAGAATCTCTTAAGTGTCATTTACGAGTATTAGGAAAACTATAAGTTTAAATTCTATATAAGTGGTCCTGCCACGTGTCAGATTGCGAAACTAAACAAGTTTTAGTATATGATGAAATCATTTTTACACTGCATGTATAATCTGTAGAAATCGTCGCTTATAAATATATATTACTTTTAATTGTGTCTGGTTTTTTGAATCAGGAATTTTGATTTATGTTCCTGAATTTGAGTAAAACATTTAAATATTTTAAGATTTGTTTGATTTACTAATTATAACATGTGGAGTACTTAAACATGAATACAAGCTGAAGAATGAACACTCCCGGAATCCCTCAGACCTATAAAAAACTAATATCCAATGTTTTTAAAGTGTTAATATATTTTTTAAATTATATTCTTCATACAAAATATAAGGGAAGTACTACAGTATATAGGTTTATTTGCCATTCTGAAAACAAAACAATGAAGCTTCTGAGTTGTTAATGGTAACCCTTGATAGTCAGTTGCATGGGGCTCCAATGGAAGGTACGGAAAAATTTAGGTATCCTAAATTAATTATAACAAAAATCGTATTCATAACAAATGAATAGTTTTTGATAATTTTTATTTTTTTCCATTACGACATGTTTTTACCACTTGTTTTGTCTACACTGCTTTTTGGGCTTTAATATAATGGGAAAAAGATAGTTAATACATGCCATTACAAATTTGTTAAATATATTAAGTTGACAAAAGCGCAATCTGAGTGTTTCGATTGTGGCACAGATATAATCATGATGTTGATTTTAATGATTTGTTATTATCAAAATAATATTGTATTCAATTAATGTGGGCCAAATGCCCGCCCCCTGTACTACGCCTTTGGTTGCTGGTGAACGAAAATACCTTCCTGTGAAACGTGGGAAGAAACTAAGAGCAAGTGTGAGAAATCACATATGAAACTGATCGACGGACTGATTAATAATCATTAGAATCCAATCAAATACAAAAATGCTATCTTAAATTGTGAGAACGTCTAAATAACCGTTCAACAGACTAATTACAAGATCATAAAAGAAATTCCCAGCCGATATGGATGCTTTAAAATGATTACAGTTTAACGTTATCGAAATCACTATTTAACGAGGTCGGAGCGTGTAAAAGAACACATTTGGACTAAGATGCCCAAAGGAACATGACTTTTAACAGTTCGAGTGATAACTTCATAGCTCATTTCTCACTGATAAGCGTTCTTTATTTGCTATTAACTGTGAAACTTTCTGTGAGCCAAACAAATCTGCGGGTTGTTGCTTGATAGCAAAAACCTTCTTAGGTTATGATTTGCACACTAATTTATTGGTTTGTTGGGCCGAAATTTGTGATTTCGACTTGACCTTATGAGTGGGGCAGTGAATTATCAACGTTCTCCTTTTTTGGATACGTGCAATCACAAGAACGTAATCAGTTTGATTTGTTCACACTTCAAAAACGTGTTACGTCAATGGTTGGTCAAGCTTGATAAGACACGAGCCAGTAAATTACTCATAATTTAGTAATGAATGAGCAGATAAATGTGTGGGTCCATCAGCGGAAGGCAAAGATCACGTTTTATATCTAACATCACTTTTGGTGATGAAACTTTTTTCTGGGGTAATAAAGTGATTTGATGTACCTTTAGATAAAACTTATTTAAAGTTGTTTTTTTAACTCGTACTAAACAACGTTAGCCCTCCAGACTTTTTTGCTGATGAAAAATGTACTTCATAGGAAAACAAGTTATTTTGTTATGATTTTTCTGTAAGACATCAATAAAGTCAGTTTTCAAAGTTGGATGATAGATAAAAAATCACTGCAAACATTTTAAAAATCAGCAGATTTTAGGAAATCTTTCTTTAGGAATTTACTTTAAACATTTTCTTTTTCAAAGGCAAGAACACAACGGTGTTGCAAATGAAGGGAGTTAAAATTTATTTATATTATGTGTTACAATTTACTTTGTTTCATACTATGATTCAAAATATTGTGACCGATTTGGTTGTAATAGACGGCAAAAGTGGAGATAGTTTTTATTTTAATAAATTTAACTGTTACAATATGAAAGTGTAAAATGTTTACTTTAATGAGGTGCAAGTTAAAACTATTAAATTTAAACAGTTTAGTTTAAATTCACTAGCAAATGAGACATGTTTAGAGGTGCTCGCATATCTCACTGAACCTCTAGTTGCTTAACTGATCCTTAACATTGTATATCTACTAGGCTGTCGGCGCTGTTGCTGAGTTCTGATAGCTGATAGGTCATAGCTGATAAGCTGATAGCTGATAATCCAGGTGACAAGTGGAGATTCCCGCGATGATTTTGTGATCCACTTTGTTTTAGTGCCTGTTATCAGTTGATAGCACGACATCTGGGCCTAATGCCCCTCCACTTCATATAATAATCCATGATTACCTGCGCTTACGGTTGAATCATCCAGCTCTATACTGTTATCAGTGCCTTAAACTGGAGATTTATGGGGTTTGATGGGTGTAAATTGATGAAACAAGCTGAATTAGTTAAACATTAAAACTTGAGTTATTATCTGTCATATTTTTATTTTACACCTCTAGAGTATTTTTGCTAAAGAAAACGTGAACAAACAGAAGGGGTGTTTATTGAAAATAATAATTGTAGAACACATTTTAAAGGCCCAAACGTGAACAAACAGAAGGGGTGTTTATTGAAAATAATAATTGTAGAACACATTTTAAAGGCCCAAACGTGAACAAACAGAAGGGGTGTTTATTGAAAATAATAATTGTAGAACACATTTTAAAGGCCCAAACGTGAAAATACACAGTATAAATTATAATTAAATAATTTACATTTGAAGTAAGTTTCACGCCATATATATTTTGTTATATAGTTTCTTTGATTAAAAACTTTAATGAAATAATAAAATCTTAGATATGATTTTAAATTAATTTTTTTTAAGTAAAAGTTTTATCGCCAAATGTTCTTTAAAATATAAAAACTCTAAGAGTTTTGAAAACTGTAAGAACGTCCATTAAAAAAATAATAAACTATGTTATTCAGCAGAATCATAATGAGCCACACCTGTAAATTTGTGTGATGACGAATAATTACATAAAATATGTTTTCGAACGATAATTTAAAAATTAGCCTTTCTATGCGGATGTTTTGACCAAATATTGGTCGAGGGCAGGAAACCACAGGGCAGAGCAAAGGGTAAAAACGTTCGCCATGTAAAGTAATAAAGCGCGTGTTTTTGCCCGAGTCCCCTGTGGGGGGGGGGGAAGCGCCCTTGGTCCAATTTGCACATTAATAGCAATGCGGATGATGATAACTCTCGTAGCGCTGTGTCCACCGATAGCGATAGGTCCCACGGCGGCCACTTCGCAGTGCGAGGATTAAAAAATTAAGAGGGGGCTCCAGTCACGTAACATTTCGCGTTTACCTGCTTATTCCATAAGACCAATGTTAACTTAAGAAATCGTTGATTGATGAATTTAAAAGAGCAAACAAATACCTAGCGATTTCAATGATAATTTTTATATCACAAATATTAATCGTAGAGTGTACTGTAGTTCCAAAATATTTTATATTTGTTATGTTTCATCATTTAACTCTTCCTAGTGACATCCTGTGTACTTTTAATATAAAACCAATGGTGAGAAAGTAAGTGAGTAATTAATATTAAAGCCATGGAAGAAATTAGGTTAGGAATAAATAACACGAGTTCTCGTCTGTTATATTTTTACTTTGTAACTCCTCCGGTAAGACACAGAGAGATTTTTTTACTTCAACCTTGACAAATAACGCTTTTCCTTAGCAAATTTAATGAACGTCATAAATAGCAGTAAAAATTGACATGTGCTTGTGCCTATACACTCTGTATATAGAAACTGGCTTAGGAAAAAGCTGAACTCAGTACTTTTCCTTATCGTGGCCGTTAAAATGCAATATTAGATTTTTTGATAAAGTATTCTGATTTCACTAGGGTATAATATTTTTGTCATTTCATAAAATAATAAAAATGTCACATCCGAAAAAAATGAATATTTCATATCAGCACGCATTTCTCTAAAAAGTTATTGATAATTTATTTTGTAAACCACTCTTAACAAAGGAACGTGACGAATATCAACAAATTAAATTACGTAGTTGAAGATCACGATCGATCTTTCCGCAGAAAACAAACTCATCAGATCATCACTTGAACGGGAAGCTTAAAGTGTAAAATTTCACAGCCGAAAGGCAAACACGGACCTATTAATCAAGATAATCGTGTGACAACAGGAATTCGCCGCCAATCAAGGGAAAAACTCCCAGAAAATGCCCTGGTACAAAGTAGAGAGAGAGCGAGGCAATAAGATGGCGTGATATAATGTTGTGTAGACAGGCGAGGTATGGGGATTGAGTGGGTAAATCAACGTAAGAGGATTAGAATGTTGACGTAATTATAGACTACATGTACCGGTACCGGTATCGGTATTGGTGCGGCGGCGTGTAGGGTAGACCGGGCCGCAGGCTGGTAACATGCCCGACCCTAAACTGTTATTTTGTGTGTGCACAGGTTACATTAGGTTTTTCGACTAAAATTATTGTTTACAACTTTTTTTATAATCTCTGGATTCCTAACCCCATAAGGGCTAGAAAGATGGACTTGGGCAATGTTATCTTTCAAGTTCTACCCAGCCTAAACGGATCGTTGGATATTGTTGATTTACAGAATGTTTTAAAGAGGGAAAAATAACGTAGTTTTCAGTGAGCAAAGTTTCGAATTTATTTTTTATCAATTTATAATTTCGCCTCAAAATACTACAGATTAAATAATTTGTTTATCGAATTTTAAAACTAAATGGAAATTCTTTTCACTGAAATCGGTAAATAGTCACAAGTACAACATTTCTACCAAGTTTTAAAACTATATATTCACAAATAACTACTGGACGAAACTTGAAAGTTAACATTGGCCTTAGGGGGGAAGCAGGTAGAAACGCCAAGTCTCGTAACTGGTCCCCCTCTTGAAACAAAAATCATAGACTTGATCAAGCCCTCATAGGCTTGAGGGTCATAAGCTACGGTCATACCTTGGTACCTATTGGACATTCCAAGTTAAGTACATAAAACTCATAATCCTACGAATACTATAAAGCCAAGCTTTCGTGTGTTCGTGAGTCAACAAGCCAACATCTGGGCAGATGAACTAACATTTGGTACGGAGCTAGCTAATACATTCAATGCAATCTCAGGTCTTATTCCGTTTAGAAAACAGTTTAGTGCTCTACTTGATTGGCCTTTGGCATATTAATCTCATGACATCAGTTTTATTGCATCAGATGATTGATGCAAACAAATCTCATTTATTTGATGCAGTTATACATGTTCGCTTTAGAATGCAGCACACACAACTGAAAGAATCTCAGTTCAACGAAGCTACTACAAACTGGTCTGCGGTAGTAGACCTGTTACTTAAACTTACAATTTCCATTATGTACAAATAAATTTAATCTAATCCTATACTCTAAGATGAGTAAGGTTTGCTTGCTTGCAACTCTGATCTCAAAAACGGCTGCAACGATTTCCTTCAAAAGTTGAAATTAACTAAATTCTGGTATAAAAATAAGTTCTAGTCTGGGCTGATCCCCAGTAAAAATCAAATAACCTAAAAACTAATATGAACAGTGAAAAAATAACATTGGGCTTATGGAGTTTAAAATCAAAAGAAAAGAATCATAACAGCTGTTTATAATCAATCAGTGAACTGTCAAATTAATACTCACGTTGTTTAAGTATTAACATGTGGTTTCCTGAGAGCAGTGTATAAAATCATTGAGTGAAGATTACATATATAGTGGTCATGTAATATCAACAATTATTCAAAAGGACATTGAGCTATAATAACAACTTGAGTGACCTTAAACATACAGAAAAGAGGCAAATGAGCTCTGATAATGTGCTAGGGGATAATGTGCATTATGGGGTAGTGATGAAACATTACTCAAGTCATCTAATCAAACTGACTGACCTTCCCCGAGCAAAGCTCGGCCCCCAGGTACTCTACCAAATATAAGTGTGTATTTCACATAAATTTAATCGCAGAAAGCAAATAATTAAGAAGGACAATTTCAGTCTAATCTCGCAATGTCGGGTACCTCAGCGCCGGAGCCAAATGTACGTCTGGCGCCGCGCTCCGGGGTTGGCTGTGGTCTGGATATCTTCCCATAATAGTTGTGCTCATAAGGAAAGCAGGTCTTGCTCAGTAATTTTATTAATGAGTTCTATAAATGGTCCACTTTAAGGTTCACTTCCTTCGACATAATATCCTTCAACCAGCTTGAATTTAGGAACAAGTGTGTAAGTGCAACTCTATTACCGGACTGATTTAATGTAATTACAATTTATTTTAACGTATTATTTTGTTTTTTGTGGATGACTTGATATGTAAATTTTTTACCGAAAACCTTTTAAATTATCCTGTAGAGCTTGTTTTGTTAATTGAATGAGTAATATTTTCTTAATTTTAGAAAGTATCATATTCCATGTGGTGAATTATATTGAAAATAATGCAAAAACCATCACCAAATTTAAGTACTGTAATAATTAACAAAAAACCTACTGATAAAAGTAAAGTTTTGGTGAATTTAAAGGGGATTTCGTGTGTTTTACATCATTCGTCCAATTTCAAGGAATGTTGGAAGTTTCCTTTTAAAATGGGCAATAAGAGGTGAAAGAATTTTAATAAGATGTTTTAATCATATTTTTCAAACTTTAACCAATATAAATCCAAGCATTGTTTTTATTTCGAAGGAAACAATTCAAAAGAAAGTAAAAAAGGGGTTTATACAGAATGATTGGAGTTAAAATCGGATAAAATGTAACTATGGGCAAAATTTAAAAAACTATAAAAGTCATGTTTTAAGTTGATCATTTATATTAAATGTGATCAAGTATTTGCATCCGTTCATAAGTAATATTTTATATAAGCTGCTAAAAGAGCCATAACAAGCAACAAGTTAACGAGTTGTGTCTCCCTAAGCATTTCTTTAACGACTGCCCTTGATGCAATATTCAACTGCATGCCCATGATTCAGGAAGTTGGTAGTTTCAAATATAACGGTTAGGTTTACCTGATAAGCATGCATTCAAATACACGTACAGTAGTAGTTATTTGTTCTCAGTAGCTTGTATGCTCAGGAAGGGCGTAACAACAGGTTAATTACTGTTATAAAATTATTGTTAGTTGAGAAATGTAACCGGAGGTAAAAGTGACCAGGGACGACAGCCAAGATTGATAATTATATTACCTTCTACATTACAATTCAAAGTATTTTCGATTGAAAACCCATCCATATTCAGATTAGTTCGTTTACGTAATGTTTTGTAGCTTGTTTCATTATGTGAAGATGTTTGAAGCAGAGTATTATGAAATTTCTTGGTATATTTAGAAAAAAGCGGATATATAATTGGTATTTAAAAAACAGATCCCCTTAGGCCAGGGCGAAACTAATTGGCAAGTCAGAAAGGGGTTCGCTTGAAAATAACAGCTTTCAACGTTTCAATGCCAAACCAGCCTTGAACAATGAGCACAGGGATATTTCATTTTTCAATGTTTAGATTAAATATTTCCTAGTAAGGATTCTGATGCCTCTGAAGGACACGGATCTATGAACTTCGTTATTAACAATACAAAACATATTTTAGCTAGCTGAAAGTCGGTAAATCTGCTGTTTTAGTGACAGTATCTGAAGAAGAGCATTTGGAAAAACCCGGGAAACTGGCATAAACGCTAATGTAGCTGAACTGTTTACTTGCCCCACTTCAACTACTCAAGACGCAATGGGAAAATATCTAGGCCATAAAAGGAAAATGAACCTTGCAGGGACGGAGAAAGGTCAAAATTCTGCATCTATCTTTCTTCAATAGAGGCTGCTCATCAATTCTTGCTATTTCTTGCAATCAGTGATGGAAAATTTCAGCAATAATCTCTTAAACAACAATTCTTGCTAATCGAGAAGGCCCTTAATACTGAGTAGCTTGATTAGGTAGGTATCTGTCCCCAATCGTGGAACATGGGACTAGGAATAAATATGGAGGGACCTAAAACATAGTCAACATTGTCTAAATAGGAAGTCAAATAGCATTCCCATATTCCCAAATATCTATATTTTTCTCCAGCCAACGTCAACCTGCAAACAGGTCTAGACGTTATCTATTGCATAAAATTGTCATTGGAACCCCATTATTAACCAATAACGGTGTGAAACTTTATAGTTTAAAAAATTAAACCGTAGTAGTTACCCTGTAATAGTTACTGTATAAAAAAACTGTTTTCCAGGAGGTTCCCTAGCCTAACGGCAAGGCTCTGGTTCGCAGCCGCATTGTTTGGCAGAAAAAGTCAATTATTGCCCTGGTAATGACTTCCTGCGCGGAAGATTATCTGCCGTTTCTCAGCGCATGCGTCGTTGAATACCACCTTATAAATATGTATCGGCATCTTCCGTTTCTTTTCTGACCCCTACTGATTTGTTCTAAGCCTTTTGCGAAGGAAAGAAGATTTGGTGTAAAGAATAAAAGTGTTTTGCATAGTGTGAATGTTTTCTCGGATTAATTTTGATTTGCTGGACGTCCCTAGACAATGCTGTTTCATTATGTGATTCACACAGTTGTGTTTGTGTTGTGTTGTGTTTTAAACTCAGAGTGTAACATTTTTCAAAACGCACATTGCTGACGGAACTGCCCAGGCAATACAATGGATTTTACTACGTTGGTTAAAATATTTTGTATTTAGTTTTCAGGTTCTTCTCCGATAAAACTTGAATATTTGGCCCATATATCTCGCCCAATTAAAACCAATTTAAATTTATAGATTTTCTTGAAATGTTTTTCCAGTCTTCTTAATTTTTTTAAGCCCTCCTTGATGACGGTACACATCATTTTAGGGAGGAAATTATCTAAAAAACCCAAACGGACTGATCCACCTATTTACTCCACAAGGTCATTCAAAATCACTTTGTACTGTATAAGCTACAAGTTTAGTTAAGCGCTTTGTGTATTGGATATTTTATATTATTCAATTATTCTGGGAGAACTGGTAAAAATAACGTATTCGCTCATCTCGTCTTAATAGTTTTTATTTTGTATACATATTGTATATTTTTAATCATTAGTGAATTTCCTTTGGAAAGTGAACTATTAGCATGACCCGCACGGTGAAACTTAAGCCCGGGACCACCATAGAAGTTCCTAACGTGACCCCCTGAACACGTTTTGGGGGGTCGTTCAAAATTTTATATATATAGACATATATATATATATATATATATATATATATGTGTGTGTGTATGCACTCTAGTGGTCGCATTTTTTGTCCGATTTACTTCAAATTTGGTATGGACGTTCCTTTCTATAACCTGTTGGACACGTTCGTTGGGCAAAACAATCGGAAAACTCTAAACCCATTTTTTGGGGATTAATCATTCAAATTTTGAGTTTGTGGGCCCAAAAAGGGTCATAAAAGCCCCAGATGTAAAATTAATGCATGTTAAAAGATGGGAATTAGAAAGGCGAAAGTTTTAAGCCCTCTCTCGTCATTCTAGCATAGATATTTACCGAGTTATTAAAGAAAATGTGTATCGGGTAAACACAGTACGTTGTCTTATGGGTGTTTTACACTAGAAAAGCCTGTTAATCCTTTGTTAGAGTTCTTTTATTACCCCCAGCAACCTCACGCCTACTTTCAAGCCTGTCTGGACCTTCTCCTAACCTTATAATGCTTAAAATTGTATTCCCAGCTTTGCAAGTAAATGAAACCAGGAGTATCAGAACAGCCAAAAAAAGTTTTCAGATTTAAACAAAAATTGGACAAATGGATGTTTTTACACTGATTTTGAGTTTTACAAGTTTTTATGTCGAAATTCACTTCCCTCACGTCAGCGTGCTGCGTGCAAACTCGTTTTAATTTTGTTGTGAAATAAACATTGCATCAAAAACCTCGCAATGTTTGCTGACTTCGTGCAGTTTATCAATACACTTTCTTCGGGCAGGACTGTTTTCGTGTATATCATCTATAACCGGTTAATTGAATTCTTCGTGTCTTATCGAGAAAGCGTGACTGTTTTAGAAGGTAATGGTCCTTAAACCAAACGCATTCATGGTAAATAATGCACTTGTACAATTAATGAATTCTAATTAGGCTTTACCAGGAATAGTACCAGTTTAAAAGGGTAAAAATGCTGGATGATTGGCAAGGAATTTTCGTTTTAATTTTCTAATACTAAAAATGAGATTAATTTACCTAACTTTTATCCTTTTTATATTTTTCACTTGATAATTTTTACTGACTTAATTAGAGCCAATTTTCAATAATTTTCGTATATTAAAAAACACACCAATCTTCCCCAGGCGCCCAATAACTCATCACAATGCAATGTGTCATCATCGTTCGAAACCAGGGAAAATTGATTCCCAATTTACCCTCCGATAAATCATTCTCCAAAAAACGTCCACCGCGGAACACGACAGCGAGTCAAGCGCCGGGGCTAAATACGAGCGTGGATTTGCGATCGGCCATAAAACAATAGTCGGAACGAGCGCGCACTCTATCGGTGACAGAATGAAGTCATCGTAAAATTGTCGTGCCACGCGGAGGAATTTATTGGCAGCGGAACACCGGACGCGGATTTATGGGCTAGGGATAACACGGACTCATTAACAAGTGAACCAATTGATTCGGTGCCGTTGTTCCACTCCGCCGGTTTTATTCGCTGCCCGACTGTGCAGTTGGCCAAAATAGCGAGCGGGGGCTGCCCGACCAAGGCCCGGCCCCGCCAAAATGAAGGAACCGGCGCTTAGGCGCCCCGCCATCGTAAAGTTTTATTCCAGGTGTCGGGTTTTGTTTTTGTGGCGCCCTCTTAGAGCCGTAATGAGCCTAGAGTTGGGACACTACACCTTTTAGATCGTAATAAGTCTTCTTTATTGGACGCGGCCGTCTTAAGAGGCTGTTATGTGGGCGACTGTTAGTTTACCCTTTTATTGTGGAGTGGTGGATGAGGTTTGAAGGAACCGCGCCGCAGTGGTCCACTTTGAGTTGTTTATGCTAATTCAAATTATATTTTAGGAAATCAAGTTCTCTTTTAAAAATGAAGTTGTTTCCAAAATCTGTTACGCTGCAGCAAAACTTTGGTCATCATGTGTATTACCTGCATGTATGCTATTCCGTGGAAGTATTATAAGTACTATGTGGGTTTTAAAAAGTGTTTTCCCTTTTTTACCCTAAGGTACATTTGCACCACCATATAAATTTGAAAAATTATTTAAAGTCTTAAAAGTAAGGTGTCTCAAATAGGATATAGATAACAGATAATCTTTTCCCAATACAAATGTTGTACTGAAATTAAAATAAACTAAACTTTACTGTAATTTCAAAAAAGGTGCTTTGAAAAAATGTTTGTTTTACTTTTTATAATACACTAGCTGTGTACCCGTCCTTCGTACGGGTTGTATATAAATAGTAGATTAACTAAAAAAATTAACAACCCACATAATTTTACAATATTAAAATTAAATTTTACACTTTTAAAGTATGATTAAATTAAAGTTAACAAAATATACTATGGCAGATAGTTCGGGTACTGTTGCCAAGTCGAGGAACTCTGTCGGGTAGTGAACGGTGTGGTTTTTGCGACTCCAAATCGGTACACGTAACACTTTGGATTCGATTTTAGAAATAAAAGAACTCAAGTACAACAAAATATTAACCCTGTTTAATTTAACATTTTAAATACTTTGATACATTAATCTTTACATTCCAATAAATTAATAGTAATGTAACGTTAAAAACATTGACAAACCACTTTTAAAATCACCATTCTTGCCAGGTCCTGTTTTCATTATAATTGTAAATAAACAATTTAAACTTGGAAAAATCATATGTTTTAAAAACATATGACTACTTGATTTTATTTAAATAAATGTAAATCAATATATACAAACTTTTCTAACAGTGGTCATGGTTAAATGAACGGTATTAAATATTGTATATGTTCGTTCCTCCCTTTGGAATAGACCTACATTTGTGTTGATCTCCGTTGCTTGTTCATTGGTGGACGTGAGGATGGCACAATCACAGAGCCAGGCACTTTCCACATTAAACTGTTTATGAACCTTGGTGTAACAAACTGTCAATCAGTAAATCCTGTGATTCATCAACAGTGCCGAGTGAAGGATAGATGTTTCTGAGACCTTAATTTGTTTTTCAATGTCCCAATCTAAACTTTTAAAAGTGCATAAGAAAACTGCTCAACCCCTTAATCTTCTCAAAAATACATTTTCATATTTACTGTTAAGTTCAGACGCTCAGTGGTCGGCTACATAAAATATATTTTTAGAGAGCCGTAGACTCGTCCACTCATGTCTCACTTACGACAAAGGGTCTGTGTGAAATCTCCAGAGAACAACACCTAGACTCCCCTTGATGTTGTTTCTTATTTCCTTTAAGGCATCAAATTTCAGCTCTACTGGTTGAGTAGTTGGTGTGTTATGACTAACACGCTTATATTAAAGGCCATTGGGCCAGAGTCCTTGGGAATATTTGTATCTGGAGTAGGTAAATGTCTGCACTGAGCTATCAGCTACATTCCTACCGAATTTCAGATCCATCAGTCCAAGAGTATGTGCAAGATTGTTAAAATATTGTATTTTGAAATTCCGGGGGGCGAAGCCCTTAAACATTTTCATAACAGGAATAGGCTTGCGTTTTGTTCTGGTGAATTAGTTATGTTCTTACCGAAATGTAACTTACAAAGGTCCAGTAAATTAGCGAAGAGACCTATAGGACTTTTTTAAACGTATTCTTATTGTGAATCTACAGTATAAGGGGAACCACCATCCAAAATTTTATCTTCCATAGACATTGTCGTTTCTTAGATAAAGTGATCATTATGTCAGTGAGTGCATGAGTCTGACAAATATAGATTTAGATCATATATCCACTTATGTTATTTATTACCAATCTTCACTCAACGTTTTAAAAAATAAATACAACACCTATTTATAGAATAACTATGCCATCATCTGGTTCAATATAAATAAATGCTTTGTTCATAAGAATAGCATAGGATCTTTAAAACCCTATGGGGCATTGTCGTAAGGTAATTTAAAACAATCCAATTAGCCTAAAACCTTCTAAAGCACATATAGAACATAGAAAAAAAGTTGCATAAAAATCGGTGCACCCGTTTTCCTGAGAAAAGCGAACAAAACATGACCAAAACCGCACAAAATCACGTTTTTGAGCGGCCGCCATTATTTTTTTTAAAGGCGTACGCCAGTTCATTGTGCCCTAAAACCTTCTCACGCATATACAGAACAAATAAACAAAGCTTCATTAATGTCAGTGCACCCGTTTTCCAGTGAAAAGCGAACAAAGACCCGTCCTTGAGCGTTACCGGCAGACAGATAGATAGACGTAAATTGAGATGAGATTTGTTTTGGTTTCCCTAGGGTGTAAAACGTGAAAATATGCAAAGATTTCATAATTCCAAGCAATGTACAGACAAAACTCTAATTTTATTTATATAGATTAATTATACGGTATATTGGAATAAATATATACTTGATGTACACGTTCTTCGCACAGGGGTTTTCCTTACCCGTTCTATAGTCAATGCAATTTGCATTTTAGTTAGCTTGAAACAGCTGTTGTTCTTGCTTCTGCTCTTTAAGGTGTCAAATGTAAGTGCCCTCAGCAGTTCGAATTACAGTTTCTGAATGTTTACTTTCTTATGAAATGTAAACATTGAAACTTAGGACGTTCACGGGGCGTAGCCCAAGGGGATTTTAAGGAAGTGAATAGTCCTATGTGTTGCATGGGTTCAAGATCTACCTTTGTGTAAAGTTTCAGCTCAGTCGGTTAAGTAGTTTTTGCGTTCACCCGGAACATCAAACAGACAGACAGACAGACAGACAGAAACCACCTCTTCTTTATAATATTATAGATAAATAAACAATTCAGTCAGTAACGTATGATAGAGTTTAGTTTTGGAGCTTTATAGTTTACCCCTACCTTTTTTATCTATTTAAATTTTTGACACCCGTATATATACCGCATGCATTAAAATTTGAGCATTAAAATTTAAGGAATTCCTGATGCCTTCAACTGATACATTAAATGTTAGATGTTACTTTTAACACCTAACATTACATTTGAGGGATTATAAGGCTTCAGTATTAGCCGGCTGGGCACGTTTTGGGATTTTGTACAGCCACCGGAAGGAAGGGATCTGCATGGATAGGAGTAGCAAGTCACTTCCTCAATCTATCTAGCAGCTATCCCCAGAGCTCCGCAATCCTAGGATGATTCGCTCACTAACTAGGACTAGGGCCCACCATGCAAGGACCATCCCTCCCAGAGAGCCCTCCAACCCATCTGGATCTAGAATCCACTGGAGGGTCCTTGCCCCAGGCCCGTTCCTCCTCTAGCTTGATAAGTCTTAAAACTATTAGCGAATAAGAGCCCTTCCTCTCAGAAACCCACCCTCACTCACCGAAGGCGTAGGACAAACAAGGAGGCAAGGAAGACATATCACACCATCCTAGAGATCCAACTTGACTGCGGATCCACCCTCACCCACCGAAGGCGTAGGGCAGACAAGGAGGCAAGGAAGACATATCACACCCTCCTAGAGCTCCAACTTGACTGCGGATCCACCCTTACCCACCGAAAGTGTAGGACAAACAAGGGGGCAAGGAAGACATATCACTCCCTCCTAGAGCTCCAACTTGACTGCGGATCCACCCTTACCCACCGAAGGCGTAAGACAAACAAGGAGGCAAGGAAGACATATCACACCCTCCTAGAGCTCCAACTTGACTGCGGATCCACCCTTACCCACCGAAAGTGTAGGACAAACAAGGGGGCAAGGAAGACATATCCCTCCCTCCTAGAGCTCCAACTTGACTGCGGATCCACCCTTACCCACCGAAGGCGTAAGACAAACAAGGAGACAAGGAAGACATATCACTCCCTCTTAGAGCTCCAGCTTGACTGCGGATCCACCCTCACCCACCGAAGGTGTAGGACAAACAAGGAGGCAAGGAAGACATATCACACCCTCCTAGAGCTCCAGCTTGACTGCGGATCCACCCTCACCCACCAAAGGCGTAGGACAAACAAGGAGGCAAGGAAGATATATCACTCCCTCCTAGAGCTCCAACTTGACTGCGGATCCACCCTTACCCACCGAAGGCGTAAGACAAACAAGGAGACAAGGAAGACATATCACTCCCTCCTAGAGATCAAACTTTACTGCGGATCCACCCTTACCCACCGAAGGCGTAGACAGACAAGGAGGCAAGGAAGACATATCACTCCCTCCTAGAGCTCCAACTTTACTGCGGATCCACCCTTACCCACCGAAAGTGTAAGACAAACAAGGGGGCAAGGAAGACATATCACTCCCTCCTAGAGCTCCAACTTGACTGCGGATCCACCCTTACCCACCGAAGGCGTAAGACAAACAAGGAGACAAGGAAGACATATCACTCCCTCCTAGAGATCCAACTTTACTGCGGATCCACCCTTACCCACCGAAGGCGTAGACAGACAAGGAGGCAAGGAAGACATATCACTCCCTCTTAGAGCTCCAGCTTGACTGCGGATCCACCCTTACCAACCGAAAGTGTAGGACAAACAAGGGGCAAGGAAGACATATCACTCCCTCCTAGAGCTCCAACTTGACTGCGGATCCACCCTTACCCACCGAAGGCGTAAGACAAACAAGGAGACAAGGAAGACATATCACTCCCTCCTAGAGTTCCAACTTGACTGCGGATCCACCCTCACCCACCGGAGGCGTAGGGCAGACAAGGAGGCAAGGAAGACATATCACACCCTCCTAGAGCTCCAACTTGACTGCGGATCCACCCTTACCCACCGAAAGTGTAGGACAAACAAGGGGGCAAGGAGGACATATCACTCCCTCCTAGATCTCCAACTTGACTGCGGATCCACCCTTACCCACCGAAGGCGTAAGACAAACAAGGAGACAAGGAAGACATATCACTCCCTCTTAGAGATCCAACTTTACTGCGGATCCACCCTTACCCACCGAAGGCGTAGACAGACAAGGAGGCAAGGAAGACATATCACTCCCACCTAGAGCTCCAACTCGACTGTGGATCCACCCTTACCCACCGAAGGCGTAGACAAACAAGGAGGCAAGGAAGACATATCACACCCTCCTAGAGCTCCAGCTTGACTGCGGATCCACCCTTACTCACCGTAGGCGTAGACAAACAAGGAGGAAAGGAAGGCATATCACTCCCTCCTAGAGCTCCAACTTGACTGTGGATCCACCCTCACCCACCGAAGGCGTAGGACTAATAAGGAGACAAGGAAGACATATCACTCCCTCCTAGAGCCCCAACTTGACTGCGGATCCACCCTCACCCACCGAAGGCGTAGGACAAACAAGGGGACGAGGAAGACATATCCCTCCCTCCTAGAGCTCCAACTTGACTGCGGATCCACCCTCACCCACCGAAGGCGTAGGATAAACAAGGAGACAAGGAAGACATATCCCTCCCTCCTAGAGCTCCAACTTGACTGCGGATCCACCCTTACCCACCGAAGGCGTAGGACAAACAAGGAGGCAAGGAAGACATATCACTCCCTCTTAGAGCTCTAAATTGACTGGGAATCCACCCAGGTTCAGTTGGGAGTCTCAGATTTTAAGAAACTAGCCCTCGGACACCCGGAGAAACAATTGAGCATCAAGGTGAAAGGGAGCTGGTCACACTGGGTAGCCAAAAAGGACTTTAACCATCTATGTCAACGAGGAACATTAATTCATAATGCACAATTAATATGCATTTGACACAGGAGTTTAATAATTGTAAGAGATAAATAAAATAAAAGGTGCAGAGACTAAATAAAAACAGCTTTAAAATTTAACACAAACTAGGTAATCCAACTGCTTGAATTTGAGCAGTTTAAATTGAGGCACCATTCCAGAAGCCTGGAAATAGAGACACACAACCAGAAACAGCTGGTATTGCTTCTGTACTGTGTTTTATTACCTTTAACAGCTGTCAAATGCTCAATTTCAATGACGATTACTTCCATAAGATGTACTTCCATAAGATTAACGAAGTGACTACGTACACGTCCGATGTAAGCGGCTACCGCTTATGTTAGGTTAGGTTAGATTAGGATAGGTTAGGAGGTTTTCGTTATGTGCCACTAGCTCTCAATCTGTTTTAAAAATCACAGGAAAAGTAACGTACGGTGCATCATTTGGAACGGACATGAACAGTAGCGGCCCACGTCGGACGTATACGTAGCCTCTTCCTAAGATTAACATTGCAACTTTTGAAGCTCTGTTGGGCATTGCCCTAAAGACAAAGTGGATTCTGAGAAAATTCGGCAAATCTTTGCATTATCCCCTTAAATTTGACACATAAATCTTGTAAATCGGTTCAGTCGTCACTGAGAACATAGCGTTCAACGGTGTATTAATACAGAGGATTTGTTTCCTATTACATAACCGCCATATATCTTACCAGCGATTTTCCTAAACGTTGACCTACTTGATAGTGCTAAAATATTATCTAATAATATTTTGTCAATTAATGTATAACTTAGTGGGTGCCCGTCGAAATTCGACGGCTACAATAATAAGGTTGAACAATCTCACAGTTCCCTGCAGGAGCAATGAAATTCCAGCAGTTTTTAATATATACCTGCTGAAAATATTATAAATTATGAAAATGCACCTTTAAATGTGACACGATACTGTGAAAAAGTCACAAAATAACCAAACAAAAAATTAATGCCAAAAACATAAGGTTATTTGATGTTTAAGTTGATGAACACGAAAATAAATCAAAAGCGATGAACTAGCTGATCAGCTATCTAATGAAAGTCACTGAGTCAGGATTATAATCAGCTGTTTGTTGTAAACATAACAGACTTATTAATCTCACAAAAACTGTTTGTAGGCATTTACATTATGAATAATTTAACAATCTTTAAAGGAGAAAATGGTAAATCTGAAAATTTTTGGGAGTATCAGAGTCAAAGCTTCAAAATGGTACAAACTCCACGACCACGACGTTACCTGGTATTTTCAAACTAAGTACAATAGTCTTCAAAAATATTCTCCCGTTTAAATAACATGGAGAAAATGGTTAAGTGTCTATATTTTATAAGCTAAAGCAGTATTTTTGAATTTTAATTGTTAATCTGCAGTGTAAAAACTTTAGTTTGACACATCGATTGTCCAAATCGGTTGAGAAATAACGACGTAGGACGTAGTGGGCCGAAAACAAAACGCCTTAGCGAATTTATAAGATTCGCACACAGGATGGGTTTTATCACATCCTGTCCGTTCTTAAGTTTATCATTATCATTGCTGCTTCCGCTGGTCTGATCATTCGTGATTCGTCTTGTAATAGGCTCCGAGATAAAGAGCCTGGGAACTTTGTGTCGCGTGGGTGTTAAATATATCTAGATGATAAAGCAGCATGAAAATAGTATATTGTACAAATTATATTAGTTTTTAGTGAGTGTGATTTTGTATGGAATGTTATATCTACACAATTCATTCATTCAGATACAATGGATTTTGTACGAATCAAACGGTAAAAGATTAGAACATTTAGTTGTGATTAATATTAAAAAATTAACCGTTGTTGTTTGGTCTTAATTTTTACTAAATTGTCTAATGTAGGTACAAAGTTAACTAATATGATCTAGAGTTGTTGTTTATGTAGTTGTTATTTAGAGGTATTGACATATAAAAAAGTAAAAACGAGTTCGCACGCAGCACGCTGACGTGAAGGAAGTGGATTTCCACATAACAAACTTTTAAAACTCAAAATCAGTGTAAAACATACATTTATTCCAATTTTTATTGAAATCTGAAAACATTTATTTTTTGGCTGTTCTGATGCGCCTGGTTTCATTTACCTGCAATGCTGGGAATGCAATTTTGCGCATTATAAGGTTAGGAGAGGGTCCAGTCAGGCTTGAAAGTAGGCGTGAGGTTGCTGGGGAGGATAAAAGTACACCAACAAATGAATAACAGGCTTTTCTAATGTAAAACCCCCATAAGACAACGCACTGTGTTTGGTCAATACACATTTTCTTCTATATCTTGGTAAATAGTTATGCCAGAATGACGGGAGAGGGCTTAAAAGATTCGCCTCACTAATTCCCATTTTTTTACATGGATTAATTTTACATCCGGGGTTTTTATGACCCTTTTTGGGCCCAAAAATTAAAAATTGGAAAGAATAATCCCCAAAAAAGGGGTTTAGAGTTTTTCCGATTGTTTTGCCCAACGAACTTGTCCAACTGATTACACAAAACAATGTCCCTACCAAATTTTAAGTAAATCAGAAAAAACGGTCACATTTTTCTAGCGGTTCTAGCGGTCGCATTTTTTCTCCGATTTACTTAAAATTTGGTAGGGAGAAAAAATTGTATATATATACATATATACAATTTTGAACGATCCCCAAAACGTGTTCAGGGGGTCACGTTAGGAACTTCTATGGTGGTCCCGGGCTTAAGTTTCACCGTGCGGGTCATGCTAATAGTTCACTTTCCATAGGGAATTCACTAAAAATGGAATTCTGAACAAGGTAAACCCAGTGAGCTCCTCCATTGAAATACACTTCTAGAATCACTTAGAAAAAGTTAACCGGTTGAATCTCTTAAACCGTCGGTTATTGTTTGAAAGCAAACCCATCACCTCGGCTACACTCTGCTCAAACAATACTGTCAGAGGTTAGGCCTACACTCAGTAACATCTTTAATCGCCCCTAATACAAACTAACACGTGTCTACGGAATTATTACACGTACTAACAACACAACGGCCGAAACGCAAAACACACAAATAAAACATTCCGGTAGTAAAACCTATATTTAATTAACGTTCGCAACATCACGCGAGAAACTAACAAGGATACCATAAATAAAGCCCAAATTGGGCCGAATAATTATCCGTATTTGGTTAGAATAGCGCGGGGACCACTAAGTATCGGGATTAAGTAATTGGTGCCAATTATGAAAACGCTTAATGGTCCCTAAAGAGGCATTATAATTGTACATTCGGCGCAGCGGATGGGCCCGGAGAACAAGCGGTGCGTTATCCACCGAAGGATCTTCGTCTCCATTACCGACTGCCTAATTATTATAATTCTACCCGGAATCTGAGAAATGATAGGGCCCGATGGTATCGAGCTACTGTATAATGTCGGCCCCGGGCCCTGCCTCGCACAGTAGTCATGTATATGGATGACCGACATCATTACCAATTTGTTAAACCACAAAGAAACTTTTATGGTAACCCGAGAGACCTCTGAGGCCTCCGTGTCGAGCAGGGCCCGCGAGCGGAGTCCGTGAGGAATTGATTAGACATTTATTTTATGGCTTTGTTTTGCATAAATTATGAGCCGCCTTTTTTCGGAACGAAATATTCGGCTGGAAACTCCCGGGGTGGAATGAATATGTTTAATATAATATAGACCTCAAAAATAACGCGGCTAGTCTTCTCGTGTCGGAATATTCTGGACATGGTAGCCGTTAGGGGAATATTTATAATGTTCGTCTCGATCTGGACTTATCGGGAAGGTAATTCATAATGTCAGGAAGGGGCAGTTTTAAACCTTGAGTAAAACAAGAAAAAGGATTTTCTTATTCATTTTATATTTACCAAGTTTTAAAGGACCGGGATCACAATTGGGGAAGCATACCAATAAGGTGCTCTATTTCTAATATGGTAATTTATTGTAGTTTTTTTGTTTATTTATGGTTATTGATCAATATAATTTGACTTTATCAGACAGAGTTGTCGAACATATAATTAATTCACATTAAGTAAGAACTAATTTTAAATGAACCTAACTGAACAACTTGAATTTTTACCATTAATTGTTTTGACAATTGTATGGAATGTTTCTTATGCCAGATCTAACACTTAGTTTCAATTTCAATGTAGTAAACATTTGCGAGTACAGATAATTGTTTATATTTTCCTTACAAATGTTTCCTCAAACACCATTCCCAATCAAAAGGGAAACTAGTGCCGGTTTATCGCCAGCTATTATCTAGAGGCAAGAGGTGTCTGTTTTACTAGACAAAGTAAATTGCAGAAACTAGAAGCAATTATTTAAAACAAATAGTGACAAAGGCAGCAATTAAAGTTGTGGCAATGCACTAGTTTTGTGATTAGATATGAAAGGCGAACGATGGTTTCAACGGGTAATTAGCGTTGAAAGATCGACAGCTAAAACACGGCGCAATGCTGTCACCCTGGGGCAATACAATGAACTACTACTCGTATTTGTATTAGACATACCTTACCTATGACATATCAAATTAGATTATGGGTATAGTTTTAACTTAAACCTACTATGATACTAATTGCCGTTGATTTAATTGCATGCACTTTTCACTCAAGTTTTACAACAATCAAATTTACTTTACGACTATAATGACAGGTTAGGGATACCACCAATTAGAGGCCAATGTCACCTTCGTACCTGATTCCAAAAAGTTCTGAGAAATCTAGACTACCAAAACCATGCACAATATACAGTTGATGTTATACTTTTGAAACTACAGCGCCTTTGTAATTATACACGGATAATAATTGCAAGATACCGGATGACAAAGTTAGAATATTATGCATAAACTAACAAATGACCTTGAGCTTCAATAATGATAACGTACAAGAAAAATCCCTTAAAAATTCAAACTAAGTTAAACATAACATAAAGTAAAGTTTTAAATTAACACATACATCAATCAATAAATTTGTAATTTATTTAAATATGCAACACTAAGTACAGCTGACTAAGTTGTGAAACAAAAATGTTAAATCAATGTAGTATATTAATTTAATATAAATATGTATAAAAATAAAATAAAATCAGGTTTCAGATAAGTAGAGAATTTTGTATAGGTCCAGAGTCATTGTTCACAACTACATTTTGAAATTTCTTTATAAATAATGTTTCAAAAGCATCAAGTTTATCTGGGTTTCTAACTTCCTTTAGTAATTTACAATTATTAAAATAGTGATTTTCATCAATGACATGTTTTTCAATAGCAGATTTTTCTACATTCTTACGTTTGAAGTGGGCCTTGTGTTTGTTGTTGAATCTTGTCTTAATTGATCTTCTTGTTTGTCCTATATATTATTGTTCACATTGATTACAGTTTATTTGGTATATTCCACTTTTATTATCATTTAAAATTTTGTCTTTGGGATTGCCAAGTAAATATTTTAATTTATTGTTGGTGAAGAATGTTATCTTGAATTTACTATTTATTTGGAAAGACTTTTTAACCTCATTGGCTACTGGACAGTAATTTGTGGCTTTTCAAATATAATCTTCATTTTTTGCCTCTAATAGAGTTGTTCTTGACATTTTTCCATTTTTTCTTATTTTTTGTATACACTGTGTATTATATTTGCTGGGTATCCATTAAAACTAGCTATCTCTTTTATTTTCTTTAACTCTAAATTGTACGATTCTTCAGATAAGGGGGTATTCAATAGTCTATGAATCATTGTTTCGAAAGCAGCTCTCTTTTGACTTGAGGGATGATACGATTCATTTGGAATGAATCTGTAATTAAAATAAAGTGTGTTTCATCCAAGAATTTACTTTATCCTTGAATTAAATGCATAATAAAGATACACAACGTTGTAATGAGGAAACCAATATTTGCAATTGCACAGAACAATATTTACCCTGCGATAAACGATCAAGCTAATATTGACATGTAAATGTGCGGGACGCGTTTCTGTGTTTTAAGTCATAAAAATGTATATAAAATATGAATTAGGATTAGATTACTTAGAATAAATACAGTAAGTTTAAAAAAAGTGTGATGTTTATCATTGATTTGTTGTACCTTAGTGCCGAAAATTGTACAATGTTTGAAGTCAAAAATAAGTTTTTGGTTCAGTCGCTGTTGCAGTGAGACGCACCTTGATAAGACTAGTTCATGTGACTTTGAGAAAACTCAAAATGGAGGAAAGTTGTTAAATGATAGAAGGCGAGAATTTATAACAACAGTCTCTAAGAAAAGACTAGATAACGGATTTGATCATATAACTTGTTGTTATTATAACTTATACTTTGACTGACTGTGTAAGCGAGGTTATCAAATCAGATGGCTGAAAAATCAAAATAAAATATTATTTTGTAAATTTGTCAAGGTGAAATCTTAGTTATAGCGCACTCTGTAGTAAAGACTATTATGCGAAGTACTTCTTGATAATAATGAAACTGTACACTACTCAGTTGTTTATCCGAACTAATTAGTAACATGTACAACAAACCTTTTAAGTGGGTAGGAGGTTTAGGTTTTTCTGTCAATTTGGTTAATTCGGGTAGTTTTTGTGATCGAAGTTTGGCTATAATCGAAATTCAGTTTAGAATAATATAAAACGAGTTCGCAAGCAGCACGCTGACGTGAGGGAAGTGAATTTCCATATAAAAACTTTTAAAAATCAAAATCAATGTAAAAACATACATGTATTCCAATTTTTATTGAAATCTGAAAACTTTGATTTTTTGGCTGTTCTGATGCTCCCGGTTTCATTTGCCTGCAATGCTGGGAATACAATTTTGCGCATTATAATGTTAGGAGAAGGTCCATTCAGGCTTGAAAGTAGGCGTGAGGTTGCTGGGGATGATAAAAGTACTCTAACAAAGGAGTAGCAGGCTTTTCTGGTGTAAACCCCCCATAAGACAACGTACTATGTTTGTTCAAAACACATTTTCTTTAATAACTCGGTAATTATTTATGCTAGAATGACGATAGAGGGCTTAAAACTTTTGCCTCACTAATTCCCATCTTATTATATGTATTAATTTTACATACGGGGCTCTTCTGCCCCTTTTTGCGCCCAAAAACTCGAAATTTGAAAGATTAATCCCCAAAAAAGGGGTTTGGAGTTTTCCGATTGTTTTGCCCAACGAACTTGTCCAACTGATTACAGAAAGAAACGTCCCTACCAAATTTTAAGTTAATCGGACAAAAATGCGAGAGTGCAAACACACATATATATATATATATATAAAATTTTGAACGACCCCCCAAAACGTGTTCAGGGGGTCACGTTAGGAACTTCTATGGTGGTCCCGGGCTTAAGTTTCACCGTGCGGGTCATGCTAATAGTTCACTTTCCAAAGCAAATTCACTAATAATGGTTCAAGAAACTGTAAATGCGTTTTAAAAATGTAATTTATGATTATAATTGTATATACAAAATTAGATAATGAAAATAAAGAAATTGTATAGATTAAGATCAAAAGTTAAAAATAATCATGACATTACATTACAACAGATGACAAGCTAGCCTTCAAGTATTATTTCACTTTTATAATAAATGGTATACGATGATCTAAGTAATTGCTAGGACTTATGCAAATACTGATAAAGTAAGTATAAAGAAGGCAATAGATAAAAGTATAAAAGAAGCGTACTGTACTTATTGATATATTTACTTTATTCCAAACTACACTGTAACATTTCTGACAAAACACGATCATAATATATTGACAATTTCAGTTAATCAAAAACTAAAATCTAAAAACTCCATAATGTTAAACCATTTTCATATAAACCGTGTAAGGAAAGTAATGGTAATTTTCGCTCATTTTGCAAGTTTCTGAGGCTATCGCTCCACCTAGAAGGCTGAAACTCAGAACATTCATAGAAAACTAGTTGGAACGAGCTCCACGAAGTCAGATTTTTATTTGTTGCCGTTATCTTTCCTTAAATATGACCAGTACAAACAAAATTTCAAAACTTTAACATGTATCTAAAGAGCTGTAATTATTTTTAATATTTCTGTAAAATGATTAGGTGTGAAATGTTAGAGTTGACTTTTTATCCAGTACTCTACATAAAACTGTGGGTTAGATCCTCTACAGCCCACTACTAGGAAACCATACAATAATAACTAATAGTTTTAGGCAATTCGAATCAATGATTTATTAGAGATGTTGCATAATTTAATTTAAATAACATCTTACAATTGTCAAAACTTTAGAAAATAAGTATTTTATGGAAGTAAGATTTGAAAACATAATCACAAACTACTTGATAGGATTACAATTTTTAATTGGGAGGGAGGTAATATTTCGATTAAAAATTTGTATTTCAGAACCTTAAAGGTATATATTTGGCTCATATATCACATTAATGACGTTTAGAATATTATCTTGAAGTGTGATTCAAAAACTCGTTTTGTTTGAAAACATCACGTTTGGTGCGTGAGTTGCAAAAAATAATTCCCACGGAACGGAGCAAATGACGTGTCATGGGGGTTTACTGTCACTTATGTCAACTAATGGCGCAGGCTATTAAGATTAGCTCCTCCTTTATTATTGGTTGCTAATTAATATATTTAATCAACCAACGATTAAAACCTCCTCTGCCTGGGAAGGAAAACATAAAAACTGAATGAGAATTACATCGTATCTGTACTAGTATCGGTTTAAAGAGTATTGAACAGCATTTGAAAAGGTCATATTCCCTTAAGAGGAGTTAAGTGGCTTTAAAAGAATTTACTGTCTCGACCTTTTCTGATAATAAACTTCAACTATAAAATACCCCCGTCGCAGCTATCCTGCGTACCCAGCGAATCTCTATTGAATATATATATGTCTTAATAACACATTAAGCCACTTACCAGGATTAATAAGAAATGTATTCACAAATAAGTGATATTTAAAATATTAATTATTCTCCATAAGAATAACATGGGGACCGAGTACCTAGGTTTGCTGCCACGGGAACCATACGTGAAATTTTTTGTGCAAACAACAACAAACCACAACCGGATGAAGCCATATACCAAGTTTCGTCAGAGTATGTTAATAAATAAGCGAGATATAAAATGTTGATTTTTCACCATAAGAATAGCATTAGACAACGTACTGTGTTTAGCACTTTCTGTACCTCAGTAACTAATTTATGTAGCGTAATGATCGTATTTTGAACAAATTGTTTGTTTTTAAGCTGAATTCAATGGTATAAATTAAAATTTGATTTAAATAAAAATTACATGTGAAAACCCAAAAAAAAAACATTTTTAGGGTACAAAACTTCGGAATGTGCGAATCGTCTGGTTTTCGAACTCGTTCAAATAAATGGTGCTACAGATATTTGTACCAAATTGTATTAAGATCGGACCTTTTTTACGAGAGTTATCGTGCTTACGGACACACACATATATACATATAACAAAATTCGAACGAATGGTGTTTTTGGCATCTGGGGGCCTCAAAACAAAAAGTTATCATGGTCTCGGGCTTAAGTCTTACCATACGACCTACGGGAATAGCTTCTTCCCTATAGGGGAAATTCGCTAAAAGCCAAGCGTGACTCTTAAAACAAATATTTTTATCATGCTGCTTTAAGTAGAGCTATTTTCAACACTTATGTTGAGATACTGGGTTAACAAAATTTATAAACAAATTTAAAAAAATTATTGTTTTGGTGATTGTTTTTCCTCGTAAACAATCATCATTTGATGACACTTTTTAAACGAGGTCTTCAGCTGTTACTGTACTCCCGAATATTAACTGAACTAATTGTTCTATAATTGTAAACAATCGGTAAAATCTACCGATTCTATTGATCGTAAACAATCGACAAAAACAACTGTTGTTATTGATTTTGATTAGTTTTTTATTCCGAAGTATCGATCTGTCAATCAATTACTTCGATAGTCCGATAGTCTGAATCGATAGTTTGAAGTAATTGAACTGGCAATCGTTAGTTATTACTATCACAAATTAAACAACTGTGATGTTTGTAACATCTGTCCGAATAGCGTTGCAAGATCAAGAGCGAAGCGGACGTTTGTAGGTGAATACAGTTTTAGTTTTAGTGAAACTGTTACCTTGGTATTGATTACAGTATGGGAAATATAATTCATCACTATATAGGAGCAAAAGTGGCTTTTCGATGCTAGCTGTTTTCCACTTGAAACTAGAGCTCTAATAAAAGATCTTCACTTTTTGTCCTAATGATGAAACAAACTTAGTAGTATAGTACAGCTTAGTGTCCATTCAGAAATTTGTGAAGCTAACAAACGCTTGAAAATATATGAAATAATTTTTTTCAATTTCTTAGGGAGATTGATCCTCAAGTCTCTTACTTCAGGCGAAGAGTGACCTAAAGACAAGCAAATTTCAAGCACTGTTCTCTTGTCTTAAGAAAATAACCCATTGTAGAAACCTCGGTCCAGAATGTATACCTCATTCATTTGACAAGGTTCGACCCCAAGGTTTTTGTTTCAATCATCAAAATTACAGCATAACTGTAATTTTCATTACTATTACCGAAAGTGTTTTTTCATTACCCTACACACGAAAGTACACTTTCTAAACGTAAAATGAGCTAAGAAAATAGGTTATTCCCGCTACTGCACGGCAAAATTACATAACGTTAACTTTCTGTGCATTTGTGGTGCACGGAAAGTAACCGTTATGGGATTTTGCGGTGCAGACCGATCAGCTGTTGCATTAGGCCGATCAGCTGTTGAGTTTCCGTGCGTATGTACTTCGACATAAGCACGGAAACTCAGCGTTATGAGTTCGGTTTTTGTTTCTTGATACTAAGTTGAATAAACAAAAATATTCATGTTTTTACAAGTTTTTCGATATCGTAATGAAAAATAATGTTCAATACTCGTCTCAAAAGTGCCATTGCGGGGCTCGATAGCTTTTTCCACGCTCGGCTTCGCCTCGCGCGTAAATGCAATCTCTCCCCGCAATAAGTCACTTTCGAGACTAGTAATGAAAACTACTATTTCAGGTACACGAACGTATTTTGATAAGTACCGGAATAACTTTTAGGTACAAGTTGTGAACGATACTTTTATCACACCATCTAAATATATAAAAGAGGAAGTATGTATTTATATATATATATATATGTGTGTGTGTGTGTGTGTGTGTGTGTGTGTGTGTGTGTGTGTGTGTGTGTGTGTGTGTGTGTGTGTGTGTGTGTGTGTGTGTGTGTGTGTGTGTGTGTATGTAGCCTATGGACTCCGAAACCGCTCGACAGATTGTAATGACACTTTCAGGCATTATTAAGAATTATTCAAGGATGGTTTGTGTGAAGTTTGGTGCAAATCTGTCCAAAGGGCTCCGACCCAGAGGGCATACAAGGGTGCAGTTTCAGGTTTTAGAAATTTAGTGTTGACAAAATTAACAGCTGTAATTAGTAAACAACTTAATTTGGGCGCAGCAACGCGCGCCGGGAAACTGCTAGTTAATAATATTCATTCAACTTTTCAGAGTTTTGTGTGAAGTTTGCTAATCCTCTCAAACATTATAGGCAACTTAGATGAAACAGTTTAATTATATTAAACAGTTCAATGCCTGCAATTGTACATTTTAGCAATCATACACTAGAAGTTGGTTGGTTGGATGGTTTTAATGCAGATAGCTTATGGTCTCCAAGTAATACCATGGATAGGTTGTAAATTAATTTCTTATCTTTATGGATACATTTCTTGCTTCAAAACGATCGTAAAATTCTAGAGAATTTAAAGGTAAAACCCCCCAACAGCCACACTTTCTAAAATAAAACTACATAATAAAAATTTTGAACTAAAGGAAAAATGGAACATATTTTTAGCTCTTCAGAATAATAAAACGAGTTCGCACGCAGCACGCTGACGTGAGGGAAGTGAATTTCCGCATAAAAACTTTTAAAACGAAAAATCAGTGTAAAACATACATTTGTCCAATTTTTATCGAAATCTGAAAACTTTGATTTTTTGGCTGTTCTGATACTCCTGGTTTCATTTACTTGCAAAGCTGGGAATACAATTTAGCGCATTTTAAGGTTAGGAGAAGGTCCAGACAGGCTTGAAAGTAGGCGTGAGGTTGCTGGGGGTAATAAAAGTACTCTAACAAAGGAATAACAGGCTTTTCTAGTGTAAAACCCCCATAAGACAACGTACTGTGTTTAGCCGATACACATTTTCTTTAATAACTCGGTAAATATTTATGCTAGAATGACGAGAGAGGGCTTAAAACTTTCGCCTTTCTAATTCCCATCTTTTTACATGCATTAATTTTACATCTGGGGCTTTTCTGACCCTTTTTGGGCCCAAAAACTTGAAATTTGAAAGATTAATCCCCAAAAAATGGGTTTAGAGTTTTCCGATTGTTTTGCCCAACGAACTTGTCCAACAGATTATAGAAAGGAAGGTCCCTACCAAATTTGAAGTAAATCGGACAAAAAATGCTACCACTAGAGTGCATACACATATATATATCTTTTAGAATGATCAACAATAAAAGTAAAGAAACAGAAGACAAGAACAAGAAAGATTACAATAAATCTGGAATTTATCAAATAAACTGCGGTAGCTGTGATAATCTTTACATTGGACAAACGAAAAAAAGCTTTACTATAAGATATAAGGAACACATTCAAGCATACAAGTCCAAAAATCTTACTACTATGAAATCAAACTACGCCGATCATCTTTTGAAAACAAATCATAAATATACAAATATCGATGAAAATTTAAAAATACTAACATATGAAAATGACAGAGAGAAACTAAATGTGAAAGAAGATTTATGGATTTATATCAATAATAAAAAATGTCCACAACAGCTGTTAAATACAACGCACTTAGACCAAGAGAATGCAATATTTGCAAAAATTAATGAAATGATGAATTATAAATAAGAATTATCACGTATATAGAAGAATAAAATATCAAGAAAATATTAAAATATACAACAAAGATTATATACTGTACATGTAAGAACAAATCATATGATTTACTATTGTCCTGTATATTTAGGATTTTATACATGTGATAGTTTTTAAATTGTATTTATTTGTTTATAGTT
Source organism: Allygus modestus (assembly GCA_963675035.1). NCBI lineage: Eukaryota > Metazoa > Arthropoda > Insecta > Hemiptera > Cicadellidae > Allygus > Allygus modestus. The sequence continues at coordinate 70,006,280 of OY776114.1, read as the reverse complement.
TATTAGGTTAAATATTTAGACTTGAAAATGACCTAAGAGTTGAAACTAGTCGTCAAAATAAACTAAATGAAAATAAAAAAGGGTACTTTGTTTCAATCATTTTTACAATGTTAATAAAAGTAATATATATATATATAATATATATGTGTATATATATATATATACACATACATATAAATATATATAAAATTTTGAACGACCCCCCAAAACGTGTTCAGGGGGTCACGTTAGGAACTTCTATTGTGGTCCCGGGCTTAAGTTTCACCATGCGGGTCATGCTAATAGTTCACTTTCCAAAGGAAATTCACTAACAAACATTTGTATACTGCCAAAATAGAACTGAAGCGAGATCAGCAGACGCGAAATCACCCAATGGGTGGTGGTGTTGATATTCGGGCAGGCTTTATGCCAGTCGCTTCAAATTGGCGCGTGTACTTCGTCTGTATAATCTATTGGATCAATTGGCCCTGCAGTCAAAGGGGGTGAATTGTTAATAAGGAGTATGCAAATACAGCGATGACTTTGCCACCCTGTGTTTATGCGGCGCACCCCGCCGATAGGGGTGGAATGAGTTTTGTTCTTTTGTTTTTGATTTTTTTATCAAACATAGTCTTATACAGTGTACACACATCAATGATTAATTCAATAAGTTGATTTTTCAGGTTCAAACACACAAGTTGTTAGTTTATATGAGATTTAGATTTTTTTTACAAAATGCTACACAATTATGTAATATTGGATATTTCGTAAAATGACTTTCGTTGTGTACTTAGGTTTTGTTTTTATGTTTCACCGTGCTTCTATAGTTATATAGAGATATGATTTTACATGTAACAGTTTACTAGTACGAAATAATCTGTAATAGATAGAAAGCTGAAATTGTGCATGTACCTTAACAATACCTCACAACAATCAAAATTATGGTAATACCTATTTTTGGGTGCAGCCTGTTATTTTAATATTACATGCCCCTTGATTTTAAATATCGTCGAAATTGGAATCAATATTTTAATCTGAAGCTCCAAAAACAATTGCAGAATATTTTTGTACTTACTAACTGCAATGTTGTTGTAATAGGTCCCTTAATTTTAATTCGAAAAATCTGAAAAAAAATTAAGATTCGAGCCTGAGACCCACAGTACAATTAGAAACACGTGCTTTAGTGTATACATTTCAAATTTTGATCAAAAACCCCCCAAAAAAAATGAAATTGTTGAAGTTTTTACTCAAGAGTTTATAACACCTGAAAAATAAATAAATAGAAAATCCAAGATATATCCGATGTGAGTTATTACATAAGATGCATACCAAATTACAGCTTTCCATTAAAGACTATTTTGTATAATATACTTTAAGTGAAAATGTGAATATCTTATTTTTATGATTAAATCTCCCTGTATAAATAAACTATAACATGGAAAATACTTTAGATTTGTATGGCAATTGTCAATTTATTCTTAACAAATATTGTTAAACGAGTAATACAATTTTATTTGGTGGCCAATGTCATAGAAATGTTATCAGGTCATAATTGTTTTCAACCGCGTCTTTATGATCTTTATATAATTTCCAAACGCTACCTCCCTACCATGAGTAGGCTTGTTTAGTAACTGGTTGGCCACTGTAAATAAATTCGAATTACAAATTGGCTTTATGATGAAAAACCTCAGTTTAAATCTGGAACTGAATGTAATTTTCTAAACAAAGCTGAGTTACTATAGGAAACTTTTAATAAACAATTTATTGAGTTCCATAATGTAAGATGATTAGAAAGAACAAAAAAGTCTTTCAGTCGCTATAAGTTTATTTATAGAGCTATGATTTTAATCTAGAGTCTTAAAAATACAGTCTTATGTTAAAATACAACGTGATAAAGCATTTCTTTATATTCCTACGTAAACAAATCTTCCCTCAGTTCCAAATAATTCAAGTATGTACAAAAGACATCAATTTACTGAGCACTAATTTGGTTCACTTTTACCCAACATTGTATGCAAATGGGTAGGGATAATGCGCCTTTATTAAACCTCAATACTAATTAAATGTAAGCGATATTTAAAGACTCTGCAAACAACATTAAACAAAGATCAAAAGACCCTTCCGGGGCTGCCCGTACAAGCGCGTCATTAGACGGGCCGCCCTTAAATGATTTTTGCTGCCGGCTTGTCGGGCTTATTAGGAAAAAACCTTTCCGCACAAAGGGGAAACGTTATATTTAATCTCATTTGAAGTGGGTTTTTTTCAATGTTCAATGTGATATAAGGTTGTTTCAATGTTTATTAGTTATAGAGAAACTGAGAAACTCGAAATCTGTCTTTAAAACAATTTTGAAATGCATGTAATCAAATGGGAAACCTGTCATACATAATTTAGAGTTTTATAGAGTTTTGTCTTGATAAAACCCTTGTGTGACTCCTAAATATGTCAAATCTCTCGAAATAATTTAAAATAACTTACTTCTTTTTCTTTTAGCGAATTTCCCCTTTAGGGAAGAAGCTATTACCGTAGGTCTCATGGTAAGACTTAAGCCCGAGACCATGATAACTTTTCATTTTGACGTCCCCAGATGCCAAAAACACCATTCGTTCAAATTTTTATATATGTATATATATATATGTGTCCGTAAGCACGATAACTCTCGTAAAAAAGGTCCGATCTTAATGAAATTTGGTACAAACGTGTAAAGTACCATTTATTTGAACGAGTTCGAAAACCAGACGAATCGCACCATCTAAAGGGGGGTTTTGGGGGGTTTGTACCCAAAAAATGGGTTTTTTGGGGTTTCCACATGTAATTTTTATTTAAATCAAATTTTAATTTTGACCATTGAATTCAGCATAAAAAAACAAACAATTTGGTATCTTGATCATTGCTCTACGTCAATTGGTTACTGAGATATTGAAAGTGCTAAACACAGTACGTTGTCTAATGTTATTCTTATGGAGAAAAAGAAAAATTGTATATCTCGCTTATTTATGAAAATAAACTGACAAAATTTTGTATATGGCTTCATCTGGTTGTGGTTTATTGTTGTTTGCACAAGAAAAAATTTTTCGCCTATAGTTCCCGTAGCAGCAAACCTAGGTACTTGGTCCCCATGTTATTCTTATGGAAAATAATTAAAATGTTATATATCGCTTATTTATGAATGTATATGATGAAACTTGGTATGTGACTTCACTTAGCTGAGTTATATTGATATTTGCATAAAAACCCATTATTTTGTGTTCCTTGTTGCAGCAAACCTGCGTACTCATCCCCAATGTTATTCTTATGGAGAATAATTCATATTTTAAATATCGCTTGTTTGTGAATATATTTCTTATGAATCTTGTTAAGTGGCTTAATGTGTTGTTATAATTCATTGGAAATTCGCTGAGTACGCAGGTTTGCTGCGACGGGTGTATTTGTCTTTTAAAGTGTCAGTTTGTCTACTGCAAACAATAATTTTATGTTTTATGTTTTTATATCTTTCTTTGTAACTGGAAGTATGGGCGGAGTCATTTGACCTGAGTTGCATTCTGGTAAGGTTGGATTTAAGTAATACCATTGATAGAAGTTTAATTTTTTAAATAATATAAATTTATTTTTTATATGGTTAGTAATGAAAACCAATTCAACATCTGTCTTTCAATTTTATTATGTAGATGTGGATCATTTGCGTTTGACCCCTATCGATAAATATAATACAGAAATACACTCGAATAGCAATAAATCATCCTACAGAGTGTTCTGAACATCAGAAGTCTATACTACTCCTCAAAGTTGTTCCTATCTCGCTCCTCATTCCGACCACGTGTCCTTAGGATTAGTTTAACTTAAAAACATGTATCATTTAATAATTTTAATATCTTAGGAACCACGCGAAATATTCACTTCAAACTTGGCACATGTAGTAATAATTTTTAAGGCTAATTAGCTATCGAATTTGTTGTTTCCAGCTTTACCATTTCAAAATTGGAATTTCTATATTTTTTTAATAGAAAATTTTAGAAAATCCGTTTTAAAAATACGTTTTAGTCTTGACTTGTAAATGCTGACACATTAGTTATGTTTTAATTTTTTACTTTAAAATAGTTATATTAGGCATCCCACTGGTTTTAAAATTCCAATTTTATTGGTTTTTTTCTAAGTTAAAATGCTCGTCAGATTACATTCTGTAATTTATTCTGTAATTCCTATTTTGTTTCATTTTTCCTCATTAATTTTCGATTGCTCATTTTGCGAAGATCAGTAATATAATACTGGAATCATATAATTTTATCGCTTGATTATCAAGGTTAAAGGCCGCAGTAAAATATATCATTGTCGTTTAGCCTTAAGAGCTGGCTACCCTGTCGCTATATTGGTTTTATCGCCCATTAGAATAATGTTAAGTTCAGACCCCAATTTTTTGCTTATCTCTTGAGATAAAATTGTGATTTTGGTGTCAATTGAAAAATATTCTTATCACGGGTCATTATTCTGGAAGATATTTTGAAAATGAATTATAATATTTAATAAAAATGTAATTTTTTTAAGTTTGAAAATTTTGTTCTGGTAATCTGTAACACTTATACTAATTTGTACTCGCAAAAATCACTCTTTACTTTATTTTGAGTTGTCAAAAAAAAATTACCTAAATCAAATTGAAAATGAAAAGTAAATGTGGGTCCTAAAGAAATGTTTAGTTAGCATTGCGCTTATGGAGAATCAATCCAATATGACCGACGGGGGAGCGTGGCCTTAAGCGCAGTTAGATTTTTGTATTATTTTTTTCCATGAGACACGGGTGCTCCTTGAAAGCAAATAAGGTTGCTCATATATTCTTAGTCGATATAATGTCAATATCGATCCAAACTGTTAATGAAACATTTAACAAGAATTTAACTATGTAGCAGGAAGAACAACACAGATTTTAATCAGAAATTCAGTATTAAATGTTAGATAAATAAATAGGTTAAATGCTAAATGATAACATTTTTGTACGTTTAATTTTTGTAAAAAATAATTTTTAAGCATCGTTTACATTTTTTATTACTTATAACTTTTTTATCCGCCATATTGGAAATTAATGATGTTGTTTTTTCGTGATGCATAAAAACTGGATAAAAACCACTCGAGGGGTTGTAAAAAAATATGGTTACGCTTGATTTATTAAAATGACGCTATTCCAATGTATCTACGGCCAGAATGAAAACACATCAGTTGAAACAAGGGGTTATTGCCATTGTGTCCCTTTGGCATTTTTTATTTTATCAAAGTCCTTGTTTCCACCCTTTTGATGCATTTTTGTTTGATAAAAAACAACATAGCTTTTTATTAAATAAACCCGTTTCCTCTTTGGCGTTAATTCCCTCGAACGCTTGAACGAAACGAATCATTATCCTTTTATCTATTTTGTTATGTCGGTGGTAAAATATATGTTTTTACGTTTTTACGTTCGTCTTTGTATTAATGATTTTCTTTGATTAAGAAAATTCAACGCGTTTCAAAGTTTTTATCTCATTCTGCAATACAATATCATGTAAAGCTACATGATACGTATTTTCGAGACAATCATTGCGTGGATTTATGTACACTGTGAAAATTGCGTTAAAATAATTCTAAATTAACTTTACACCTAATGAAGGAGTTAATATTTTACCGTGGTTATTGTAAGGTTTTACTAGTGGACAAGTTAACACTCTGAGTGTGAAGGCATGGAGTAATTTTTCTACCTCGCTTCAAACGAGCTACGCAACGAGCAAATTTACCCCCTTCATTTGCCTATTTTCTGCATATTAGGGTAACTATTTTTATTGTAGGTCAAGGCCCTTCAGCTATTGTTTTTGTTGTTTGCAAATATAATTCAGTGTACACTCTACATGCAGTCTTCATTCGATGGATCTACTCCCTGTTCTCAGGAAATCATAAGTTGACATAGCAGTAAGTGTATTACTTTGATAGTTGACTGGTTGTTTATGAACAACTGTAATGTTTTGTTTTTCTTCACTGAATCACAAGACGTCGACGCAACTAGGCCGTATTTTAAGGCGAATATGAAGTAATGATGAGTTTAGAAAGGGTAGCCTTGACTAAGACCGACTGGTTCTCTAGTCAGGAGCATTAATTAATAGCCCAATGACCAATTTAAAACTCCGTAACTCAATGTTAAAATCCAAATTTTCAAATGAGTCTGTGTTAACAAAATTTTAGTTTTCCTGGGTTTGAGGTTTTCACCAATCAATTTTCAACCCAAAAACATAATCACAAAGTTTAAGCAAAATCCTTCCGCCAGATTCCGAGATACATTTTCCAAACCAACAACTTAATAAACAAACGATACTGGTATTATATGATAGTACCTCGGGGGCTGATCTTTGCTCGGGGAAGGTTAGTCAGTTTGTTTGGATGGCTTGGAGTAATATTTCACCACTTCCCCCAACTAATTATCAGATTTGTATAGCTCAATTGCTTCTTTTCTGCAGTTTTAAGGTCACTCCAGTTGTTATTTATAGCTTAACGTCCCTTTGAACTATTAAGATATGACCACTCTATATATACAATCTTCACTCAACAGTTTTAATCACATCCCTCAGGAAACCACATGTTAACAATTATAAACCCGAGTATTAATTTGACAGTTCCCTGGTTGATTATGAACAGCTGTTACAATTGTTTTTGTTTTGATTTTAAACTCCATAAGCCCAATGTTAATTTTGTTAACTTTTCACTTTCGCTTTTTACATTATTTGATTTTTCATGGGGATGAGACCTGTCTAGAAATTATTTTTTTCCCAGAAAATAGTTATTTCCAACATTTGAAGTAAATTGTTGGTGCCGTTTTTGGGATCAGAGTTACAACCAAGCAAGCACGGACGGACGCAAGCATGCAAGCAAGCAAACCTTACTCTAATTAGGGGGTAGGATATGATTGTAATTGTATGTTAATGTTTTTATGACTGAAGGTTTTTTAACACTACCGTTATTGCTGATGATTTCCAAGTGCTTGATTTCCTTTATTTTATCCAAGACTAATTGCGAGTACTTTACTCTGTTCTACAACGTTCTAAGTTGTGCATGTTAAATAGTAATATTTTCCCTGTTTCTGTGTTGGCAGATTATTCTTGTGAGCCAAATGAGAGTGAAGCGGACAGTAATGTAGCCAATTTCCACCGAGTTAGCGGTGTTTAGTTAGACCATCGGCCATATTCCGGGCCAGCCAATCAGGGCGGGCTTATAACTGCTGCCAGTTGCTCGCCCGGAACCGACGATAGCCCCACACGGGACTCTTCCCTTCCTTTCCACCAGCAAACAAACTCATCAGCAAATACCTTAATTAAAAATATACCCAAAACATCCGCCTCGAATTTATAAAAATGTCGTTAGTTATCTAATTAAATGTTGTCGATTAGATTAGAAAGGGGTTTAGAGCTCCAGGGGATGTTAAATTGGCGTTTTATATTTGGATATTAAAAGTCACCTTAGGAAATGAGTTCCTTATTAATTTTCATGACGCAAGTGGAAGTTTGTTTTAAGTTATACATATTTTCTATACTTAAATTAATAGTTCTTACTGGTATCGTCAGTGTTGTAGCTTATAAAACCATTCAGGTTCGCCAGACTGTTTTATAATTATAGCTAAAATAAGCAATTTCCTAAATATTTTAAGTGCATTCAATAAAAAAAAACATTTACGGTAAAGTAGTAAATCTCCTTACTCGGTTTCGTAACGCCGTCCGAGTCCCAAAGTTATTGATTGATGACGGGAATATTCTATGGTAAATAATATCTATATATCTAACTCTGTAAGAGGAATTTTCAAAGATAAATTGTGAACGTTTGGCATATTGCAGGATTATGAGAGATTACTCCAATTAAAAGTATTGCCCCAATGGACTCAGGGATATTACTAGTTTTATTGAAAAATTGAATACAAAACAATTTTTTTGTAAAAAGGACAAATCATTCAAAAGTAGAAACATATGAGAACTGGAAAACTTCTGTTTTGTTTACATTTCCACATGGATCTACATTGTTTACGTATTAACACGTGTTCCTTCTTACATTGTTTTATTATCCTCTATGTAAAGAAGCAAAATGTCATGCAAGGCAGAGAAGAGCGGAGCAAGGTTAAGGATTATGGTCCCGTGAAGCAAGTAGTAATAATAGTAATTACATTTAATGCTAAATTACTGTCCTTTATATCATTATTGTAAATTATAATGGGAACACATGCATTTAAGTTGCTGCCCACAATAACTTAAAAATCTTAATATAGACAAACTGATAGACTATGGCCAAGTATGGGTTGATTATGTTTACAGTGAGGATGATTATGTTTACAGTGTGGTTGATTATGTTTACAGTGTGGTTGATACGTTTACAATGGGGTTGATTATGTTTACAGTGAGGTTGATTATGTTTACAGTGAGGATGATTATGTTTACAGTGTGGTTGATTATGTTTACAGTGAGGATGATTATGTTTACAGTGTGGTTGATTATGTTTACAGTGTGGTTGATACGTTTAAAATGTGGTTGATTAGGTTTACAGTATGGTTGATACGTTTACAGTGAGGATGATTATGTTTACAGTGTGGTTGATACGTTTACAGTGTGGTTGATTATGTTTACAGTATGGTTGATACGTTTACAATGTGGTTGATTATGTTTACAGTGAGGTTGATTATTTTTACAGTGAGGATGATTATGTTTACAGTGTGGTTGATTATGTTTACAGTGAGGATGATTATGTTTACAGTGTGGTTGATTATGTTTACAGTGTGGTTGATACGTTTACAATGTGGTTGATTATGTTTACAGTATGGTTGATACGTTTACAGTGAGGATGATTATGTTTACAGTGTGGTTGATACGTTTACAGTGTGGTTGATTATGTTTACAGTATGGTTGATACGTTTACAGTGAGGATGATTATGTTTACAGTGTGGTTGATACGTTTACAGTGTGGTTGATTATGTTTACAGTATGGTTGATACGTTTACAATGTGGTTGATTATGTTTACAGTGAGGTTGATTATTTTTACAGTGAGGATGATTATGTTTACAGTGTGGTTGATTATGTTTACAGTGAGGATGATTATGTTTACAGTGTGGTTGATTATGTTTACAGTGTGGTTGATACGTTTACAATGTGGTTGATTATGTTTACAGTATGGTTGATACGTTTACAGTGAGGATGATTATGTTTACAGTGTGGTTGATACGTTTACAGTGTGGTTGATTATGTTTACAGTATGGTTGATACGTTTACAATGTGGTTGATTATGTTTACAGTGTGGTTGATTATGTTTACAGTGTGGTTGATTATGTTTACAGTGTGGTTGATTATGTTTACAGTGCGGTTGATACGTTTACAGTGTGGTTGATTATGTTTACAGTGTGGTTGATACGTTTACAATGTGGTTGATTATGTTTACAGTATGGGTTGATACGTTTACAGTATGGTTGATACGTTTACAGTGTGGTTGATTATGTTAACAGTGTGGTTGATACGTTTACAATGTGGTTGATTATGTTTACAGTATGGTTGATTATGTTTACAGTGTGGTTGATTATGTTTACAGTATGGTTGATTATGTTTACAGTGTGGTTGATACGTTTACAGTGTGGTTGATTATGTTTACAGTGTGGTTGATTATGTTTACAGTATGGTTGATTATGTTTACAGTGTGGTTGATTATGTTTACAGTGTGGTTGATACGTTTACAGTGTGGTTGATTATGTTTACAGTGTGGTTGATACGTTTACAATGTGGTTGATTATGTTTACAGTATGGTTGATTATGTTTACAGTGTGGTTGATTATGTTTACAGTATGGTTGATTATGTTTACAGTGTGGTTGATACGTTTACAGTGTGGTTGATTATGTTTACAGTGTGGTTGATACGTTTACAATGTGGTTGATTATGTTTACAGTATGGTTGATTATGTTTACAGTGTGGTTGATTATGTTTACAGTGTGGTTGATACGTTTACAGTGTGGTTGATTATGTTTACAGTGTGGTTGATACGTTTACAATGTGGTTGATTATGTTTACAGTATGGTTGATTATGTTTACAGTGTGGTTGATTATGTTTACAGTATGGTTGATTATGTTTACAGTGTGGTTGATACGTTTACAGTGTGGTTGATTATGTTTACAGTGTGGTTGATACGTTTACAATGTGGTTGATTATGTTTACAGTATGGTTGATTATGTTTACAGTGTAGTTTATTATGTTTACAGTATGGTTGATACGTTTACAATGTGGTTGATTATGTTTACAGTATGGTTGATTCTGTTTACAGTGTGGTTGATTATGTTTACAGTATGGTTGATTATGTTTACAGTGTGGTTGATTATGTTTACAGTATGGTTGATACGTTTACAGTGTGGTTGATTATGTTTACAGTGTGGTTGATACGTTTACAGTGTGGTTGATTATGTTTACAGTATGGTTGATTATGTTTACAGTGTGGTTGATTATGTTTACAGTATGGTTGATTATGTTTACAGTGTGGTTGATTATGTTTACAGTATGGTTGATACGTTTACAGTGTGGTTGATTATGTTTACAGTGTGGTTGATTATGTTTACAGTATGGTTGATTATGTTTACAGTGTGGTTGATACGTTTACAATGTGGTTGATTATGTTTACAGTGAGGTTGATTATGTTTACAGTGAGGTTGATTATGTTTACAGTGAGGTTGATTATGTTTACAGTATGGTTGATTATGTTTACAGTGTGGTTGATACGTTTACAATGTGGTTGATTATGTTTACAGTGTGGTTCATTATGTCCATCCTTTCGTAAAAATCTCCTCAGAATATTTAATTATTTTATTAATTAACATTGTTTACCCCTTTTCCCCTAAATTATATATAAAATTGCTTTACTTTTTTACATGGGAACCTACCGTAGTTCGGCATAGAAAGGGGCTATGCTAACATAATCTAATAAATTACGTAATTATAAAATGCATTCATCTGAATTGCACAAACAAATTATCAACATGATTTACTACGAATACTTAACAAAAACTTTGTTGAATTGTATTCATTAAAATGTTATGCGTATTATTTAACATAATTGTACTGCCACGATTGCTCTAAAACTAAAAATATCCAAGGAAATTAAGATTTTGCTTCCCTTTCTAAGTTGATTCAAGGAGAACACATAAAACGAGGTTGATAAAACGAGTGTAAAACAAGTATAAAGTCCTACCATAACATCTGTATTTAAGTCAAGAGGAATATAAATCAGGCTGTAGAGAGATGGATCCCCAATAAATACATTTTACAACCTATCAATATGTACAGCAGCCGTGCTGCAGTTATAAACGTCTCAATGTCAATTTTAAAAGCTTTTTTGGTCCCAAAAATCAGTTACACCACTGGCGTTTTTAATGTGCTGTAGCAAAAACATTAGGCAAGAAAAAATCCACCCCGGAATAAACTTGAAATTGGAAGGTTGTTTTGCATAGTTGACTCTGTAAAATAACTGATTGTGAGTCAGTCAATAGGCAATATCTTAAAACAATCAAATTATATTGAGAGTTTTGTGCTATTATCACTTCGTTTTAAATTACAATTTATTTGCATTGTATTTTACATAATTTTTTATAGAGGTATTCTGATAAACATTATTGAATTGGAAATGACTCTTATAAGTGTATTATTTTGTTAACTTCATACAAATCACGATAAACAGGGAATGTGCAGTAGTCTTATAGCCTATGTGATTTTTTGACAGTCTGTGCGCCAAGAGACGAACATATCCCTTGTCAACGCTTGGGGTGCCGCGGGCAGCAAACTGTTATATGGTAGCTCCCCTACCTTGCCCTTAGTGATCGCATCTTAGATTTATTTATACCATATTAAATTAAACTAGTGGCTTACAGGGGCTATAGCCCCTAACATATGGTTTTTGTGTAAGTGGATAATCACAGCTGATCAGTAGTTCATTTTGCTTATTAATAAAAACACTGTAGTGATATTTATACAAATAAAACATTGAATCTTTGAAGTCCAGCGGGGCGTAGCCCACTTAATTTTTGACATTTCTGATATTTTTCTCACTGTCCTTGGCCCTCAAGGTTTGAAATGAATCGTCATAACCTAACATAACTTCTTCCTAGCTGGAGATATTTCGTGGGGACTGATTCGCTTTCGGAATTCATCATTACTTAAACACAAATTGCAGATGTTTTCTGTTTTATGTGAGTGAATGAAATAATTTATTAAAATATAAAACTGAATACGATAAATTGTCAATAAATTAACGGAAACAATTTTCAAACTGCTACGCTTTTGCAGAGAAAATTCAATGTATTTTGGTTATCGTTTGAATATTGTTTAAATTTTTAGTTAAATCCGTTTTAAAATATCTAAATTGATCAAGTAGTTTAATGTTCAAACTGTCCAATTATAAACCATGTAACATTTAGCAAAGGAGACCATTGTTTTATTCTTATCCAGTCGTTACATCAAACTGGTTGAAACCTATTAGTTTGTAAAGTTTGAATTCCTGAATTGTGAAATAAAAACGAGTTCGCACGCAGCACGCTGACGTTAGGGAAGTGAATTTTCCCAACACAAACTTTAAAAAATCAAATAACGGGTTTAAACAAAGATTTGTGAAATTTTTAGCAAAATGGAAAATATTCAGTTTTTTTGGCTTTTCTGATGCACCTGGTTCTATTTAAATGCAGTATTGGGATGGCAATGTTGTGTATTGTAAGCTTAGCAGGATGTACCATCAGGATCAAAAATCGGAGGGGGTATTAGGAGGGATAAAACTACATCAAGATATGAAAAACAGCCTTTTCCAATGTAAAATCCCCATAAGACAACGTACTGTGTTTACTCAATTTCCATTTTCTTTAATAACTCGGTAAATATTAGTGCTAGAATGATGATGGAGGGCTTAAAATTTTCAACCTTTTACGTTCTATAACCTATTATCAATTAATCTTACATTTAGGGCTTATCTGACTCTTTTTGGGCCCAAAAACCCAAATTTTAAAATTTAAAATCCCCAAAAGATGGGGTTTGAGTTTTCCGATTGTTTTGCCCAACGAACTTGTCTAACCGATTACAAAAAGGAATGTCCTTACCAAATTTGAAGTAAATCGGACTAAACATGCGACCGCTAGAGTGCAAACACACACACATATATATAATTTTGAACGAACCCCCAAAACGTGTTCAGGGGATCACGTTAGGAACTTCTATGGTGGTACCGGGTTTAGGTTTCACCGTGCGGGTCATGCTAATAGTTCTCTTTCCATAGTAAATTCACTAAAAATAAAAATACATTAGGAGCATATCATTAGTCTCCTCAAGTCAGAAAAAAAGTTGAGTATACCGGTGTCACATTTACTGCAAGGAATGATTTGATGGCCAGCTAGTAAAAGAAGGGTTGAGGGTAAAATGATCCATCCACTGTTAGTACACTGTTTATTGACACAGCCAACAAAGCTATCAAACAAATGTAAGGGTGCGTTTAACAATCAGGCGTAACAAAAACTTACAGTAAAAAAAACGAATAATCTTTTTAATAGCATAACTTAGAAAGTATTGCGGTGGGGTAGCTTTCCCCTCACTCCTTTGTTAACTACTTAGTAACTGTGACATAATTGATACGCTCAACAACTTTTTCTGATTTTGGGGGGAACTAATTAAATTATCCAAATAAATATTACTAGCAGGCGTCCCGTTCTCCGCACGGGAATATCGCAGGCTCAGGGTCAGATGTTTTGAACTGTTTACATTATAATCAGCTGTTTGACTAAATACAATATATAACTCCTTAAGATTAACATTGGCACTTTAAGAGCCAATAAGGCTGAGCCCTGAAGTCGCATGTTTTTCAAACCCCCAAAAGGCACATCTAGTCGGTAAGAGCTTTCGATTGATACCAAATATGTATATAAAATAATAATTTTATGGGTCTAAAATCGCCGAACAAAAATCAAGAAATTCTTTCAATAATACTAATACCATACCATACGTTTGTATCTTTAATCCCATCCGTTCTGCTTCTTTTGATTTATTTTATGTCTAATGTTATTTAAATGGGCCAAAACAGTACTTTGAGGGCTTCCCAAGGGTTTCTGGTTCCACGCACTGACTTGAGACCCCCAAAAGGCACATCTAGACGTTAAGGGCTTTCAAACGACACGTAAATCATCAAAATCGACCCAGTAGTTTGGCCACAATCTTCTGCACAAAATCGCCTTATTCTTTTAATATAATGATGAAATTTTCTTTGATTACACAAATATTCGCAGGAACGAAAACTTCACAAACCAGTACGTTTAAACTGTGATGTAATGACTTAATAATAAAATATGAAATAGCTAAAACCCATTGGTGAACAGAGCCGCAATCTCACGGACGAAAGTAACGCGCTCTAAACACAAAACCACGCCGCTCCCATTCAAATTAAAATATCTTTACTAAAATTTAAATACTATGTCTAATTTTTGGTAGTTCCTTCTGTCTGCCTATTACTCTTATTATTTTCATTGCGATTTTTACAATCCTCACTGGTTTATATTTATCATCAAGCCTAACGTTTATAAGTTTAGGCAAGTTATGAGGTTATCAATGTAAGAGCTATTGAAATGCTTCAAATTAAAACTGTAATACCGTAGTTGTAATTTGAATACATTACTTTTCTATTTTATTCCAGCTGGTTGCAGTTACGGGTTTGTACACATTTAATTTAATTCTGTTCACTCTCTAAACTCTATAGGTTACGACCATGGACCATAATGTTTTGGTGCAAACTCAAACGAATAATTAACCATTTTCTCTAGTGTGTAGGGACAGCACTCTCCCCTTTAAATACAAAAATCAAACTTGTATTGCCAATATATATTACAGAGCCCTACAAAACTGAACATATGTTTTATTTTTATGATCATGGATTAAAAACATAATATTATAATCATTGATTAAACGGAATTTTATTATGATCTTCCACATTATTAACAACATGGTAAGCAACTAACAAGGAAAAGAATGTCGCAACTGTTTTTTTAACCTCAGTACATTACATCAAACTGGTTGAAACGTATTGGTTTGTGAAGTTCATAATATACTTTAATATACAAAATAATTAATAGCAGTCAACATTATTTTGCGTACAATCCAGTATTTGGATGTTTCCTGTACCTTAAAGTTTAGTTACGTGAACACTAAACTTTATCCTACCGCAACGTAACTGCCGGGAAAAAGATATTTAAATAATGAAACTATGTTGTAAACAAAATAAAAAATAAATCGTTTAAATAGCTCATCGTTTAAATCATACAGTGTCAAGTGAGGTAATATTACGGAAAAGTGTACCTTTAATTAATACAATCAGGCCATAATGGTCCATAATAGTCTGTGTTTATGTGTATCATACATAATGTTATTTGTATGGTTTATGATTATGTGTACACAAATACATTTGCTCCGATAAAATAAGCCTCAAGCGATCGTATGTTTATCGTATGTTTCTTTCCAGCTCTTTCACATGCATTTGTAAAATTCATTAGTCAATCATGAGAAGCCATTTATAAATTAAAATATATTTTACTTTGCACACGTTTATAAACTGGTTTTTATGAAGTATTTTTTCACTTGAAGTTGCTGTGTTTAGGATTAATGGTAATTCATCATTTTATGTAGTTCATACAAGATAATAAATAAGATCGTTCAAACCCTTCTTTTAATTAAAGTAAACCTATATTTTGTGGGTTGTTCTATAGTTTTTCAGACATACATTCTACCGTCGTCCACCATTGACGCGAAACTCATGCATTCTGACGCTGAAGGATTTGACACTAAGCTAACGCAATAATTTGACAATTCTGGCCAAAAGTACGGTTATCTGTTAAGAATTTATACAGAGTTAACAGAACATTTTTTTCAAAACTTATAAGCCCCAAATTCCTTTTCATTATTATCAATTTAAACAAAGTGTGCAATATATATGAACTCTTGCTTTACCGTGTAATACTTTTCATTATTGGTGTATCAATGGTTTTTACAATGCGGTCGGCGGCAAGAACACGCAAAGAGATATTCATCTTAATATATAAAATCCAAATACCACGAAATCTCCATAACTATAAGGCCTACAGTGTTGAATCTTGACATATAGGTTCCTCTTTGGCCCTAGTTGCTTGCTAAGAAACGGTATTACGAAATTCCCCCTGTGTTCCGCCCCGCTGAGTCCCAAAGTTACCAAGTATTCCTTATGGACATTCGCTTTGGTTTGAGCTGATGAAAATTAAAACAGCTGATCGTAATTCGTATTAGTTCCACGGGCTAACCACAGATTGAAGCACACAACAATCATAGTTCACCGCGCGAAGCCGCAACGGGTCGGCTAGTACATAATAAAATTAATGTAGTCAAATCATTTACATCTCTAGAAACCAATTCAATCACCACCGTTCCTGCTAAAATAAAATCGAATGTTTAACGGGAGCGGTTGCTATTTTTAAACATTATGGAAGACGGCACAAACAAAATAACAATAAAAACAGTGTGTTTATTAACTGTGAGAACTAGTGTGGTAAAATATACATATCTCAAAACAATGCATTTAAACTTTTTTGTTGTTTACGGTTAATCAAATATTTAACAGGGAAGTGAGGTAGTTTTAAGCAATTTGGGTGGTAGTAGCAGTCGGAGGTGTACCCAAATTAAAAATTAAAAATATTAAAAATTTTCCATTCCAATTTATTTTTTCGTTTTTGTCAACAAACAAAAAATAAATAAAATATATAACGGGACTATAGTTTTTACAATGCGGGTGATGGCGGCACTGCTCTAGTACCACCTGTTGAACCATTTTTCCCGCGTTGTCGGCACTAATGGCGGGAACAGCTGGTGATAAGGTATCGTAACCTGTCAATTATGTATCTAGTGGAAATATCGGCTATTAATAGACTAGTCGTGTTCCAAGATAATTCTACTTTATTATTCAGAATTACAGGCTATTTAAGGCAAACTGCGTCTATAGTTTGTAGGTGCAAACTGCCAATAAACGTTAAAATGTTAAGCGATGTATTAATGGCAACATTATTTAAGCTTGGGAAATTTGTCGTGTTTTTTTATTTTATTTGTGGTGGTCAAATGTATACATTAACTAATGTTTGTCTGTTATTTATATATTTTTTATTTCAGTTAAAACAAATGATCTCATTGTAATGAATTATATATATGCTCGATGTTTAACAGTACTGACTGGGGTTTTATCAATTAAATATATGTTGGATTTCACAGTAGTTGGTATTACAGATTTTGTAACCGTTCCTAAATTTCTAACTTCCGCCCTTATTATTTCCCTGTGACTAAATCAATATGTCCTTATTTGAAAGTGATTATAGTTTTGCTACACGATTACAGTAAAAAATGTCATTGTGTATTGGGTATATTACTTATAATTTATTACTGGTTTTATTATGATGTTTCAATTTTTATGTTTCAGGATAAAATTACGTCAAGTTAGTATAATATAAAAACATATATTTTAAATTTTAGCTTAGGATTCGATTAATTTTGAGTGCCGTTTAGGTCCGGCCGGGTTCAATGTCAAATCAAAACTAAAAACTACATGGTAAAAGTAGTGAAAATAAAAAAAAGATGAAATAATTAGTTTTGAGTTATTTAATTGTTCAATATTAATTAGAATGTTTGGTATTAATTTCCAGAAGAGAATAAACTAATATGAAATATACTCAAGTCCTGCGTATTGTTATTTTAAAACAATTAAAATGTGGGTAAATCAAAACATCGAACATTGATATTTTGTTTGAGCTTGGTTATGAAAGAATTTAAATATGATTTAGTGATAATATTTTAGTATATATTAATGTAATTATTCTACACCAGCTAAACTAACGGTTTAAAACATCCAAATTAGCATAACACATATTTATGAAACTCGATCTACACACGACAACACTAACACTAGAAAACACCTCGCGCCCGTCACTTTCAAAGAAACACTAACAAATGACTCGATTCCCGCAATCTAATTGCATCTAATGAAATACCAACTGGAACAACCCGACTCAATTATTAAACTGTCAACTATTTACTTAACAGCTAATTAAACTTAATAGAAACAGATCCACAAATAATTAACATAGTCCTCGTTAGGGGGAAGTGAGTGATAAATAATAGTTAAAACACAAAAGCATTTGTCATTCGGAATAAATAATTCATCGCGAATCCGCATTATCTTGATAATTAATCGGTGGGTGAGGAGCGTCGCGGTGCGAGCCCGAGACCCCCTGGCGGACTCCAGGAGACCTCTAACGGTTACCTGGGGCTGAAGGAAGTCGTCGTGGAGGGGAGGCGGCCAACAGTCGTCCGAGAACTCCATAGGGCCGGTGTGACATGGGCACTACGTGGTCGCGACACTGAGGCAGTGGCGGGCGGCGGGCGGCGGCCGGGGGCGGTGGGGCGGGGCGGGGGCGGGGGTACAGTACCTACTGGTAATTAGCGCAGGAACTGCACGCTCACCATGCGCCACCCCCTGGAACAACACACTTGTTTCCATTTTAATTCTCTCGCCCCCGTCTCTTATTTATAACCGGAGGTACAAGGTTCCCACCCTCCCCCCACCACTCGGAGGACGCCACTGTATAACAGGTGTTTTTGTTTTACTTTATTACCTTATCCCTCGGTAATCTTTAGCAAGGGTGGTTTATGGTTTATGTGGAGAGCGGGTTTTCCCGGAGAAATTTGGAATGTTCGCACTGAATGTTTTTTTATCATTCCAAAAGTAGGCAAGGACATTATTTTATATTTATTCTGAATGTTTAATTTTTTGAGGGTGGTAAATTATTTATTTCTTAATTTATTTGACACACTCATTTTACGATTTTAAAATTACATATTACGAATTGAAACTACTTTTTTTGGTTGTTTATATTTATTAATTTAAACGACTAAAGATGATTATATTTACATTCGAAATATATTGGCTTAAATTTTAAATTTATTTGATTTTTTATGTGGTGAATATATCAAAGGTAAATAAACATAAATATCGTGGAATAAACCAGTAATGTGTTTGTATTTGAAATTTCAGTAAATGCGGATTTCTAAATCACAAAATATCTATTTCAAAGACAAAAATCATTCAAGTGGAAAATATTTAACAAGCTGACAAAAACTAAATAAAGGCTACTGTATTTTTTGTACAGAATACAACAAAACAAACTTCTTTGCTTTCTATTTCCAAATAAATAGTATATTTCATACATTAAGGCCATGCTTCCCCGTCGGAGATATAGGAATGATTCTCCATAAGCGCAATGCTAACTAAACATCTATTTAGGACCCACATTTTTATTTAATTTTCAATCTGATTAAGGTAATTTTTTTGACTACTCAAAATAAAGTAAAGAGTGATTTTTGCGAGTAAAAATTCGTATAGGTGTTACAGATTACCAGAAAAATTCGTCAAACTTAAAAAATTACATTTTTTATTAAATATTATAATTAATTTTTAAAATATCTTCCACAATAATCACCCGCGATAAGAATATCTTTCAATTGACACCAAAATCAAAATTTTATCTCGAGAGATAAGCAAAAAATTGGGGTCTGAACTTAACATTATTCTAATGGGCGATAGAACCATTATGGCCGACAGGGTAGCCGGCTCTTTGTTCAATCTAGATTCAAAAGAAGTATTTCTCATCGTCAAATGCACACCTTATTTTTGCTTTGCCTATTATGATATTTAATGTGCTGAAATAAGATTTCTACACCGAGTGTACTATGAGAATTATTCATAAAATTTACTTAAATTTGATAATATACTTCACATACGCTGATGTGAAGAATAGTTACTTAATGTTATGCATTCTTCAAATTCGCAACGGAGAAGTTACAGTGGTAATAAATTACTAAATATTTTATTACCTCGAGCCTATGTTATATTGTCTTTATTATTACGAAGTGGATGGTAACAATAAATATATTATTTATCATTGAATGCAATCAAATTTGCCCGTCAACTTATTATACAAGTATTATACTGTTTACCCTAAAAACGTTGGCAAATGTGTTTATATCTTGTAATATGCACCTTATTATGCCAATAAACTTATACAAATAAATTGTTAAACATGATTATAACTGCAAATCAAGCGCATGAAGCTTGGTAATCGAATGAAAAATATTTAGCTCTGTTTTGTATTAAATTTAATAACGTAAATTCAGTTCTCCCTTATTGTCTACAAGATCAAGATTATTTTTGAGTAAATATTCAAAATTAAAAAAAATAAATTGCCAAAAAATACGCTTTAATTGTACTCGAATAATGTTCAAAGTAAAACAGAGACTATTTATAAGCAAATTAATTTTTAGTGATTCAGATTTATCCTATACTCTAATATGAGTAAGGTTTGCTTGTTTGCTTGCTTGCTTGCTTGCGACACGGATCTCAAAAACGGCTCCAACGATTACCTTCAAATGTTCGAAATAACTAATTTCTGGGATAAAACTAAGTTCTAGACAGGTCTCATCCCCAAAAAAAATCAAATAATGTAAAAAAACTAAAATGAAAAGTTAAAAAAAATTAACATTGGGCTTATGGAGTTTCAAATCAAAACAAAAGAATTGTAACAGCTGTTCATAATCAACCAGGAAACTGTCAAAGTAATACTCATGTTGTTTATGATTATTAACATGTGGTTTCCTGAGAGCAGAGATTAAAATATTTGAGTGAAGATTGCATATATAGAATAGTACAATAAATCCTTGGGACATTGAGCAATAAATAAAAACTGGAGGGACCTTAAAAATGTAGAAAAGAGGCAAATGAGTTATACAAATCTGATTATCAGCAGGGGAAGTGGTGAAATATTACTCCGAGTGATCTAAACAAACTGACTGGCCTTCCCCCGAGCAAAGCTCGACCCCCAGGTACTTTTAATGATAAACGTGTAATCAAGGGGTGAGGGGAAAGTCCCCCCCAAACCCTTCCTTAAACTTACGCCATTGGATAAAGTGATTTGATTTGTTTTTTACCGCAAGATATTATCACAGCTGATTGTTAAACGCCATTATGATTTTATTGATAGTTTTTTTGTTGGCTGTGACACTAAACAAAGTATGAACGGTGGTGAGGGTAACACCTAAGGAACAACATCAACACCTATACATATGATAACAATTAATAGAAAAATCCAAAACGGGTAAGTGGACAAATCTTGACTGCAACCCGAGTACAGTACTGTTGAAAACAATTTTCATCGTATTTGTTCTGGGAGGTAATAGAAAATATTTTTTTAGGAAGGGAGATGTTCCTTACATAGCAATTTCTAAGACTTAAAATTAAAATCGATTTCCAATTGATTTGGACTAGTCTTATTATATGATGCATTTAAAGTGTGTGATAATATTTTCTACTAGTGGCTTGAAGGGACCATAGCCCCTAAACTTGTTAGTGAATTTCCTATGGAAAAGTGAACTATTAGCATGACCCGCACGGTGAAACTTAAGACCAGGACTACAATAGAAGTTCCTAACGTGACTCCCTGAACTCGTTTTGGGGGTCGTTAAAAAAATTATATATATTTATATATATGTATGCACTCTAGCGGTCACATTTTCTGTCAGATTTTCTTCAAATTTGGTAGAGATATTCCTTTCTATAATCAGTTAGACAAGTTCGTTGGACAAAACAATCGGAAAACTCTAACCCCCTTTTTGGGGTTTATTCTTTCAAATTTCGAGTTTTTGGGCCCAAAAAGGGTCAGAAAAGCCCCGGACGTAAAACTAATGTTTAGTTTAAGATGGGAATTAGTGAAGCAAAAGTTTTAAGCCCTCTCTCGTCATTCTAGCATACATATTTACCAAGTTATTAAAGAAAATGTATATCGGCTAAACACAGTACGTTGTCTTATGGGGTTTTTACATTAGAAAAGGATTATTCATTTGTTGGTGTACTTGTGTCATCCCCAGCAACCTCGCGCCTACTTTCAAGCCTGACTGGACCTTCTCCTAACCTTATAATGCGCAAAATTGTATTGTCAGCATTGCAGGTATTTACCAGGAGCATCAGAACAGCCAAAAAATCAATTTTTTCAGATTTTAATAAAATTGGAATAAATGTATGTTTTTACACAGGTTTTGAGTTTTAAAAGTTTTGTATGTGGAAATTCACTTCCCTCACGTCAGCGTGCTGCGTGCGAACTCGTTCTAATACTCTCCCTCATCTGACTGTTTTACTATTTACATGCTGAGGGAAATAAAACGATATAAGTAGGAACACATGTCAGTTTGTAAACAAAGCAGACGTTTGGAAATACCCATGCTTATCTTATGGGGGATGTTTTACGCCATTTCTCGTTTGCTGGTAATTCTTTAGGAATATTGTTACTTTTCCCGAGTCCCTGGGATAAATACTTTTAATTTAAGCCGCCTCCCATCGCCCTGCGATTTGCCAACTTCCACAATTTTGACTAAAAAATTTCGCTTACAGAATTATATATAAAGATTACTAAATATAACAGCTTTTCAATCAATTAGTTCACACGCTTGTAAGTATCATTACATATAATTATATATACATAATATTTACATGTAATGTATATTTTAATTATTTGATTCCCTTTCCCGCTTTAGTTTTAATCTATAATTAATGTTTTCTGGCTTCTATCTGAGCTTTATTTTTAGTCATATTTTATACATGATGGATTTTTTTAAATTTTAAAATTACATTGTTTAATGTAAATTTAAACTGTTAATAGTACTAACACTAATAAACATTTGTAGTGGTAAAATACATCGGTTAAATTTCTAACTTTGGTGATAAACTGAGAAGTTATTTTGGCGAGACTTGTATAATATACGTAAATAATCCTTACATGTGACGTTTACAATTTTCCCAACGTTCATATATTTACTAAATTTAAACTTAAATTGAAGTTTATTTGAGTTTTGTGAATAGGCCTATTAACGTTTGAAATGGTTTCGTATCCGTATTTTAAACTTTATAAGTAATTAGTTTTTATAATGTTTTTATTACCTTTTGAAATTGCATTTTTTATTTAACGTCGTTAGAAGACAACATTAAAACCACTCCAAGTTATTTGGGCGCCCCGGGAATCGAACCCGTGCCCTCTTGCACTGAAATACAAGACGCTAACTGTTAGGCTAGAGAGGCAATATTGTTATGCTCATTGCACAATGGCAACATGCACACTGCTATAAATACCGTTTGCTGTTCCAATTGATGACTCCGGTTTTCATTCAATTCATCGGAAAGGGTACATTCGACCCCATTAATTTGGGGGATGGGGCGACAAAACGGCGCCCACTCAGGCAGAGTCGGGTTGGTCATTTACTCAAAGTGGCGCCCTCAAATAGATTAGGTGACTACTGCTCAGAACATTTTGAATATAAATAGATACATTCTGTAAGTTGAATTGAAGCAGTGCAATTTTTGATATTACGTAGGTTTTTTATTCTAACGAAATAGCTAAATATTTGTTTAAAAATAAATTCCAAATATAGTTAAATGTCTAAAGCAATATAACTTCATGATTAATAAGCTTGAATTATTTAAGCAATGTTTAAAAATTGTTTTTCCGAATGATAATTTTCTTCTTTATTAATTAATTACCAATATAGAAATTTGTTATCCGTTTCCCATTTACCTTTAACAAAATAAGTAATGTATTTTTATTTTTACTTAATTTAAATTAATGTTATTTAATTTTTGCTTAATAATTGAAATTATTATTTTTGAAATAATTGGGTCAGTTAAGAAATAACTAAAGTAAAAAATTGTCATAGAGAAACGATGGAAAATGAACTCCCTTTAATTAAAAATTTAGCCGAAATAAGAAACTAAGTTTAATATTTTAAGGTAACAGAAGTTAGGTTTAAGGTCAACACAAAACCTAAACAAATATTATGAATGAAATGTAGAACAATTTTTTTTACCGTGAACTGCAATTATTCTGTAAATATAACTACATTTGATTGTCAGTTATAAGCAACAAAGAAATTAGTAGTAGTTTGGATAAGACTACATTTTACACCTCCATTTTGAAGACCAAGAGAGAGAGGAAAAAGATTGCAGGATTTGCGTTTTTTTAGTTCTCACTGAAGGTATATGAGATATATTACCTTATTGAAACTGACCTATTTGAATGAATTTCAATTAAATTTATTTTAAATCACATTTAAAAATTATGTAAATAAAAAGTAGCAATCCTAATTTTGCTAATATATAGTGCAGCTGTGGCAGAAGCTTAAACATTCATTAGACCTATTTGCAAACAAACACATCGCCCGATTTTAATTGCAGACAACTAATTGAACGCTGCTGTTGCCCATAAACATGTCAATTAGATTTTATTTTAATTCTCATTATCCAGACCAAAAGTTACCATAAAAAAAGTTTAGGCCTATTCACACCATTTTAATTTACAAAATAAAAATGTTTTCAATTCAAATCAGTATTTTTTACCTTTGAAAATCAGTGAAATAATATTCCGTAGGATGTATAATCAATGCTTGTACTGTAGCGGCTCCCCTGCTTTGCTTGATATTTGTTCCACGCAGAGGTCGAGGCTCTTATGTGGACGGGAAAAGTACAGGTAAAAAAGTTCGCCATCATATTATTTTAAATTTGTTTACTCAAGATACCGATGGTCACAGTATCAATTTCGATGTCGGTTACTAAATACAATTTGTAGAACCTGTTTGAGTTTGCGTGGCTACAGTTTAGTTAACGGCCCACATTCATTCGGTTGAACACATCGATTAAAAGTATCGATATTTATAACTATTGGTGATTGAAAATATCGATATATCGATATTAAGAACTATCGCTTAGAATCAGTTGTGTTTGTATTCCACAAATTATAAACACAAGTTACTATATTTTTTACTAGAATCGTCACATAAGTACTGTATTTATTATTTCCCCAAAAAGGTTATATTGACCCATTACAATTAGTTATATTTTTTAAGTTATCTTAGCTAAAATAAACTTTTTTATGGAATCGGTAAAACAATCGTAGAAATCCTCGTATTTAATCATATTACTTTTATTTTTATCACTCATATCTATAGCATTGATTTTTACGAATTAATCCCTTACCTCGCATCAACTTGAAACAAGTTTCTGTATTTATTGTTTCAGTTTGACAAAGTTCACGGTAGTTCATTGTTTTAGCTACTTTACAATTACCAAAAAACGTTTATATCAACAAAAGCAATAACAGTAAAAGGTAAGTCTATATTTTGTATACATTTATTTCTATCGAATGAAACAATCTATTCGATATATCGATATTTTTAATCAATGTTTTCAATCGAACTAATGTGGGCCGTAAACTAAACTGCAGCCAAATGGTAGTTTAATAAATACAAAATCGGTAACAGCTTGATATAAACCGAATACTGTACAAAAAAATTACTCAATAAATCGACTATGTGAAAATAACCCAATGAAGGGGTGAAACCTGGTTATGGTGAATAACTGAAATTGAACTAGGGACGAGAATAATTTATTATTAAACCACTATATTAAGTTTGACATCTGATACAAATATTCCCTCAAACCAGACGTATGTGTACTGTACTTGGCGTATATCGGAAGGGACCGTATTACAAAATATTAAGAATTTAAGATAAGAATTGTAGATTACTTTTCATATTAGAACGTTTCTAAATTTTTCCCCACGGGTTCCTTTTTATAAGGTAGGAGATTATACCGTATAATTACATTTAAAATTCTTTAAGTAAAACTAATTTAAAAAAATGTTGGTTGATAAGTTACAGTTTGGTTAGTTCGGTAAATGTGACAGAAATAAACTTCCTAGTTAGACTTATAAGTTGATCCTTGAACTTACTTGATATTATTGTTTAATTAATGTCCAATGCAAGCACAATACGCATTGCAAGTATTTATTTTAATATTGTGTTGTATATTTTATTTTAAAACTTAATTTCGGTAGTCAAAGTACAGCATCATAACGAACCAAAACTAAATAATTGTTTAACATGTTCGATTAGTTTCAGTTTAACAAACACCGACAATATTTCGGTGTTCGTTGTTTCAGTTAGAGCAATTTAATATTAAAACGTAGAGTTTGATTGGGTTCTTGTGAGTTTATGTTAGATTTTAAATTACTTTTGTGTTAGTGGAAGCTGACCTGATAATTAAAATAAAACGAGCTCGCACGCAGCACGCTGACGCGAGGGAAGTGAATTTCCACATACAAAACTTTCAAAATTCAAAATCAGTGTAAAAACATACATTTATACCAAATTTTATTGAAATCTGAAAACATTGATTTTTTGGCTGTTCTGATGCTTCTGGTTTCATTTACCTGCAATGCTGGGAATACATTTTTACCTGAAATAATGAAATAATGATTTATTCCACCCAAACTTACAACACTCAAACACATTAATTTTCTTGGAATTACGTTGTCACATCAACCAGTTATTGTGACAACGTTGAAAAAAACAAACAAAATAAACTTTACATTAACAACTGAGTCCAGTCCTTCTATGCACAAACACATCTTGCCGCTCTCCGTGGCGTCTGACATGACATCAACTTAATATTTATCTCTCCAAATAATAGTAAACTTTAACACACTTAGTATATAAATGACATCAAAAAATAGTTTCAATATAAGTTTTAAGTAGTGCAATAAGCAAATATAGGTTAAATTAATACATTATTCATGAAATCAACATTCGAAATTTTGAAAAGCCATTTTTTTAATTGCACAGAAAAAGATTTAAGACTCAAGCAGTTTTTAACTTCTTGTGGGAGCTGGTTGAAGTATTTAGGTCCGTTGTACTGATAAGAGTGCCTAAATAATGTTTTGTTTACTTTGGGTAATCTAAATACGGCTTGATTACTACTTCTTGTATTGTATAAAAGATTTTGTGTACCGGTATTTCCACTTCTAAAATAAAAAAGTCTGAGCACTTTATACGCATACAAATGTTGGACAGGAAGTATTTTTAATTCAACAAATAAAGGAAAAGAACTATCTGTCTTACGACTGTTAGTAATTAACCTTAAAAAATGATTTTGTGTGATTCTTACTTTTTCAGTGTAGCATTTATATGTTCCTCCCCAACAACTGATAGCATATTCCAATCTTGAATTAATCAAAGCGAAATAAAGTATTCTTAATAAAAAGGCGTTACAGATATTTTTTAAAAAGTAAAATATTCTTATAGAAGATCGAATTTTTCTTATAGAAGACCTGCAATGCTGGGAATAAAATTTTCACATTATAAGGTTAGGAGGAGGTTTCCAGTCAGGCTTGAAAGTAGGCGTGAGGTTGCAGGGGATGATGAAAGTACACCGACATATTAGTAACAAGTTTTTCTAATGTAAAATCGTCATAAGACAACGTACTGTGTTTGGTCGGTACACATTTTCTTTAATAACTCGGTAAATATTTATGCTAAAATGACGAGAGAGGGCTTAAACGTTTCGTCTGACTAATTCACATCTTTTTACTTGCATTAACTGTACATCCAGGGCTTTTCTGACCCTTTTTGGGCCCAAAAACCCAAAATTTGAAAGACCAATCCCCAAAAAAGGGGTTTAGAGTTTTCCGATTGTTTTGCCCACAAACTTGCAGAACTGATCATAGAGAGGAACGTCCCTCCCAAATTTGAAGTAAATCGGACAAAAAATATGACCGCTAGAGTGCAAACGTAAAAACAGTGCAAACGTAAAGTGCAGACGTATATAAAAGGTTGAATAACCCCCAAAACGTGTTCAGGGGATCAGTTAGGAACTTTTATGGTGGTCCCAGGGTTAAGTTTCACCATGAAGGCCATGCTAATAGTTCACTTACCACAGGAAATTCACTAAAAATTAAATTGGAATGAATTTACAAAAGAGAACCAAGTTTGGGAATTGAAAACTGTCGCTCTTTTCGATGTCTGGGAATAAACTTTAATAACATTTCAATAATGTATTTTCCTTTAAAATTAAAACTTTTTTTAACAAAACAGTAAATAAATCTTCTCAAAAAAGTCCACTTATGTATAAATAAATATTTATTTTTAAGAGTGGGTTTCGTTCACGAAACATTTATCGTTTCTACGTGATTATCTGAAATTGTCGATTTATGTCTTATTTACATAGATAAAAGATGCCTAGTGATTTCAGTGAACAGAATTTTGATATCATAAATGCTAATTGTTTGTTAACATTCCAAGTTTTGAATAGTTGCAATTTGTTTACCGGTTAACTATTTCTAATATGCAAATTCTTCTCATTCAAATCACTAGGTATTCTGTGACTCTTTAAAAAGTCGTATATCAATGATTTCAGATAGTCCGTTGATGAGGGACGGGATTTGAAAGTTAACATTGGTCTTATGGGAGAAGCGGAAGAACCGGCAATTGACTCGTGGCTGGAGTAAACTCTTAATTTAGGTTTGATATTATATTTATAAAATTTAAATGCGACAATACCTTTGTAAGTAGAAGCCAAAAGGTAAAACGAGATTACACGCAGCACGCTGACGTGAGGAAGTGAATTTCCTCATTAAAACCCTTAAACAAATCTAATAAATGGTTTAAAACAACACTGGTAAAATTTTTTGGAAAATTGAAAAATGTTATTTTTGGCTGTTCTGATGCTCCTGGTTATATTTAAATTGACTATTAGGATGGCAATGTTGTACATTATGGGGTTAGGAGGAGGTGTAGTCAGGATAACAAGTTGGTATAGGGGTATTGGGGGTGATATAACTACATCCAGATAAGGAAAACAGCCTTTTCCAGTGTAAAATCCCCATAAGACAACGTACTGTGTAAATACAATTAACATTTTCTTTAATAACTTGGTAAATACTTTTGCTAGAATGATGAGGGAAGGCTTACAATTTTTAGCATTCTACATACACTAATTTAGTATTCATTAATTGTTACATTTGGGGCTTTTCTGACCCTTTTTGGGCCCAAAAACTTAAAATTTGAAAAATTAAAATCTCCAAAAAGGGGGTTAGAGTTGTCCGACTGTTTTGCCCAACGAACTTGTCCAACTGTTTACAGAAGGGAAGGTTCGTACCACATTTCAAGTAAATCGGACAAAAATTGCAACCATCAGAGTGCGAACACACACACACATATATATAAAGTTTTCAGCAACACCCCAAAACGTGTTCGGGAGGTCACGTTAGGAACTTCTATGGTGGTCCCGGGTTTAAGTTTCACCGTGTGGGTCATGCTAATAGTTCACTTTTCCGTAGGAAATTCACTAATAAAACATCGGTAAATGATAATCAAGATATTTATTCCATTTACCATGAATACGTAACTAGAAACTCGCTCGATTCGCTCGGTACCTCTCCTCGTCCATTAAACCTCACTCCATGTTCGAACTACATATTCGAGCATCTACATATTCATGTACCGGATCGATCTCGTAACCGGGGGAACACTCTTAATAGATTCCGAATGGATATATCAGGTGCAGCGTTTTATGAGGAGATAGGCGGACTTGTATTGATAAGAGACTAGAGCGAGATTCGTATAATTAGAAGACATGAAGTCGCGTGAGCGGGGGACATAATAGAGCGTGTCCAGATACCGGGGCGAGCGCCCATTGGCTGTACCGCGGGATTACAGCCAATAAAGGCAACCGGCTGGTCCGTAAACGCTGCGATAACTCGGTTGAGGAGGAATGACAAAGATGAGTTAGGAATGAAGAGGTACTCACTTGTAAGAAGGGGATCTAGTCGTAACATTTCGCGCTTTTCCCATCTTCTCCTATAAGATCAATTAAAATTTTTCCATCCATCCTCAACTCATTATTAAAAGTATTTTGGTTAATTTTTAAGATCAGGGAAATGTGTGTAATATAAAATTTAAAAAAAAATAAATTTTTGCATTTTTTGTTAGTGGTATATACACTGTTGATTATACTGTAACTAAATACTTTTGGGGGGGTTTATAATGTATGACTGGTTCCTATAGCAGTCTTCCAACAGCACCTTGCTAATTTTTCTCAGTGAAATCGTATTTTTTTCTAAAAAATTATTAAAAAAATCTACGCTGTGATGCGTTGCGGGTGAATTAATTTAAGAAATATTAAAAGAACAAACTTATAAGTAACAAAATTAGGTTTTATTGAGGAAGAACATAAATATAAATAAAAACACTCATAATTGGCAATAATAAAGAAAAAATTCATGTGGATTCTTATCCGGTGACAACTGCACCAAACACATATCATTAATTTACTATAATCCGGTAAGGAGGGATGGGATTTTAAAACTAATATGAGTCTTACGGGAGGAGCAAGTGACTGGAGCACCATCTTAAGTGAAGAGTAAGAATTTTCAGTTAAGAGTTTCAAATTTTCAAAAGTGCTAAACACGTCAATAATGGTATTTTGGGTTAGTTTTCCAATACAAATTGACATTTATATTTATACTGGATCTGTAGGTGTTTAATGGTTTGTAATAATCAACATGTTTGCTCCCAAAGTAGTCTACATTTGAAGAAATGGCTCTCAGAAATTTAACATATTGGTGGTTAAATTGTTGGATTTTGTAATCGAAAATATTGATAATTTTTAACTGAAATAACTTTGAAATATGCCAAATTATTTTTACTACTCAATTTTGAATTAAATGAATGAATTAAAAGTCTTTAAGTCAGAGACATTTCTAAAGCCATAAACTTGTTTAATTGTTAATACAATTTTAACAGAGTCACAACAACTATTAATAAACCATAGAGTTATTTATAGGTATTATCTAAAGTAAACTAAAGTGATCGCTCCAAGTTGTTTGATATTATTTGGTATTTCATGCAAATTATTTGGTATTGTTTCACGCACTATTACTGTAATAATTGTGATACAATAACTTGCCATTAAAATACAAGACAACTTGTTAAAATAAGAAATAAGAAAGCTAGAACATCATGATAATTGGTAACACTTACTTAAGGCAAATAATTATTAGTGCAGGATATATTAGAAAAGGTTTATTTAGGTATAATAATCCAAACTGGGGCAAAATCCCCAAAATGTGTTAGTTTATTTTTTATAGTTCTCATCTGTATGATACCCATCAATAATTCTGTGTTTTATTAATAGTTAATATAATAGCTGTTCTTATGACTCTGTTAAAAGTGTATTAAAATCAATACACTGTTCAGTACACTGTAACAAACTACACTGTGCAGTACACTGTGTTTTTGGGGGTTTAATAATGTGTAACTGGTTCCTATAGCAGTCTTCCAACAGCACCTTGCAATTGGCAAAGGTGACCTTTGTAAGTAGAGGTCAAAGGTCGCAGGTCGAATATCAGAGTTCAAAGATGATAAAATCTGTATTACATTCGAATCCATTTACTACAACCACCCTAAAACAACGCAGGAAAAAAACAAAAAATCATCCAAAACTTGTAAATCATAAAAATAATCTTTATCTTGTTGCACTTTTCTTTTAATGGTCGTCTATTTATAAGGTTCATTCCAATTAAATTTATTTTACAAAATGTTGTATTTCTTGTAAAATAAATACAATTATAATCCATTGTCTCCAACGTTTCTCGCAATTGACTCAAAATTTTCTTGTCTCCAACATTTCTCGCAATTTTCTTATGGATTAAGATACAAGAAA
Source organism: Allygus modestus (assembly GCA_963675035.1). Lineage (NCBI taxonomy): Eukaryota > Metazoa > Arthropoda > Insecta > Hemiptera > Cicadellidae > Allygus > Allygus modestus. The sequence goes on along the minus strand of OY776114.1, from coordinate 69,974,651 downwards.
ATTTGTTAAAATGCAGAATAAGAAAGATAGAGAGTTTAGTAAATTATCAGATTGTATCATACTTGGAATGAAATAACCTTTTTAATACCAATTTGGATACAGAGCAAAAAGAGGAACCAATAACGCTCTTCAAAAATTAATGTTGTATAGTTTAAAAGATCTGGAAAATCAAACAAAGTTCTCATGAGCTTTTATGACATGAATATAGCCCTTGATACTGTCTCCCATGAAATATTGTTACAAAAATTTGACACACATAACAAAACACGTTAAATTTGTTTAGTCTTATCTAGAACAAAGGTATCAAAGTGTCTCCTGTAATAATGTATTTGCTGATTTCAAAATAGTAAGTCATGGTGTCCCTCAAGGCTCTATTTTAGATCCTGTTTGTTTTATTATCTATGTAAGTAACCTGCCAGTAAATTTACAAAACAATTATGTGAACGCTTATTTATTTGCAGAAGACTTGGCACAAATAACATGTGAACACTTGCCATCATCCTCATTAGTCTTAAAAAATAAAATACTTTTGTAAAAGATTGGTGAATATCAAATAAGTTGTTTTGGAACTTTGCCAAAACCCAAGACTTGAATTTGAGCTTAAATAATAGACACAAAACAAACCATTTAAGTTTTTAGGTATTTGTATAGAAGCTAATTTGAAATGGAATGTTATGGTTTTGTTCTCTGGGGTTGTAGCAATTACATAACAAACTTTTGAATTGCAAAAAAATCCACTAGAATAATGTGTAACGTCAATTACAAAACCCATTGTGAACCATTATTTATAGAAGATAATATTTTAACTTTACCATCTATGTATACATTAAATTGCTTAGTGTTTGCCAGAAATAACTTTGCTACAAATTCACATGTTCATAATAATTATTGTATTCAATAAATATATTTAATATAAGGCTAAGTCATTGTAAATATAGCATTACTTTAAATAGTTTTATTGAGCTGTCAAAATGACTTTATAATAAGATACCTTATAGGAAAAGATGTTTAAATTATAATACTGTTAAGCAAACAATTAAAAATTATCTAAAGAAATTATGCCCTTACAATGTAAATTATTTTATTACTGACGTTAACTTAACTTTTAGACTTTGTAGTTTTAAGAAATTATATCTTAATATCTCATTGTCTCTTTAAGATGCCGACGCAACCTGGACGTATTTTAAGGTGAATATAAATGAATGATGAGTGTAGAATGGGTGGGATGCCTCGTGTAGCCTTGTTACTGACTAAGACCGACTGATTCTTTAGCCAGGACCATTAGTTACGTGACGATACCTCGCTTGTTAAACTTGTTACGGCAATAGAATATTCTGATTCTGATGAACACATACTTATTCGCTTAGTATATATTATAACAGATTTGTTCAGGTATAGTAATTAAAATGAGCAAAACCCCCTAAGTTTATTAGTGTATTTCAGTTGTTTACAACCCATTAGTACGGAAATATATTATCTAAAAAAATTTCATAATTTGTTAAAAAAACCTTTAAGGTCTTTAAACATACATTATATAGGTAATATATATTGGGCCTAATTTTGAAAACGAAATTTTTAAATAATACAGTTTAGCACATATATTACAACCAAATCAAATGTTAAACCAGTCAGCCGGACTGCCATTCTCTTTATTATTTTTTATCAAATGGCACAATACATAAGCATGGCATCAATTAATTTATTGTGTCTTATTAATAATTTGCCATATTATTAGGTTCTTTTGAAAATCTTATGAAGACAATTTTATTTGATCAGATGATGTATGATGATGATGATGTGTTGAACGTATAGTTATTACGAGAAACGTAGATTAGAATACACTGTGTATAGCAAATAAAAAAGTTGTATTTTTAAAATTGTAAGCTATGATAAGCTTTGCACGAGTCATCGTTAAAAGACAGAAAGACAATTGTCACCTTGAAGTGCTAACTCAATTCCCTTTTTATCCCATAAACCAATTATAATTTAAACGCTTACTTTTATTTTTTATTTATTCATGGTTGAATAGCCTCCAAAGCTGATAAACAATATAATAAGGTTACTTTACCTCTTCAGCTTTAATACAATCCAAATGAACGACCGCTGTTTCGGAAGTCAAAATACTTCCATCATCAGGTTAAATTCAATCATACCCAAAAACACAAAGTGTTGACGGGTTGCCAAGTCCTAAAGTTATATGATATCAAAATGTATTCCAAGTCAAAGATAGCACCTTTGATCTGACATTGTTTATCATCACAAATTACTTAAATATGTTAAAATAACAATGCTCGAAAGATTGTTGGTTATTTTCTATCTGTTCTTGGCCAGCAGATAATATTTTTTTACAATATTCAATTGTAATATTTAACTATATTTTATTTAGATTTTTAAATTTCAAAATAAAGATTTTGCATCAGTGAAGCTGCTGGCCAAGAACAGATAGAAAATAACCAACAATCTTTCGAGCATTGCCATTTTAACATATTTAAGTAATTTGTGGTGATAAACAATCTCAGATCAAAGGTGCTATCTTTGACTTGGAATACATTTTGATATCATATAATTTTAGGACTTGGCAACCCGTCAACACTTTGTGTTTTTGGGTATGATATCATTTGTTTTTTATATAATTGTTTATTAAAAATTTTTATAAATGAGATTTCAAGTTGAAATGAAACAAAATATATATCAAGGATAAAATATTATAATATATTGAACATTAACTAAGATTAATTTACCTTAATTTTACCTAGATAGTTTTTAGAATTTTCTGGCAGTTTTTTAAACATTATAATATAATTTTTTTTGCAGCATATGGGTATTTATTGACGTTCACTTTCTCATCACCTGCATCTATCCACTTATTTTTGTTTTGAATGTAAGCTATGTAATGCCCTGATGCTGAACTGTTTCCTAAATGGAACACCGCATATTTTAATTTGTACAGAACTCCATTAATTTAGATTTTTGAAATTTGTAGACTGGGTATTATTAGACTTGAAATTTTGTTATCATGTGTTTGCCAAAGTTGTAGTTAAAAAATTATGAAGTTATTTGTAACTGAGATGGATGTTTTTGATTAGTAACTGGGGGCCGAGCTTCGCTCGGGGAAGGCCAGTCAGATTGTTTAGATGACTTGGAATAATGTTTCACCACTATCCCCTACTGATGATTGGATTTTTTTAAACTCATTTGCCTCTTTTCTAAATTTTTCGATCCAGTTTTTTTCCTCCAGTTGTTATTTATAGCTCAATGTCCCTTTGTTTTATTTTAATACTCTATATATGTAATCTTCACTCAACAGTTTTAATCACTGCTCTCAGGAAAATACATGTTAATAATCATAAAAAACGTGAGTATTACTTTGACAGTTCATCGATTGATTATAAACAGCTGTTACAATTCTTTTGTTTTGATTTTAAACTCCATTAGCCCAATGATAATTTTTTTAAATTTCCATTTTTGTTTAGTGAATTTATCCTATAGGGAAGAAAGCTATTACCGTAGGTGGCATAGTAAGAGTTAAGCCCAAGACCATGAAACTTTTCATTTAGAGGTCCCCAGATGCCAAAAACACCATTCGGTAAAATTTGTATATTAATACACATATATTTGTATATATATATATATGTGTGTGTGTGTGTGTGTGTGTGTGTGTGTGTGTGTGTGTGTGTGTGTGTGTGTGTGTGTGTGTGTGTGTGTGTGTGTGTGTGTGTGTGTGTGTGTGTGTGTGTGTCCGTAAGCACGATAACTCGTAAAAAAGGTCTGATCTTAATGAAATTTGGCACAAATGTGTAAAGTACCATTTATTTGAATAAGTTCGAAAACCATCCGAAGGAGTTCCCCCCCCCCCGTTTGGAGTTTTCACATTTAATTTTCATTTTAATCAAATTTTAATTTTTACTATTGAATCCAGCTTAAAAAACATACAATTTGATTATTTCTTTACGTCAATTGGTACCGAAATATTGTGTCCAATGTTAATCTTATGGAGGATAAGCAAAATTTTATATATCGCTTATTAATGAGCATATATTAATGAAACTCGGTATGTGGCTTCATATGGTTGGGATTTACTGATATTTGCATACAAAATCCATTTTTTTGTCCCCATGGCAGCAACTTGTGTACTCAGCAGCTATGTTATTCTTATGAAGAATAAGAAACATGTGATATCTTGCTTGTTTATGAATATAAATTGGTAAAACTTGGTATGTTGCTTCATCTAGTGGTGACCCATTGGTATTTGCATAAAAAACAGATTTTCTTGGTCCTTGATGCAGCAAACCTGCATACTCAGCCCTAATTTTTTTCTTATGGAGAATAAATACAATGTCATATCTCGCTTATTTATGAATACGCTTTGATGAAAGTTGGTAAGTGGGTTCATGACTTAGTGAAGTACCATTTTAAATTCGCTTAGTATGCAGGTTTGCTGCAACGGGTGTATTTTTACATTATTTGATTTTTCCTGGAGATGAGACCTGTCTAGAACTTATTTTTATCCCAGAAATTAGTTATTTCCAACATTTGAAGGAAATCGTTGCTGCCATTATTGAGATCAGTGTCGCAAGCAAACACGGACGCACGCACACAAACCTTACTCATATTATAGTGTAGGATAGTGATAATTTTCACAAGTTGTGCATATAGAGTCAGCAAGAGGGAACCAGGCGATAAATTGACTGTAGAGTAGTTAATCGAAATTGGCTTTTCTTTTAAGATGATTAGGATGAAAACATGGAATATAAATTTACTGTCGTAGCTGGTTGTTCTGTGGTTGCAGTTTGAACATTTGTGGTTAATTTTATTGACTGCCTGAATTGAAATTCCAGGGGTTGATGATTCGAAATAAGGCAATTTAAAAATTCCGCACAGTCTTGTTGTTCAATTGTATTACATGGTGGTCCCAGTTGATTTATAATATCTATAGAATTTAAAATCTGGTAATTACCATTCAGTAGGATATTACCATTTTTTTAGTGGAGCATTGGTGTCGTAATTGTTTTTTAACGTCACGATTGGTGGGCAGTTGAAAATACGTTATAAAACTACATTTGCATAGCATGACACGCCATAAACCTTTTTGAAACCGAGATTTCCCAGTTCGTCTATATTGTTAGTAATGTCTTGAATGGCTCCTAATTTAGTATTATGAATTTGCCAGATTTGACCAGGGATTTTTTCTTGAGATTTTATTCCAATTTTTAATTGTTTTAATTCTGGTCGGTACTCACTCCTTAACCTATTATTTTCAGATATAGCTGATGCTTGTGCCTTAACATTTTGAGGGTCAAGTTTAGAATTAATAGACCAGAGAGTGAAGTCACGCGATATAAAGACTACGTAGTTTGGCCACATGAAAATACTGCATAACCAGCATCAACAATACAACCTGTTAAGCGTTAATCCCTGACTTTTGTGAATTGCAGTTGCATATTATGCTACTGCAATAGGAAACTGATTTAGGAAAACGAATGCTCCAGGAATTACTTCAAATTTTGTGGACAATCTTTGAATTTCAATATCTCTGTCTTTAAAAGTTATAATAATGTTTTCGATTGCATCGTGAGCATCTTTAGTAAAGTCTTTCACAACACCCACTGAACCATTAATAACAAGACCCTGACTTATTTATTAAAAACTAAGCCAATTTTTGTGACAAGTCTATTCAGGCGAAACTATTACGTATTATACTATGGTTTGTATGTTATTTGAAACCCCTTAACGACTAGATGTGACTTTTGTGGTTTTTGAAAACGTCCTCCTTCAGGTCTTAGCCTCCTAAGCTCTCAAAGTTACAATGTTAAAATTATGGCAAAATTAAAATAAATTTAAATTGATCATATAACAGCTGTTAATACTGACAAAACACAGTAAAGAAGCAAGAACACAGTTTTAAAGCTAACCTCTAGAACGGACTTTTAAATTATTGCAAATGTGGTTATTGAGTAATTTTATTTAGTGAGAATATGCTCGTTCATTTTGAAGATGAACTTGTTCGCTTGGCTCACTCGCCTCCAGGTTGAGCTCGTTCGCTTGGCTCACTCGCCTCCAGGTTGAGCTCGTTCGCTACACTCACTCGCCTATTTATATATATACAGAACTAACTTCGGCATCGACAAAAGAACTTGAGATGCCATTCAATTAGATTTTGTATTTCCAAAATGAACATATGTTTATGCCTTTTAAGTATGTTTAGATATAATCTGTATAACAGCTGTTTGGTGTAACTAACTTATATAACTAAATAACATACTAACCCGACTTTGTTTTTAGATTTGATATTATGTTTATTGCATGTATTCAAAATCAATGATATTGTGCTATGTTCGATGTATTATAGTATGTATAGCTTAAACGAATTAAAATATTTTCATTACCTCTATACCCTTTTGTTTGGTTAAATTCACTCAATGATTTAATTTGAATTTACAAGCCAGCTGATCAGATTCCATTTGTTTTGGAACACATGCGATACTTGGATTTTTGTTTACGTAGTAAATGTAAACAAAGCAGACATCAAATTCAGTAACAATTTTGAAAGTTGAATTTAATATAATTTTTTTTAAATATTGCGTTTGCAAACTTACAATTTAGTATCAAAAGTGAAATATGTGAGTAAAAACAGAAGTCTGTGCGAAATTTCGTTTAAGTTTGATGAGAAATAAAGTTCTTAGGCTTAATGAACAAAATGAAGTGGACAATTTGTGAAAAGTGCCAAAACTACAAGATTTAGGCTACTTTTATACGTTAATTTCTCGCTTCTCAGACTTTTCTTAAACCAACTGTTGTGATTTTTCGTGTTTAGTGAGGGGGTTTAGCATGTAAATGCACTGCCAGATTCACTTAAGGCTGTAATACGCTAATTTGAGAAGTAAAAAATCGTCTCATTCTGCTTCGTGTTAGTATAGCACGGGTCGTGTGGTGGACTTGGCGACGTGACACGACCGTGCCACTAGATTCAAAATGTGAACGTTTGTAATTTAATTTAACCTGATGATGGAAGTATTTTGACTTCCGAAACCGCGGTCGTCCTTTTGGATTGTTTTAAAGATGAAGACGGAGGTAAAGTAACCTTATTTTATAGCTTATTTTTAATTTAAAACTCAAATGGTGGTAAGTGTTGTTTATTTTTATTCATTTATAAATGTGCACAGTATGTGTTTTTGTATGACTTAGTAAATCTTTCAGTACTTGATCATTCTCAAATTGGATTTTATGATGATCGAGTGACATCTTCAAATCGATACCCTTGAACACTATCTTTTGTAGAATCTTAAGACCAATTCACGTACAGTTACAATATTCATGTAGATACTACATAGTACTATTCAAAATATATTTTAATAACCTGTTTAGTAATCCGCCAAGCCTACAAATATTTCTAAAAACACCACTTTGAAAAAAATTACTTCTTATTTGTAAATGAAGCTAAATATTATGACGTGTTAAAAATCTACAAGGCAGTCCAAAAACCTATTGAACTCAGTTGATTCAATTCACAGTTGTTATATTGACCTGTCAAACGTTTTCTAAGGAAACCCCTCTGTGGCACTAAAATAACCCTCTGTGATACCAAAATAATCCTATGTGAAACAAAAACGAGTTCGCACGCAGCACGCTGACGTGAGGGAAGTGAATTTCCACATAAAAACTTTTAAAACTCAAAAACAGTGTAAAAACATACATTTTTCCAATTTTTATTGAAATCTGAAAACATTGATTGTTTTGGCTGTTCTGATACTCCTGTATTTACTTGCAAAGCTGGGAATACAATTTTGCGCATTATAAGGTTAGGAGAAGGTCCAGACAGGCTTGAAAGTAGGCGTGAGGTTGCTGGGGATAATAAAAGTACTCTAACAAAGGAATAACAGGCTTTTCTAGTGTAAAACCCCCATAAGACAACGTACTGTGTTTAGCCGATACACATTTTCTTTAATAACTCAGTAAATATTTATGCTAGAATGACGAGAGAGGGCTTAAAACTTTCGCCTTTCTAATTCCCATCTTTTTACATGCATTAACTTTACATCAGGGGCATTTCTGACCCTTTTTCGGCCCAAAAACTCGAAATTTGAAAGATTAATCCCCAAAAAATGGGTTTAGAGTTTTCCGATTGTTTTGCCCAAAGAACTTGTCCAACAGATTATAGAAAGGAACGTCCCTACCAAATTTTATGTTAATCGGACAAAAAATGCGACCGCTAGAGTGCATACACACATATATATATATATATATATATATATATATATATATATATATATTGTATATACATATATATATACAATTTTGAACGACCCCCCAAAACGTGTTCAGGGGGTCACGTTAGGAACTTCTATGATGGTCCCGGGCTTAAGTTTCACCGTGCGGGTCATGCTAATAGTTCACTTTCCAAAGGAAATTCACTAATCACTCTGTGTCACCAAAATAACCTTCAGAAGGGGGCTCCAGTCACGAAATATTTGGTGTATCTACCTGATTCCCCACAAGGCCAATGTTTACTTTCAAAGCCTGTCCAAACTCAACGATTTATCCTATATCGTTAATTTATGGCCAATTTTAAAGAGTAAAAGAATCTAGCAATTGCAATGAGTAAAAATTGTACAGCATTAGAAATAATAATCGTTCAGTACAATTCCAAATTATTCAATATTTAGGTTTTTTAATATAAATATTCTGCCCACTGATATCGCTAGGTATTTTTCTGTTCTTTAACTTTCGACGATTTCAAATAGTGCATTGACGAGGGACGGGTTTTGAAAATTATTATTGGCCTTATGGGAAAACCCAGTAGAAACATGAATTGATGCGTGACCGAAGCCCCCTCTAGGCTTAAACTTGATCCTTCGTTTTTAAAATTTTAAAATTTATTAAATCATATAAATAGATTGTAATATTCCAATGAGGTAAGGCTCGATAATTCCCCTTTCACTCCCAATTCCTATCATAAATACCCGACACGCCAAATTCCACCAAAGTGCATTTCTCAGATTTTTTTCTGTACCCGAGTTATAGTGTGGTATCGGCGAGTAGGCCGCGACGCGCCTATCTTATCTGGAAGACTCGCGCCTCGTACGGAGCGGCGCTTGTAGCCGTTAAATCAGCCGCCATGTTCAATCAGCACATAAATAGCGGCAACATCCATTCCTTACCTTACCTTACACTCTCTCGATCTCCACCTCTCCGTCGGAATCTTCTTCTCTCCGCTGGAGAATGCAGTCTGCGGTTGGGATCTTTCATTCATAATTTGGCTCACGGGTGTTCAAGTTCTGCAAGCTGCTTCTCTCTCTTCTGTGCGAAAATTCGAATAAAAGGCTTATGTAGTTACGGATAAGATGAGCCAAAGATCTATTGATTCTACACTTTTGTTTCTGTAGGAATGGACACTACATGACGAATTACATCATAAAATACCCTTGGCTATTGAAGATTGCATGTTTATTCATAATTAAGTGCAATTCCATTACATAGCCGATACATCTGACATGACATAAAATGTGATTGCATTAAAATGAGGACTTTTACATACTTTTAGTTACTCGTCTAGGAGTTTACATATTGTAAAATTCTACCGAAATTAACAAGCAAAACTTGTATCATGCATTATAATAATTTGTTTAAAGACAGTGCTGCCTTAATAAATATTCTTGAATGCTGATAAGAGTTCAACTTAAAAAGCTTCAACTTAAGGTCCCTGGAGAGTACCAGTGTTTTAATCGCGTTGTGCAAGTCTTTCTAAAATCAAATAATACACACCGAATGTACTGCGGGCCTGGTATTGATTTTATAAAAATAGTTGTGCATTTATTGACTTCCTGAACTTTCTTGGCTGAAATGATGAGCCTCAATATAGGCAACCGTTCTACGCTCCAGGGACAAACCGTCTTCAAGCACCACTTCCATTGAATCCCCACTTACCCCTTCTACCTCTTCCTCCTTCAACCAGCGTAGTTCCAAGCGTCAAGCAACGACAAAGGGTATTGTTTCCAAGAAACAATACAACTATGACATCACGTCCAAACAGTATATCCATGTTGCAGATGGAGCGATAACGATAAGACGTGACGGCGAGCACCCGCGACTTCACCGGAAGTCTTCGGGTGATCAACCTGCTACAAAGACATCGCAACGCCATATCCGGCAGCGTGATTCGTCTTTAACAGCTGAGATTGTGGAGGACATCCTTTCTTCTGCATCTGGGTCAGAGAGCTCAGGTCCCGCCGGAAGTGACGCACCACGTAGTTCACTTGCAAGGCCGAAGATGGCGTGAGTAACGCTGCATCGCACCAGCTAATCTTTTAATTTAGTACTCTTGTTCTCCAAACAGTGACACCTTACTTTATGGCGGCGCGGTTATAAAGCTTTGTAAAACATTTTAATTGTGCATGCAAACAATCCCGCGAAGGAAGTATCCGTCGTAACGAGCGAGGGGTTACCCAGGGTTACATTCAAGGATGAGTTTTTGCAAGAAAACTTGTTGATTGAAATGGTTGTGTAACTGAGTAATGGCGTGTAATACTGTAGTATAATTTGCATGCTTTATGACTGTTACGTCTGGCTGTATTTTAGGAGTAGAATTCTTACGATCTGAAGCTCACCATTTCTTCGAATGCTTCTTCACATGTAAAACCAATCTTGATAACATATTAAACCATAGAAATGTATATTAATTTTATTTTAATCTTGATACTTGTTAACTTTGGAGGTAATCAGGCGGAAGTCTGATAAAATGTTCAGATTAAAGAAGCTCAACAAATAATACTTAGCTTTGAAAGTCTTCAAATGTAGATGATTTGGCCGCGAAACAACGAAATCTTATCGGAGAAAACTAAAATTGTTGAAGTTTGTGGAAAGGAATAGGTTTAGAATCAAAGTTTGCATAGTTTATTTTTCAGAACTGATTATTAGATACACATGTATTTACTGAGCTTTTAATGAACTGATATTAGAATAGATCAGTTTTATCATCTCATAAGCAACTCTATCGTTATGATTAACTTATTTTACAACAAAAAGCATAAATCCTGGACAATGTCTTCAAACACAGACTTAAACCCCGGACTCCCCAGGCAAATCCTGGACAATGTCTTCAAACACAGACTTAAACCCCGGACTCTCCTGGCAAATCCCGGGCGTGGTAAGCCAACAGTTTCGTTCGATTTATTTATTCGTGAAGATTTTCTGATCACCAGATTGCACAAGTCCTGAAACGGGAAAATGTGTTTAATCACGTGAAAGTGGTTAAATATATTGTTTTCTGGAAGATTTGAATGTTATTTCGATCTAACATGAAGACTCTATATTCCTAGCATATCGGTTTGTCTTTAGGTTTAATTGTATGAAGTAGTTGCATTGTATGAAGTAGTTGTAAGAACAAAGTTTTAATATTTTGCTCAAATTTATGAACTTTTTAGCGAATTTCCCCTATAAGGAAGAAGCTATTACCGTAGGTCTCATGGTAAGACTTAAGCCCGAGACCATGATAACTTTTCATTTTGAGGTCCCCAGATGCAAAAAACACCATTCGTTCAAATTTGTATATATGTATATATATATATATATATATATATATATATATATATATATATATATATTTATTTATTGCATTCATTTGTTAGGGCTACTAATATAATAATAATCAAATGAAACATTTTTCAACTGAGTACCCTTAAGGAATTTCTTTATTTTTATTTTTATTTTTATTATTATAAAATACAAATAAAAATAAGGAAATTCCTTAAGGGTACTCAGTTGAAAAATGTTTCATTTGATTATTATTAATATATATATATGTCCGTAAGCAGGATAACTCTCGTAAAAAAGGTCCGATCTCAATGAAATTTGGTCCAAATGTGTAAAGTACCATTTATTTGAACGAGTTCGAAAACCAGATGAATCGCACCATCCGCAGGGGGGTTTTTGGGGGGTTTTATACCCCAAAAATGTGTTTTTTGGAGTTTTCACATGTAATTTTAATTTTAATCAAATTTTAATTTATACCATTGAATTCAGCTAAAAAAAACAAACAATTTGGTATTTTGATCATTGCTCTACGTCAATTGGTTACCGAAATATTGAACGTGCTAAACACAGTACGTTGTCTAATGTTATTCTTATGGAGAAAAAGAAAAATTGCATATCTCGCTTATTTATGAACATAAACTAGCGAAATTTGGTATATGGCTTGATCTGGTTGTGATTATTGTTGTTTGCACAAAAAAAATTTTCGCCTATGGTTCCTGTAACAGCAAACCTAGGTACTTGGTCCCCATGTTATTCTTATGGAAAATACTTAAAATGTTATATAACGCTTATTTATGAATGTATATGGATGAAACTTGGTATGTGACTTCACTAAGATGAGTTCTATTGATATTTGCATAAAAACCCATTATTTTGTGTGCCTTGTTGCAGCAAACCTGCATACTCATCCCCAATGTTATTATTATGGAGAATAATTAATATTTTAAATATCGCTTGTTTGTAAATACAGTACATTTCTTATAAATCCTGTTAAGTATTTTAATGTGTTATGTTTTATATTCATTGGAAATTCGCTGAGTATGCAGGTTTGCTGTGACGGGGGTATTTATTTATTGTCTTGTTGAAAATATTGTGAAGGGTATAGAGTGCGTTATTTGTAACAGTCTCGAAGCCGTACTAAAACACTTTTATGGAATACTTGTCTTGTTTCAATGATTATATTGTTGTTACAATGTGTGGTATGGGCCTAACCATAGTTTCCCTAACATATTATTTTATAAAATTCCTTTGACCCTGAATACCCGATCTTGTAGTAATGCACCAAGAATCCGTGGCCGACCCGCTCGATGGTAGACGCGTCGCGGCCATGAAGAATTAGGCACACTAAGCCTTCTAACAATATATACAAATACAATTAAGGGTGCGCCTTACTCCATATTGAATTGTTGTTTAACGCCGCACCACCACCAAGCAGGGTCATGCATATTTACGCTTGAAGACCTTTTTGTTTTCCTCATCAACCTGTTATTTTACAGATTTCTACCAAACTATTTGCAGTTTCACACTTTTCAGATTCCAATCTAGGTATTGTACGGTTCCTTTTTTCCAAAATAATTTTTCTCCTTACATTAGGAAGCTTTAGAAAAACGCTTTACTTGAAAACTTTACTAATGGCCTACCACTTATTTTGAATTAAAATCACGATTTTTAAATCGTATGATACATAGATGAACATGTAGGGAATGAAATAAAAACAAATAATTTTTAATTGGTTAACAATTGAGCCTACAACGTGGGGGATGCAAACCCCTTTGTTTGGCGTGCGGAAGGCAGGTAGGGCGCACCCTTAAATAAACAAGTACAACATTGAAAGTGTATTCAAAGAAACTTAAGAACATGTGTTTGTCAATCAAGCAAATTTCTCAAGAACATCTCTATTTCACTTCCAACATATTTTTAAGTTATGTTATGTAAAAGTTATTGACATTCGGTATTTACCGTATGGTAAACCCCATAAACCTGTTTATTTTGTGAGTAGAACCAAGATTATACTTTAAGGGAACTTCGTCAAGTGCTTTTCTAAATACGGGTTTTAATCGAAACAAAAATGGTAAAACCGTAGTTTTTTATTAAAAAATGCACATTACACATTTTTGTAATGTTTTTAATAACCTTTTAATAAAAATACAGAAACAAATAAACTTTAAAATTCCAAAGTTTAACATATTTGGCTATCAGAAACGATGATTTCTAGAACGAATTCTTTCCCTTGAAATACTTATTTCAGTTTAATAAAGTTTACGCATGCACGTCTTTGTTTTCGGCATTTCAAGGATCAGGCAACATCAAGCAAAAAGTCTGATTTTAAATCTCAAATGGAACAATCTCCATAGCCTTTGGATTGTAACAAATCTTGTTATTTATATCATGGTACATTATAGAAGAAAAAGTTAACCTGAGTTTAACAGACTAATATCACCGTAATTTTTTTAATTAACTCACCAACTAAAAAACTAACTAAATGGAAGCACACACATCTCGAACTGATAATCCTTTTACTTTTTTCGATTTGTTTACAACTACAATGGACTTATAAAAATAGGAACCTGTTGATCCTCGAACACCTAAAGACAAAACATTTTTACGTAATTAAAAACCCCTCACTTAACTGCAGTTTAGTGGAGATCAGATTAAGCCGGTAAGACAATAGAAAGGAGTGGTCAATACAACAATAACGAAGCCCGGCCGGAAATGAGAGGGGGGTCGTAATACTAATCGAATTATCATGTTCGCGGCACTATCAACCCGAGGGGGCTTTTAAACCGACCGTCACTAAATCAGGTGTTACAAATGAGTGAGCGAGGCGACCGTTTGGTGAATAATTAGGCGCAGCCCGACGCTAGGTTTTTGTCAGAACTCTTTATTGTCGGCTGGAGAGGATAAATTGTCGGGTCGAACTTGCATTCCTGAGGCCTCTAGGTGATAACAACTTATTGGCGTCAAGGTTATCAAACATACCTGTCTAAATGGACACCGCTCCTTTACTTTAAAGTGCGGGGGTGAAGGAGATTTGCTGCGGGCTCTTCTGTATCCTCGACTTGATTTTGGATTTGCTTACCGACAAGAAAAGAATTAAACAAACAATTAAAATTTAAGGTTTAATTCACGTAATATTTCCAGTTTCTACCTGACTCTCCCATAAGACCGATGTTAACTTAAATCACCTCTTCAAACGATTATTCGAAATAGCTCAATTTAAAGAGTAAAAAAAATATCTGGCAGAATTGTAATTTAAAAAATAATAATCGATAGATCACATTCCAAAATATTCATTATTTCAGATTTGTTGTTATGGGTCAGATATTAATGATATTAAATGTTCACTGAAATCGCTAGGTATTCTATTATTCTGCTCTATACAATGAGTCACAAATTGTGGATAATCCGTCGATGAAAGACGGTATTTGAACGTGAGTGTGTAAAGTCAATGGTTATGCTTATAAGTGTTGCAAGCGAAGTGCTTGATATTTGCAATACAATTGTACAGTAGTCGAATGCAAAGAATAATTAAACGAAATAAAATACATACACCATTTTTATCCAAGCTTTAAATCCATACGTTTAATTACACTCAAGTCGGTGCAAAAATTATATCAAAATATTTTAGTATCACACCTAGCTTTTTCTTCTTTTATAATAATGTTCATTATAGTCTTATTTATCAATATATTATTGTACTTTCTGAATAAAATAGGCGGAGTACATTGGTTGGGCATTAGACTTATCAAGATATTTTTCTGAAAAATGTTAGCTTTACTTCTTAAAATCAGACAAATGCAAAAACGAGATGGTAATCATCAAACTATTCAATGCAGTCACAACTGGACAGATAACAACTGAATTTAAACAGGTGCTTTGAAAATCAACCAAAAAATGTTAAAGACGCCGAGAGATACGTATTGCATAATTCGATTAATATACTTTTCTTTTTGTAACGCATTATTTGAAAAAAGAACCTTTAAATTAATGTGATATGTCCTTAAATCAGTTTACGAGGTTCATCGTAAGCAATTTGACTAAGATGTAGGCCTTCCCAAAAAAGGCTTTACGAGCTGGGGCTGGGCCGAGTACACATCAAATAGATGGTACATCGACCCTTGAATAAAATAAATGAAATAACATAAACGATCGATGGACCATCAGTCGTTTAGGAAATGTAATTTAATAAAAAATATAAACGGGTCTATGGGCCATCAGACCATTTTATAAATTAAGATAAAATATTATATTTTGGTCTGATGGACCATCGACAAAATAAAGACATAGGTATTATAAAGACATAGTACATCGACCCTTAAATGAAATATATTAAGAATAAAGTTATAACAGGTCGATGTACCATCTATTTGATGTGCAATCGACCCTACACTTTATATTATTAGATTTTTAAACGCACGGTTTGATTGCACATCATATAGATGGTACATCGACCCCCGAACAAAACATATTTAAATTAAGGTTACAAAGGGTCGATGGACCATCTATTTGATGTGTAATCGACCCTTTACTTATTTTTTAAATATAATTTTAATATTTATAATTTTGGGGCCGATGGTACATCGAGCCTTATTTTATTTCATTAGAAAAATATATAAACTGGGTCGATGGTACATCGACCCCTTTTGTAAACAAAACTAAATTTGTATAAATGGTTCGATGGGCCATAGACCCTTCCTCGATATTTAAATTTCTTTCAATATACCAGAGGGTCGATGGACCATCTATATGATGTGTAATCGAGCTTCCCCCTACGAGCTTACCTTCTTGAGAGAGGGCCCCAGACACCTGATTCTATCCCATCTTCCTGCCTCTCCCGTAGGACTGGAATCGTTGACTGCTTCTGAAATCATTGAGTTATGATTCATTTAAAAGAGCCAACAAATACCTAGTGATTTCAGTGAGCAGAATTTTCAAATCACAAATAGTTCACCCATAAAGAAATTGTAAATACATTTTGAATTGTATTTAACGCGTTTTACTTGTGATATTTTTTTATTGTGCGTGAGAATGTTCTCAATGAAATTGATAGGTTTTTTAAAATTTACTTTCTTTGATATGTTTGAACTAGAATTCAAAGAACATTTTCTAGCCACCATTTATATCCCATTCTTTGTCTAAACTCCCCTAGCCTATATCTAATCTTGGAATCTTCAGATGAATTATACACTTTTTAATGTGTTGTTTGTTTGAGTTGGCACACCTGCGAGTAAGTGAAACAGCTGACCGCTACAGAAGCCTCTGTTCCCACAGTCATTAGCCAGTCCATTTACAGCTGATCGATCACTTCCACGCTTTTAATGAACAACTAATTCTAATTCCACCATGGCCAATGTGTGCAGCCGTATCGTGCAATACCCCCAAAGTCACCTTTGTTTGTAGCTCAGGACAAAGAAGATCCACGAAAAAGAATGTCTTAAGTTCATCAAAATACCTAAAATCATTTCAACATTTATTCATAATAGAGGAGTCCTGGATTTGCCCGTGAATGAATTACGCTGTTATATTTATAAAGTATAAACAAAATGTTACAAAAATAAACATTTTTTATAACCATTCTAAAAAGGTTATATATTTGCGTTGATATATGAATATCGTATTTACGAAATTTTGTAAGTTTGTATTTTAAGAGTGAACCTCCAATTACTCGTCTACCAAAAGATTGGAAATAATAAATGTGAAGATGCGAGTAACAATTATTACAGGTTCTATTATAATGATGTATGAATAATTGCATATGACAATCTGCTACAATTAATAATAAATCCAACCAATGCACTCCTTCCACTCTATTGAATCTGCAAAATCACGACACCCTACCTTCTAACACTATAATTTAGAAATAAATATATGAAAAGAAATTAGTAAGTACAATTTGACATACAAACTAAAATCGTAGAATTATTTCTGCTTAGAACAGGTACTAAAGAGCATTATTAATTGGGGAAAGAGTGTAGACACAGATATGTGACCATTCATACCTACAACATTTGTAGACATATAATATGTGTACATGTGTGTATATGTGTATGTGTATATATGTGTGTATACATAGCGATGGGCAGGCCTTACTCATTAGTTGGAGGCAAAGTATAAATAGTTTCCTAGTCGTGCCTCCCCAGATAGGTTGGTTCAATAATCCTATACCCCTACTTTAATACTAGCATTGTCTGTATGTTTGTTTGCATGCAACATTTATCTCGGAGTCCAGCGGAAGGGGTTTGTTTCAACCTTGGAAATAGCGGCCTCAAAGCCGACTGTAGAATCGTCAACCCCAGGAAAATTCATATTTTGTTTTAAAAAGACTCATTTGAAAGTTAGACATTTTAACATTAGGAATATGGACTCTCAAAACCAACAAAAGAATCATAACAGCTGTGAATAAATATACCCCCGTAGCAGCAAACCTGCGTACTCAGCGAATTTCCAATGTATATATATATATATGTGTCTTAATACTACATAAAGCCACATACCAAGTTTCATCAATATACGTTCGTAAATAAACGATTTATGACATTTTAATTATTCTCCATAAGAATAACATGGCGGCTGAGTATGCAGGTTTGCTGAAGCAAGGAACACAAAAAAAGGGATTTCACACAAATATCAATATAACTCATGTAGGTAAAGCCACATACCAAATTTCATTAATTTATTTTCATAATGAAGGCAGATAACACGTTACTTATTCTCCATAAGAATAACATGGGGCTGAGTACGCAGGTTTGCTGCTACGGGAACTAAAGGCAAAAAAATGTTTTTTAGTGTAAATATCAATAAACCCCAACGATATGAAGTAATATACCAAGTTTTATCAGGATGAGTTGAGAAATAAGCGAGATATACAATTTTTCTTATTCTCCATAAGAATAACATTAGACAACGTACTGTGTTTAGCACTTTCAATATCTCGGTAACCAATTGACGTAGAGAAATGATCAAAATACCAAATTGTGTGTTTTTTTAAGCTGAATCCAATGGAAAAAATTAAAGTTTGACTATTTCCAAAATTATATGTAACAAATTCGAAAAACCCATTTTTGGGGTACAAAACCCCCCCAAAATACCCCTTCGGATAGAGCGATCTGGCTGGTTTTCGAACTTAAAGTCATAAATGTTACTTTATACGTTTATACCAAATTTCATAAAAATCGGATAATTGTTACGAGAGTTATCGTGCTCACGGACACACACATATATATATATATATATATATATATATATATATATATATATATATATATATACAGTTTCGAACGAATGGTGTTTTTGGGGTCTGGGGACCTCAAAACGAAAAGTTATCATGGTCCCGGGCCTAGGTCTTACCATGCCGACTACGGTAATAGCTTCTTCCCTATAGGGGAAATTCGCTAATAACAGTAAACTGTCAAAGTAGCACAGATGGTAAAGTTATTGCTTGAAGGAAAAAGGATTGCATATAGAATGGGCATATTTTTCACAAACGAAACTAAACATATATCACATCACCGAGCATGGCTCGGTCTCCCCGGTGATATTTTTGTATTTGACCTACAATAGTTTTTTAAAATTAATTTTCCGCTCACAATTAGGTTTTCCTTGAGACTTTACTCGCCAAAATCGCATTTTAAACGCAGTATTAGCGACATCGTGTAGTCACAACTGAATTGAAAAGGTTGTTGTTTGAGCCTATTTCGTATATAATTTTGTAAGTGTGGTTCTTACAAATAAATAGTTAACGTTTGGTAAACCGCAGGATGAGCGTTTTTGGGGGATAGAGACAAATTTAAGATTCAAGATTATTTATTGTCGTAAAACACAAAAAAAGTGCATGGACAAGCGTCAAGATTTGTATACTAAATATAAATATAGACTAAAACACTCACAATATTTTAAACACCCCGCAGCAGCAAACCTGCGTACTCGGTGAATTTCCAGTGCATATATATGTAACTTAATACCACATAAAGCCACATACCAAGTTTCATCAATGTACATTCATAAATAAACGATTTATGACATTTTAATTATTCTCCATAAGAATAACATGGCGGCTGAGTACGCAGGTTTGCTGAAGCAAGGAAAAAAGGGGTTTTATTCAAATATCAATATAACTCAAGTAGTTAAAGCCACATACCAAATGTTGTTAATTTATGTTCATAGTTTAGGGAGATAACACGTTACTTATTATTCATAAGAATAACATGAGGATGAGTACGCAGGTTTACTGCTACGGGAACTATCGGTCAAAAACTGTTTTTTAGTGCAAATATCAATAGACCACAATTATATGAATAAATATACCAAGTTTCATCAGGATAAGTTGATAAATAAGCGAGATATACAATTTGTCTTATTCTTCATAAGAATAACATTGGACAACGTACTATGTTTAGCACTTACAATATCTCTGTAACCATTTAACGTAGAGCAATCATCAAAACACCAAATTGTGTTTTTTTAAGCTGATTCTAATGGAAAAACTAAAATTTGACTTTCTCAAAAATTATATATAAAAACTCAAAAAACCCATTTTTGGGGTGCAAAACCCCCCCAAAATACCCCTTCGGATAGGTCGATATGACTGGTTTTCGAACTTAAAGCCATAAATGCTGCTTTACACGTTAATACCAAATTTCGTCAAAATCGGATTATATTTACGAGAGTTATCGTACTCACGGACACACATATTATATAAATTTTGAACGAATGGTGTTTTTGGTATCGGGGGACCTCAAAACGAAAATTTATCATCTTCCCGGGCCTAGGTCTTACCATGCCGACTACGGGAATAGCTTCTTCTCTACAGGGGAAATTCGCTAAAATAGTCTATGTTAAAAAATATTACAGTGCAATAGTCTTATGTAAAAAATACCCCCGTCGCAGCAAACCTGCATACTCAGCGAATTTCCAATGGAGATATAAATGTCTTAATACTACATAAAGTCACTTACCAAGTTTCATAAAAATATATTCACAAATAAGCGATATATATACAATTTTAATTATTCTCCATAAGAATAACATTGGGGCTGAGTATGCTGGTTTGCTGCAACAGGGAAGACAAAAAATGGATATTTAAGTTAATATCAATATAACTCAATTAGGTGAAGTCGTATACCAGTTTTAGCGAATTTCCCCTATAGGGAAGAAGCTATTACCGTAGGTCTCATGGTAAGACTTAAGCCCGAGACCATGATAACTTTTCATTTTGAGGTCCCCAGATGCCAAAAACACCATTCGTTCAAATTTTTATATATGTATATATATATATATATATATATATATATATATATATATATATTTATATTTATATATATATGTGTCCGTAAGCACGATAACTCGTAAAAAAGATCCGATCTTAATGAAATTTGGTACAAATGTGTAAAGTACCATTTATTTGAACGAGTTCGAAAACCAGATGAATCGCACCATCCGAAGGGGGGTTTTGTACCCCAAAAATGTGTTTTTTGGGGTTTTCACATTTAATTTTAATTTAAATCAAATTTTAATTTATACCATTGAATTCAGCTTAAAAAAACAAACAATTTGGTATTTTGATCATTTCTGTACGTCAATTGGTTACCGAGATATTGAAAGTGTTAAACACAGTACGTTGTCTAATGTTATTCTTATGGAGAAAAAGAAAAATTGTATATCTCGCTTATTTATGAACATAAACTGGCGAAATTAGGTATATGGCTTGATCTGGTTATGGTTTATTGTTGTTTGCACAAAAAACAATTTTTCGCCTATGGCTCCTGTAGCAGCAAACCTAGGTACTTGGTCCCCATGTTATTCTTATGGAAAATACTTAAAATGTTATATATCGCATATTTATGAATGTATATGGATGAAACTTGGTATGTGACTTCACTAAGATGAGTTCTATTGATATTTGGATAAAAACCCATTATTTTGTGTGCCTTGTTGCAGCAAACCTGCGTACTCATCCCCAATGTTATTCTTATGCAGAATAATTAATTTTTAAATATTGAATGTTTGTGAATATATTTATTATGAATCCTGTTAAGTGTTTTAATGTGTTATGTTATATATTCATTGGAAATTCGCTGAGTATGCAGGTTTGCTGCGACGGGGGTATTTATTCATTTATGTTCATAATTAAGGGAGACATAGCACTTAATTAATCTCCATAAGAATATCATGGGGGCTGAGTACGCAGGTTTGCTGCTACGGGAGCCTTTGGGAAAAACAATTTTTGTGAGCAAATAACAATAGAATTCAACCAGATGAAGCCGTACACCAAGTTTCGTCAGTATACGTTCATAAATAAGCGATATATAAAATGTTCCTTTCCTCCATAAGAATAACATTAGACAGAGTACTGTGTTTAGCACTTTCGATATCTCGGTAACCAATTGACGTAGAGGAATGATCAAAATATCAAATTGTGTGTTTTTTAAGCTGAATCCAATGGTAAAAACTTAAATTTGACTATTCCAAAATTATATGTAAAAAATTCAAAATACACGTTTTTGGGGTACAAACCCCCCCCAAAATACCCTTTCGAATGGAGCGATCTGGCTGGTTTTCGAACTTAAAGTCATAAATGTTGCTTTACACGTTTATTCAAAATTTCATCAAAATCCGATAATTTTTACGACAGTTAACGTGCTCACGGACACATATATATATACACAGTTTCGAACGAATGGTGTTGTTGTGGTCTGGGGACCTCAAAACGAAAAGTTATCATGGTCCCGGGCCTAGGTCTTACCATGCCGACTACGGTGATAGCTTCTTCCCTATAGGGGAAATTCGCTAAAAGGTTATATATCGCTTATTTATGAATGTATATGGATGAAACTTGGTGTGTGACTTTACTCTTCACTTAGATAAGCTTTATTGACATTTGCATAAAAACCCATTATTTTGTTCTCCTTATTGCAGCAAATCTGCTTACCATCCCCATGTTATTCTTGTGGAGAATATCCAAAATGGTATATATCGCTAATTTATGAATGTATACTGATGAAACTTGGTAAGTGGCTTCACCTAGTTGAGTAATAATGACATTTACATTAAAACACACATTTTGTGTTCCTTGTTGCAGCATACCTGCTTACTCAGCCCCCCTGTTATTCTTATGAAGAGTAATTGAAATGTTATATATCGATATTCTATGAATGAATATTGATGAGGGATGTGGCTTCACCTACTTTAATTCTATTTATATTTGTATAGACACCAATTGTTTGTGTTCCTTGTTTCAGCAAACCTACGTACTCATCCCCAATGTTATTCTTATGGAGAATAATTAAAATTGTATATATCGCTTATTTGTGAATATATTTTAATGAAACATGGTATGCAGCTTGGTATGTGGTATTAAGACATATATTATGAATTGGAAATTCGCTGAGTTCGCAGGTTTGCTGCGACGAGGGTATTATTTTGGTACTTTTCTATCAGTCTTTGGGGAAAGTACTTCACACAAATCGTCAAATTTGACAATCTTTGAAACGAAATCTTTTCAACTAAATTTTAAAATAGTAATACAAATATATATGTTTATATTGAAGAAATGCTGAGTCCAAATCGGCAGAGAAATCATTACTGACTGCGCTCAGGGACCCGTTACAAAAACTGACGCACTTTCCGGCTTGTAGGAATACACACTTCTTGGCGGGTGGTTCAAATTAACTCAAAAGAAACAGAAAATATATTAGTCAAACACATTATCCTATTGACCACGCGGTCGCACGTGAATAGCTTTCGGGCTGTAATTTAGGATTAAATTCAACGTTCGACCACCGACCAAGTTCGGTATTGTATAGGTCGGCACTACTTTTGGATCCTGGGGTGTGGGTTTTAACATTTTGGTGGCGCATTGTATTTTTTGGGTATATAGTTCAGTGTTTCGACTCAACTAACTACCTCGCCTAGCGCCTAACTTCACAGGTATAACCAGCAGCCCCTGCGACACCCCGGGTGTTCTATATGCGTTAGTGAAAACAGCGCAGACCCTAGGATAATTTGTCTGAATAGTACGTTTTCTGTTATATTTAATTCGACGCCCCCACCAAGAAATACAATGGTCTTGCCCACCATGGATAAATATTCTTATTCCTTTGTGTAGAAGTGCGTATTCCTACCCTACGCCCCAGAATGGGGGTCAGACTCAGTAACGCGCCAGCTGACCACTATGAATTTCACTGTCGATTTGCGCTCGATATATCTACACAAAAACAGTTGTTTCTTGTTACTATTTGTCAAAATATTTTGAAAAGAATTTGTTTAAAAACAATTATACATTTTGTTTGTGACGTATTTTCCCCCCAAGTATGATAGAAAAACGACAAATTTGTTTTCTTAATAATTGGAAATGTATTTATTTAGTTTAGAAAATCGCTCGCAAACAAAATTTGTCTTTAATGACCTTTAATTTGAGACGCCATAACTTTAGTGATTATTAATAACCAGAACATCTTTCTTTCAGTTTAACATTGGCTTATGGAGAATAATTTCAACATGTATGCTGCCCCCAACGTCATATTAAACTTTAAATTCTGTTCCCAAATACAAAACGTGTCAACCATTTGTTTAACACTATGGCCTGTTTAAATAAATGATATTATTTCGTTAATATTGTAACCAAAAGACAATTATTTATCATTGCAGTTTTACTTTCTCCCCTTACACATTTATATGGAGAAAGTATTGTTTTCGTCAACATTTTCGAATTTGAATTGTTATTGGAAATATTCGTTTTGGTGCTCCCTGAACCCAAAAAGTGATTTTACGTGATGTCTGTCTGTCTGTCTGTCTGTCCGTATGGATGTGCATAGAGCTAGAGCCCTAACCAATGGTCCGATTTTTATGAAATTTTGTATATAGGTACTAATCCACGATATCTCCAGGATTTTTTAAAATTTTTTTAAGTTTTTGATTTTTAAAGATTATCCCCCAAAAACCGCCAAAAAAATTACAAATCAAAATTTCTTAAAAACGGCTCAAACTGTTTTAATTAAACTTAAGTCGTTTGTAGAGCTTTATTTTGAGCTCGAATTTCTGTAAAAATTCGGGTTCAGAAATTATAAGACTTAAAATTAAAACATCAAAAATTGTTTGTATTTTTTATTAAAAAAATAAATATAAACAAATATTACTATTCACTATTAAAAATAGCTCAAAAAACTAAATAACTTAGTATTTTGAATTACTATTCTACTTGCTGGTTGCGGAGAAAATTTAAATGTTCATTTTGCGGTAAACGCAGTACTTCGTCCAATGTTATTCTTATGGGGAATACAAAAATTACTATTTCTCTCTTATTTACTCATCGATTTTTTTTGTCCAACAGAGGAATTTCGATATATGTTGCCGCTTAATAACCCATAAATGAATAGGGGGCATTTCCCATCTTAAAACCACGTGGGTAGCAATGGATTTTGTAGTGCCTCCAAAACATGGATTTGGATGGATGTTTTTGAAAACAACTTGTTTCCAAGATTTTCTGTACATTCTACCGTGCTTTGTATTTTATATTTAGTAAATAAAAAGTAATTTATTCATTAAAGTTGGGCCAAAAGGGAGGAAGTATGTGTCAGTTTCCTGATACCGTCCATTTGATGATGTTACTGTGACTAACGATATTTGTTAAGTGACACTATGTGACTAATCCAAACATGTTTAACGTTTCTCTACTGACTGTATTGTACTGTACCAGCACCAGGTCTGCTTATTTCCTTTTGACCATTGGACCAATGCCCAGCCCCGGTAAGATGTCACCCGATGTTGTTCAGGTGTTTTATAACTGCATCCTGAAACCTAGAAATATAAAAATATTTAAAAAATAAGAAGGTATATAGAACATTTGTTGGAGTTGGAGTGACGAATGCAGTTTTCGGAATATCTTTCGCCCCTCATTCGATCCGGTTCGCTCCGTTTCAAACGATGTATCGC
Organism: Allygus modestus; assembly: GCA_963675035.1. Lineage (NCBI taxonomy): Eukaryota > Metazoa > Arthropoda > Insecta > Hemiptera > Cicadellidae > Allygus > Allygus modestus. The sequence continues at coordinate 69,949,193 of OY776114.1, read as the reverse complement.
GATGGGCCGATGGGTGAAAATAGAAGTTCAAGTCAGCTGTCAGCTTGGATTAAAAAAGATCAGTATTTATTTTGATATGTGCTAAAATGTCGTCCCCCGAATTATCTTTGGAAGCAGTTCGCGATTTTATGTTGTTGAAAGGTGGTAAAGTGACTAATCATGATCTCGTCAAGCATTTTAAAAATGTACTTACCAATCCGGACACTAGAGGTAAGAGAGTATTTAGTTCTTCAGTTAAATAACAGCCCATCTTCCACCATAACCTCAAAATGTTTTCTAATGTTGAATTAAGTTTCGCATATTTAATTTACCTTTATTTATGCTGCTTTAATGTGAAGGCAAGAACACAAAAATAAACTGATAGCCTAGATTGTTTGGTTTATATTTTGTTAGGTTAAATTAAACAAGAGGATCTACCTATTTTAAAGCATAGGCTAGCCCCTGTTATTTTGATTTTCCCAGCTTAGTCCTAGGTATCTAGGTTGTTGCTCAAAGATAGATGTTTATAAAATAAATCACCCATTTATATTATAAATTAAGTATCGGCTTAGGCTACCACTTTATATAAAAAGCCATTTAGCATTGCTAACATCCAGAAACCAGTCATTTTTGGGATGTATAGGAATTGCCAGGGTGCAGTACGATAAACCATCACCAAAACAATAATATGTAAAATATCGAACAACTATGATAGGTAGGCCTACTGTACAGTAGTATTACAGTTGAGAATATCTTAAGACAAGATGAAAACAACAAACTATATAAAAAAGTGCTCTTAGGTCAGTTTATCACTGTTTATGTTAATTTAAGCTAATGTACCCCAGACCATAAATGATAAGCTAACCATAATGCACCGTAAAGTAAAACACTTTGTGATCGTGTATTAAGAACACAGCAATAATCAAATGGGAATAGGTATGGTTATCGGTATATCAATCGTGGTAATTCGATATATTATTTTCGATTGTTTTGGTGGACACTTATCGTACTTTATCCAATTGCCAACTTTCCTAAAGTGTCAACGTTTTGTATAGTACCGCAAGTGTAGTAGCATCAACATTAATCACAAAACTTTGTTATCCATAAAGGCTACTTCTGATTGGTATTTTTAAGATATGAGTGTACTTCGACAGTATACATGAATTTTTCCCATGGCAAATTAAGATCTTTTTTTGCCACTGACACTCATATTTTGCTATCTGATTATCCGACCTTTTTCATGCTTCAACCATTGCTTGGCCCTGTAGGCGATGTTTATGATGGGTTCTACTGTAGGTACCTGACTGTGCTGGGTGCATCTCTTGCGTTCTTGTTGCCGTTTTCTATTTCCTATTACAACCACACACTTTTGTAAATTTCATGTGAATTGTAAGTGCAAAAGCTGCCACACTGGCAGCTTTTGCTGCAATGAACGTGTTAAAGAATAAGTAGGCTTATCCCTAATCGTAGTTAGATTTGTGTGTAGACCTACTTATACTTTATTTTACAGAAGTAAATTAGGCCTACACAATTCCCTTCTGCTATAATCATCTCATGCCAGGTTGAATTCATATTTCTTACAACCTTCCATATGCCTCCATCATTACCATTGCCCAATCAGGTCCTGCATTGTTGACTGTGATAGGAGAAGACTGCTCCAAGGAAAGTTTTATTCTCACAAAAACTCAAACAAAAAACTCGTGCACCAGCATTGCAAACTTCCGGTTTTGGCTGTGCCTGTTATAACTTATTTGCTAGCAGCCGATTGTAGAGCCTAATTGCGGCGTTTGGAAATGCCTTCTCTGTCCGAAGCAACCTTAACCGAGAGACTTCCAGAAGGTCCCTACTTCTTGTTTTGTGGAAGAGTACCTACATTCCCCCTGGTATCCAAGTCTCTCATGTCCTCAGCGCTAGTAGCGAGCTGAGGGTGTATTGGTTTAAAACAGTCAGGATGTTAGACTTTTGAAAGATTGGTCGACAGTTATACACACATCACCGATTTTTGGAGCTTAAGAACATCAGCTGCTTCTGCAGATTGGCCCGTAGACAAATCCTTAGGCTATGTAGCAATGAAACATCAACGATACACCGTGACGAGGTATAGTTTGGTGATGCATTTCCAAAAGTGTTGAAGTAAGGAGAAGACACAGGACAAGATGCAATTTAGCCTTGGAGCACACCATAGGCCTACCTCATTTTCCGCACTCATGACTTGGCACTGTTTTACACCGAAACCACTTAGCGCCTATTGTCCAGGTACCAAAGGCGGCGAGGGCTGCATCGCACACACTTATTATTTAATTATATTTTGTGATTCCCTATTTTACTGCGGCTAATGTGTTACACAACTGCGGCAGTTTATATCACAACTAGCCTGTAGTAATCATTATGGAAGCCAAAGTTTTAAATATTTATTTATGTAATGAGAACGTTAAGTAGGTCTTTATCACTTGAGTGAAAACTGTTACTATTACTGTCAGTAATTTTGCAAAAGTGATGAAAAACACTTTACTCTCGAACTACATACACAATCTTTCCTAACTGCAATTTTGGATAGGTAACCACACAACATAAACAACATTCAATTTCAAATTTCAATTCCATTTTGGCTGAATTCATGGTATTGAGGTTAGCCTGGTCCAAAAAAACTCAAAACTGAGTTAGTTAACTTGGTCCAATCCAAAAGTTAAACAGCTCGGTATTTCAGTGAACGGTAAAGTAAGGTGCAGCGAGCGATCAAAACTTTTTTGCCCGCTAAACAGATAAACTTGTTTTTAAATCATAAAGAAACACTGATTGCGGTTGTAAGAAATTATAAACTTAATAGGCCTTATTACAGTTTATTCAAATATGCCCATGTCTATTTTTGTATGTAATCTACCTTGTAGCTCAGAAACATAGACATGTTTACATACGTTATGACAAGCTATCTTTTAAGGAATTTTAAAAGTATACATAATAGTGCCTTATATACATTTTCCATTATTAAGTTCCATTATTATCTACATTAAGATTTGTGATGTTAATTGAATTTTTGATTAAAAGTGTGGTAATACAAATTTTGAATGTTATTTTCATACTCGTTGTGTTATTTAATAATCCTATACTCTGATATGAGCAAGGTTTGCTTTCTTGCTTGCTTGCAACACTGATCTCAAAAATGGCTCCAACGATTTCCTTCAAATGTTCGAAATAACTAATTTCTGGGATAAAAATAAGTTCTAGACAGGTCTCATCCCCAGGAAAAATCAAATAATTTAAAAAAACTAAAATGAAAAGTTAAAAAAATTAACATTGGGCTTAGGGAGTTTCAAATCAAAACAAAATAATTGTAACAGCTGTTCATATTCAACCAGGGAACTGTCAAAGGGACTCATGTTGTTTATGATTATTAACATGTGGTTTCCTGAGAGCAGAGATTAAAAATATTTGAGTGAAGATTACATATATAGAGTAGTAAAATAAATCAAAGGGACATTGAGCTATAAATACAAACTGGAGGGACCTTAAAAATGTAGAAAAGAGGCAAATGAGTCATACAAATCTGATTATCAGTAGAGGGAAGTGGTGAAATATTACTCCGAGTGATCTAAACAAACTGACTGACCTTCCCCCGAGCAAAGCTCGGCCCCCCAATGCACTATGTATTAAACAAGCACTACATAGATCGGAGAGTAAGAGCAGGGTAATGAGTTCAGCTTGGCTGTAACTATAAGGTTACTAAAGTATGAATTAACCTGAGTGAGCTAAAGCATGAATAAAAGCTAGGAATCACTGTTGGTATTAAGTATAAGACAGTTTGGCGTTAGTTTTTAAACTGTTTATTAAAATGAACAGTAAAGCTTATAAAGGCAATTATAAAATAAAATTCATGGAGGGAGCAGTAGGATTTACACTGAGTTTTCTGATGTGGCATTTTGTTTGTTTGCTTCCCACTTGCCAAGTGAGTGTTGCGTTGTTTGACACCTGTTCCTCTGTTTCAGTGCAAGCTCGCAATGAGTTCAAGGAGATCGTCAACACAGTCGCCACCATAGTGCGCAGTGATGAGGTAAGGAACTAGTATACGTATGATAAACTCATAATTAATTTTTAATTTTAAAGTTTTCAGTGTAGAATTGTATATTTCAGAGTTGTACAAAATATATTTATATCTAGGAAATATATCTTCATGATTCATCTAAAAAAATTTGATTAGGTTGGTTTTGTAGAATTGTTTGTAGCTTTCCTTTAATCCTTTTATTGACGCAAACAAATTGGTATATACCTACTAAAAGAAAATGCTGGACATGTTTTGACAGTTACACTCAAGTAAAATGCTTTTTCTTTTTCTATGAAAGTTTAAACGTTTAGGGGAAACGTCGTTACCGGTACACCTTTATTTTTACTAAATTAATATTGTTTAGTAATTTATTAATACAATGGAGCATAACTAACGTTCTAATGAATGAATTAATACTTTTTAAATTGCAAGAATCGGAAATGAAGTAAAAAAGTTCAAGCATTTTAGGTACAGTTTTTAATCCCGGATAAAAACAAATAATTTCAGGTATATGATTTTTGTGATAGCCCTATGCTAAATGTGAAAGCATGCCTAAAACAAATAAATCCCATAGGATATATAGACATTATTTTAACTTACTGATACCGAATTGATTACTTATAAAAACTATGTCATTATTACACCACAAATTTATTACCGTGAGCGACGTGTGGCACTAAAAGGGTTAAATTATACCCAACCGTATTTATATTTGTAACTTTCCAACAAACTGAAATTGTAGCTAAATAAGGTAATCAGATTATATTATACTCTATTTGTTCTCTCCCGGTTCGTGAAAATCCTGTAAGGAGTCGTTGGGAGGATTCAGGAGATTATCTTTTAGCGAATTTCTCCTATAGGGAAGAAGCTATTACCGTAGGTCTCATGGTAAGACTTAAGCCCGAGACCATGATAACTTTTCATTTTGAGGTCCCCAGATGCCAAAAACACCATTCGTTCAAATTGTTATATATATATATATATATATATATATATGTGTCCGTAAGCACGATAACTCTCGTAAAAAAGGTCCGATCTTAATGAAATTTGGTACCAATGTGCAAAGTACCATTTATTTGAACGAGTTCGAAAACCAGATGAATCGCACCATCCGAAGGGGGGTTTTTGGGGGGTTTTGTACCCCAAAAATGAGGTTTTTGGGGTTTTCACATTTAATTTTAATTTAAATCAAATTTTAATTTATACCATTGAATTCAGCTTAAAAAAACAAACAATTTGGTATTTTGATCATTGCTCTACGTCAATTGGTTACCGAGATATTGAAAGTTCTAAACACAGTATGTTGTCTAATGTTATTCTTATGGAGTAAAAGAAAAATTGTATATCTCGCTTATTTATGAACATAAACTGGCGAAATTTGGTTTATGGCTTGATCTGGTTATGGTTTATTGTTGTTTGCACAAAAAAACAATTTTTCGCCTATGGCTCCTGTAGCAGCAAACCTAGGTACTCGGTCCCCATGTTATTCTTAGGAAAATACTTAAAATGTTATATATCGCTTATTTATGAATGTATATGGATGAAACTTGGTATGTGACTTCACTAAGATGAGTTCTATTGATATTTGCATAAAAACCCATTATTTTGTGTGCCTTGTTGCAGCAAACCTGCGTACTCATCCCCAATGTTATTCTTATGGAGAATAATTAATATTTTAAATATCGCTTGTTTGTGAATACGTTTCTTATGAATCCTGTTAAGTGTTATAATGTGTTATGTTATATATTCATTGGAAATTCGCTGAGTATGCAGGTTTGCTGCGACGGGGGAATTTTACTTTTCTCCACAACCACTAAACCTAGCTTAATGATTCAAGATACTAATTTTAGCGAATTTCCCCTATAGGGAAGAAGCTATTACCGTAGGTCTCATGGTAAGACTTAAGCCCGAGACCATAATAACTTTTTGTTTTGAGGTCCCCAGATGCCAAAAACACTATTCGTTCAAATTTATATATATATATATATATATATGTGTCCGTTAACACGATAACTTGTGTAAAAAACGTCCGATTTTGATGAAATTTGGCTCAAATGTGTAAAATGACATTCATGACTTTAAGTTCGCAAACCAGAAAAATCGGACAATGGGAAGGGGGGTTTATGGGGGTTTTAAATTTTCCAAAAATCAGTTTTTTGCATTTTTCACCCCACAATTTTAAAAAAACTTAATTTTGGTTTTGACCATGTTATAGAGCTTAAAAAAACAAATAATTTAGTATTTTGAATTAATAACCTAGGTTAAGTGGTTGCGGAGAAAATCCAAAAAAAACCTGCTCATAAAATCTCCCATGTTAATCTTATGGGAAAAAGGTTTTTGGCTCTTCCTCACTTTATTTTAATGTAAACTTCACATTTGCTTTTACCAATCTGTTCAGTTCCACAAAACAATCATTTTGGTGTTTAAATTGTGATTCTACGCCTAACCGTTGCAGAGATATTCAAAGTGCTAAACACAGTACGTTGTCCAATGTTATCCTTATGGAGAATAAATAAAATTTGATATCTCGATTATTTATGAATGTAACTTGGTATGTGGCTTCACGTAGTACTGGTATATTGATATTTGCACAAAAAATTGATTTTTTGTTGATTATTCCCGTAGCAGCAAACCTGCGTACTCAGCCCCATGTTATTCTTATGGAGAATAAGTAAAATGTAATGACTCCCTTAATTAAGAACATAAATTAATAAAACTTTATGTAGCTTCACTTGGTTGAGTTATATTGATAATTATATAAAACCCCATTTTTCTGTTCCTTGTTGCAGCAAACCTGATTTCTCAACCCCCATGTTATTCTTATGGAGAATAACTAGAATGTTATATAGCGCTTATTTATGATTGAATATTGATGAAACTTATTAGTATGTGGCTTCGCCTAGTTAAATTCTATTTATATTTGCATTAAAACCAATTGTTTCTGTTCCTTTTTTCAGCAAACCTACGTACTCATTACCAATGTTATTCTTATGGAGAATAATTAAAATCGTGTATATGTGAATATATTTTTATGAAACTTGGTTTGCGGCTTTATGTGGTATTAAGACATATATTAAACTTTGGAAATTCGCTGAGTACGCAGGTTTGCTGCGACGGGGGTATTTATTAGAATCTACAGTTTTAATCAAAATATTTTTAATATGGACTTTTTTAAATTTACAATTTATTGTAATATCTCTGTAAGACGCCAACTCAACGAAGACGTATTTTAAGGGGAATATGAACGAATGATGAGTGTAGAATGGGTGAGATGCCTTGTGTAGCCTTGTTTCTGACTAACTGATTCTTTTGCAGAGACTAGAATTTGCTAAACGATTTGTTAAAGTCGGATCAGATATCTGATCTCAACATCAATTAGTAGGCCTACTCTTTATAATAATTTGGCTTACTGGCGGAACAATAGAAAGTAAATTATTATTAGCGAATTTCCCCTATAGGGAAGAAGCTATTACCGTGGCATGGTAAGACCTAGGCCTGGGACCATGATAACTTTTCGTTTGAGGCCCCCAGATGCCAAAATCACCATTCGTTCAAATTCATATATATGTATATATGTCTGTAGGCACGATAACTTTCGTAAAAATGGTCCGATCTTGATGAAATTTGTTATAAATGTGTAAGGCAGCATTTTTTTCATAAGTTTGAAAACCAGACAGATCACACCATTAAGGGGGGTTTTGTACCCTACAAAATGTTTTTGAACTTTTTACATATAATTATTTTTAAAGCCAAACTTGAGTTTACACTATTGGATTCAGCTTAGAAACAAAAAAAATTGGTATTTTGATCATTGCTCTACGTCAATTGGTTACCGAGTTATTGAAAGTGCTAAACACAGTACGTTATCCAATGTTAATCTTATGGAGTATAAGTACAATTTTATATCTCGCTTATTAATGAACACATATTAATGAAATGTAGTACTGTATGTGGCTTCATGTGATTGGGGTTTACTGATATTTGCAAACAAAACCCATTTTTTCTGGTCCCCATGGCAGCAAACCTGCGTAACTCAACAGCTATAATGTTATTCTTATAGAGAATAAAAAACATGTGATATTGTGCTTGTTTATGAACATAAATTGTTAAATTTGGTATGTTGCTTTATCTAATGGTGATTCATTGGTATTTTCATAAAAACTAGTTTTTTTATGGTCTGTGATGCCATACCCTGCATACTCAGTCCTAATGTTTTTCTTATGGAGAATAAAGAGCATGTTATATCTCGCTTATTTATGAATATGCTTTGATGAAAGGTGGTAAGTGGCTTCATGACTTAGTAAAATACCATTTGAAATTCGCTGAGTATACAGGTTTGCTGCAACGGAGGTAGTTTATCACCTTATGTAAACTATGTCAAAAAAGTGAAAAATATGGAAATAAACATCGTGAAAAAGTGATAGGAGTACACATTAATGAAGTAGCATTAATCTTTATGTCTTCTGACGGAATGCACTAATACAGTATTTATTTGGCTTTTCACATTTTACTGGGCCTATTACATCACCAGTGATGCTACTTTTTCGATTACTAAGAATAGGAAAGATAAGTTTAATCTATATCTAATCCACTCTGCAGAGCAGGTAGTAATGTTTCAGTGTGGTGTCATGTGTTTGTTTCATAATTGCAGTCTGTCTGTTTGAATTTCATTTGGTAAAATTTATGTTGGGATTGTTCCTCAATGGGGGGTTCTAGTAGTAAAAAAACTAAATCAAATAGGGAAGAAAAGGTTACAGTAGCCGAGGTAAGACTTAGCAAATTCCATCGGTATGAGATATGAGAAATAAATATCTATCTATCTACCGGTAGCTAATATGTAACCTTGATAAAAGTAATTTAAAACTGACACTGAATCAATTATGACTAAACGCTATTACACCAACAGAATTTTAAAACATAATTTTAAAACCTACCTACTCATTCATTATACTTATATATTAATTTTGTTCACCCTCTTAAATTAGTACTCACAGAATAAGAGTACTACAGGGTTAATTGAAACTATTTGTTAATACTCGACTTAAAATGTTAACTCAGCACTAGATAGGCTGGCTAATAGTGTTTAAAACGTGCTATAAAGTAAAGTAAATGTTATACTGCTCAGGTCTACCCTGCGGAACAATCTGCACCGCCGCGTGAAAATACATTGTTAAGGTAGGGAAAAGGAGCGTTGCAGAGGTCATCAGGATCTCTGTTTGTGACTATGTTATCAAAATACTATAAACGGGATTTAATAGAAGAAAATTAATTCCACTCATGCTATTTTTTAGAATTTAAAAGTAATGTTTTCGCCTAAAGTTGTTGTATTTTAGAAAAAGCTAATTTTTATATATTTAAAATGGAATGTAAATGCAAAATCAAATCAAAAGTATGTTTATTTCCGATAGTATTTCAGTTGTTATCAATTATTACCATAATGGCATAAATATGAAACAAAATCGTAGTTACTAAATATTTTAATTGAGTACATGATTTATGCTAAGAAATAATAATCCTTACATAGACTTAATAGCCTGTGCATAAGAATGAGTCTGATCTTATTATAGTATTCAATTGAAAAAATATTGTCAGTGGGAAATTACTTAATATTAAATTTAGATTGAATTTCATAAAAACATAATTTCAATCGTAATTAATTATCTTACTAACAGAGACTAATAGAAGTACTGACAGTTATGCTATTAATAGTGGTTAAAATAAAACGATTTCTGGAATAGCATCTTGATAGTACTGATGGACGGACACCCCCCCCCTTGTAATAACCCATCCTAAAATCACTCCCCCCCATATCCAGATGAACTTACATTTAAAACACACATTCACGGATGCATACAAACACTCACGCACAGCGCATTCACAAATGCAAACATACTGTTACCTGCCCCTACCCCCCCCCAGATCTATAACTAAATTTGAAACCTGCTCATTATTTTTCCTACCAATTTCGTTCAGCCACTTGATAAGTTGTTTCTTTTAATATAAAACAAAGAATTCATATATCTAAAAAATGTCTGTAAATTTCTATAAACAATGTGTGCTAAGAAAAAAGAATTTGTAGTTGAAAATGATCTTACCAATTTAGGAACTCTGATACTAACTGTTGTATTTCTAGTCGAATGTTCATGTGTAGGGTACTCAAAAATGAATTCGGAATGTTTAAACAAATATCAAACTAACACCCTAACAAATAGCTCTCTGATATCCAGGATTCCCATTTTTGCAAATACTGCCTCGGACGAGTACCGCCGACATCTGCCCAAGGCCGCCTTCAAAATGGTTTTCTGTGTTACAAACAAGGGATTCAAAATAGATTTATAAGCGTCCCCCCTCCCCCCAGACGATAATACCCCCCTCAAGGAGGTACTGTACATAAGCATAGTACGGTACTTTGATTTCATCCGTCGTTAAAACACCTTGAAGTTGATAAAATGCAAAATTAATTTCCTGAGTGTACCATTTATGTAAGAAATGTGGTCTGACCACGTTAATCTGTTATCAAATATAACCCCAAGGTATTATACGTATCAACCCTATTTATAACTTCGCAACTGCAAACGGTACTGTTAGGGTCACCACAAGAATGTTACTTTAGGGAGTTAATGTGAGTGTCACTGGTGTCTCCTAGTGAAATTGGCATGAATTTTGATTTTGACACATTTAGAGAGAGTTAATTTTGATCAAACCATTTTTTAACCAACGATGAATCTCTAGCTACGACCTCATATACTTCATTCCAGCTGTTCCCCTCAAAGAATATTGCAGCATCGTCCGTCGGAAAATAAAAATTGCTTGCCTGTTATGTTGAGTTTTACTAGGTTATGTATGAGAAACAATAGTGGGCCTAGAGTGCTGCCCTGAATGACCCCGTAATTCACTGGAATCAGAACACTAGTGACCCCATTGGTTGAGGTCATTTGTTGTCTGTTCTGTAAATAACTTGTAAACCACTTTAATGCCTCATTTTTAATTCCCACTAATTTCAGTGAGTCGAAAAGTTTTTGCCTGTCAACGGAATCGAACGCTTTAGTCAAATCTAGAAAAATTACTAAACCTTTTTACTTATTAGTCAGGGCAACTAAATTAAAAGGTTAAAGGTACATTCATAGAAAATATTTTCTTCTTTAATATTATACTTTTACTTTAATTAAAGGGTTTATGTAGAGCTGTACCATTTCCTAGCGCTATACGAAAGGGGTAGACCTGGAGCCTTAATGTAAAATTTGTCTTTAATATTTCATAAGGAAGAGGAAGGTACCTTTGACCTATGTCAGCCTTTTAAATTTTATAAAATTAGTTTATAAATCACAGGTGAGTGTAAACTAATGTTTGGTCCTTAATGCAAAACGTTTATTTTTCAAAATGCTCTTATTTTATTGTTGTACACATTTGTTCAATTATATATAAAAATACCCCCGTCGCAGCAAACCTGCGTACTCAGCAAATTTCTAAGTAGGCCTATTAATTTTGTACCAAGACAAACTGCTCCCTAACTAAAAGAACTATCAATCTCTTGTAATTTTCATTGACTATTTAATAGAGCCTAGAACATACTTGATTTATACATCAACTTTAAATTTAATATTATACACACTTAAAAGGTTGTAATAGTGCTGCCATAAACAAGCTACTCTTTTTTATTTTCCTTGTACTGAATAGTGGTTTTGTTTTCAATTATTTACACTACTGCTTTTCAATGTCTTCTTTGACTACAGATATTCTTTTTACCCTGGTTTTCTTTTCTCAGCATCATTATGATATTTACAAATTAGTAAACAAATCAAATGAGAGCCAACTGGTATAATCTCAACTCCATAAGCGTAATTTCTATGTTTTGATTGGAGGGGCAAACATGGTCGTGATCGTGATTATTGCGAATTTTCATATATTAAAAGTAGTATTTTCTCCAAATTATCGAGGGGGGTGGCTAACTGCCACTCACGAATTATGCCTATTCTCAACTCCTTACCACCAACAACCTTATATCAACTGAAGTTTATCATTTTCACATTCTTTTTTGAGTGGCAAAATTTGAAGGGTTTAACAATGGTGTGTGGTCCAATAACAAGACAAAGTACAAAGTGTAGGCACTGCATGTAGGCTTGCGCCCAGATTGATATATGTCAGCTGATGATATCAATAGAGATACAAGATAGTCGGTTCTCCATTCATACTGAGTCCATTCATACAATACAAATTGTTACTGTCACCCATTTGTTATAAGCTGCTGTCCTGCGGTCCCTCTGCCCACATTGGGTTGCTAGAAGACTCGGTCTCAATCATGGGTTTTGAAACACTTTAATTGTTAAACATGGGATTAAACACTTTTGACTAAGTTTGTTTAACTCAAAATTCTTATATTTTTTATAAAAAAATCTGCCCTACTTCACAAAGAGTTACTGGTAAAGTATTTATGTTCCTTCAGATCAGTTGCACATTTCATTAGGTTTAGTTTATGATCTTATTTTAAATTGTGAGCAATAATTGTTTTTTTATGAGCATGTATTATTTACTTTTTATCAAGTTTGTCGCACAATATTTTATTTTCCTGTAACTTTGAATTGTTTGAATATTAAAGTACTGTACTAAACGATTAAAAAATTGGCATGGTTATTAAAGTATTTCACAAGTAAATTTATATCGAAAAAGGCTACTGATTTGATTATTTTTACTTCTTTTTTAAAATTTAAGCTTCCCTTAACCCTGAATTAATTCCAACAGACTTAGGTCCTACTTTTTCTGAATTAACCATTATCAGTCTAAAAAAAAACTAAAAAACAGAGGAATTCACAAAACATACGAAATAACTCAAATTCTTCATGCTTGAATAGCCTCCAAATCACTTTATATTACCAAAAAAGATTAACTTGCCTGATGCTGATTAGTCATTTCCTGGTAAAAAAACTGATGGTTTCACTACGAAATAGAATCACTTTAGCAGTACACCAGGTAATTTAAACAATTTGGAAAAACTCTTCCTAAAAAATGTTGTTGACAACAATTCATATCTGTTCTTTAAACCTCTTATTTTTCTTGCAGGGTGAAAAATACCTAGTTTTGAAGAAGAAATATCGCACGCCCAGTATACAGAGTCAAGATCAGTTCGTCAGCCCCATACCGACTCCGGAATTCAACCCTTCGTCATCCATGTCCTCCTTGTTCTCTCTGGGCGACAAACGGTCCATGGCCCACTCCACAAGTCAGGACTCCCTCGACAGTGCTACGTCAGCGACCTCGCCTACCCGGCAGCCTCCCCCGTACCGGCCCCCACCACCCCCCGCCCCCACCTCCGCCCCCGCCCCTGGGAGTGACGCCCCTCCCGTGCCCCCTCGCAAGAAGAGCACCAGCAGCAATAAGGAGAACTCCCCTGAAGTCCAGGGTCGACCTACCACCATCGGAGCAGAGGCGGAAGTGGACGTGAGTTGCTTTTATGATTCCAAAGTGATCTTAGGTTAGAGTATTGACTAATATACTGAAGGAGACATCTCATCTATATGGCCCAGCTGTCCCTCTTTTAGCGTTAGCCAGAATTTAAAGTGGACGTAGTTCGTAGTTTGATGACGTTACCGACAGAGTGTGCTGTGAAGTATTTATTTCAGTTATTTAAGTTAACTTGTAAAAGATCTCCACCCCAGAACAAAAGTGATAGTCAACTTATGTTTGCTTCCTGCCACACCAACTGTTGTATTATTCTCTCCTTGAGAGGATAAGTAATAGTTGACAGAAGTATATTTTGTTGGTGATTAGTGTAACTATGTCCTCTTTGAATTCTGGCTCACACAAAAGTTGGAACAACTTTTACAATGGCAATGAGAAGACTACTTCAGTATCAATGTTAAAGAAATCAAACCAACCACGGCTAACTGATTTGTGCTTTTCACAAGTTTCGTTCACTATTCATATGCCACCTCACCATGGTTTTATATTTTGTGGTAAACCTTTTTTACGTTTAAAACGAATGCACATTTTAATGCTTAATGTAGCTATACAAATCAATACCATCAGTGGATTTCTGACTAACACTATTTAATATTTTTAGACAAACATGAAAGAAATAATTCTTTATCAATTAATTTCTTTAATTCTTTACTTATAAAAGTGGCAGTGTTTGTGGCGTGCATTGTGTAGCTTTGTTACTGAACAGAACCGAACATTAATTCAAACAATTATTAGACCAGACCAACGGTAGCTGGACCCTGTTTAAAATATTTTCAATTTTGTTCAGGATTGATCGATCTAAAATCTAAAAACAAATCTGTTGAAAGTAAAAGACAATTGAAAATTCATATATTTTGTGGATTCTTGGAATGGCCACACAATGTTCATTGTAGAAGTGAGTTTGACGGCTAGCCAAAACTGCATAGTAATCAAAACATTTATAGAGAGATGGAACACTGTCACATTATCTTGAGGTTGTCACCGGTTCAATCTGAAGAAAAGCGAATTCTGTACTGCTAATTTTTAACAGTTCGTGATTGTATGATTTTCAATTTCTGGTTATTATTGAATGGCACATTCTAAGAAATAGATTAGATAGGTAGGCCTACTTACTTTGGAACTTTATCTAATAGTGTAGAAATATTCATTGATTAAAATTACTAAATAAAAAAATAATTCAGAAGGTGTTGGGTTAGCTAAAAGCCTTTATGGGAAAATAACTTGCAACTTAGGAATTTTTGGGCTATTTTATATTTTAGATCGGTATATTTTTAAAGATCCATGAGGTGTCATTGGGTCCATGTAGAGAATGACTATCAATTTATGTCCTCGTCTGTTGAACTGCACAGACAAACTTCGCAGGAACTTGTTTTTTGCCGTTTGTCATCTTGAGCAGTATTATAGATGCCAATCGGCTAGTTGCAGTCCTGCGACAAGTTAGTGTGTGCAGTTTGACAGAGGAGGACAACTTAAAGATAATTTTTAAAGGTACAGTAGAGTCTCGATTATCCGACCTTTAGTTATCCGACATTCCGTGGTATCCAACCGTCCCCGTACACAATCGTACGATCAATTTCCGCGCACCTAGAAAAAAAAATCAAAATTTTTAACATTGTTTTTATTATTTTTTTGTTTTCCGACCGTCCTTGTGCACGATCAAACAATCAACTTCCGTGCGCTTAGACAAAAAAAAAATCAAAATTTGTACATTGTTTTTATTATTTTCCGTGTTATCCGACCTTGCCGCGGCTGGTTTAGGTCGGATAATCGAGACTCTACTGTAGTTAGAGGATGAATGAGCATTTTAGAAGTAAACTAACCCTCGATTCCTTTTTTTAATCCAAAAACATGACAGGGATACAAATGGGCAAAGAAATCTACCCTTCCAGGAGAGTAATAAATGAGAAGTTGGCTTTACAATTAAGTATTGTATACCCTACCTGGTAAAACAACCACAGCTAAATTTATTAATAATTTGTTAATGTTTGTTCAAGTTTTAATATAAGAATAGATTTGTCAGTTCAGTGATGATGTAATTTTTTCATTTTACTTATCAATCCTAAAAAATACAAAAATAAAAAATAAACAAAAATAATTTAAATAACCACACACATATCTATGCACATTAAATTGCATTAGGCTATGTGATTTGGGTGGATGTTATTGATCATTTTTGTTCATGACCTAATCGTGTACACAAATTAAACGTCTTGCAGCTGTGAGCTGGCAGAACAGACTTGTCATACGTGTTTTCGTTGGAATCAGAGTGCCTTAGGTGTTACATAGGTTATTATCTAGTGTTGTTGTTGGTTTTGAATTTTATTATTGAAGTAATATAACGTTTGGTTTTGAAGAGGGAATTGTTTTCCCATTATTAGTTTTATAATCATCTTCAAACCTCAATCATAAACGGTGTTCATTCTGATGCTTTTAACATTGTGGAGTTGTTAAATTTTATCATATGTTTTTTTTTTAAACAAAATGATCTTATTTTTTGTTTTTTAATGCTTACAAGTGGCACTGATTAGCTCTCGTTGCACTAATTATTCTTAGTAAGGTAGGGTCAACTTTACTTACATTATTAAATATATTACCGTAATTGCTTGTTAATGTAAGTAGTAAGAATGTTAATTAGAATAAACTTAATCCATCCTGAAGAGGGGCTTCCGTCATGAAACAATTTGTGTATCTAGCTGTTTCTCCAATGAGGCCAATGCTACGGATTGAAGTCCGAACCACCTCAACGGATCATGCCATATCATTGTTTTTGATTTATTTTAATAAGCCAAAAATCTCCCGATTTTTTTATCATAGGCCCTATCACAAACAGTTCCCCTACAACTAGTGATGTAAAATACTCGGGTATTTAAAACGAGGGGTAAATACCCTTGATATTTACCCGGGTAAATAACCAAAATTCATAAATACCCGAGTATTTTGGGTATTTGTTATATTTTAAATAAAAACTCCAATGTAATTCATATCTAACCTTACTATCCTTGTTATTATAACATTAGTGGATATTTTATTGATTACAATTGTTAATTATTTTACCAATAAATAAATAATAACATAGTAATTTTTATGGAAAAAACCCTGTGAAGCGTACAAATCACACCACCGCCAAACTATGAAGGAACTGGTTAAATAAGAGACATTCTATGCAAATTTAAAAATATGTAATGTTATAATTGGACAAATACAGAACAAAATTACAATGTACTTGAATTTAAATTATTTTCTCAAAAATTTTAAATTTATTAAACACTCCATCAAAGACAATTCAAAGTATAGTAAATAAATACCTTGTCCTGGGTATTTATCTCGATCTTGCTCAGAAGTTAAATGCTTGTGGTAACCATTTTTTACGCTTTAAAACGGTTTTTATGATAATTTTATAATCTTTCCAGTATGGGAATTTCAATAAACCTAGTAAAAATCCTCTAAATGTTGTAAAAATCATAAATGCCCACATTTTGGGTATTTACCCGGGCACTTACCTCCAGCCCCGGGTAAGTTTTTACTTACCTACCTGCTGGGTAGGTACCTTACCTATACCTTACCTTACCCACATTACTACCTACAGCAAATCGTAATTATTTAATATTTTACAATTTTGTTGAGCAATTGTTACTTGTGATAGGCCTATACAACATTTTGCTCTAATCATTTTTTTATTATTTTTTTGAGTTAAAAATCAACAATATTGGATAATCTCTTGATGCGGGATGGGTTTTGAAAGTTATCATTGGCCATATTGGAGAATTGGAGCAGGTAAAAAAACGCTAAATGTTTCATTACTGGAGCCCACTCCTAACTTACGTGTCCATAAACCTTAATGTGAATTTTTTTATTTTGTCTCAGTGATTTTTCCCAATTTGTTTGTTGTATATTTTTTATAATTACAGTAGAACGTAGAGCATTAACCAAATAATCAAGCATGTCATTTGCATTCCTTTTATTTTAATTTGCATTTGTAGCGTTCTCATTACTGCTAGTTTTCGATGTTAAAATTTTAAAATTTTGATGTTATATTTTGTAAGCCCCCCTTACCATGTAGATGTCTTTAGAGGTGTATTGATGGTGTTGGCGTTGATCTGTTACCAACAGCTGTAGTTGTGTGAGGGACTGTGGGCTGGAGGTATTATTGTTTTTGGCCTCTAGCAAAGCCACCATAACCTCTGAGCATTTCTTGTAACCGAGCTCCTGTCATCTTAGAATTAATCAATCATTCTCTTGCGAGATGCTTCAATGAACCTACTGATCTCTGACATCCGGCATGTTTTTCGGACACCATCTACAAGTAACTTGATATTTTCTTTGTGTTGAGCTTGTCTTGAAGTTTGATGTTTGGAGGACTTGAAATAGTTTTAGTTGCCCTATTCTAGTTTGTAGGTAACATATTTGTTGCTACCCTTTTCTACTGTGAAGGTATTTATTATTTCAAAGAGCTGATTTTTAGTATTGCCTGTTGATTGTTTTTTATTTCAAACTATATAATCTGTAAGATAAACTTTCAGTTATGAAACAAAAGAAATAATGATTAAAGATAAAGAAGAAAGGTTTCAGTAGAAGATATAAATTTGATGATAAAATTAAGGGGAACTATTTTATACAATTTCTATTCAAGTTCTAGACTCCTTTTCTATCTGCATTTTTCTGTAAGACAGTTTTGCCTAACACAGTGGCACAGTTTATTTTTATGTATTCTTCATTCTTACCATAAATGTTGCATGCTTCTTAAAATTATGAATTCTCTTACAAAATCAATGAGTTAGAATCAATGTAACTCTTACATTTCCCACTCCATAAAACAAAACATAACCTAAAACCCATAATTTACAACATAACTCCATAGCACAAAACTGTAATTGACCATGTGTTTGTTTTTGTTGTAGGAAAGTGATCCTGAAAACAAAATTAGTGTTAAAGAATGCTTGCAAAAATTCCAACGCATGGCTTCTGAAAGTGCATTACAAAAAGCTCATCTCTCTGCATCGAAAAAGAGATTTGATAAGGTAAGCTTTCTTTCTTTCTTCTCTATTATAATTATTATGCATTTTTCACTGAATGTATGTTTTGTTTATATTCTATTGCAATATTTTCGTGTATAATGGTTTCCGTGTTTTTTTTCCTATAGTTTGGTTAGTTATTTATGCAGAAGTAAAATGTTGGTTGCGGTTTTGCATCTTACGTGCTTTTATTTTGTGGTTGAATAAACACAACCCCTAGTGGTCCCAGTTAGACAGGGAAGCTTAATTGAGAATTTAAAAAAACTTTTACATTTTCAAAATTTTGGAATACTCATAGAAATCTTGACAAAAATTTGTATATGCAATATGTTAGGGATACCACCTTCAAATTTTGTATATCAGATTTTCCATTTGTCTCAATGTCTCTTTTGTTGATTTAAAAGAATAGGTATGATGAAAAACTGAATTTATAACCTTCAAAGTGTAATTAATTGGTTTATCTGAAATTCTATTAATAATACAGCACTAATAATTGACAGATCATTATTAAAAATTAGGTAACAATAATTTACAAATGTTCAATATTCCTTTAAGGTTGGGGAGATGTTTTAAATAGAAATGAAATATTTGAGTTGAGAGATGCAAAGTCTATCGTTAAAAATCTTCAAAATCAGAAATTCTAAATGGAGTAGTGTTACAAATGTTGATCTGAAATTTCAAATTAAAGTTACCTGGTCAGTATATTATTGTTTCTATTGACCACTATATCAAAATACTGTTTTAAAATAGTCCAACTTGAAATGTCTACTATTATCCGGGAAAAGGTTTCATAATATTCCTTTGTAACACTTTTTTTGTAAAATGTAGACCATATATACTAGGGACTCATTGAACTAACCCTTGATAATCGCTTGATCAAAAAATAATACTGTATTTTATGGATATTACAAACAAATCTTCTTATACATATAAAAGGCAAAGCCCCCACTCACTCCTCACAAATTCTCCTACTTCCCCTTTACCTAGAGAGTTGAAATTTTGTACACTGATTCTTTAGTCATAAAATAAGAAAACTAAATGGTTTTCATCCTGATCTGACCTTAGGGCTCCGCCAGAGACCCCGACAAAGTTCCCATGTATTCGTTATGGACATTCATTTTTGTTTGAGACGAAAATACAAATAGCTAACCTTGATTCGTATTAGTTCCACGGGCTAACCACAGAATGCAGCACACTACAGTATTTTCACTTGAGGGATTTTTATCCCTTTTTAGGGATTTTTGAGGCGTAAGAGAGATGAAAGAGAGATTGAGGGATTTTTAAGGTACTATTAGTAAATTTGATTTAAATGTAATGTTTGGCTTAATACGATTACATTCTACAAAAACAACAATAAAAGTCGTAATTTTTTTCAAATAGTTTGTGATATATGATGAGAAGATATCTTTATTCACATTTATTTCTTTATATTAACGGTCGTAGTTACTTATTATTACTCTCTGAAAATCTTTCATAGAGTCATGTACGGAATGGGACTGTCACTTTCATTGAATGTTTATTATTTTAATTCTTAAAACTGCAAAAAATATTACAGTTTGTATTGTTTTCATCTAAACAATTATAGGCCTATTTCCTTTTTTATGAGAATTTTAAAATATAAAATTGTGTAATAATAAAGCAAAGTCAATCTTTGGACTTGGTGTTTAAAAATTACAATAATTGATAGATGCCTAAATCTATTGTTTAGATAAAACATATAACTCTATATGTTTGTGTATTTATTTTATATATAAATATATAAACAGAGAACCAGTGATAATTTTTTCTTGCGGGAATGGGGAATTGCAGGATAAAGAGGGATTTTTTGTCTTTGGCGAGGGATATTTTTTTATAATCGGTAAACTTTTTTTATAAACACTGAGCACACACAACTTTTATAGTTTTTATAAATCATTTGCGGGGCGAAGCCTGCGGGTATCAGCTAGTAGTATATAATACCCCCGTCGCAGCAAACCTGCATACTCAGCGAATTTCCAATGAATATATAACATAATACATTAACACTTAACAGGATTCATAACAAATATATTCTCAAACACACGATATTTAAAATATTAATTATTCTCCATAAGAATAACATTGGGGATGAGTACGCAGGTTTGCTGCAACAAGGCACACAAAATAATGGGTTTTTATGCAAATATCAATAGAAGTCACATACCAAGTTTCATCCATATACATTCATAAATAAGCGAAATATAACATTTTAATTATTCTCCATAAGAATAACATGGGGACCGAGTACCTAGGTTTGCTGCTACGGGAATCATCCGTGAAAATTTTGTATTTTGTGCAAACAACAATAAACCCCAACCAGATAAAGCCATATACCAAATTTTGTCAGTTTATGTTCATAAATAAGCGAGATATACAATTTTTCTTTTTCTCCATAAGAATAACATTAGACAACGTACTGTGTTTAGCACTTTCAATATCTCAGGAACCAATTGACTTAGAGCAATGATCAAAATACCAAATTGTTTGTTTTTTTATGCTGAATTAAATGGTAACAATTAAAATTTGATTTAAATAAAAATTACATGTGGAAACCCCAAAAAACCCATTTTTGGGGTACAAAACCACCCCAAAACCCCCCTTTGGATGGTGCGATTCGTCTGGTTTTCGAACTCGTTCAAATAAATGGTGCTTTACACATTTGTACCAAATTTAATTAAGATCGGACCTTTTTTACGAGAGTTATCGTGCTTACGGACACATATATATATATATAAATATACATATTTATATACATATATAAATACCCCCGTAGCAGCAAACCTGCGTACTCAGCGAATTTCCAATAGATATATAAATGTCTTAATACTACATAAAGCCACTTACCAAGTTTCATAAAAATATATTCACAAATAAGCGATATATACAATTTTAATTATTCTCCATAAGAATAACATTGGGGCTGAGTACGCAGGTTTCTTGCAACAAGGATCACAAAAAATGGATTTTTATGCTAATATCAATATAACTCAACTAGGTGAAGTCATATACCAGATTTGATTAATTTATGTTCATAATAATTAAGGGAGACATGGCATTTAATTATTATCCATAAGAATAACATGGGGCTGAGTACGCAGGTTTGCTGCTACGGGTGCCTTTGGCAAAAAATAATTTTTTTGAGCAAATATCAATATACCACAACCAGATAAAGCCATATACCAAGTTTCGTCAGTAAACGTTCATAAATAAGCGAGATATAAAATTTCTCTTTTCCTCCATAAGAATAACATTAGACAACGTACTGTGTTTAGCACTTTCAATATCTCGGTAACCAATTAACGTAGAGAAATGATGAAAATACCAAATAGTGTGTTTTTTAAGCTGAATCCAATGATAAAAACTAAAATTTGATTTTTTCAAAAATTACATGTAAAAAATTCAAAAAACCCATTTTTGGGGTACAAAACCCCCCCAAAATACCCCTTTGGATGGAGCGATCTGGCTGGTTTTCGAACTTAAAGTCATAAATGTTGCTTTACACGTTTATACCAAATTTCATCAAAATCGGATCATTTTTACGAGAGTTATCGTGCTCACGGACACATATATATATTTATATACAGTTTCGAACGAATTGTGTTTTTGGGGTCTGGGGACCTCAAAATGAAAAGTTATCATGGTCCCGGGCCTAGGTCTTATCATGCAGACTACGGTAATAGCTATAGGGGAAATTCGCTAAAATTGAATAAAATATCCTTTCATTTACAATTTATTAATGCTTAAATTTAAACTTTTGTACATTAATGTTTTAGCGAATTTCTCCAATAGGGAAGAAGCTATTATTGTAGGTCTCATGGTAGGACTTAAGCCCGAGACCATGATATCGTAACTTTTTGTTTTGTGGTCCCCAGATGCCAAAAACACCATTCGTTCAAATTTTTATATATGTATATATACAGGGTGTCACAAAAATGTGTAGCGCGCTATGCAGATCCAGATTCCACATACAGAAACAAGGCTAAAATGAATAGTAACATTTTTTCGATTTTGGTTTAAGTTAGGTGTAATCCGCCATTTTGTATTTTTGTGAAAATAATTAATTATTCCCTTGGAGATATTTTTATGAAACTTGGTATAAACTTTAAGTTTTTTGTTTTTAAAATTTACCAAAAATATCTTTTATCAAACTTATCAAATTTCAAAATGGCGGCCATTTAAATATTTCAAAGTCAAATTCCATGAAAACTAGATGCTAAAACAAACTTTTACAAGACATAAAATTTAAAGGACTTTGTAATTAAAATCCAATAAAATTTTGATTGTAAAAATCGGTTCATAAATAAAAAAGTTATGGTAATTTTTTATAATAAATTTCAAAATGGCGGCCATATACAATTTTCAAAGTATAATTCCATGAAAACTAACAACCAAAACAAAATGTTACAAGACAAAATTTAAAGCACTTGTAATAAGATGGTCAATTGCACTAGGTAATTTGGCTTTGAAAATTTTATATGGCCACCATTTTGAAATTTATTATAAAACAACCATAACTTTTTATTTATTAACCGATTTTTACAATCTAAATGTAATTGGATTTAAATTACAACATGATTTAAATTTGGTGTCTTGTAAAATTTTGTTTTAGTTGCTAGTTTTCATGGAATTTTACTTTGAAATATTTAAATTGCCGCCATTTTGAAATTTTGATAAGTTTAATAAACATTTTGTTCGTAAAATTTAAAAAACCAAAAACTTAAAATTTATAGGCTACCAAGTTTCATAAAAATGTCTCCAAGGGTTTTTGAATTATTTTCAAAAATATACCAAATCGCGGTTTACGCCTAAACTAATCCGAAATCGCAGAAATGTTACTATACATTAACATACTTGTTTTACATAGTAAATTACATACTTTTTTTGTATGTAGAATCCGGTTCTGCATAGCGGGCTACACATTTTTGTGACACCCTGTATATATATATATATATATATATATATATATGTGCCCGTATACATGATAACTCTCATAAAAAAGATCCGATAGTAATAAAATTTGGTACAAATGTATAAAGTACTAATTATTTGAACGAGTTCGAAAACCAGAGGAATCATACCATCCAAAGGGAGGTTTGGGGGGGGGTTTGTACACTGTAATTTCACATGTAATTTTTATTTAAATCAAATTTTAATTTATACCATTGAATTCAGCTTAAAAAAACACCATTTGGTATTTTGATCATTGCTCTACGCCAATTGGTTACTGAGATATTGCAAGTGCTAAACACAGTAAGTTGTCTAATGCTATTCTTATGGGGAAAATAAACAAATTATATCTTGCTTATTTATTATGAATATAAACTGATGAAACTTGGTATATGGCTTCATCTGGTTGTGGTTTGTTGCACAAAAAACAAAATTTTCATGCATGGTTCCCATAGCAGCAAACCTAGGTACTCGGTCTCCATGTTATTCTTATGGAGAATAATTAAAATGTTATATATCGCTTTTTTATAAATGTATATGAATGAAACTTGGTATGTAGCTTTATTTAAATGAGTTCTATTGATATTTAAATAAAAATCCATTACTTTTTATTCCTTGTTGCAGCAAACCTTCGTACTCATCCCCAATGTTATTCTTATGGAGAATAATTACAATTGTATTTTTCGCTTTTTTGTGAATATATTTTTATGAAACTTGGTATGTGGTATTAAGACATTGGAAATTCGCTGAATACGCAGGTTTTCTGCGACAGGTTTTTTTTTAAATGCTGACCAACTACTAGATCTAGGTCAGCATAATTCCATAGTAATATATTTGTTGTAATCTTTCGTATTTACTTGATGGAATAAACTCATTTATTCATTTAAATCTTGAGTTAATGTAGCAATTTTAAAGTTTTGAAGTCAATACCAAAGTGAGGATAAATTGTACTTGTATCATAGTTAATTGAACATTGAAATACTTTAGGAGAGTACTATAAAGAAACTAGAATTTTTCCCAGAGATATTCTGACACAACTACTTGACGAATATTAAAATTTTTTTAAAGAAAGGAAATTTTGAGTGGGAGAGAATGTCGAAGCCTGAATGTCAATCTAGGGTTTTTATCATTTTCAAAATTTGATTTTAATTTTTAAAAATACTAGCAGCTGACACAAACATTTTAGTTTTGTTTTAAGGAAGCAGTTTAAAATTATGTGGTGTAAACTAACATTTGTGAAACATTCTACCCACATAATATTATGAAGTGGAGTGAAAATGGTTTGTTAACATAAAGATGTAGAGTGAAAATTGAAAGTCTACATGTATTTTAAGAGACCGGGGTTTTAAGCAAGATATTTTAAACAACCCTGGACAGGGTGTAATCATTATTGTTTTTATTCTATTAACTATAGGAGAAGAAACTGGAATTTTAATTTAGGTTTTAATATTTTCAAATTTTATTTACTTTTTTGTTAAATCAGAAGACGATACTAAAATATGACTACAAAAGATGAACAATTTTTGTTCTAAAAGAAATCTCAACTGAACGTATTTGCCATGGGAAAAATAGGTTTGTGCGGCGATCTAAAGACAGCGAGGTACCGTTAATGGCAGTAGTCACATGGGCAAGCCAGTGGTAACCGCTCGTGAAAAGTACCATAGCAGGCAGCTAGGATTGAACGTTGAACGTACACTTGACCAAGGTTGATTGCGAGGATGGCGCTCTACCTTTGAGCACCAAGAGTTTCGATGAGATTTATTTTTATTTGATGTTTACTGTATTAAATTTAAAATAATTTAAAAAATCACATATTTCGGATTGAAAGGGATTTATTTTATGCAGACAGCATCTGTTTATTTAGGGTTTTTTTATGTGGATAGGTTTCATATAGCGTATATAACACTCAAACAAACATGTCGGATCAGGACGATGGGTAGTACAATTTGCGTTTTATTCAAGAAGGCTTCAATATCAGTAGCTATAAAAAGTGCAACTTATATTTTTTTTCCAGAAAACAATGGGTGAATGAGCTCAGCCCATTGGTGTTTGCTCGATTTTCCTAATTTCTCAAGGTGTATAATCAAAGAAAGTTTGTTATTCTCCGAATATTGAACTCGCTAGCCATGAAAGCCTCCCATTATAGAACAAATTAAGAAAGTCAATTAACCGTCATTGTCATATATTTAAGATACATTGTTCAAACGTCATATTTTTACTTTTTGTTTACAAAGCGAGGTCGCGACAAGCAGCTAGTGGTTGTTAAATAGAAAGTGATGTTTACACCCTAAACATAGGAGTAATTTTGGGGTTCAAGGGAGCAGTTGCCCCCCTTTAAACTTGGAGAGGATATTATCATATTATATGAAAACTCTTAGTAATTACAAACCAATAATTTTGCCCCTTCCCCAATCGAAATACTCAAATTACGCTTATGACCCTATATATACCCCAAAACTACTTGGAGCTGTTGGATATTTTTTTCAGGCGACCCTGGAAAAGGTGTTGTTAAGCATTTCATGTGCCATTTTGGGGTTATATTTTAAACGCTTCACCTGATGAAGGGAACTTGCTAGGATACTGGACAGATAGTTGGTCGTTTGAGGAATCTGCCACCATAAGACTGTCTAGTCCAGCAGTTAGCAACAATTAATAGTGATTACTATTTTTCTCCTCAATCACTAACTGTGCATCCAAATCCGAATCCTTCTAGGGGATCATAGGCTATCCTCACTGGAGAAAGGAAGAACCTAAAAAACCTGCCTTACTGCACATCCATAATCTGTCATTTACCAGTTCAGTGGCAGTTTCTTTTTGATTTCTACTCGAGCACAATTCCAAATTTATGAAAAAAAATCCTTTTCTCTGAAAATCTTTTTGACAGAAAGATAAGTCAATAGGGTGAATCAACCAGAGAATAATAATTTAAATTCCTTCCCACAATATTAAGTAAAGTGAATTAGCTGTAACTTATATATATATATATATATATATATATATATATATATATATATATATATATATATATATATATTAATAAGAAATAAAGGAATAAACCTTGAGTACCCTTTTTTCATTTTTATTTTACACGACACGTGTTTCGACTTTCAAGTCATCTTCACAGTGTAAGTACATTAACCTAATATATAAATAAACAAAGACAATCAGATGTAATTAAAATAGTGTAACTATCATATGCTATTATCTTTTCTTAGTTTATAATCGTTGGTGAAGTTGTTTCTTTGATCACCTAATTTCATTGATTTTGTCAAATAGTGGGTTTCGTGTATATGTTTGTACTGCGTTGAGTAAATTTACTTTGTCATTTTGGAAATTTGTATAAATGTGGAGTTCTTCTTTGGTGTTCATTTTTTGTCCTTTCTTTTCGAAACCCATTAAAGAAACCCACTATTTGACAAAATCAATGAAATTAGGCGATCAAAGAAACAACTTCACCAACGATTATAAACTAAGAAAAGATAATAGCATATGATAGTTACACTATTTTAATTACATCTGATTGTCTTTGTTTATTTATATATTAGGTTAATGTACTTACACTGTGAAGATGACTTGAAAGTCGAAACACGTGTCGTGTAAAATAAAAATGAAAAAAGGGTACTCAAGGTTTATTCCTTTATTTCTTATTAATATTATACTAGTAGCCCTAATTTGTGAATCAAACATATGTATATATATATATATATATATATATATATATATATATATATATATATATATATGTGTGTGTGTGTGTGTGTTACAGCTCATTCACTTTACTGAATAATTATTCTCAGGTTGATTCACCCTACTGACTTATCTTTCTGTCAATAGAGAAAAGTATTTTCATTTCACTATTTTTTTTTCATAAATTTGGCATTGTGCTCGTGTAGAAATCAAATATCTTTGTACTAACATTTCAGTGTGTTCTACAAGACCACATAAAAGACCTACATACCGTATTCTGCAGAGTTCTGAGAGTTCGTTACAATAAACATTACTTTGTATCCCTTAGTTTTGCTCTAGATGTTTTAAATAAAACATTAACTTTATTGTGTAGTTGCTATACGTCAAATAAATAAAGGCAAACAAATTTAACAAAAACAAACTGTTTAACCATTAGTAATTAATTAATAATTGTAATTTTTGAAATTAACTGTTTATTTCTGGTCATTTACAAAGAATTTGCTTGGTTATACTCATAAAATTGCAATTGCTCAGCTACGATTAGTTGTCTTTGTATCTGTTTTGGCTTCAAATTTTACACTTGTAAAATTTGAGATATATTTTGAGAAAGTTTACCATATTCAAGATAGTAAGCTTTAAAAATTTAAATGCCAAATTATCTATAAACGGGTAGTCTGTAACACCCATACCAAGTTTAAAGTCAGAACATCGAGTTGTTCTTAAGATATGATGTATTTATTAAAAAACAAACAGACATACGGATGGGGAAGGCAGCGAGACAGGATCTATGTACAGTATATATAACAGTTGTTTTGACCCCTGGAATAAGTTCCTCAAGTTTCAGTAGAGAGTTTGAAAAAACTTCATGGGGTGTTTTTTTATGGATGATATAATATATATATATTCGTTTAATGTTTGTTGTAACAAACTCTCAGAACTCTTCAGAATACGGTATGTAGGTCTTTTATGTGGTCTTGTAGAACACACTGAAATGTTAGTACAAAGATATTTTCCCGTAGTTAGGATAACTTTAACATTTTCTACATAAACATCGGTATTTACTTTAATTTGATCTATTCCTTCTATTGTTATAAACACTAAGGAAAGATGAAGTAAATAACTAATTTATTGCTGTAATTATTATTTTTTAAGTGCAACGTATACATCTAATGCCAAACATTTTAATGTTGTTTTTAAAATTATTTTACCTGAAAATTTGATACGCCTATAAATATTTTTGTTTGAATTTAAGGTTGGCATCATACAGCCTATCTCAACAATGTTAAATTAATAACCTTAATGGCCCGTTTCCTCAGCAACTAATACTGTTATCATCTTGAAATTTGTTGTGCTTGTACTGGGTATTGTTTTGTATATACTTGGTACCATAACAACATTTTTACTTTCTCCCCCGTAGTATATGGAGAAAGTATTGTTTTCATACAAATTTTCGAATTTGAGTTGTTAGTGGAAATATTCGTTTTGGTGCTCCCTGAAACCAAAAAAGTGATTTTTACATGATGTCTTTGTTTCTGTCTGTCTGTCTGTATGGATGTGTACAGAGCTAGAGTCCTAACTAATGGTCGGATTTTTATAAAATTTGGTATGTAGGTACTAATCCACGATATCTCCAGGGGTTTTTTCATTTTTTTGAATTTTGTATTTTTAAGGGTAATCATCCCCCCAAAACCGCCAAAAAACATGAAAAATCAAGATTTATCAAAAACGGCTCTAACGATTTTGATTAAACTTTAGGCGTTTGTATAACTGTAGTTTTCCAACAAAATGACACAACCCGAATTTCTGTAAAAATTTGGTTCCAGAAATTACAAGACTTAAATCTCAAAACTTCAGATTTTTGATTTTTCATAAACAAAACATAAATATAGAAAATATTACTATTCACCATTAAAAAGAGCTTAAAAAATTAAATAATTTAGCATTCTGAATTACTATTCTACGATTACTGGTTGCAGAGAAAATTTAAATTTTCATTTTGCGGTAAATACAGTACGTTGTCCAAAGTTATTCTTTTGGGTAATACAAAAATTACTATTTCTCTATTATTTATCGATAAATTTCGTTCAAACTTGATATTTTTTTTAAGTTAGCATTGACCAACAGAGGAAATTTCAAATATGTTTCCCCTAAATAACCCTGAGTGGGGAATAGGTGGGTGGTATTTCCCCTCTTAAAACCACGTGTGTAGCGATGGATTCTGTAGTGCCTCCTAAACAGGGATTTGGGTGGATATTTTTGAAAACAAATTGTTTACGAGATTTTCTGTACATTCGACCATGCTTTGTATTCTATATTTAGTAAATAAAAAGTTATTTTTTTATTAAAGTTGGTCTAAAAGGGAGAAAGTATGTGTCAGTTTCCTGATACCGTTTATTTACTAATGTATTCATGAGAACAAAATTTTTTTAGAAAAAATATTTTTTTAATATATTTTTCATATGTAACAAATTTTAACCTAATTTCTAAAAATACTTTTTTATAAATTTGGTACCAGTTATGTAAAACAATATCAAATATATGCTGTACAAATTTTAAGTTTCTATCTCTTATAGTTTTTGAGAAAAAGGGACATTTGCATCAAAAACGGCAATTTTCGGGAAATTGGGTTTTAAATCGGAATTAACAGATGTATAGGCCTAGAGATAAAATTAGAAAAATGATTACTTACGTGGTTAAAACCTCCCAGGATCATAGTCATTGTGCTTCTCAGCATCGTCTTTCTTAATTTTAACAATTCTTTGGTCCTTCCCCTTTTTATTTTTTCGATTCTGCATTTTTTTGTGTTGTTTTATAACTAAGTCTGAAACCGATGAAGTTCGGCGAGTTGTGTAAATTGTTGCAAAAACTGGCGTGTAGGGTTTTATTCAAAATTAAATTTGTATAGGTTATTATTTTTCTAGAAATGTATATAAGACACCGTTTTGCTCGCAAAAATCATGGGCTATAATTATAACCAAAAATTTAAAAAAGCGTAACAAAATGATGTATGGGCTTACATTAATTACATAATCAATTACATAATTACGTAATTAATTAATTACACAAGCTTACAACATTTCTTAATAAATAAATCTTATTTTTACTTTCTCCCCTTGTACATAGTATATGGAGAAAGTATTGTTTTCGTCAAAATTTTCGAATTTGAGTTGTTAGTGGAAATATTCGTTTTGGTGCTCCCTGAACCCAAAAAAGTGATTTTTGTGTGATGTCTGTGTGTCTGTCTGTCTGTTTATCTGTCTGTATGGATGTGTACAGAGCTAGAGCCCTAACCAATGGTCCGATTTTTATGAAATTTGGTATATGGGTACTAATCCACGATAGCTCCAGGCGTTTTTAAATTTTTGGAATTTTTGATTTTTAAGGGTAATTATCCCCTAAAAACCGCCAAAAAATATGAAAAATCAAGATTTCTCAAAAACGGCTCTAACGATTTTGATTAAACTTTAGTCTTTTGTAAAAATTTAGTTTTCCAACAAAATGACACCACCCGCATTTCTGTAAAAATTCAGGTTCAGAAATTGCAAGACTTAAAATATCAAAAATTCAGTTTTTGGGATTTTTCATAAAAAAACATAAATATAAAAATTCACCATTAAAAAGAGCTCAAAAAACTAAATAATTTAGTATCTTTAATTACTATTCTGCAATAACTGGTTGCGGAGAAAATTTAAATGTTCATTTTGCGGTAAACGCAGTATGTTGTCCAATGTTATTCTTATGGGGAATACAAAAATTACTATTTCTCTCTTATTTACTGATCAATTTGGTTAAAACTTGATATGCTTGTCAAATTAGCATCGACCAACAGAGGAAATTCGAAATATGTTGGGGGGGAATAGGGGGCATTTCCCATCTTAAAACCACGTGTGTAGCAATGGATTCTGTAGTGCCTCCAAAACAGGGATTTGGGTGGATGTTTTTGAAACATCCACCCAAGATGTTTACAAGATTTTCTGTACATTCGACCGTGCTTTGTATTCTATATTTAGTAAATAAAAAGTAATTTATTCATTAAGGTTGGGCTAAAAGGGAGAAAGTATGTGTCAGTTTCCTGATACCGTTTATTACTAATATAATCTTATCTTAATCTTATTGAGAAAAGACGAACTTTGAGACCGGTTTCTTCAGTGCAAAACGGAATATCAACAATTGACATCCACTTTGCACAAATAACTACGAACATTATTTGTTTACACCCCAATCGTCTAAATCGTGTTTTAAATACTGGGAAATGGGATAGGCCTGTTTACAAGAGTCACATTATCGTGTGACGGAGAAGATTGTTTTGTTAATTTAACACTTTTCATATTTAATATGTGGAAGTAGTAGTTTGTAAATTTTTGCAATTTTTAACATAAAAATGGTTTAATAAAAATGTTAATTATTAGAGATTAAATAAAAATTGTATCGTTGATTAACACCCTAAACTATTAGTTTATTTTCAACCTAATAAATATTAGTTTATATTACCTTCACATTTTCAATTTTTCCCAGCTTTGTTTTAACATTTCTCCTCCCTGCATTGATTAAGGTAAAATCCATTGCAAAATATAAACTTAAAATTGTTGAGGATAATTATTTTTCTGGAAAAGCGTGCGGTTAATTACATTTGCACGCGTATTGAGGAGAGTGTCCCATGTTCCGGGACGGCACAATAGGATGCGGCGTATAATTAGGGTGGCTCAGCCTTTGATGGTGGGTGGGGGAGGGGGAGGGGGCGGCCGACCAACAATACCAACAATACACTCTCGTTCATCTAAACAATACACAACATTGTCTCTTACGGGAGCCCGCTCACTGTTGTTACGCGGCAGTTGCAGAAGGTAACAAAGCGTTCGACTAAAACCTAGGAGGTGCTTGAGTTTTCAAGAGATGGAATGGTAAATGCACTGAGAGTGGGCTCCAGTCACGAAACTTTCTATCCGCTTTCTCCATAAGACTAATGTCAGCTTTAAAAGCCCGTCCCTTCTCAACGGATTTTACGATATCGTTGGTTCATGGTTAATTTTGAAGAGGGGAAAATACCCAGCGATTCCTGTGAGCACAATTTTTTATCACGAATAATATTCGTACAAAGTACAAAAAAAATAGCAATTTTTTATTGGTGATAGAGTATTTGTGATATGAAAATTCCCTTACTGAAGTTGTTAGGTATTTTTTGATCTGTCAAATTAACTATAAATCATATATTTAGTATAAACCGTTGAAGACAGGTTGACAGGTTTTAAAGTTAACATCGGTCTTAAAGAAAAAGTAGTTTTTAGAAACTCGAATTGTTTTGTGGCTGGAGCCCCTTTTAAGAGTAGAATGTTTTTGAGTTATTTATTAACATTAAAAATTCGCTGTGTTAAGTTTACATACGTAAAACTTTCAAAGTAAATGAGGCAGTGGAAATATGATAGTTAACAATTGAAATAATTAAGGGAGATCTTTCAATAAATTGTTCCTTATGAAATAAAATCAAGGTTTTCCCATTTACCTTGATGGTTTAGGTTGAAATTTGCAAATTTTTAATATTTTGGAACAACAAATTAACAGGCGAATCTCGAGAAATTTTAGTACGTTTTTGGATTTTAATATAGCTTAGTACCAAATGTATAACTCTAATCTGGTAAGGTATTGCTACATTCTTTTACATACTAGAAAAGAAAATACTTGCCTAGGAATAGTGGAAGTGTTAGTGTGGTTGAAGAGTTGTTTATAAATCCATGTAATAAAAATAATATACATGACTGTTTTACAGTCGACAATGTAATAACGTGTTGTGGAAAATATACTACCAAATACAAAATTGGCGAGAAGCATGATTTAAGTTGTGTTTAAGGCTATTATCGGCTTTTCCCCGCCAATCTTGCAGTGTTCTCAGTTTAAAATACCCCGTAGCAGCAAACCTGCGTACTCAGCGAATTTACAATGCATATATATGTATCTTAATACCACATAAAGCCACATACCAAGTTTCATCAATATACATTCATAAACAAACGATTTATGACATTTTAATTATTCTCCATAAGAATAACATGGCGGCTGAGTATGCAGGTTTGCTGAAGCAAGGAACACAAAAAATGGGGTTTTATACAAATATCAATATAACTCTTGTAGGTAAAGCCACATACTAAATTTCATTAATTTATTTTCATAATTAAGGGAGATAACACGTTACTTATTCTCCATAAGAATAACATGGGGCTGAGTACGCAGGTTTGCTGCTACTGGAGCCTTTGGATAAAAATTTTTTTTGACCAAATATCAATGGTTCACAACCAGATGAATCCGTATACCAAGTTTCGTCAGTATACGTTCATAAATAAGCGAGATATACAATTTGTCTTTTCCTCCATAAGAATAACATTAGACAACGTACTGTGTTTAGCACTTTCAATATCTCGGTAACCAATTGACGTAGAGAAATGATCAAAATACCAAATTGTGTGTTTTTTTAAGCTGAATCCAATGAAAAAACTAAAATTTGACTATTTCCAAAATTATATGTACAAAATTCGAAAAACCCATTTTTGGGGTACAAACCCCCCCCCCCAAATACCCCTTTGGATGGAGCGATCTGGCTGGTTTTAGAACTTAGTCATAAATGTTGCTTTACACGTTTATACCAAATTTCATCAAAATCGGATAATTTTTACGAGAGTTATCGTGCTCACGGACACATATACATATATATATATATATATATATATATATATATATATATATATATATATATACTGTTTCGAACGAATGGTGTTTTTGGGGTCTGGGGACCTCAAAACGAAAAGTTATCATGGTCCCGGGCCTAGGTCTTACCATGCCGACTACGGTAATAGCTTCTTCCCTATAGGGGAAATTCGCTAATTCATGTTTTTAATTATATTTTTGTTGTCATAATCAATTCACTTATTTATTTACAGTTTAAAATATGCCTACTATGCAAATTCAAATTTACAGTTAGTTTCCTAGGATTATGGGTTAGATTTTTGGGGACTTGTACAATTTCTTACATTGCTTTGTAATAATTATTTACTTTTAAAACAGCGTAAAAAACAAGTTGTTTATTCTTTTAAATATAAGTTGTTTTTTTGTTGCTTTATGTAGCCTAAACCTGTGTTAACAATATTTTTCATCTTTGTGTAATTTTATAAAATTGGAATCCAAGAATAGATTAATCCTGTGCATTGATAACCAGTCTGTCAAGAATCTTCCTACTGATGAAGATGTCCAAAGTGGCATCGAACGTTTAAGTAAAAATAAAAAAGAAAAGTAAGAACGAAACTGCCAAAAGCGTTTTTATTAGTAATTTTATTCAAGTTTAAACTAACCGGTATCAGAGTGAATCTCAAAGTGGATTCTCTAGGCTGCACATTCGAGCTGGCAGAGAGAACACGTTATCCATCCCGAACGAACGATGAAAGAGGTCACTTGACCCCCGGCCGGTCAGCTCAGGTGAGGTCAGCACACAATGGCCATCACCTCTATCTGCCTGAATCAATATGGGCACTGAGAGGACTAAAACAAATCAATAAATAGCATGCTGGGCTCCAAATTGCTTCGTAATCAGTCTCCCCTGTCCATTAATAACTCTCGTGGCAGCCCTCAACACTCGCATCGACAACGGGCGTCATTGCGTGCGAGCGTGTGTGCGTGCGTGCGTTGGTCCGGTTGGGACTCTGTACACCCCCTTTGCGTATTTTGAATTTTGGATATTGTAATTTTTCAATTTTGTTGTATGTAGTATTTTTGTAATCGTTTGTGCCACTGGCGGAGTTACCCCAGTGGTACCTTTTTAAAGTTTTGATAGAGAACGGTCAAAACCCTGGTCTTGTTAATATCTAAGGTCGACCTTATTTAGACTTATTCTTAGAAAGCATAATTAATTAATAGCACAATAACGAATGGAAGCTGGGTCTAGGTTCGAACCTTCTCAAAATTGTTTATCGAAGCTGGCTCTAGTTCCGAACCTTCTCAAAATTGAAGGATCAAGAATAATGGAAGCTAGGCTTAGTTCCGAACTTTCCCAAAATTGTTAATGGAAGCTGGGATTAGTTCCGAACCTTCTCAAAATTGTTCATGGAAGCTGGGACTAGTTTCGAACCTTCTCAAAATTGTTAATGGAAGCTGGGATTAGTTCCGAACCCTCTCAAAATTGTTAATGGAAGTTGGTTTTAGTTCCGAACCTTCTCAAAATTGTTAATGGAAGTTGGGACTAGTTCCGAACCTTCTCAAAATTGTTAATGGAAGCTGGGATTAGTTCCGAACCTTCTCAAAATTGTTAATGGAAGCTGGGATTAGTTCCGACCCTTCTCAAAATTGTTAACGGAAGCTGGGATTAGTTACGAACCTTCTCAAAATTGTTAATGGAAGTTGGTTCTAGTTCCGAACCTTCTCAAAATTGTTAATGGAAGTTGGGACTAGTTCCGAACCTTCTCAAAATTGTTAATGGAAGTTGGGACCAGTTCCGAACCTTCTCAAAATTGTTAATGAAAGCTGGGACTAGTTCCGTACCTTCTCAAATTTGTTAATGGAAGTTGGTTCTAGTTCCGAACCTTCTCAAAAGTGTTAATGGAAGTTGGGACTAGTTCCGAACCTTCACAAAATTGTTAGTGGAAGTTTGGGCTAGTTCCGAACCTTCTCAAAATTGTTAATGGAAGTTGGTTCTAGTTCCGAACCTTATCAAAATTGTTAATGGAAGTTGGGACTAGTTCCGAACCTTCTCAAAATTGTTAATGGAAGTTGGGACTAGTTCCGAACCTTCTCAAAATTGTTATTGGAAGTTGGGACTAGTTCCGAACTTTCTCAAAATTGTTAATGGAAGCTGGGATTAGTTCCGAACCTTCTCAAAATTGTTCATGGAAGCTGGGACTAGTTTCGAACCTTCTCAAAATTGTTAATGGAAGCTGGGATTAGTTCCGAACCCTCTCAAAATTGTTAATGGAAGTTGGTTTTAGTTCCGAACCTTCTCAAAATTGTTAATGGAAGTTTGTTCTAGTTCCGGACCTTCTCAAAATTGTTAATGGAAGTTGGGACTAGTTCCGGACCTTCTCAAAATTGTTAATGGAAGTTGGGACTAGTTCCGAACCTTCTCAAAATTGTTAATGGAAGCTGGGATTAGTTCCGAACCTTCTCAAAATTGTTAATGGAAGCTGGGATTAGTTCCGACCCTTCTCAAA
Organism: Allygus modestus; assembly: GCA_963675035.1. Taxonomy (NCBI): domain Eukaryota; kingdom Metazoa; phylum Arthropoda; class Insecta; order Hemiptera; family Cicadellidae; genus Allygus; species Allygus modestus. The sequence continues at coordinate 69,912,870 of OY776114.1, read as the reverse complement.
ATTGTTAACGGAAGCTGGGATTAGTTACGAACCTTCTCAAAATTGTTAATGGAAGTTGGTTCTAGTTCCGAACCTTCTCAAAATTGTTAATGGAAGTTGGGACTAGTTCCGAACCTTCTCAAAATTGTTAATGGAAGTTGGGACCAGTTCCGAACCTTCTCAAAATTGTTAATGAAAGCTGGGACTAGTTCCGTACCTTCTCAAATTTGTTAATGGAAGTTGGTTCTAGTTCCGAACCTTCTCAAAAGTGTTAATGGAAGTTGGGACTAGTTCCGAACCTTCACAAAATTGTTAATGGAAGTTGGGACTAGTTCCGAACCTTCTCAAAATTGTTAATGGAAGTTGGGATTAGTTCCGAACCATCTCAAAATTGTTAATGTAATTTGGGACTAGTTCCGAACCTTCTCAAAATTGTTATTGGAAGTTGGGATTAGTTCCGAACCTTCTCAAAATTGTCAATGGAAGCTGTGATTAGTTCCGAACCTTCTCAAAATTGTTAATGGAAGCTGGGACAGGTTCAGAACCTTCTCAAAATTGTTAATGGAAGCTGGAATTAGTTCCAAACCTTCTCAAAATTGTTAATGGAAGCTGGAATTAGTTCCGAACCTTCTCAAAATTGTTAATGGAAGTTGGTTCTAGTTCCGAAACTTCTCAAAATTGTTAGTGGAAGTTTGGGCTAGTTCCGAACCTTCTCAAAATTGTTAATGGAAGTTGGTTCTAGTTCCGAACCTTATCAAAATTGTTAATGGAAGTTGGGACTAGTTCCGAACCTTCTCAAAATTGTTAATGGAAGTTGGGACTAGTTCCGAACCTTCTCAAAATTGTTATTGGAAGTTGGGACTAGTTCCGAACTTTCTCAAAATTGTCAATAGAAGCTGGGCCTAACTGGTCTTTTCAAAATTTTCAGATTTTTTCAGGATTGAACTGGCGAATTTCTAATTACGAGGTGAGCAGTATATCCACTACGCTACCCAGCCAGTTAGTTCGTTCTAAATACTTTAAATCCGCTTGGTCTGACTGGCTGATTTCAGACCTTATTGTTCTACAAGTTCTTTATTGCCTACGATGCCTATTCTGAGGAATTCAATAGTTTTAACATAGTAGTACTTCGTAAAAAGGTAACATTTAAGTCAACCAAATAATAAAAGTAATAGGACAAAAAACATAGTGTGATGCCACTTTGGCCACGAAATAACTATGTAAAGCCTATACAGGGTGTTGAAAACATTGTTCCAAGAATTCGAGATATCATTATTTATGCAAAAATAAAGAACAAAATCTAAAGTTGTGTGACTGTAGGTGTAACATTATCATTAATCATATTTCACGAACCTTTCAACGTATAAAATGCAAACATGGGGCATGTATGAATACTAACAAGACCTATTTCAGTATTATCAAGTTTCTACTTTGTACTATTTGATGTAGGCTAATTTGACGATCCGTGTTTTAGGAATCAATGTATTTTACATTATAATCGAATACAAAACGTTTGTATTCTTAATACCCTATTTACAGATTAAACAAATTATAAAGGAGAAATCAAATTATCTTATTTAACAATTCTCACTATAAAAGAATCTGGAATACAGTTTGACTCCATTTTGAAAACCTTATATGGCCCTCTTATTTTATTTTATTCCAGTATAAGAAAATATTTGTTTCTTCTGCGCCAATATCAGCCAAATACACGACCCGCTTGTAGAACTTGAATATTGGAAGTGCATCTATTATTGCAATTCTGCATTGTTAGGCCAGACCCATCCCATACAGCGGCTACATGCATTTCCTTTCCAATTGTCCAACATTTAGTGGATAGTCGGTCTCAACCGCTCATTTGCTGTATGAAAATTAAATCAGCACATTCGCGGTAATTATATTAATGCAATGTAAACCTCTATTTAATTAGGTAATTCAATCGGCGCAAAAAACGTCAAATTATGGTCTCGTATTTTGTTTTAATTGGCTGTTGAATACTCATTTCTGTTTTAAATTGTGTTCAGTGCTTCTTTTACCTTTGATGGTTCAATTTTATTTGAGGCGAGCAATATCATTTCCGTGTGATATTTTTTTCTCTTTTAGCCTAATATATTGTTTGAGCATTGACCTTTATTTTGAAAAGAGTTTTATCTTTCTATATTAATTTATTTGTCAGTATCAATATCATTATCTCGTTTTTGGCTATAATAATGATAATTTTAATCTATAACTTTTGTATGTCCTACTATGAAGCTATTAAAATTCATGAAATGTGTTATTATGACTTGATAAGAACTATTTGACTTGATTTGATGTACCGCTCACTTAAATCAAGACAATTGATTTTTATATATAAAGCCGATTTATGTCAGGAACGTTTGAGAAAACTATAAGCCTCTCCTTGACAACCTCATATATGAATAAAAGGGCTCGGTGAGAAAAACAGGGGGAATATCATTTTTTTGTACAATCTCTCTTAAGGATGTAAATGAAATACCCCCGTTGCAGCAAACCTGTGTACTCAGCGAATTTCCAATGTCTTTATTCCACATAAAGCCGATTACCAAGTTTCATTAAAATATATTCAAAAATAAACCGATAAATACAACTTTAATTATTCTCAATAAGAATAACATTGGGGATGAGTACGCAGGTTTGCTGCTACAAGGAACACAAAATAATGGTTTTTTATGCAAATATCGATAGAACTCATCAAAGTAAAGTCACATAACAAGTTTCATTCATATACATTTATAAATAAGCGATATATAACATTTTAATTATTTTCCATAAGAATAAAATAGGGACCGAGTACCTAGGTTTGCTGCTACGGGAACCATACGTGAAAATTTTGTTTTTTGTGCAAACAACAACAAGCCACAGCCAGATAAAGCCATATACCAAGTTTCGTCAGTTTATATTCACAAATAAGCGAGATATAAAATTTGTATTTTTCTCCATAAGAATAGCATTAGACAACGTACTGTGTTTAGCACTTGCAATATCTCAGTAACCAATTGACGTAGAGCAATGATCAAAATACTAAATTGTTTTTTTTTTAAGCTGAATTCAGTGGTATAAATTAAAATTTGATTTAAATAAAAATTACATGTGAAACCCCCCCCCCAAAAAAAACATGTTTGTGGTTCAACCCCCCAACCCCCCTTTGGATGGTGCGATTCGTCTGGTTTTCACACTTGTACAAATAAATGGTACTTTACACATTTGTACCAAATTTCAATATGATCTAACTTTTTTTACGAGAGTTATCGTGCTTAAGGACACACACACAAATATATAAATGTATATACTTATATACAAATTTGAACGAATGGTGTTTTTGGCATCTGGGGACCACAAAACAAAAAGTTGTCATGGTCTCGGGCTTAGGTCTTACCATGAGACCTACGGTAATAGCTTCTTCCCTATATAGAGGAAATTCGCTAATAAAAGTGGCAAGTTGAAACACGTTTTTAAATATTGGAATTTGATCAGCTTTGTGATTTTGTTGCTACAGTATACAACTGAAATCATGTGAACAAAGACGCTGTTAGGTGATGCTAGTTCTATAAGAACATTAATTATGTCTCAGAATGAAAGTGCAATTTACAATCAAAGAAAAATTATAAACTCTCCTAAAGTAAGGTTTATTTGCTTTTTGAAAAAATGTCCAGCTGTTCAAAGAAACACATTGGTTTTGTTACTGTTAGAAATAATGTTTTTGGTAAATTGTATCTATATAACATTCTATTTTGTAATCTTTATTGATTTAATGTTCATGTATTACTTTATGGATTTTTTTAAAACAGTTTGCCTACCAAGAAATCTTGTTCCTTTAATTCTATACTGTGGTAAATACAATATTTTGTATTTGGACGAGGACGTTTTTACATTGGCTTATTCGACGAATTGGCCGGTCAGGATCTAAAGAGTTTGGACCTAGACTTGGAAATCATACGCAATCGCTATTTTAAACAAAGCCGATTTATAAAATACACTAAAATATTTTTTGTCGAATACTTCTTGCGGTTATCATCATCCAGAAGTGCTCCTCAAGAGGGATAGGGCTCCAGACCGTTTGTACCTGGTACCCCCTTATTACAACACCGATGTTAAGTCCCTGAACTACTCGACTGATCATCATAAATCATAGATATATTGCTCATTTGATACAACCCACGACTCCCTTTCGATTCCAGTGAACACATAAAATAATCATTCCATAAAATATTAAATGTTTGCATCTGTTTGTTTTGATTTTCCACTCCTTGTGCTAATGAAGTTCTGCTCAGTGGAATCTCTAGGGTTTTGTTTTTGAAAATAAGACAAATCTGATTTCGGATAGTGTGTGGAGTAGGAACGGAGGTTATATGTACAGTACCTCACAACTCTCACTTGTACAATATTATTAAATATATTGTCCTATTAGTTTGTATGAACGAATTTATTTTTACCATATAGTTACAAAACCTGATGTTTTTACTAATTTTCTTCACAATGCAAACCATATATGAGGTTCGGACTAGAAACGTTTATATTCGTGACTTGTTCTACTTAAATTGAAAATATCGTTACATAATTCTGTACAAACATTGTTTCAAATTAAGAACGTATTTTAATTACTTAATGAGTAAAAGTGTTTCTTATTTTATTACAAATTTAGTTACATCAAGGTCGTATGCCATTTGAACTATATTGACATTTATCTAAAGATTATACAGCTTTGTAGACTATAAATGTCATTAGTTTTCATGAATTCTATAGACAATTTTGGAAGTTTGTTGTAGAATTGTTACCATATTATATATATTTTGGCTTTTTGGAATACAGTTTAAATTTGTGAAGATTCAAATCTGTTCAATTTCCTCCTATTGGGCAATTTTCCTCCGACTTCTGATATTTAGTATGGTCATCCCCGACTAGTTTTAAAAGGTCTGACCTACCTTTTACTGACAGAATAGGCTCATAGATATAGAGCCTACAAATTGTCATTATATTGAATGAAACTAAGATTTATTTCGATGTCCTTGGTTTAAGAATAAGAATAATTCTTATTGTCTTTTTCTCTAACCTTAGAAGATAATCTACATTATTTGAAGATGTTGAGGTAGATAGATATATCAAAAGAGATAATTGAGTGAATGTAAGCATGGTTAACTGCTTTTTAAGATTCAAAGCCCCATTTTTTAAAATCTCGATAAAGCAAATAATCGGAATCAATTTTGGAAACAACATTTTCGGCATGTGAATCCCAAGAAAGAATTTGATTGTTTTTAAACCAATTTCAATTGATGGTTTGATGGGGAAGTAATTAATTTTGTTTGGTGAATTTTAAATGTAAAATAATGGTGTTATTAAAATTAAGGAAAAAAATTGACAAAATAATTAAATCGATATCAATTCTAGTACTTCCTTCACAGTAGAAACTGCTATTTGGGATTAGCACAATCTTCATTTATAGATACATAGTAGGCTATATATAGATATCAAGTCTCGTACTCCCTTCACAGAAAAAGTTGATATTATTTTAAGATTGGCACAATCTGCATATATACATAGCTGGCTATTGTCAGTGAGTTTTGAGAGCTTTACTGTGAAGCAAATAAATAACAGAGGGCCTAAGACAAGACCCCTGTGGTACTGCCGAGACATTTAATTTGTGTATGCAAATTGTTTAAACATACACTATTTTAAATTAATGCTTTTTAACACTAATTGTGATTTATTTAGTCTGGCGATATTTGACTCGCGTACAAACTGTATTCTCGAGCCTAACACAGATCATATGCATAGCAACGACGCGACGTCATTCGCTCCATCGCACCGCAGCGCAGAAAGGCGTGCGCCCGGGAATTTGATGCTCCTTCACGACCTTGATCCAATTATTTATCTATGTACATCGTCATTGTGAAAGTTTCATATTTCATAGTCTAACACCCCCTATAGCAAACCGGTCCTTCTTCCTGAAGGGACTAGACCGGTTTTTCAAGTTCTCCCTTTGCCGTCCTTATTACCCCTCTTTGGTGTTTTTTCAACCGCCCCTTTTTTCAGGTTTTCGCCCAACCCGCCTACCGGTTAAGAGGCTTAACCGGTCGTACCCGGTTTTCGTTTAATTCACCCACTAATTACGGCCAAAACGAAGGCCTTCCCGCGGACGGTGCGAGTCTAGTTATCATGCGATGAAACCCGATCGGGATTTTTTGGTGGGGTCATGATGTGGGGTAAGGCTGCCATTATTTTCACTCGTCTACCGTAACCGGTGTTAAATAACATTTATATCCGTAGTTGACGAGAGAAGCTCAACCAGGGGCAGTCACCCGAGCTGTCGTGTAGTGCTTCGACATTCTTCCGATTGTTTATCCTTCCTGCAATCGGAGACCGAATTCAGCCCCAGTCACGCGATGCAAGCGCGATTTTGTTGAGGTACGTTCTGAAATCGGAAGCGATTCTGTTATAACTGCGATTAGATGTAATTATCAGTCGAAATAATGCATTTCCAGTGATGTTATCTTTGAAAGCAAACTGAAAAAAAACGCGCAGAAACCGATTCTCTGGGAAGAGCGATTTCAATCGTAGGGGCCCCGCTATCACGGGACACATCGATCCCTCCTCAACCAGAGGCGTCGATGCGGCTTCTGCAATATTGTTGCATTCGGCAATTTGGCCCCTCCATCTGTGCGATTGAATCGACGAATCCGTTGTATAATAATTTGCATTAGTGCTATCGAAATGGAAATGCAATTATAATAACTATTGTATTACACAGTTGAACTCATGTGTTTGCTAAGTATTTCATTAAATAATTAAAAATCGCAGACCGATAACTATTAAATATTAGATTGTTTCAATTCACACGTTGCGTTTTTCCATTTTGACGATGTGTTTTTTTGTGTTAATATTTCGTCAAGTAAGAATTATTATTTTTGTAACGAGGTAGCTTCACTATTTCTTCTTATTTTCCCATTTAAAAACATTTTGCCATCATTGTATCCTACACCGTGGGGTTTATTTAAAATTTTGACAATATTGTGGAATGTTGCCAGAGCAAAATTACAGTAAAACGTTTATTAATTAAAAATTCAAAATATCTCACCCTTATATTACTACCACCTCGGACCGAACATTCGGATTTTCTCTGCCACAAGCTAATTAACAAATGACAACTAAAATCTTGTTCTTATCTTGTAGCTGGCCAACTCTTTTTGGCTGGTTTTAGATTTGAATCTAGTATCCCATCTTGTGCAGTCGTTCAAGCAGTCCAGTATTGAATATTGGGGTCCCTTACGTAATTTAGTTTAAATCAATTTTGGATGTTAAACATGTGAAGTACTAAAAAAATGGATATAACTTATGTTTCGAACAAAAAAGTACTCGTACATTTTCGATAGCTTAATGTAAGTGTCCGGTGCCTTGAGGAATTATCACTGTTTTAATCAATTATATGGGATGCCTGTAATATGTTGATGTTAAAAATTCCCATTTTTACTTTCTTCTCCTCCATCATACATAGTTTAAAATATGGAAAGTATTGTTTTCGTTGATACTTTTTGAATTTGAGTTATTGGTGGAAATATTTGTTTTGGTGCTCAATGGACCTAAATAAATGGTTTTTGAAGTAATGTCTGTCTGTAGAGACGAGTTCATACATACAAACCACGAATACAGGCCGATTTTGATTTTACCTGGAATTTATAGAGGTTTCACAGATGTTAATTTTTGATTTTGACTATAGTCATCCCGCAAAAAGCTATAAAAAACATTAGTGTCAAAGTACCTTAAAACGGCTCTACATTATAGGGTTTATAAGGTCCCAAAAGTAAGTCTTTATTTTTACACAAAATAATAACATTTTTATATATAATTCTGTAAGCGAAATTTTAAAGTAAAAATTGTGGGCGTTTAGCAAATCGCAGGATGGTGGGAGACGGCTCAAATTAAAGGTCTCGATCCCAGGGACTCGGGAAAGATAGCAGAATTTCCAAAAAGTTATCATCAAACGAGAAATAACGTAAAGCATCCCCCATAAGAAAAGCATGGGGATTTAAAACGTCTGATTTGTTTACATTAAAACATGTGATTAAGTGTCTACTTTGTTTACGATCTGATGTGTTCCTACTTGGAGAAAGGTTAGGGTCTATTGCCCGTTTAAGCCACTAGTTTAAATATAATTTAGTTATTACAACCAATGACAAAAACATAAAAAACTAAATAAATTATTATATTTATTATATTATTTATTATTATATTATTATTTATTATATTTTCAATCATAATTTACTAATATTATTAACACAACACATAATACATAATATAATATTACAACACATAGTATAATATTATTATATTATGTTGTTATTTAGTAATATTTCTGAACTAATGACTGTAAATGGCTATCAAACATGTTGGCTGAATTAACGGTATTGAGGTTATAACTACAGGGTCAACCTTTCCCAAACAGCTGTTGATTACTTAAGCGAAAGTAGGGCAATAAACCCTTTTCGCTCGCCAAACAGGAACAGCTGTATTGCGATGTGCTTTTGTAGATAGTAAAGACATACTTCAAGCGCGGTTGTAAGAAAAATATTGACTGCGGTTCCATTAAGAGACTATAAACTAAAAGTGCATATAAGCCAACAATTATGGGAAGAAATACAATTTCTTTGTTACTTATTTTTACTGCATACCCTGATTCTTACACATAGGAACGTTTACGGTACTGTAGCTGTAACAATTTGGCAGCAACCCAACAGCAATCTCGTTATTGTCGCCGCACAAAGATGCGGAACGGTAAGTCTTGTCGCGGTTGAAAAGTGAATTAAATAAAGGTTAAGGTGAGGAACGGAAGTCCGAGTGACGTGTTTCCGGCAGGGAATAATGGATAAAAGATAGTGGGAAGGAAGTAAGCTAATGGTGCCTATTAAAATCTCCGGCAGTGCGGCATGGGATACTTATAATGTAGTGGTCATGTCGCGCGCCGGATAAAGCTTCCAGGCGGTGTTACATGTTGATGTTGATATGTTGTGATGTCCACTCTGCCCGCGCATGAGTGATGGGCTATTGTGCACTGTTGGGCCAGGTGCTTTGTTGTCTATTCTAGGACTGGAACAAAGAATAGTTCTAAGTTAATCGGGGAAACAATCTAAGACTTGATTTGAAAGTGAGCAAATATTATTTTAAACTGGGGAATATTAAGGATTTTTAAAATACTATGGGTTGTAAAAGAGTTTTTCGTCATACTGCTTAGAAAACGGCCGCTTTCAATACATGCGTTGCGGGACGAAAGTAGTTATTTTCGGTCATAGGACGGAAAAGAATCAGCTGGTGTCGAGGTCATCAGCTGTTCCGTATCTGTCATTTATAAATATCAATGTAGTGAATCTGCAAATTGTGTACGTCGATTGTAAGTAATCGATTGTATCGAGAGTTGTAATCAATTATTTTATCGATTGTAATTCATTGTTGCATTGTTATCGGTTAAATTATATTTGTTGCGTTTCAGTCTGACAAGATGAGTGACAGGGAAAATAAATATATATTACAAAAAGCCCAAGAAATTCAAGAAAGCTTATTTATTACTAGCTAAATCTAGGAAACGCTACGAGTCTGATTCCTGATATAGCTCGAAACGGTTGACTAGAGTATTCCTTCTTGCGCATTCGATATACCTATCGGTATCTAACCTAACACTAACACAAACGTAACAGACACAATAGTTGAATACATCTGTAGTAACAGCTGTTTGTTTTAAATAGCAAGAACAAGATGGAAGCCATTTTGTGAGCAAGCTTTTAAAGGTAAACAAGTTGTAAAATATTAGTTTTGAGAATGCAGTTAGCTTAATATATTGTGCAGTAAGACGAAAAATATAGTTCATCACATGGGCCAAAAGTGGCTTTTCGATCCTCGCTCATTTTCCGACCTCGGTTTCGCCTCGGTCGTTAAACTTGAGCTCGTATCAAAAAGCGTCACTTTCGGCCCTAGTGATGAAATATACTATTTTTTTGGGCGGGGGAGGGGTATGTGCTATGGAAACCGCTCGGGAATCTCTTCGAACTTCTGAGACTGTACAACGCTAAAAAATCGTGTCTATAAGAAGAACTGTCTAATGTTACTCCGGAAGACTTTATAATAGGTTTAGGTTTTTTAGCTTTCATAATAATGCTTGAGTTAACTAAATAATGTACGGACTTTTTGCCTTTAGTTGTGGATATGTGAATAATTCTCAATTAAACAAAAATACGGATGAAGATTAAAAGATTATTTAAGATGCCTGGATTGTTGCTGTGGCTTCTTACTTTCAATCCAGTTGTGTTATTAGCATCAGTGTCAACTCGGGCCCCAAAGCTAATTTTCATTCAATGTGATGCGCATGTCGAACAAGTTGTTAGTAATCCATCTACTTTAGACGTCGTTACATGAAGTGAAATTTATTTGTGTAAGTAAAACAAATGTTATTTATTTTGACGACATCCAGCGGATGTACTACTAGCAACTTGATCGACCTGTCACATGATGCTGAGCTTACAAGCCGGAAATCGATATTGATACTTACACATTTTGATTGTAAGGCAAGAAACTGTACTAGTAGTAGTACACCCCGCATCTGTATACTAGTTTTATCTGTACACCGGTTTAAAAGATTGTAAAATAAATTTGAATCGATGGAATTGTGATAACCGATTTGGAAATGACCAAAAATGTAAAGAGTTACCGTCGCACTGCGCCGTGTAAAGCACCACTCGGCCCGCGCTGGGGATATTTTTACCAGACGCGATGACAAGTGCGACGGTGACGTTTACATCATATCATGTGAGCAATTTGAAAACCCGCGGCCCAGCTACACCGTTGACAGCCCACTTGAGGGCGTCAAAAGTCGTGTAGCCGCGACGCTGACGGTGACAGCTATAATTTTGGCGGGAAAAATGTAAATGTCTGAACGCTCTGAAAAAATGGACGGCTGCTAAATCCAGAACTCGGTTGGTTTGGGTTGTTTGATGGATCGCGGGTTGTTGTAAATGGATAATATTTTGGGTTTAGGTTTTATTAATAAAATGTAACAGGGTTTATTAATGTTATTTGTCTCCTGGATTGAGATATGGCTGGGTAAATAAGGATACGTACCTCGCCGTCGTCAATTCATTAGTTTGACGAGGTTGTTGGTCTCGGGTCTAGTGCTTTTCCACTATCTAATTTCCCATGTTAAAATAAATTAGAACACTATGTCTTTGTCTTGAAGTTTAAAAACAAATCTACAACAAATAAACATATACTTGTATTTGACACTTAGAAAAATTAAATTAATTTAAAAATTCACAATATGTTCACACATATGTATGAATCTGTACACATATTGTGACTTGTTAAATATACTTAATGATTCTGTGTTTCTATATATGTTTGTTTGTATATGTTGAAAATTGTTTTAAACTTCAAGAGGACAGATTGTTTTAATGTATTTTGACATGGAAGATTAGATAATGGGTCAGCACTAGTCCAGAAACTGTAAACCGGTGAACTATCTGTGTAACCTCATTTTTAAACTGTCTATATATAAAATAAACTGTCACCACGCGTAAAATAACAAACCGGAATTCCGTGTGATAAATATAAACAGTATGTTAGAGGGCAATGAGGATGACAACATATTTATGTTCAATATTTGCCTCAGGTTAGTTGTGTTTAATAATTTTTGCTTCAATATTCCCAACCCTGCTCGACCCTATCGTATTTTCCGCCTGGGGCAAGCACGTTTACATGTCAAACAAAAATATTCATAGGCCTTGTCGATGCAAATGTTATAATTAGTGTTGCGGCGCGCTTGTCATTTGCTCGCCGAAAGAAACTCTTTTACCAGTTAATAAACCAGGTGTAATAACTCCAGTCGTTATTGTTTACTTGTTCCGCTATCGTTCGCCTAGTTTCACTTGTGATGACAAAGCTTCATCGCCTAGAGGAGGGTTCCTATTTGCGATTTACTCTTACATCCATCCACATGCTCTATTTAATCATAGTTTTATCGTTCGTTTGATAGTTAACGCCTTTTAGTGATTTTGTTGTAGTTTTCCTATGAGTAATTGCGTTGCCGAGGGGCATTTGTTCTATTTGTTAACTATGTTTTACACTGATAGTTCGCGCTGTTTTCCTTTTGTGTCAGCGGTTTTAGCGTTTGCGTTTTCAATTATGTTACGTTGTCGACTCTTAGTTTTGTATTGTTATAAATTGCGCTTTTGCAAAGAGGAAAATAATTTGAGGGTAGTTGTAGTGTTCGCGGAAAGGGTTTCCAGTACAAATTTACTAACTCATGTTTTCCTACTCAAACTTTCTCCTTCTCCTACTTAAATTTACGAGGCGGGACCAAAGTTTCCAGAGAGGTTTTGAACAACTACCAGAACATTTATGAATAATACAGTTTATTACCGTTACAGATCCATATATTTCTCAGTTTCGCATCGTTCGTCACAATGTATTGTTGTTTCTCAGAACTCTAAAACATCAGTCTAAGAGGGGAAACATTTGGCGTTACTACCTGTTTCTCCATAAGGCCAATGATAACTTTTAAAGCTCGTCCCTCATCAACGGATTATCCGATATAATTTATTCATCGCTCATTTTAAAGAGCAAAAAAATCCTAGTTTAAGTGAGCAGAATTTTTTATCGCCATAGTTCACCCATAGTGAAAATCCCAAATGTTAAATATTTTAGTCATCAAAATTCTAATACTGTATTTTCTTTCCACAACAAATTCCTATACTGCTTAGGGTGGAGATTTCAGAAGCTCCCTCCCCTTCGAGAGCAACCACTAAGGGCGTGTTTTGTTATATGAAAAATAGCTAAAGTTGAGTATTTTTGGAATTTTACCCAGCGATTATTATTTCTGAAGTTCTTCTCCCTAGGTACCTTTTCGTCTTTAAGATGACTCATGAAACCATGATTTCGAGTAATCCTTTGAGAAGGTTTGGGAATATTGTTCTTATCGGAGAAGCATGTAGACGCGAAATGTTACGTGACTGGAGCCCCCTCTTGACAGGACGCCAGGACCCTCGTTTCCAACCTCTCGACCCAGGCACCAAGGAACGGTCTAGGGTCTACGCGCGGCGCCGTACCCAGAGAAAGGAGTGCGCGCCGGGACGAAATCATTACGGCCGAGTCTCGCCAATTACGAGATCCACGAGCAGATTGCCCTTTGGTTTGGGCCGCAGTCCCAATTAATTCAGTGGCTGCGGGGCCATTGGCGACAGTGCTATCTGATCTTGCCGGGGCCCATCCGTACGGAACATGCGCCGCCGCCGCCGCGTAACGCGCGTCCGTACGGTTTGTTATGCACCCATTGTTGCGGAACCGGTAAATTCCCCTGTTTAGTGCACTCGGGGTTAATCCAGTCCGTATGTTGTGTGAAAATCAAAGCTTGCGTATACGGAGAGCCTGGAACAATAAATGTGAGAAGGGTGGGCAATGTGAAAAACCGTGCTTTGTTAGTTTTCTTATGCTGTGTGGAAAATGTTTCACTTATCTCAAAACTAAAACGTTTTAGTCAAAGTAATTTTATTTTCTGCCCTTGTGCAACAATAATAGATCTACATGTCTACTTATATTAGCTTGTTATCCTTGGAGTAAAATGTCTGTAACGCTCTACAGGTCTACTTGTATAAATACGCAAGCACGATTTATTACCGTGGCGGTACCCTTATACTGACTGTTTGCAAGAGGAAAAATGGTGGCTATCATACGATCTAGAAGGCTGAAACTTGAAACATAATCCGAGGTTCGCCAGATCGATCCTGATCAAAATTGCAAAATTTTGAGAAGGTTCGAAACTGGATCCAGCTGCCATTTATCATTGGGCTATTAATTAATGATGCTTTCTAAGAACATGTCGACCTTAGATAGTAACAAGACCAGGGTTTGGACCGTTCCCTATCAAAACGTTAAAAAATGCTACTGGCGTAGATAAACAAAAAAAATCATCGAACAATAAATGAGGAGGAACCCAACAGAGCCCGACATCTTTCCTCTATTTCCGATAATTCCCTTCCCCCACGATACCGTGCTGAAAGCGACGCGTTCTCTTTTATTCAGAGGACTATTGAGACAGTTGTGTATCTTAATTTGTGATTTTGTTACTAAAAATACTTCTGAAGTTGTTAAGAGGGGGCTCCAGTCCTCTGCGTCTACCTGCTTCTCCCATAAGACCAATGTTAAGAGGGGGCTCCAGTCCTCTGCGTCTACCTGCTTCTCCAATAAGACCAATGTTAAGAGGGGGCTCCAGTCCTCTGCGTCTACCTGCTTCTCCCATAAGACCAATGTTAAGAGGGGGCTCCAGTCCTCTGCGTCTACCTGCTTCTCCCATAAGACCAATGTTAAGAGGGGGCTCCAGTCCTCTGCGTCCACCTGCTTCTCCCATAAGACCAATGTTAAGAGGGGGCTCCAGTCCTCTGCGTCTACCTGCTTCTCCCATAAGACCAATGTTAAGAGGGGGCTCCAGTCCTCTGCGTCTACCTGCTTCTCCCATAAGACCAATGCTAACTTTCAAAGTCCGTCCCTCCTCAAAGGGTTGTCCGAGATTGATTATTTATGGTTCGTTTTAAGGGACGAACACGGCGCCCCACAACACACATAGGGGCCCCACAACCCTTCAAAAGTTATGTTAATCTTCGGGAAGAACAGTAATCATTTAAATCAAGGAGGTTTACTAGTATTACTGGAGGTAAACATTGCTTAAAAAAAAGCGAACCAGTGATTTTGTTAGGTTGGTCCACTGATGAGGCAAATATCTGGTTCTTTTAACTATAATTTTTTCGTTTGATTTATGTATCTAATCTTGCCGTGACTTATAATTAGTTATGAGCAAATAAACAAATACGTGTTTATTAGTTTTCAAATCATGAATATATTTTTTTTAATTCACTTTGTCGACTTGTTAGACTCCAGCGAGTAGTTCTTTGCCTCACCAAAATTCGGCAAAGAACAGCTCGCAGTTTTGTTCATTAGTGTTGCCTCCAGTATTACCAATATAACTCCTTGATTGAAATTGAGCATTTGACAGCTGTTGAAGGTAAACAAACACAATATAGAAGCAAGATCAGCTGTTAAAACTAACTTCTGGAATGGCATCACGATATAAACTGCTCGATTTCGAGTAGCTCGATTTTCTAGTAGTACATTAACCTCGGCTGGTTAAAATTCCAAAGAATATATATTGGTATATTATTTTGTAAATAATTTTTAATAAAATGTCTTGATGAGTTGTTTGTTCTATCATTCTAATAAATTCACTAGCAGGTTTGACATATCGCCAACATACTGAATAGCTTTTAGGGGAAAAACCCTTAACAGTAGATTAATATATATGAAAATCATGCCAAACAATTAGATAATTTTCGCGACCGAATTCGTAACTGTAAATAAAAAGAGGAGTGAAGCAGTAAGGCAGCGTCGGACAAGAGCATACTAGTGTGACACGGGTTCTAGTTAAAAAGCCGGACAGAACAGTGCAGCTTGTATGTTCTACAGTACACGTGTTAGACATAATGTTTACACGGGGCCCGTAGCCTGTAGTCCGCGCCGTGTTCTAACACTCGGTCCGGCCGCAGCCAACTTATTATTTACCGTCGTGCATACTTTAACACAATTCTTAGAGTATTTTTGCCACAGTTAATCTTGTCCCTGTTCTTCGCATTGGGATTTAGTAAAATATCAAAATGTTTAAAAAATGACCAGCTGCTTGTCGTGGCCTTGCTGTCGTAAACTAAAATTGATTACATACACGCGATGTTTACTCGATACCCTTATGTTTACAATCCTCACTACACTTCATATATTAAATGGGTCAGTGTTCTGGTTTTGGTTGTTAGCCGTTCTATTGAATATTTCTGATTGATTAGGGTTGCTGATAATAATAATAATATTAACATTTAAAAAAAACAGAACCCCCTTTTTAAGATTTTTAATGTTTTATTATTTTTTGACTGACATATTTCGGCAATTATGCCATTTTCAAAGTCAATATAACCTCACAAAATATTGTATAAGTAAGAAAAACATCTGTATAAAATAAATTAATCTAATCATATGGTCCTAAATCAAAATTAATTTGTTTAATATAAATATATATATACTATATCAAATATATATATATGTTTATTTTGTTTTCTTATTTGGTTGATTTCTTGAATATAAATGAATCCAGGAGCATCAGAACAGCCAAAAAATCAATGTTTTCAGATTTTAATAATAATTGGAAAAAATGTATGTTTTTACACTTATTTTGAGTTTTAAAAGTTTGTTATGTGGAAATTCACTTCCCTCACGTCAGCGTGCTGCGTGCGAACTCGTTTTAACATTACATACGCCTGTGAAATCTCTAAAAGCTTTCCCAACGTACATCAGCTTTTTCTCGAGACACGTTAACAACCCTTTGTGACGAAGGCGCAGAAGTGCGGTCGGGGAGACGCGTGGCGGATGCAGCACAATGCGGATAATTGGGGGTGAGAAGACGCGAGGGGGTGGGTTCCCATGAGCCCCTGGCACGCGTCACGGCGATGGAGCCCGAACATTAGTACCTTGGGCTGCAGACTCGAGTGGACGCCGTCGCTAGTTGATGGATGAACCGTGCGGAATTGACTGATGGAAACGCAACATTGCCAAGGGGGTCCAGGGGAACAGTGGCCTAGAATGGGAAAGCCGGGGAATTTTAACGTCTTGAATAAAAAACCTCAAAAGGGGCTCCAGTCATACAACAGTTATAGTTTCTTCCTGCTTCTCCCAAGTATAATGTTAAATTTTAAATCCCGTCCCTCTTCAACGTAGTATCGAGAATCGTTTTACGGTGTATAATATGTGTATCAGTAAACCCATAACAAAACACATGCACGCGGTAAAAGATTTTAAAAGTTTTTAAAAGGTTCGTAAATAACAGTAAACCAAGTTTTCCGGGAGTATCTCCACAATACCAACATTATTTGTGTATATTTAAATTAGTTTTAGAGCGCTTGAGAAATAACATATTTTAAATGCGACAAATTCTTAGCGATTTCAGTGAACTCTCATCCAAAGAGTTCATCTTTACAAATTTGTAAACATTTAATACTAGCCGTTACCCGCGGCTTCGTTCGCGAAAAATGAGAATACATTTGAAATATTGACCTGACCAGCACTATAACATCTTTTTTTATGTTTTTCCTTTATGACTTCTTTGCAGTAACTGACAAATATTTTAACTTCAGCTGGTAATTTTATGAATGGTATCCTCCAATAAGATTTGCATTGGATCTTACAGGGCCCGTGGGGTGGAACCCTAATGTTGGATGTGGACTATATCAATTCTATATGTTAAGGTGATATGTAAGCTATGTTCATGCAAAATTCTAGCTTAACCGGTCCAGTAGTTTTTGCGTGATGGAACTCTAAATATCCATACGTAAATCTAAACATACATCCAAACTTTCACATTTATAATATTAATATGATTTCGGAATTGTATTAAACGATTATTATTTGTAACCGAACTTAAGACCAACAACATAAAAGGACCTGAAGCATGCACCACATTATATGACTTAGCAACCAGTAGCTAAACTTGATTGAATCAATATAAATTGTGAAAATAAATGTTTTATTTGTAGTGACGTTAACACTGTTCTTTAAGTTAATAAATGAGTTTGTCTATTGGCACACCACTGCCAAAGCTGCCCTCTTGTCTGCTCGAGACGGAGAAAGTGAAGGCGGTGGCCGCGCATTACTCACTGATAGCACGCTCGGCTCATACGGCGGGTGAAGTATGAATCTGATAGCGGGGTAATGTACTGCGCTCGGGCTACCGTCCGTCGCCCGCTGTCCCACAACTCACGGCGATGAGGGTTGGCCGCGCGTTCGTCACGGGGCTATTATACTGTCTGCCACCGTGTTGTCTCTACGTCTGTATTTACTGCAGTGCAATGCGACTTTCTATATGTTTCGCCGTGGGTAATATCAGACGATTACTCACAGAGGGGGTTCCAATACGAAAAGTTTTTACTTGCCCCTCTCTCGTGTGACAAAATGAAGAGGGGGCTTCGAGGCTTCCGTCGCGTAATATTCAAGTTTATATCTGCTTTCGGGGATTCCAATCCAAAGAGTTTCTTTCTACGTGTCTGTCTTGTAAAAGGTCCAAATAAAGAGGGGGCTCCAGTCATGAAACATTTCGCGTTTTATCTGCTCCCCCATAAGGGTGAAGTTAACTTTCTGAGCCTGCCCATCTTCAACGGGTTATCTGATATTGTTGGTTTATGAGCTCATTAAAAGCAAAAAGGGCAAACAAATTTAGAAATTTTAGTGACGACACAATCGTTCAGTAAAATTCTTAAATATCCAATATTTAAGTTTTTTATGGTTCACCTGGTGATGGTGATATCGAAGTTCTGCTCACTGAAATCACTATATTTTTTAGCTGATAAAATTAATTTATAAATCAACGATTGCGGTTAATCCGTTGAGGAGGAAAGGGCTTTGAAAGTAAACAATGACTTATGGGAAAAGCAGGTGCAAAAATATAAATTTTCGTGACTAGATCCCACTCTCTTAAAGTTCTAGTCTCGCTCTTGAGCACAATATGAAATCGTGAAAAATAGTGAAAAATTCGCAAGCATTTAATATTTAAAAATTTTCAAAAATTTTTATTATTATTCCGGCTAACTGAAAACTCTTGGTGGTTTTTGTTATCCACAATGAATCATAGATCAACGATTTGGCATAATCTGTTCAAGAATAACGTTATATTCGTCTTGCGGGAGAAGAATCAGAAACGCTACATCTTTAACTAACTTAAGTCTTATCTTGAGAAGGATTTATATTCAGGTGTAACGAAGAACGTGACCTTACCTTGTTTTTTAGTCAATATAAATGTGCTCGTCAATTACTTTCCAGCTTATGTTACTTCACAAGCTCATGATATTATTTACAATCTAAAAAATCACATCGTAAACAGCTGTTTTTCTGTTTAGCGACAGAAAAAGTGTTTATAGCTCGCTGCGCCTTACTTTACCGCTCGCTAAAGTAATCAACAGCTGAATGTTGCTTTGGACTAACTGACTCAGTGTTCATAACTTCAATATCGTGAATTCAGCCAAAATGGAAGATTGTGAATTTTGGGATGTTGGTTTAGGTATCGAAAAATGCAGTTGTAGGACAAATTGTGTGTGTAATTCGAGTGTAAAGTCTTTATCGCTTTCGAAAAACTACCGTAGTGGTTTTCTCTCAAGCCACAAATACCTGCTCTACTCCCTTAATACATAAAGCACCTGGGGGGCGAGCTTTGCTCGGGGGAATGCCAGTCAGTTTGTTTAGATGACTCGGAGTAATATTTCACCACTTCCCCCTACTGATAATCAGATTTTTTTTAACTCATTTGCCTCTTTTCTACATTTTTAAGGTCCCTCCAGTTGTTATTTATAGCTCAATGTCCCTTTGATTGATTTTACTACTCTATATATGTAATCTTCACTCAAATATTTTAATCTCTGCTCTCAGGAAATCACTTGTTATAATCATAAACAACATGAGTATTACTTTGACAGTTCTCTGGTTGATTATGAACAGCTGTTACAATTCTTTTCTTTTGATTTGAAACTCCATAAGCCCAATGTTACTTTTTTAACTTTTAATTTTAGTTTGTTTACATTTTTGAATTTTCCTGGGGATGAGGCCTGTCTAGAACTTATTTTTATCCCAGAAATTAGTTATTTCGAACATTTGAAGGAAATCGTTGGAGCAGTTTTTGAGATCAGTGTCGCAAGCAAGCAAGGAAGCAAGCAAGCAAGCAAGCAAACCTTACTCATATTATAGTATAGGATAACTTATTTTTCAATTCGATAGCCCTCTTATAGAAATTTTACGAAACTCGTCCTACTTAAATTTTGTAACTAGTTCATTGACCTGTTTAAAAAAAATAATTAACTAATTTTTTATTCTCATTTCAAAATTACCCTTTTCCTAGTAGTTTTCTCTATATCTTAATATATCGGGTGTTCAAAAAGTCTGGAAACCCATTAATATTTATTTTATTAATAAACGCAGAACAGTGAAACTCTAGGATGACGTCCTCACTGTAGTTACTGACTTTTTTGCCATTTTAACTTTTTTCTTTCACTTTGGGGGGACGTCCTGTGGAGGAAGTCTACAAAATCTTAAATGTAAGCATAGGTTGAATTATACCTCATTTTAAAGGTCTTTGTTAGAGAAACACATTGCCGCAATCCCGACTGAAAAAGGACCATTCGTTTTGAAATGGCAGCCTCTCAAAGTTTGTTTGATTTTAATGCTAATGCAATGGCAAATAACGTTCTAGGCAGAACTAATTAACTTGCTAATTCAGATTATTGACAGGCAGGACATAACAATTATTTTTCAAAAATTAAAATATCAGATTATTTAGTTCTTGCGGTATTCTTAACTTTACTTTTTTTAAATTATTATATTGCAAAGTAAGTAATATAAACATAAACAACTGACATACTGTCTGTTCAGTTTTATTTATAATGATAACTGTCCCCAATTACATCTATGCATTCCTAACGTTTTTAAACAATTAATTCGACCATTCCTGATATTTCCTATCCCTCCACACTCCAGCTGTGAAATTCTCATAGTTAAAACACTAACATAACCAACACGGTTGAGTGTTCTCTTCTGCCTCTTAATCTCCGCAACGTAAAGTTAAAAAAAGTTTGAGATGCTGCTATTTCCAAACGAATGGTCCTGTTTCAGTCGGGATTGCGGCAATGTGTAACAAAGACCTTTCAAATGAGGTATAGCTCGACCTATGCTTACATTTAAGATTTCTTTGGCTTCCTTCACAGGACGTCCCCTCAAAGCGACAAAATACAGTTAAAATTTCCAAAATGTCAGTAACTACAGTGAGGACGTAATCCTAGAGTTTCATAGTTCTACGTTTATTAATAAAATAAATATTAATGGGTTTCCATACTTTTTGAACACCGGTATAAAACAAAGTGGTGGTAGTTACAAATTTTATAACTCAAGAACGGCTGAACGGATTTAACTGAAATTTTTCACACGGATGGTTTATTACCTGGATTAACACATGCCCGGAAAATGTGAAGGGCTCTGCCCCTTCGGCTTTTAAAGTTTACATGTTATTCTTTATGGGAGCATGTGTTTATCATTTTCTGCTTTTAATCAATAAACAGATAATGTTTTGATAAAACAGTTTCGATTAGGAGTATATCTAAACATACTTATATGTTCATAAAGGCATAAATATATGTCCATGGTGGAAATAAAAAACCTACTTGAATGGCAACTCACATAATGGAAATAATACAAAAAAACTACTTGAATGGCAACTCTCGTAATGGAAATAAAAAAAAACTACTTGAATGTCAACTCAAAACTATTTTTGCGATAGGCGAGTGAGCGAAGCGAACGAGCTCATATTGAAAATGAAAGAGTATTTAACACAAAACAAATTCAATGACATTAGGACAGCACAACGTCTGTCGGACCAGCTAGTTATAGATAATAAGTTAACTCTTACAAATTTTATATAGAAACACCCCTCTTGTAAACTTAAATTCGTAGCAATAAATATTATTTTGTTATACAGTATTTTTATTAAAATTCCTCTTAGGTTCCATATATTACACGGATTGTAATTTTTGTTTACGTCTCGGCACTCCCTGTAAATTAACTGATATAATTCCGGCTAAGGAGTTTGCCGAGTTGGAGTGCCAGCGGCAATGCGGCGCCGTATATCCCATAGTCTAATATAATGTTATGTTTGTGAACAAGTTTGTTGGACCGAGTTGTCGGAACGGCGGTTTGTGAACATCCTTGTTACGCGGCTCGGTGGCTCGGTGAACTTGTACATACCCCGTGGCCGCCGCCGACTGAAACGTGTCTTAAACAGTCGGGTTTGTTAAGTGAAACATCTCTCATTTGTGTCGTGCAGTTTTTTGGCAATCCCAGTCCTAGATGTAAATGTTAGTGTACAACTCGTGCTTTAACGCTCACGCCTTGCTTTCCTGGGTACGATCCACGCTCAGATGTGTAGTCTATGTGGACGGGCAAAGTAAGGCATCAAGAGGCTGTCCACCTCTTTTTGTAAAAAAATGATTATACACTAACTACAAGAACAAATTATAACTTAAAAATAATCTAGTGGCTACAGGGGCTGCCTATGGCCCCTTACATACAGGAACAAAAAGCCACCCCCAAAGCTTTTTGTATGGCTTTTGTGTAAGTGGATAATCACAGCTGATCATTAGTTCATGTTGCTTATTAATAAAAATACTGCAGTGATATATCCATAAGAAAATCATTGGAACTTTGAAGTCCAGTGGGCATAGCCCAGGTAATTTTTGACATTTATGATATTTTTCCCACCGTCCTTGGCCCTCAGGCTTTAAAATGAATCGTCATAACCTAACTTAACTTCTTCCTAACTCGAGATATTTCTTGGGGACCGATTTGCGTACGGAATTAGATATATAGTTAAAAACGAGCTGCTCCCACGCAATATTTTGCGGATATAATCCTTATAACAGCTGTTTATTGAATTGAGAAATACCCCCGTCGCAGCAAACCTGCATACTCAGCGAATTTCCAATGAAGATATAAATGTCTTAATACTAAATAAAGTCACTTACCAAGTTTCATAAAAATATATTCACAGATAAGCAATATATACAATTTTAATTATTCGCCATAAGAATAACATTGGGGCTGAGTACGCAGGTTTGTTGCATCAAGAATACAAAAAATGGGTTTTTATGCTAATATCAATATAACTGAAGTAGGTGAAGTCATATACCAGTTTTTATTAATTTATGTTCATAATTAAGGGAGACATAGCATTTAATTATTATCCATAAGAATAACATGGGGATGAGTACGCACGTTTGCTGCTACGGGATCCTTTGGCAAAAAATTATTTTTTTGAGCAAATATCAATAGACCACAACCAGATGAAGCCATATACCAAGTTTCGTCAGTATACGTTCATAAATAAGCGAGATATAATATGTTTCTTTTCCTCCATAAGAATAACATTAGACAACGTACTGTGTTTAGCACTTTCAATATCTCGGTAACCAATTGACGTAGAGAAATGATCAAAATACCAAATTGTGTGTTTTTTTAAGCTGAATCCAATGGTGAAAACTAAAATTTGAATATTTCAAAAATTATATGTGAAAAATTATAAAAAAAAATGTTTAGGGTACAAACCCCCCCCCCCAAATACCCCTTCGGGTGGAGCGATCTGGCTGGTTTTCGAACTTAAAGTCATAAATGTTCCTTTACACGTTTATGCCAAATTTCATCAAAATCGGATCATTGTTACGAGAGTTATCGTGCTCACGGACTCACACACGTTTCGAACGAATGGTGTTTTTGGGGTGTGGGGACCTCAAAACGAAAAGTTATCATGGTCCCGGGCCTAGGTCTTACCATGCCGACTATGGTAATAGCTTCTTCCCTATAGGAAAGAAGCTAAAATGCTAAAACACATATGACATAAACGAAATAAAACTATCCCCCATATGAATAACATGGGAACTTGAAAGCCCCGTGGGGCAGAGACCTGGGGCTAAATCGAAATTCTGGCTCCACAGTGAATTAAAACTTAAAATTATCTTTTAAATAAAAAAAGAATAATCAAAATCGGTTTAGTATTAATTTCAGGAAGTCGGTGAACAAAAAGCAGGATTTTTTTTTACAAACATTCTAAAACAGTAGATTCAAAGACTACAAACAATTTTTAAACCAGTTGTTGTATCAAAATAGTCTCAGTTTAGACTGAATTCCCTATTTCAATATCTTTAGAAAATGGTGAACTTTAAGGAAAGTTTTCGTCCTTAGAAAAAATTTGATCAAATGTTTGGCACACTTTAACACATAGAGGTCATGGGATTCAAACAGGCACCTCAAACGTTAAAGTTGTTAAGTGGAGGAGACACATCAGCTGTCCGTAAGTTTTCTATTTTGGTTGTTTAATATATAAGAAAGATTTAAATATTTAACATTCTCTAATGTTTGTTGTTGACGGTAGGCCATGTATATTTGTCCTAATATTTCATAAAATTAATATTTGAGTAATAATTTTTAGGATTACCTTCACCTATAAATGCGAAAAATAAACAAAGAATGGGCGGTTCTCACTTAAAACCATCTTACAGCTACAATTTCACCAACTCGAGACGGTTGTTTCAATGTCCAAGCTGCGCGCGGGTAACTCTAGCCCTATTTCTATTAAAAGCAACTGATTATTTTTTCATCCAAAGCTCTCAGTTAACCACTCAACGTATTTTCATTATTCTTTATTTTGCAATAAGACAATTTCAAGCAGAAGGGAATGTTGAAGCCATAATTTTCATTTAGTTTTATTTTTTACAAATTTGTTGTTAATCTTGAAAAAGTGCAGGATCCGACGCATTTTAAGGTTAAGGTTAAGGTTAAGGAAGAACTTAAAAATAATAATGTGTAAAACAACAGTTACGGAAAATGCAAATGAAATATAAGTAGTGGAGTGAAGATGGATTGTAAACATAAGGCTACAGAGTACGCATCGCGTCTTATCAACGCTTTGTTTTAGTTTATTCGGGTTATTTTGCTTGTACAATTTATGTAGTGAAACCTTTTTAGGGAGCAGAGCATATGGCGTTTACAACACTACAGTTTCATTGGAAGGCATGATAATAATCGAAACATTGTTTATATTTTTTCATGTTTCCTATACATTACGACGATATATCATGATTGGTTTTTCCGTGTCGATAAAGATAAACAAACAATACATCAAATGCTAAAATTATTATTTATTCTCAATATATAAGTATTACGTTAATTTTGTAGGACACGTCGAAATTGAATCCAGACTAAATTGACTATACATTATTTGATTAAAATTCATTGTTGGCAATGCTGAGTTTGTGTTATTTAAGAGGTATTGCTGATATTTGCATTCACTGATAAGAAAAAAAAAACAAAAAATTGTAAATGCTTAAAAACAAATATGAAACAGTTAGTGTTTGAAGCTGAAACTGGGGTGATGCCGATGGGAAGGTTTTGACAAAAAGACAAATCGGGGAGCTGTTAGACGTCAACGAGCGTAGAGGACTTGCCAAATTAAGTACGGCACAAGTACGCCGGGGAGCTCGCTCGCTACTTGTTGCCCGCGGCGCGGCTTAGGGCTGTTTTCATTACATCCCTCCACACGTGTCCGGCAACCTCTCTGCCTTTTTCAGTCATTGTTCTCCCCCGGCGGGCGAAGATATATTGTTGTTTCCATTTACAATGCGGCTAATTCCAACGTAGGAAGTGCGGGAGTGCGGTTTTTACAATATTTTAAAATTTGTAGCGCCGGTCAGTTCGGTGGGGAGGTGAGTCATTTACGATTTTGGGGTGAAAAACGGATTGGGGTGTCACAAACGAAATGCGTCAACCAAAAATCATAACGTGTCGAAATAAGTTTTACTATTGTGCTTTGGTATTAATTGATGTTTTGTTAGTTGCAAGGTTTTTATTGGTTTACCCAATGAAAACACTACTGGTGTTATTATTGGGGAACAATAATAACATTGACTATATACACTGAAGGAAACATCCCATCCATATGGCCAAGCTGTCCCTATGTTAGTGTTAGCCAGAATTTTAAGTGGACGTAGTTTGATTAAGTCACCGACAGAATCTGCTGCTGTCAACTATTTATTTTAGGTATTTACGTTAACTTGTAAAAAGTCCCCACCTCAGTATCTATAGTCAATGATAATATTTTATGAGAAATGTCTTTGGTGGATGGTGGCTGATTTTTCCGTATAATACATGCTCTGTTCGTCCATATGGGCCACGGCCTGTTATGTGCGTGGAACAGACAATACTTATACAGTACAAGTTACAGTATAGACCGGGATTCGAACCCTCGACAGGGGCGCTGCCATGGTTCGATGTCCGTAGCCTTTACCATTCCCTTTATTTTAAAAGTATGTTTCAACTGTTTACCTGTGTTAACTGTTCCAATTGAGTATGTTTGGACTGTTTAATATATTGGAATGTCGACAATATGATAAGCATTTCCGTAAAATCCTCTTTTGACTTTATAGAACAAATGTGTCAAAGTCGAGGATCAGCGCGGCCAAATAAAAACTTTCTTCTGACTTGTTTTGAGAACTTGTTTTTCCGAAATACTAACACGACAACAAAGGCTGGACGAGGAAAACGAAACCAGTTAATCGATTATTGGAACGAGCTGTTGTTCACACAGCGCAGCGTATCAGTCCGTTATCAGTGAGCCCACGACCCGGTCTCGAGACGCTGTCACCACGTAGCGCCGCGAGAGTTTGTAATCACGTTACAGATGCAGTGATAACAGCGCGTTATCAGCATCTAACGCCGATACGGGTTGTGAGTAGTTGCAGTGTCGTGGATACAATATGTGCAATACTGTGTGGAAATGAGCGTAGTTTAAGTGTGAGTAATCTGTTTAAATGCCATCCATCTACTCACGGGATGCTTCCAAAAACCTTGAAGGCCAAGTTGAAGCGGAGAAGTATCAATCAGGTAAAATCACAGACCATAGAACAAATTATATTTTTCTATGTTCTGTGGGTAAAATATATCTAAGCTAAAAGTGAGAACTCTAATGTTTGCTCTTTTATCATTGAATTGTAACGTCATAACTTGGTTACCTTATTGAAATAATGTTCTCAACCTCGGCCTAGTAGGTCTAAATCGGAGATTGATAGCTTGGTGGATGTTAAATGTTCGTGTGTAGAATGTACAGAAACACATATACTGACATAACAATGACAAAACACTTAATGTAGGATGTATATAAACTAAAAAACAACGCATAAGTTTCAAAACAACAAAGATGGAATGAAGGAATAGCTTAATGTTGTGCAAGTAGGTATTTATATATATATATATTGTAACCAAATCCCAGTGGTGATGGGAAGTGAGAAGTTATGCCATCTTAAAACGAGGCCGGAAGAAACTTACGTAAGTCGGATCCATGTTCCGTGAGGATGAATTTTAATGCTGAGACAGCCAGAATAAATGACAGTGCGACGAACTATTCAGCAGGACTGGAACTCGCTCGGAAAAACGGTTTAAGTAAGAAAAACCATTTACATTGTTGAAACTTAATTACATACTAGGCCTATTATAAAAGGAAGGTGGTGTCCTGCCTGTTGTTTCTCCGTTTCAGTGCAAAAACACCAGAACCGACTGAGCGAATATTTAAAATGAAGGAAGTTAATATATGTAGACTTTGGATGGACGTACTCGTGTTTCAAAAACTCCTGTGGGTGTGAAAAGTGCCTACGTTATTCTTACGGAAATTTACTGTTTTTGATCTGAGTACCTGGGGGCCGAGCTTTGCTCGGGGAAGGCCAGTCAGTTTGTTTGGATGACTGGGAGTAATATTTCACCACTTCCCCCAACTGATTACCATATTTTTTTAGCTCATTTGCCTCTTTCCTGCATTTTTAAGGTCACTCCAGTTGTTATTTATAAGTCAATGTCCCTTTGATTTATTTTACTACTCTATATATGTAATCTTCACTCAAATATTTTAATCTCTGCTCTCAGGAAACCACATGTTAATAATCATAAACAAAATGAGTCCCTTTGACAGTTTCCTGGTTGATTATGAACAGCTGTTACAATTCTTTTGTTTTGATTTGAAACTCCATAAGCCCAATGTTAATTTGTTTAACTTTTAATTTTAGTTTTTTTACATTATTCGATTTTTCCTGGGGATGACTGTCTAGAACTTATTTTTATCCCAGGAATTTGTTATTTCGAACATTTGAAGGAAATCGTAGGAGCCGTTTTTGAGATCCGTGTCGCAAGCAAGCAAGCAAACCTTACTCATATTAGAGTATAGGATTCTTCAAAAAAAGTTCAGTATTGTAAATAGTTCAAAACGATTTTCACGGAGTGGAGCACACCGAGTTGCTCCTGTTCCCGGGTGAAGCCGTAAACTGCAGTTGGTTTACTATAAAAGACAGAACTTCACATATCGGTGTTCGTTCTGTCGTATAGTCCAAACGGAAAATAAAAAAATCGGAACCGATTGACCTTAAATGAAGTATATGCAGGCAGCTATATCCTAGCAACACATTATATCCCATATTTTTTTAATTCTTAGGACTCCGCCCTATTATTAGTTACAGTTCAAGTGTTTATCTTCTGGACAGCTATATCCCTCTGCAAAGAACCGAGCTGATGTTTATAAGCTAATCTACTTATATATTTTTAAATTATCTTGTGTGCTAAAAGACTATAGTAATCTTCCGCTGTAACGATATATATTTTGTTAGTGTACAATAACAAACTACTTGAGAGGGGTTTCGGTCCTTTTTTTCATCTGATACTCCCATAAGATGAATTACAAAATGCAAAGACCATAAGGCTCATAAGTACATTCGGTTTTGTGAGTGGCAACTGTAAAATCCCGTCTCTTCTGTTGAGGATTTTCTGAAATTGGTTATCTATTGCTCATTTTATCGAGCGAAATAATACAAAGCGATTTCAGTAAGCAGAGTTGTACCCTCACAAATAATAATCGTTAAATAAAATTCCAAAATATTAAATACTTGCGATTGTTGTTGTTCGCTAACTATTTGAAAAATAAAAAATCTGCTCTATAAAATCACTAGGTATTTTTTTGCCCTTTAAAACGAGCCATAATTAAACTATGTCGAATAATCGGTTGAGGAGGGACGGGATTTGAAAGTTAAAATTGTCCTTATGGGAGAAGCAGATAGAAATGAGAAGAGTGACGTATCTTAACCCATATAATCGGCTATCCTGTGTACGCGAATACCAGGTAAATTTGGTCGCCTATTTCAACTGTATTTTCATTGACACAACTGCATTCATATCCGTTGATAACATACCGGCCACCTGAGTCGGCTGCGTTGCCCCGTGCTTTATCAGTGATGTAAACCGTTTATGAATCGATTCGCTACCACAATGCGATGCAGTCATTGCAGAGCCGAGTTGCTACCAGGGAGTGTCCGGTTGGTGTGTAACGGGTGTAAAAACGTGTACTGCTTCACTTGTGTCGGGAGAAAGGTCTACAGGGACATGGCTGTGCAGAGAAAGGTCTCCTGGAGGTGTCAGAAGAGATGTAACGTGAGTTTAGTGAGTACTGAGTAATAGATAGGGCGATGTCCTCTAATTTATTTACTGATATTGGGAGAAAGAGAAAGGTCTAGAATGACATGGCTGTGAAGAGAAAGGTCTCCTGGAGGTGTCAGAAGAGATGTCACGTGAGTTTAGTGAGTACTGAGTAATAGATAGGGCGATGTCCTCTAATTTATTTACTGATATTGGGAGAAAGAGAAAGGTCTAGAGGGACATGGCTGTGCAGAAAAAGGTCTCCTGGAGGTGTCACGTGAGTTTAGTGAGTACTGAGTAAAAGATAGGGCGATGACCTCTAATTTATTTACTGATATTGGGAGAAATAGAAAGGTCTAGAGTGACATGGCTGTGTAGAAAAAGGTCTCCTGGAGGTGTCAGAAGAGATGTCACGTGAGTTTAGTGAGTACTGAGTAAAAGATAGGGCGATGACCTCTAATTTATTTACTGATATTGGGAGAAATAGAAAGGTCTAGAGTGACATGGCTGTGTAGAAAAAGGTCTCCTGGAGGTGTCAGAAGAGATGTCACGTGAGTTTAGTGAGTACTGAGTAATAGATAGGGCGATGACCTCTAATTTATTTACCGATATTGGGAGAAATAGAAAGGTCTAGAGTGACATGGCTGTGCAGAAAAAGGTCTCCTGGAGCTGTTAGAAGAGATGTATAAAACAGTTCCTCTTAAGTACATAGATTATTATACTAGGGCTTTAACTCACCAAGGTGAAATAAAAAGGGTATTCTGCGTCGTTTGAAGAAAATTGTACATCATAGTAAAAGTAATTTTTGAAACCTATAAGCCATGTGATAGGCCGGATAAGTTTGATTTTAACTAGGCAAGTGGTGAAAATAAGTGACACGTCTGTTCGGTGTATCCAGGGCTACAAAATAGAGGGCACACCTCTACTCTATTGCCTTAGGGCGGATCGTCGGTAACATATTCTGGAATATTACCTGTATTTGCACTTTTTATGTGTACTATTAAAACTACATCGACTAACGAATTCTTATAATCAATTCTCGCCTGTAATGTTCAACATCGAATACTTGAACCTTCGGTTGGTTTGGTGCAAACCCTTTCGTTACATTCTGAAAACCAACAGCGGTATTTTGGCTCAGCTGATAATATTGTTGGAGGGTTGGTAAGAAAGTATCGTATTATTATAAATATGGAACTTATGGGTCTGTTGCTCGAATCCGAGCAAAGTTGTTCCATTTTGTGTCTCATTGAAATAGTTTGTGTTGCCATTTCATAAAACAAAACACGGTCGTGTTTTGTTGTATGGTCAGCGTGTTTGAATGTAATTTAATTCAAATTGATCTCCATCAGGTTATCCGTTTGAGTAAGGAACTAAATTTGGGCCTGCGCTCTTTAGAATGGGAGCAGTGATAATTGGAAACCACTGAGTACAACTACGAATTGAGGCCATTTGTTTGATGCCTTAAATGTCAAAATCGGTTCAGAAATCACGGAGAATAAGTTCTCAAAAATCGCGTTAGTAAAAGGGACAAATTGAACGCGTAGAAGTGAATCAGCTCTTCCTTTCAAGAAAAGGGGTTGAATAATGAATTATATTGCTGACTCACATTTTACAAACGAAAAACTATTCGATCCCCCTATAAATAAAACGTATTAATCCGACTACTGTTGTAAAAGGTAGGGAGTGTAGCGTATAGAAATAGCATTTGAGTGTAAAAAAACTTACAGCTAAGTGCTACATTAACCTCAATCTTGCCACTTGCAATGGCTGAAATAAATCAGCGCAGGTGCAGTAATGCGGCGCATATCGCATTAGAGTGAGTAACACTTAGTCATCGCCGTGGCTGTGAATGATATGCGCATGCTTGCGGCTCATTCATGGGGCAGAGGCTCGCGCAAGTGGTTTGATAACGCTTATCAGTTGTTGCGGCCCTGACCAGCTGTTAACATTTCTTCGATTCACATTCCCAGTTAATGGTGTTTACTTGCTTTTCGCAATGCTCCCCTCTCTTCTCACCGCTAAAAACTGAATGCCACGTGCTGGAGGCTGATCGAGGTGTGTTTACGGCCTTGTGTTTTATATTAAGAGGGGCTCCAGTCACGAAACATTTGGTATTTCTAGCTGCTTCCCATAAGGCCAATGTTAAATCCTAAAGTCCGTTCTCCTCAACGGATAATCCGATTTAGTTAATTTATGGCTCCATTTAAAAAGCCTAAACATACCTAGCGATTTCAGTGAGCAGAATTTTGATATCACAAATAGGTGGTAACCCATAGCAAAAATCGGAAATATTAAATATTTTGGAATTTATTTCAATGATTATTATGTGTGATATCAAAATGATGCTCACTAAAATCTTTAGGTATTTCTTTAGCCATAAAAGAACAAATTTGGATAATAATCCATTAGGAAAAACGGAATTTCAAAGTTAGCGTTGGCCTTATTGGAGAATTAGTTTGAAGCAGAGGACTAGAACCCCTCTTAAAAGCCCCGATCGTGAAAGAAATTTAGTCTGCGAGTATAATTTAAGTTGTAATACGGTTTTCCCGCGCTGTAAGATCAATTATGGAATGCGGTTTATGTTTATATTATTTTGGTCGTTTAAATTTGTTCAAGTTTGAGTAACCTTGCTCTATAGGTTTGCAGATTATAAATGTCGATTAGCTTATGTTATGTATGTAAATAATATTATTATTATACCTACATGTAAGGCAATCTCTAATCCACTACTTACTTTATCAAATCTCTTCAGCTCCAATTCGTTTCAAAAAGGAATATTTTCGTGACGATCGGGTCAAAGTTCCTGGCATTGGACAAATATTGCATTTCGAAAAATCATCAGAGTTGGATATATGTTTATCAGGGACATATGCCAAAATTAATATACCTTTTCCGCTCCAAAACAAATTGGTAGCCCAAAATTAGTTTCCAATGGTTATTGCATTTAAGTTTCAACTTTTTATCCCCAATACTCTGAGAAGAACCATAAACACTCGTACAAATCCGAGGATTCAGAACGAACCAGACTTATTCATTTACTTTCCATACCAAATTTCACCTGTGAAACACATAAGGAAGTTGGGGAATCAGTGATGAAGTACGTACCTAAACCGAGCGCGTGGACTCAGTGATGAAGTACGTACCTAAACGAGCGCGTGGAATCAGTGATGAAGTACGTACCTAAACCGAGCGCGTGGAATCAGTGATGAAGTACGTACCTAAACCGAGCGCGTGGAATCAGTGATGAAGTACGTACCTAAACCGAGCGCGTTTCGTCGCTCCAAGAAACATTTTTTTCATAAGAATAGCATGGCAACTTTGAAAGCCAGTGGGGCGGATCCTTGCAGTCTGGGGGGAATCTACCAAAAACGTTTCCCTACATCTTCGTATGACCCGGGAACAGTTTTACGGAGTCGTTTTCGAAACGACCTGGACTCACACACAAACACTACTCCTTTATTAGTACATACATCCAAGGGCTTACGTATTTGCCTTATGTTAAAAGTGTACCCCTATAAATAATAAATTTCCGTGTGGACCCAAATTAATCTTTAATCAATTAATGAACTGGTATTCTTTTCTAATTACATGTACTCATCAACATCTCATTAAGTGCGATCCTGTTATTGCAAATTTCATTACAAACGCGTACCTGCCCTGTATATATTTTTATTGTGACTTGTCCGAATGTGTTTAAAACGCTACAATTCAACCACGCGATGACGGATCGCTGGAAAACGGCGGAATGAAATTCGCAATCAATCAAACACGGAACCGATCCGGTGCTACATCCGAGTGGAGGATATCCGCGTGATGGATAACACCGACCGCGGATAGCGAGTGAATCTGTTAACGAACCTTCGAATTGGTATTAATGAAAGTTATAAACGACCGCGGTGTTTTGACAGAGGTGTATATAAATCTGTAAAACAATCGTACCCGGGTAATTGATGGAGAAGTGCGCTTCATGAATCATCGGCTCATTAGCGATGCATGAGGAGATGGTATCTGCTGTCAGTCGGGGAGAGTCAATCAACGGGCTGATTGATCAAGATGTAAACAAACAGGCGCCTCGGCCCGGGGGGTGGGTTAGGTCCGTGCGCATTTGTTGGTCGCCACTTAAGGTGCGTTTACACGACACCGTGGGACGCGTGAAACGTTTCGTGGTGGTATCATATAATTCGAAGAATAAGCCGATTTTTGTAAGCAGGCTTCCGGAAACTGTTTCTTCTTAAATCAGGGTTTATGTGTTATTTTCAACGAGGTAAATACATCTAGAGGTCTCGCCTCGTGTAAAATATTATAGGCTATATGGTTTACCGCCATTTTCCCCTCTGTCAACTCTGCTTCCATGGCAACCAACGTGGTAACCAACCAAATCCTCCCTTCACAAGTTACATGTTTGTCAGCTGACTAACATGTGACTTGTGTAGGGAGGATTTGGTTGGTTGCATGAGGTCATGACGGTCAGCATGTAAGCCACACTTTTTTACCCCAGACGAGACCTCTAGATGTATTGAGCTCGTTGGTTATTTGAAGACCCTTAACGCCTAGATGTGCCTTTTAGGGTTTAGTAAACATCTACCTTTAGAGCTCTCCTGGGGCTTTTAGAGTTTATATGTTAATCTTATGGAAGAAGTACCTGGGGCCGAGCTTTGCTCGGGGAAGGTCAGTCAGTTTATTTAGATGACTTGGAGTAATATTTCACCACTTCCTCCTACTGATAATCAGGTTTGTATAGTTCATTTTCCTATTTTATACATTTTTAAAGTCACTCCAGTTGTTATTTATAGCCCAATGTCCCTTCGATTTATTTGACCTCTATATATGTATATATATTATCTTTACTCAAATCTTGTAATCTCTGCTCTCAGGAAACCACATGTTAATAATCATAAACAGCGTGAGTATTACTTTGACAGTTCCCTGGTTGATTATGAACAACTGTTACAATTCTTTTGTTTTGATTTGAAACTCCATAAGCCCAATGTTAATTTTTTTAACTTTTAATTTTAGTTGTTTTTACATTATTTGATTTTTCCCGGGGACGAGGCCTGTCTAGAACTTATTTTTATCCCAGAAATTAGGAATTTCGAACATATAAAGGAAATCGTTGGAGCCGTTTTTGAGATCCGTGTCGCAAGCAAACCTTACTCATATTATAGTATAGGATAGAAAGCAATGTAATTGAAAATTTACCAGCAGCTGTTGATGCTAACAAAATGCAGTACAGAAGCAAGAACAGCGGGTTCAAGCTAACCCTTGGAATGGTATCACAATATAACCTACCCACAACCAAGACTAAGGCTAAAAATTCACAAAATTATCAAGTTAAAACATTTAAATTTGATCAGCTGCGTGTGATTTATTTGACAATCAAACTGACATCAAAAGATCAAACCAAGCTGTTTGGCAAAGCTGGTTAGTAATAATACTAAAAAAAGGATCTGCATTTTTAACCTTAGACATGACCTTAGTATTTGTGTGTTCAATGGTAAAACTCTTGTCTGCCTTAGATAAACATTGTTTTTAAGGGCAAAGCACAATAAGGCGTAAGGCGAAGCCCTGAGGGAAATTTTGACATTTTCTGAATTCTGAAACACGAAGGAATCTTAACCAACATTTCGATATGCAATTACGTTAGAATTTTCTCACAATGACACCTTAAAAGTTTTCTTGCAGGTCTCCCATTTGATTACATTCATTCCAAATATTATTAAGATTTTAAATATAGAAGGATGCCTTTAAATATCAGGCTGCATAAAGTAACCTCTTAATTCTTTTTAAACGATTTTTTCTCTTATAATTCTCTTTCTAACTATGTGTCTACGTAATTGAATGAAATGGTACTTATATTTTTTTAATAATCGAAATGTGAATGAACTATGTTGTGTAAATTTCAAACGAGGCACAGTAAATGAAGAGCAGTTCACCCATTATTGGATAGTTTTGTTGCCGCTATTGTTGACTAATGGAAGGGAAGTGTGATTTACCGTTGACCGCTGCACACGCGCGACTCTGCTCAGACTATGATCTGCTCCCACGTAGAGAGAATGGCCTAGGGTTACGCATTCATAATGAAAATTTATTGTTACCGCCGTTGTGATAATAGATATTGAATAAGGTTGAATTACCAAGTTGTTCGAAACATGTGGCTTGATTAAGTGATGAACAGTAATGTTTAGTGCGAGTCCAGACAGTATGATAGTTGCTCGAAGATTGTAACTGTTACTATTGGCTTACAGGGGCTATAGCCCCTAGCAAATTGTTTTTGTGTAAGTGGATAATCACAGCTCATCATTAATTCAAACCCAAGGGTTAAGGGGGTTAAGGGTTAAGGGTTGTTCATTTTGCTTATTAATACAATTTTTACTGTACCGTAGTGATGTTTCCATAAGAAAATCATTGAATCTTTGAAGTCCAGTGAGGCGTAGCCCACGTAATTTTTGATATTTCTGATATTTTTCCCACCGTCCTTGGCCCTCAAGCTTTAAAATTAATCGTCATAACCTAACTTAATTTCTTCCTAGCTCGAGATATTTCGTGGGGACCGATTCTCTTACGGAATTAAGTGTATAGATTCCTGAGTACTTCTTATAGCTATTTTTGATATATGTTTTCTATATAGAGCCAAACCGTCCCATCAGGAACTTTTGAGAAAATTGTAAGGCTGACACCCGTCAGCCAGATACTTGAATGAAAGGTGTCGTTTAGGATATTGGAGGGGAAATATTTGTGGTTTTGTACAGCCCCTCCTGAGGCTTCAACTGACAAGTTACAACAAATTTTTAAAGTTTTAAATTTGATCAGCTGTGTATTTTGATTTGACTATAAAACTGAAATCAGGTGAACAATGAAGCTGTTTTAGGAGTTTGATCTTCACTACTATTATAAAAATGAGGTGGTGTATGTCTGTCTGTCTATTGTTCCATCACGCCGAAATCACTGGACCAATTCTGCTGAAATTTTGCACAAATGTAGTCTATGTACCGAGGAGTGTCATAGACCTACTGTCGTTTAGAAATGTCCTCAGGGCTATGCGCTATGGGACTTCCAAGTTCCCATGTTATTCAAATGGAGCAGAGTTTTATTTGGTTTATGTCACATGAGTGTTTTACTAATTCAATTCATTAAAAAATATCAGCTTTTATAAGGAGTATATCTAACTACAGACTGTCATTATTTTGTTTACAATCTTTCTACTCTAAATTTTCACCCCGTTGCAAAACAGGGGCATAGCAGCTAGTAATATATAAAATCCAAATACCACTGACTGACTCACTCAACACGAAATCTCAAAAACCACATAACGGATTGCAATGAAATTTGGAACATACCTTCCTCTTGGGTCTTAGGTGCTCACTAAGAAAGGGTTTTAAGAAATTCCCATAGGTCTCCGCCCCACGGTTCCATCCTGTGTTATTCTTATGGACATTCACTTTAAGTTTGAGCTGATGAAAATACAAACAGCTGATCTTGATTCGTAGTAGTTCCACGGGATGATCACAGAATACATCACACACAACTGTCAGTTTTTATAAATTAAGATTATTTGCGGGGCGAAGCCTGCGGGAACAGCTAGTATTTAAATATAAACAAGTTTAGTTAAGTTAGATCCATAGATCTAAGCAATACCGATTGCTTGATTAGTACAGTATCTTGAGTAAGCTTTAGATTACGGTAACGTCGAAAAGGGAGAGTTTATGCACGGAACTTTGGTTCAATTTTAATTTCATAATAACAGAGAGTTAATCCGTATTACTTAAGAAGACTAAAAGGAAATGTAAATTTAGAAGTAATTTTAAATGCCTACCATGCCTATGTTCAGAGTTATATTGGCTATGAAACTTTAATCTGGGACAACGGACCAAATTACAAACTTATTTTTAAAATTTAAAAAAAGCAATCAGAATAATTTGTGGTGTTAAACCAAAAACCCATTGCAGACCATTATTTAAAAGATTAGGCATACTAACATTGACATAAATCTACATTTTAAAATTTTACATTAAAAGAAATCACTCTAAATTTTTACTAAATTCAGATATTTACCTACATCAAACAAGAAATCAAAATAAATTTCAAGTTACATGTTTCAAATACTCGAAAAGCAAAAGGAATTTCAGTGAAATGGAAATCAAAATTTGTAATAAATTACCAACTGATTGGAAAAATGTAAGTGAAAAAGCTTTAAAAGGAAAATCAAGAATATTCTACTAAATAACTGCCCTTACGAAATTTATGAGTGTTTTAAGCACGATTATTGGACCCAGAAGAAATTGAAGTAAATAAATGTGCTATAATGTATCTAAATTTATTGTTCTATTAACTATTGTCATGTATTATTTTTAATGCCCAACGACAATAAAGTTATTTCTTTATTGTTTCCAATGTTTTAAAATCACTAATATTTTTTCAACTACTTTTAAACTTGAATGAGCACTTTGGATTTAGCAACATCCACACACACGATGTGTATACCCATCAAGTGTATACATATCGATGTGGGTACCTATTGATTTTAAATCGATTTAAGTTTGTTAACGTGACTAGGGTGGGAAGCAGGTAGAAACACCAAATGTTTCGTGACTGGAACCCCCTCTTAAGCTCGGCAATAGCAGTGCTAGACTAACGTTGTCTAGGGTGGGAAACAGGTAGAAACACCAAATTTTTCGTGACTGGAACCCCCTCTTAAGCTCGGCAATAGCATTGCTAGACTAACGTTGTCTAGGGTGGGAAACAGGTAGAAACACCAAATGATTCGTGACTGGAGCCCCCTCTTAAGCTTGGCAATAGCAGTGCTAGACTAACGTTATCTATGGTGGGAAACAGGTAGAAACTGCAAATGTTTCGTACTGGACTCTCAAACTCGGCAATGCCAGTGCTAGACTAACGTTGTCTAGTGTGGGAAACACTAAATGTTTCGTGACTGGAACCCCCTCTTATGCTCGGCAATAGCAGTGATAGACTAACGTTATCTATGGTGGGACACAGGTAGAAACACCAAATGTTTCGTGACTGGAGCCCACTCTTAATCTCGGCAATAGCATTGCTAGACTAACACTGTCTAGGGTGGGAAACAGGTAGAAACACCAAATG
Source organism: Allygus modestus (assembly GCA_963675035.1). Taxonomy (NCBI): domain Eukaryota; kingdom Metazoa; phylum Arthropoda; class Insecta; order Hemiptera; family Cicadellidae; genus Allygus; species Allygus modestus. The sequence continues at coordinate 69,874,674 of OY776114.1, read as the reverse complement.
TTTCGTGACTGGACTCTCAAACTCGGCAATAGCAGTTTTATACCAACACACCAACATTGTCTGGGCTGATAAGCAAAGAGTGTCGCCCAGCGGCGTGGGGGAAGCGCCCACAATGAGTGGGATACGACGATAATACATGATTAGACAGATGTCGAGCAGATGTGCGGGCTTCTTGTCACAATCTTTGACCTCCGTATCAACAGCAACCAGCTGGTATGTGACCAGTAACGCTCGAGTCGTTAGTGTTTTCGCGGTTGTTTGCCGCGCTTTCATGTGTCCGCGGGGTGCTAGTGGACCGACAAATGTCGGACGCAAGTGATGTTTATAAGGCTCAGGTGATATAGTTATCGTTATGTGACCCTGTCTTTAAGCGTAAGCTAGCTAATTTTATTTCCACCTCCTCAAATTTCTTAGTGATTAGGTTTAAACCGATCTTTTCTGTTACCGTTAGTTTTAAGCCCTCAGTCCAATTTGTGTCACTTACAATTTTTTCATTTATAAAAGTATTGTTTTACAGCTTAAATTTGTCATTTGGCTATTAGTTAATGATTTTGGCTAAAGAATCAGTCGGTCTTAGTCAGTAACAAGGCTACACAAGGCATCTTACCAATTCTACACCCATCATCTTTATATATAATTCTGTAAGCGAAATTTGTAAGTCAAAATTGTGGGAGTTTGGAAAATCGCAGAATTATGGGAGACGGCTTAAATTCAAGGGTCTTGATCCAAGGGACTCGGAGAAAATAGCAGTATTTCTAAAAAGTTACAAGCAAACGAGAAATAACGTAAAACATGCCCCTTAAGAAAAGCATGGGGATTTAAAAACGTCTGCATTTGTTTACATCAAAACGTGTGGTTAAGTGTGTACTTTTTTTACAAACTGACATGAGTTCTTACTTGGAGCACGGTTAGGGGCTCCGGCCCCTTTAAGCCACTAGTTCGTTCATATTCATCTTTAAATACGCCTGAGTTGCGTCGGCAACTTACACAGTGTTTTTTAAAATTTATTTCATTTTTCCTGGGGATGAGGCCTGTCTAGAACTTATTTTTATCCCAGAAATTAGTTATTTCGAACATTTGAAGGAAATCGTTGGAGCCGTTTTTGAGATCAGTGTCGCAAGCACGCAAGCAAGCAAGCTAGCAAGCAGGCAGGCAGGCAGGCAGGCAGGCAGGCAGACAGAGGCAGGCAGACAGAGGCAGGCAGGCAGGCAGGCAGGCAGGCAGGCAGACAGGCAGGCAGACAGAGGCAGGCATGCAGGCAGGCAGGCAGGCAGGCAGGCCGCCAGGCCGCCAGCCCAGCCCAGCCCAGCCCTTCGAGTAAACTGTTTTAGATTGTTTTTAAATGTTGTTTATTTACGAGTACGAAGGTTTGCTGCTACGGGGATATTTATTTTTGTCTAGGATATTTGTAGGTTTGCTTAACAAGTTAAATCGGCGGTTTTACCAATATAACATAGAATTAAGCTTTTCTTAAATGTCAGATAGTTGACTGCAGATCAAAGCTTTAAAGAAGGGAGAATGGTTGGGTGATCAAAATAATTAATGAAGCCTTAAAATAATTCTGGTATTTTTATATCTGAGTAGTCTGAGCAAGTCTCCCATTTCTCCGAGCAAAGCTTGGTCCCCCAGATACTTTTAATGTAAATTAATAAACAAATCAAGTGCCCCATGTTTTTTAAGTGACCGAAACTGGAGAAAACCGAAGGATAGACGTTATATTTGTCCGATTGTTATCCGCCACTGTAGCCGGTCGCAACAAAGCGATATTCATACACATCAGTGTCATGTCCGTTCTGTCAGCTGTGACGAGTTTGTTGTATTTTTCCGCTCTGTTTTGCTTCCAGAGGATCGTTTATTACATTAAAAATACAAACAAGGGTCGTACCACGTGTTTTGCGTTTTCGGTGGAACAATTGATAATTGTGTGTTTTTATTTGAAGCTCCTCTTGGTAGTTTTACAATATTTTCAGGATTTATTTGTTCACTGCTTTAAAGTCTGATTCCGGTTAAAGTAGTGTATTTATAGTGTTCACCTACCGCAATAAAACTATTGAAGGGGAAATAATCTCTTGGCGAAATGAATGTCATACGTAATAACGTAAGATATTTTTCCATAAAATCGACCGAACCGAAGTCAAAAATATTGCATTTTTACTTTGCTTGTACTTTTAGGGAATTTAGCCATAGGGAAGAAGTTATTACCGTATAGGTGCTTACTCGAATCACAGCTGTAATGCACCTATAAAGATTTGAAAATGTGCAAATTATTGCTTAATGCAGGGTTTCTACGGTCAGGGGAAGTCAGGGAAGGCCAGGGAAAGTCAGGGAATGGAAATTCGGTCGGGGAAAGTCAGGGAATCCAGAGATAAAGCTTATTTTGTTACGTTTTGATCCCACGTACTAAAGATATGAAAATACATTTTTAGCTTATAGACAATATTCATTACTACTCTACCTTATCTCTACTTCAGAAAATTAATTTTGTAATCTTTGTTAAGTCTCAAAATAGGTTACGAGGGACATTATCACAACAAGAATAACTTCCTGTGAGTCATCATATAAAATTTACGTGACTATTCGATGCTTTTATTATTCCATCTGATCCCAGATGATGGAAAAACAGAGGGGATGCTTTGCTCCAGGTTGTATACAATCTGTTGTAGCAGTATTTTTCAGGGGGAGACCCAGTGGTTGGCTGATGATCTAAGGATTCCTAAGGAGTTTATTCTTAACATCTTGTAATCCTCAGTTATTGAGTTTTTATTGAGGTCAATTTATTTAATTTTGTTTTACTAACATTTATGACATTCATCGATAAAAAATAATGTTTTACATATTTAATATGTAATAATTGTGCACACATGCTTGTTTATAAAGGGAAAATACTAATACGTATTTTGAAAGTTGGTCAGGGGGGTTTTATAGAACGGTCAGGGAAAATTCAGGGAAATAGAAAATTTAAATTTTGTAGAAACCATGTATTGTAATGTCAAGGGTTAGAGACACTAAGCTTAAGAGTCTTCATCACCGGAAGTTGCTAGACGCTATCTTGGAGTTTTGCTCCATAAGGCCAATGTTAACTTTGTGCCTCCATTACTCCTCACCTGATGGTCACATACAATTCATTTTGGTGTCAAATTAAAGGTTTCCTCGTCCTCTAGGGAAATACAATATCGAATTTTTTAATTTGGTTACTATAGTCTCATAATAAATAGTTTAATTTTGAATTGAAACACTGTACATGTTCTCATTAATTTGTAAAAAAATCCAAATTCGACTATTGTATTTCCCTAGGGGACGAGGAAACCATTAATTTGACACCAAAATTAATTGTTTGTGACGATCAGGTGAGGAGTAATGGGGGCACAAAGTTAACATTGGCCTTATGGAAAACAACACCAAGATGGCGTCCGGCAACTTCCGGTGATGAAGACTGTAAGGAACTCCAAAATAGGGATTAAGAAGCAACTTTTTGTAGTAACAAATCAACAGACTTATATTTATCCATGTTTCTCAGCAACACGATCTGCTGATTGGTTATTGCCATAGATATTTTCCAATAAAGTGTTAGTGTTGTTTGTTAAAATAATTTTTTGACTGAGATGATCTTAGAATACAATAGGTTTTTGTAGTTTGCGGGTAATATGTATAATTTATTTACAGATATATAGTCGACTTCCGTTATCATGAAACACGTTGCGTTTGCTCTTAGTCCTTCACAGGATCAGTGTTTATGTTTAACACCTGCACTTTAAACTTATAATCATTCATTTATTACTTACTAGCTGTGTACCCGTCCTTCGTACGGGTTGTATATAAATGGTAGGTTAACTAAAGCAAATAACAATCCACATTATTTTACAATATTAAAATTACTATTTACACGTTTAATGTTCAATTAAATCAAAGTTAACGAAATATACTGGCAGATAGTTTGGGTCCTGTTGCTAAGTCCAGGAACTGTGTCGGGTAGTAAACGGCGTGTGGTTTGCGACTCCAAATCGGTACACTAACACTTTGGATTCGCTTTTAGAAATAAAAGAACTCAAGTAAAAACAAATAAAGAATATCGAGGAGGGGGGAGGGGGGCATAAATATAATACCCCCGTCGCAGCAAACCTGCATACTCAGCGAATTTCCAATGAATTATAACATAACACATTAAGCCACTTAACAGGGATTCATAAGAAATATATTCACAAACAAGCGATATTTAAAATATTAATTATTCTCCATAAGAATAACATTGGGGATGAGTACGCAGGTTTGCTGCAACAAGGCACACAAAATAATGGGTTTTTATACAAATATCAATAGAACTCATCTTAGTGAAGTCACATACCAAGTTTCATCCATATACATTCATAAATAAGCGATATATAACATTTTAATTATTTTCCATAAGAATAACATGGGGACCGAGTACCTAGGTTTGCTGCTACAGGACCCATAGGCAAAAAATTGTTTTTTTGTGCAAACAACAATAAACCACAACCAGATGAAGCCATATACCAAATTTTGTCAGTTTATGTTCATAAATAAGCGAGATATACAATTTTTCTTTTCCTCCATAAGAATAACATTAGACAACGTACTGTGTTTAACACTTTCAATATCTCAGTAACCAATTGACGTAGAGCAATGATCAAGATACCAAATTGTTTGTTTTTTTATGCTGAATTAAATGGTGAAAATTAAAATTTGATGTTAACAAAAATTAGATGTGGAAACCCCAAAAAACCCATTTTTGGGGTACAAAACCCCCCCAAAACCCCCCTTCGGATGGTGCGATATGTCTGGTTTTCGAACTCGTTCAAATAAATGGTACTTTACACGTTTGTACCAAATTTCATTAAGATCGGACCTCTTTTACGAGAGTTATCGTGCTTACGGACACATATATGTATATATAAATATATATATATAAATATATATATATAAATATATATATATATATAAATATATATATATATATATATACATATATAAAAATTTGTACGAATGTTGTTTTTTGCATCTGGGGACCTCAAAATGAAAAGTTATCATGGTCTCGGGCTTAAGTCTTACCATGAGACCTACGGTAATAGCTTCTTCCCTATAGGGGAAATTCGCTAAAATCAGGGGGAGCAAAATATAAAATCGGGAGGGGGCAAAAATAAAAATCGGGGGGAGCAAAATATAGAATTGTGGGGCAAAAACTTAAAACGGGGGGAATATAAAATGGGGGGCATCAAATAAATACCCCCGTAGCAGCAAACCTGCGTACTCAGCGAATTTCCAATGAATATATATGTATCTTAATACCACATAAAGCCACATACCAAGTTTCATCAATATACATTCATAAATAAACGATTTATGACATTTTAATTATTCTCCATAAGAATAACATGGCAGCTGAGTATGCAGGTTTGCTGAAGCAAGGAACACAAAAAATTGGGTTTTATACAAATATAAATATAACTCATGTAGGTAAAGCCACATACCAAATTTCATTAATTTATTTTCATAATGAAGGCAGATAACACGTTACTTATTCTCCATAAGAATAACATGGGGCTGAGTACGCAGGTTTGCTGCTACGGGAGCCTTGGGTGAAAAATTGTCTTTTTGAGCAAATATCAATGGTCCACAACCAGATGAAGCCGTATACCAAGTTTCGTCAGTATACGTTCATAAATAAGCGAGATATAAAATTTTTATTTTTCTCCATAAGAATAACATTAGACAACGTACTATGTTTAGCACTTTCAATATCTCGGTAACCAGTTGACGTAGAGAAATGATCAAAATACCAAATTGTGTGTTTTTTTAAGCTGAATCCAATGGGAAAAAATAAAATTTGACCATTTCCAAAATTATATGTAAAAAATTCGAAAAACCCATTTTTGGGGTACAAAACCCCCCCAAAATACCCCTTCGGATAGAGCGATCTGGCTGGTTTTCGAACTTAAAGTCATAAACGTTGCTTTACACGTTTATACCAAATTTCATCAAAATCGGATAATTTTTACGAGAGTTATCGTGCTCACGGACACATATATATATACAGTTTCGAACGAATGGTGTTTTTGGGGTCTGGGGACCTCAAAACGAAAAGTTATCATGGTCCCGGGCCTAGGTCTTACCATGCCGACTACGGTAATAGCTTCTTCCCTATAGGGGAAATTCGCTAAAATGAAAAATCGAAGACGGGGGAGCAAAATATAAAATCGGGGGGGAGCAAAATATAAAATCGGGAGGGGGCAAAAATAAAAATCGGGGGGAGCAAAATATAGAATTGGGGGGCAAAAACTTAAAATGGGGGGGAATATAAAATGGGGGGCATCAAATAAAAATAAAAATCGAAGAGGGGGAGCAAAATATAAAATCGGGGGTGGGGAAAAAATAAAAATCGGGGGTGGGAGCAGATATATGACATCGGGGGGGGGGGGGGTGTGCTATAGGAAATATCGGTAAAATTGTTTGTGCAAATAAGAATAGACCACAACCAGATGCAAGCCACATTACAATTTGTTCATTAATTAATAGCTAGCTGACGTAACCGTTCTTCGCACAGGGGATTTCTCTACCCGTTCTTTAGTCAATGCAATTTGTATTTTAGTTAGCTTGAAACAGCTGTTCTTGCTTCTGCTCTTTAAGCTGTCAAATGGAAGAATCCACAGCTGTTCGCATTACAGTTTCTGAATGTTTACTTTATTCTGAAACGTTACATTGAAATTTAGGACGTTCACGGGGCGTAGCCCGAGGGAATTTTAAGGAAGTGAATAGGCCTATGTGTTGCATGGGTTCAAGATCTATCTATTTGTAAAGTTTCAGTCCAGTCGGTTCAGTAGTTTTTGCGTTCACCCGGAACATTAGACAGACAGACAGACAGACAGACAGACAGACAGAAACCACCTCTTCTTTATAATATTATAGATTTTAAAGAGAGAAAAAATTATAACAAAATCCAGTGAGCAATATTTCAGTATTACAAACCTGTCCCACACAAAATGTTGATAGTTTTTGAATTTATCGATAGATCGTTACTTCACGGTTATATTACAGGGTTTCCACGGTCAGGGGAGGTCAGGGAAAGTCAGGGAACCCAGAGATAAAGCATATTTTGTTACGTCTCGACCCCACGTACTAAAGATATAAACATCAATTTGTAGCTTACAGACAATATTGATTACTATCAATCTATTATACTAATTCCCTAAGTAATTTCTTGTGTACAGCAAAACTCTTTTATTTTTGAACCGACTTTGATGATTGAGGTGTCAAATTAAAGGGATTTCTCTGTAGAAGTCATGGAATAACTTTTGTCTCCCTCAGTTTAATATGCTTCGCCCCATTGGACTTTATATGTTATTCTTACAAGCAATATGTTTAATAGATCAGAAACAGATGTAGTTGCAGCAACAGTTTTAATCAGCTGTTCATTCCTGAATTATTTGTGGTAAGCACGGGTAATCAGCTAGTTCCATACTATATTTATTTTGTTTTACTAACATTTATGTCATACATGATATAGAAACTAATTTTGTACATATTAAATCTACTTATATAAAGCTAGGCGGGTTCACTCACTCACTGACATAAACTATGAGGCACTTCCCGTAATCGAACCACCCTCGACCCCATACTTGAATTAAAGCTCTTGGCGAGTAACTCCCAGAAAAATTACCAAAAGTTAACATTTTTGAGTTTTGGGGGCATTTTTGGGGGCGTAGTATATGGAGAAAGTATTGTTTTTTCATATAAATTTTTGAATTTGAGTTGTTAGTGGAAATATTCGTTTTGGTGCTCCCTGAAACCAAAAAAGTGATTTTTACATGATGTCTGTGTTTCTGTCTGTCTGTCTGTATGGATGTGTACAGAGCTAGAGTCCTAACTAATGGTCGGATTTTTATGAAATTTGGTATGTAGGTACTAATCCACGATATCTCCAGGCGTTTTTTTCATTTTTTTGAATTTTTGATTTTTAAGGGTAATTATCCCCCCAAAACAGCCAAAAAACATGAAAAATAAAAATTTCTCAAAAACGGCTCTAACGATTTTGATTAAACTTTAATCGTTTGTAGAACTTTAGTATTCCAACAAAATGACACCACCCGCATTCCTGTAAAAATTCGGGTTCAGAAATTACAGGACTTAAAACATCCAAAATTCAGTTTTTTGGATTTTTCATAAAAATACATAAATATAAAAAAATATTAATATTCACCATTAAAAAGAGCTCAAAAAACAAAATAATTTAGTATTTTGAATTACTATTCTACGACTGCTGGTTTAGGAGAAAATTGAAATTTTCATTTAGCGGTAAATGCAGTACGTTGTCCAATGTTATTCTTATGGGGAATACAAAAATTACTATTTCTCTCTTATTTACTGATCAATTTCATTCAAACTTGATATGCTTGTCAATATAGCATTGAGTTAATTCAAAATATGTTGCCCCTTAATAATCCTGGGGGGGAATAGGGGGCATTTCCCCTCTTAAAACCACGAGTGTAGCAATTGATTCTGTAGTGCCTCCAAAGCAGGGATTTGGGTGGATGATTTTTAAAACAACTTGTTCACAAGATTTTCTGTACATTCGACCGTGCTTTGTATTCTATATTTAGAAAAATAAAAAGTAATTTATTCATTAAAGTTGGGCTAAAAGGGAGAAAGTATGTGTCAGTTTCCTGATACCGTTTATTTTGTATTGTTTACAATATTGTTCTAGTGTATATGTTGTCAGATGATTCAAGATCATGTGGTCACGGGTTTGAATCCTACTTTTGATGCTTACTTTTTGTGGGTGCAATTTATTTCTGTTTAATTTGACCATTTTGTTTTTACAAATTCATTTATTTGTAATTACGTTGCACAACGAACAGCCACTATACATCGCTCTGCGGAGTTAGGTTAGGTTAGGTTACTATAATTTTCTCGTGAACTGAAGTCTAATTTGTTGTTTTTTTACACGTAAATCCATTAGTAGAACTCCAATTCAACATTGTAACCACAACTTTTTATTTATATCTGATTGACTTTGATTGAGTGAGCACTTTATTTTTCGCTTTTATTCACCTCGAAACAACCATCGTAGTCGAGAGTTCATTCGATAAAACTAACAAGCAGCCGGTTGGTCAAATGTTTCGATATCGAACCGATATGGGACCACCTGAGTAGGTGTTAATGTGCTCACCAAAGGTAATTTTTGTGTAGTTTTTCTTTGGTTAATGAACTACAATAGTTGAGTTTGATTTAAACTTGAGTTGAGTGAGGAATGCAAGTGAGCGAAGCGAACTCCAAAGGGGGGTTTTGGGGGCGAAGCCCCAACGACGATAAGCCTAGTATATAATAATTGTGCAGACATGCTTGTTTACAAAGACGTATTTCGAAAGTTGGTCAGGGGAGTTTTACAGAATGGTCAGGGAAAGTAATGGAAAAGTCAGGGAAATAGTAAATTGAAAAAATAGAAACCCTGTATTAAAACTCTTACTGACTAGAACTTCTAGGTAAATGTTGTTTCTTTAAATGAGTCATAAATTAATAAATTTGGATTATCTAAAAGTACAGGAATTTAACGGTAACATAGGTCTTAGTGGAGAACCAGGGAGTGAACTTCATGCTTGGAGCCCTCTCTTATACATTAAATTTTTGAAGGAAAGGAAAATTTCGTCCGAATGGTTGAAAGATTGGATATGACCTGATCAACAAATTGTAGTCTATTCCACCTCCTCGAGTCCGGTGTGACTCGCTGACTGTCGGGGCGCGTCATCGTTGAAGTTGTTGACACCACAGTTACAAGTCTGCTGAGTCGATTATTCGTACACTGATAGAACTCTTCATACAGTGTGAACACTTCTCTAAGTGTCTTTCAACAAAAGGTGTAACTAAAATATTTTCATCGCTATGACCAAGGTAACGCGGTCAACTTTAATATTGAGTTAATTTTGTACATTGAACATATATGATGAATTTAAATTTGAAGTATAATAAACATTATTTTCTTAAAGTGTGCACTGCAGAGAGCATATGTTTCTGGATACTGCGACAAATTAACAGGTGTTTCAATTTGTTTCAGGGTGGATCTGACAAAGATGAGGACACTCATTCCTTTGTTTCGGTGAGTACTGCATAACAATTATTATTATCACGTAAGGGTATGAGTCAGTAATAGAGGTAGTTATAGGCAAATACTGACAGTAACTGTTTACTACAAACTTACTTTTTTGCTTGTAATTTTTATTTACCATATTTACATCAGATGTTGAGAGAAAATATTGTTTTACATGGTATCAAAACGTTCACAACCAACAATGCATATTTTAGCAACAAAGATCGTTCTAAAATAATTTTTCTTTTTTTGTCCATAAATAAGTGAACACCGTAGACATTAATCTCCGACGTGAAGAAGGTTTTATTATCATTACCATTTTTTAAAAGATGGATTAAAATAAGTTCTGTAGTTTTCAAACAAATATTTTTTTAATGGTACTAAATGAAGTCAATCTTTGGTGCATTCACGATGCTTTCTCAAGGCCTGTTAATTACTTAATTATTGTTATTTTTAAGTTAAAAACTACAAGATATAATTTGTATAAGATTAAGGCAGAAACTTAGCGAGTCTGTTGGATTTCGTAAAAAAACTTTCTTCTTCGCACTTTTAAAAATTAATATACTAAACAAAAAACTGATATGTGTGTAAAATAAAAAGTTTGATTAGAGCTGTGGCGTTGGAAAGGATTTTTTAAAATAATTGTTTCGATTATCTATAAATAACCAATGGTCAGAGGAATAGGCGAGTTTAAGTTTTAGTGCAAACATCGAAGACTGATTGTTGACATTAAACCCTGTGATAGCAGTGCAATTTTAACAACTATTAACATACGACTTTAGTTATGAATTTTAAGATTTAAGACCCCTGTCGCAGCAAACCTGCGTACTCAGCGAATTTCCAATGCCTAATATATGTCTTAATACCATATAAAGCAGCATTCCAAGTTTCATAAAAATATATTCACATGTAAGCGATTTTAATTATTCCCCATAAGAATAACATTGGTCATGAGTACGTAGGTTTGCTGAAACAAGGAACACAAACAATTGGTTTTTATGCAAATATAAATAGAATTTAACTAGACGAAGCCACACACCAAGTTCCATCAATATTCAATCATAAATAAGCGCTTTATAACATTCTAGTTATTCTCCATAAGAATAACATGGGGGCTGAGAAAGCAGGTTTGCTGTAACAGGGGACGAAAAAATGGGTTTTAGCGAATTTCCCCTATAGGGAAGAAGCTATTACCGTAGTCGGCATGGTAAGACCTAGGTCCGGGACCATGATAACTTTTCGTTTTGAGGTCCCCAGACCCCAAAAACACCATTCGTTCGAAACTGTATATATATATATATATATATATATATATATGTGTGTGTGTGTGTGTGTGTGTGTGTGTGTGTGTGTGTGTGTGTCCGTGGGTGCGATAACTCTCGTAAAAAGGTCCGATTTTGATGACATTTGGTACAAACATGTAAAGCAGCATTTATGACTTTAAGTTCGAAAACCAGACTGATCGGCTTATCCGACGGGGTATTTTGGGGGGCTTTTGTACCCCAAAAATGGGGTTTTTGAGTTTTTTATATATAATTTTTGAAAAAGTAAAATTTTATTTTTTCCATTGGAATCAGCTTAAAAAGACGCATTATTTGGTGTTTTAATCATTGCTCTACGTCAATTGGTTACTGAGATATTGAAAGTGCTAAACACAGTACGTTGTCCAATGCTATTCTTATGGAGGATAAGAAAAATTGTATATCTCGCTTATTTATCAACTTATCCTGACGAAACTTGGTATATTGCTTCATTTCATTGTGGTCTATTGATATTTGCACAATAACCCATTTTTTGGGCTATAGTCCCCGTAGCAGCAAACCTGCATACTCAGCCCCATGTTATTCTTATGGAGAATAAGTAACGTGTTATCTCCTTTAATTAAGAACGTAAATTAATAGAACTTGGTATGTGGCTTTACCTAGTTGAGTTATATTGATATTTGTATAAAAACCCAATTTTAGTGTTCCTTATTTCAGCAAACCTGCATACTCAGCCGCCATGTTATTCTTATGGGGAATAATTAAAATGTCATAAATCGTTTATTTATGAATGTATAGTGATGAAACTTGGTATGTGGCTTTGTGTGGTATTAAGATAAATTTATATGCATTGGAAATTCGCTGAGTATGCAGGTTTGCTGCTACGGGGGTATTTACAAAATTATCAATATAACTCAACCAAGTGAAGCTACATACCAAGTTTTATAAATTTATGTTCATAATTAAGGGAGTCATTACATTTTACTTATTCTCCATAAGAATAACATGGGGGCTGAGTACGCAGGTTTGCTGCTACAGAAATAATCAACAAAAAATCAATTTTTTGTGCAAATATCAATATAATAGTACTACGTGAAGCCACATACCAAATTTCATCAACATACATTCATAAATAATCGAGATATCAAATATTATTTATTCTCCATAAGGATAACATTGGACAACGTACTGTGTTTAGCACTTTGAATATCTCTGCAACGGTTGGGCGTAGAATCACAATTTAAACACCAAAATGATTGTTTTGTGGAACTGAATAGATTGGTAAAAACAAATAATGTGAAGTTTACATTAAAATAAACTGAGGAAAAGCCAAAAACATTTTCCCATAAGATTAACATGGGAGATTTTATGATGGGTAGGTTTTTTGGATTTTCTCCCAACCACTTAGCCTAGGTTAATAATTCAAAATACTATATTATTTGTTTTTTAAGCTCTATAACATGGTCAAAACCAAAATTAAGTTTTTTTTAAATTTTAGGGTGAAAAATGCAAAAAACTGATTTTTGGAAAATTTAAAACCCACATAAACCCCCCTTCCCATGGTCCGATTTTTATGGTTTTCAGACTTAGGTCATGAATGGCATTTTACACGTTTGAGCCAAATTTCATCAAAATCGGACGTTTTTTACTCGTCATCGTGTTAACGGACACACACACACACACAAACACACACACACACACACACACACACACACACACACACACACACACACACACACACACACACACACACACACACACACACACACATATATATATATACACACACGTATATAAAAATTTGAACGAATAGTGTTTTTGACATCTGGGGACCTCAAAACAAAAAGTTATCATGGTCTCGGGCTTAAGTCTTACCATGAGACCTAAGGTAATAGCTTCTTCCCTATAGGGGAAATTCGTTAAAATAAATTGTTATAATTGTGTATATTTAACCTAATTAGAACCTCAATGGCAAAATACTTCTTAAGACGGGCCTTAAGTTAATAAAAGTTGTTAAATGCTATATTTTGGGAGAAATTGGATACAATTTCCATATTGTGCTGTTCTGATTCACCTGGTCCTATTTGTCAGCAATGAAAGGATGGCCTTATTGAGTAGTTAGGTGTAAAAGAAGGTATGGGGTTATTGAAGACGGCATAACTAGTCCAAGCAATAAAATCCAACTTTAAAATTTAAAATTCCCTGAAGACAACTTACTGACCTGGTAAATTTACATTTTTGTCAATATCTCGAGATATATTTATGCTAGAATGGTGGTTTTGTAAATGTTTGGTTCTTTGTGGTATTATTTTACATAAATTATATTTATTATGTATAACTTTACTTCGGGACATATATTTGCCCTTGTTGGGCCAAATACTCGACACTTTAATTTTATAAATCAAAGAAAGGTACTTTATGTATTCCTGATATATAACCCAACGAAATCGAATTGTTTACCAAAAATAAGGTACCCACAAAATTTTAAGTTAATTGGACAATAAATCAGGGCGCTAGAGTGCAAACACATGGATATATAACGTTTTTAGCGACCCCCACCCATGTTCAGGGGGTCACGATAGGAACTTATATCGCGGTCCCGAGCTTGTGTCTCCGCTAATAGATTCCTATTCCATAGGAAATTCGCCAAAAACGAGTCACGAGCTATTTAAAATCCCTTGTAAAAATAGTGACGTCCGAATGGCACTCGCATTCCGCGACCGTCTCGCACCAGCGCACAAATCTCACTAATCCTCGCGGGTGTAACAATTTGTATGATTTAGCGGCTCGCAGGTACGCGGGCGGAGTCACAAAACACGCGTAAATTACGAGATGAATAGTTTGGAAACACGTGTAAGCGATTTATAGACTTATGTTTATATATAGCTCGTGAGGGCGACAGGTGCGGCCGGCCCATCCGTCTGTTTGTTGGCTAAACACGCGCCACGTCTTATTAGAGACGTCGCCATCTTTCAAACGGTAAACTCTCCGTTTTGATTCGCCCGACGGCGCTTATTTCTCCCTCGCTAATGAGCGGCGTTAATTTATTTAGCGGCAGTTATGTCTCTTTAGGCCTGATTTACGCGGATGTATTCGGATAGGAGCTTTACGACGGGCATTGAAGGTGCGAAGGCCGGACGTTCCGGTGATGTAGGGTCGGATGTTGTGACTCGAGTGGAGTACGGCGGATCGCGGTGCTGTACTCGGGTGTTTTGGGAAGGCAAGAGTTAATTTAATCACGAGATTATCGTCGTGTTTGTGTGGAATAGGGCTCCAATTGCGAGCAAATTCTAAATCTGTTGCATTCCTTTCGGATTTTCTCTTAAAAAAGTTGTCTTCATACTTCGCGGGAACATATGACTTTCAATACTAAAATGCGGCTGGAAACTTGCTGTTTTCATTTAAAATAACATATGTTCCTTTGTTGTCTTTTCCGATCACTAAAATTAGCTACATGTTAATCTTATGGCGAAAGCCTATTTTTGCCGGACAGTTCTTTTCCGATCAGTTTTAGAAGTTACAAACGCGACGCAACAGCTGACTTTCATTGTTGTCAAATCATTGGCCACAGTTAACCTCTCATTGATGTTACATAAACCTTGATTCTAGAATAAAATTTATTTCTTGGCTTGTAATTATATGACTTTTTTGTAGTATGACGAAAAGTATCGTTCAATACTCGTCCGAAAAGCTCTTTGCCAGTGCTTGATCTCGATCTCGCACTGGCAAAGGGCGCTTTTCGGGACTAGTAACGAAATATACTATTAAATCTTTTGACCGGAATACCTCAAAATATTAAGACTAAACAAACTTGAATTTCCCTGATACACTTATTGCCGTTTAAAATTTAAAATATTGACTATTTTGGAACTGTATTGAACGGGTATACATTTTTATATCAACATTCTGCTCACTGTAATTGGTGGGTATTTGCACTACTTCGAGATGAGTCAGTTATTTACACAAATCCTTTTAGTGGCACTTGAGTTAACATTGGTCTGTAGATGAACCCCACTGACTGAAATTTCCTCTTAAGTGTTAGAGAACATTTAGGGATTTTCATATTTTTATTCTTTTTGAATTCCTTTGATTTTTTTAGTTTTAATCTCATTACATGATCTCGTGTATTCCTCGTAATTTATTGACCAACGGACAAGTTTATTCGTAATTTTGGGCGAACCTAAAATTGTATAACAGAAGTGGCTCTTGTAATTTATTTTTTATTTGTTTGCTCTTTCTATTTTGTAATTTCAAATAAATTAAAACAATTAAATGCAAGTTTTAAAGACTAAAGGGCATCCTGGGGGCGTTTCCTACACCTTGATGCGATACAAAACATCATATAAACTGTGTGAATGTAAGGTGTTATAACTACTGCTAAATAAAAACTCAGTTGTTACATTTTCTTCATATTTCAATCATTTGTTTTAGATCTTTAATATACTGGATTCATTGTTGCTGTTTTTCTTATATGTTACAACTGATTAAAAGACTAATTGTTCACAACCCATGAACTTAAGGATTGCTGTTGACGGTGAGTTTTTACTACATCAGAATCAGAAAGTTTATTTCCATAAAAAATACAACATTGAGTCCCAGCAATTCGTGAAAGATTTGTCGTCGGGTGCTCATGAGTAAAATGGTAATACAATAATTAATAGCAACATATTACTAAGGAAATATAGCGCTCTAGTCAACGGTGCACAAATTTACATAATTTTTACTACCTTCTAATTAATCATTACAAATAAGTATATACATCTAATGACTTAAGAAAACCTATCAACTTAATTATGTGACATGAAAAATGTATAGCACTAACTTACGTTAGTATTAATATAGTAAAATAAATAAATAAATACAAAACACAAATATATATATATATATATATATATATATATGTATATATATATATATAAATACCATCGAATACAATTATAGGCACTAAAGTAAAACCTACCCATCCACCACATTCATAAACAGCTATTTATCCCACAAATAGTTCTGAGCATACTGCTGAACTTAAAACACTAGTAATCTAAAACCTTCAATCTGCTTGCGCCGTTGGGCATCTGGAAACATGTACTCACTCCATACGTATATGATTAAAATAATCGTAACTAAATGTGTTTATTATCGAAAATACATTTGAAATGTGTGTTGTGTGGTGAATGATCCTATTTTCAATTTTATGTTTGATCGCTAATGGTTTTTGCAGCTGGACCCCAAGGCGCGGGAATGGATGGTCAAATCAGCTCAGTCGGACTACCAAGCTCTCCACAAACTCGCGGCCGAGAACCCCAAACTGGCGAGGTTCAAGGTAAGAGCATATCCTTTCAGTATTTTATTTATGCCCATTCATTAACATTGTGTGACTGGGCATTCAACAGACTAACAGATCTGTGTTGTAACGTTTAAATAAATTATCCTTAAAAATATCGTCGTATTTAATGTATATGTTTTTATAATTTTAGAAAGTAAAATATTTTAGCATTCCAACGTTATGAGATGGGTGTCTTATTTGCTAGCAAAGTAATGTTTAGAATGTTATTATTAACAATTTTATACAATTCAATTGTTCTATTGTCACGCCCCTTTATAATTTCGAACTGTATTTCCAAAAAAGCCGCATGCACCTCTGCGTAGCTATAAACATTAACACCCAGTGTTCAACCACTGTTTTCAGTACAAGGGTTTCACATTAATGGCGATTCCCGATTCCATAAGTGGACACTCGTAAAATCATCTCGCCGCCCGGAAACACAGACGTCGGGCAATAATCTGTGATCGGCCGCGTTTTTTACGAGTGTCGAATTAAAAAACACATGCACATAATGGATTAGTCGTGTACGAAATAAAAATCCGCGTCAAGCGGCGCGGCGGTCCGGCGGGTCGCGGCTAAGCTTATTATCGTTATCCGATTGGTTTTCCGGCGGGTAGAGGAGACGCGGTGTCGTGTCGTCGTGTTTTTATCGGTCGCCGGGCGGATTTAGCTATTGTCGGTCCGACAACTCCCTTGACAAAAACAACAACACCGGCAATAACCCTAAATCCGTCCCCGAGAGGTAATCCTTATTAGTATACACGGAGGTAGGCCGGAGCCGGAGCGGTCGTGGGTGGGGCGGGGCGATCGGACAAATTGATGAATATGCAATCGCCAGTGCAAGGGAACAGCGGCCGATAATTAAATCAACACCCGGGCTAATCAGCCCCTGCCCGGCCCCGGGGACACCGGCGTTTAATTAATATCGGCCATCGTCGCAGGCCGGCGAAAAACCGGGCATCGTCCCTCCCTGGCTGGGGATTACAGGAATTAGGGGCTCTATTCGTTGAAGAGTCGTACTGTATCTGCGTGTTCGTAACCCGTGTTGTTTTTCGTTACTTGTAAAGTTGAATTCCCGTGTAGCTGAATTTTATCTAATATATAATATCTACCCAGTGTAAAATATCTAGAATAAAGAATTTATATTGCTATTAAAGAAACAGTTTAGAAAAGACATCGTCAAAGAGATCTTAATGCCAATGATATTTACACATCTACAATATCCCTGCGTCAATGCATTAAAAATATTCCTCTATTGTGTAAAACGATTTACCTTCAAGCCATTTATCAATATTTGTAAACAACGTATTAGGTGGTAGAAATTTTGCAGAGGTTAGCAATTTATTAAACACTTGATGGTAACTATGACTTTTATAATACGTATGCAATCTAACACTAGATCTAATTTAGATTTGTTTCTTGTGTTGTGACTATGAATTGGAAAGTTCCCTTGAACTCATATTGTTTTTACAAATGTAAAATTAAGTAAATGTACAGACAGGGAACAGTCCTTAATTATATTAAGTATAGGAAAAACTAATCTTAGGCCTACAAGATTCCTTTGAAGGTAGCCGTATTTATTAAAAGATATTATAAAATCTAAAGTTTCAGTACATCTGGCAGAACTGATAAATTCTTTTTAGAAAACATATCAATTTTATTTCCAAGTTTTTACAGTTATTTATCGCTTCAGATTTTCAACGGGGGTTCCTAATCAAACTTAAAATAATTTTGTTGGAGAAAAAGAGAGCTAGTCATATAATTTGATTGAGTTGTTACGTTCTCATTTAGACTCAATTAATAAATCTTGATTGTTACCGTCAACATTTAATTTCGGTTTATTTTAATATGTCAACTATTTTAGACAAAGATACAATTCTCAACCATACGATTTGGTGAATATACCAAAAAGGTAGTCGAGCGATTTAAAAACTGAGTTAGAATGTGGTTGGTCAGTTTAAAAGTAAAGTAGGTTTTAATTTATGTAAGCAATAAAAAGATTAAATCTCCTGTAAGGTTGATGGAAATCATTGGTTAGGTTGATACATTTCAAAATACATTCATTCATTTTAACTTTGACGAAATCTTCAAACGATTTATTGACATTTTTGCGAGACCTGAAGATAGAATTTTAATATTCCAAAACAGGTTGTCATAGGTGGTGACAGGCTTATTCAAGACTGTTTGGACTGAAAAGGTACGTAATTCTGGTCTGATTTTTTTTATGTAAACGATCTTAAATGTCTAGATCATATACACTCGTACTGAAATATGTAAACGATCTTAAATGTCTAGATCATATACACTCGTAAATCTTCAAACGATTTATTGACATTTTTGCGAGACCTGAAGATAGAATTTTAATATTCCAAAACAGGTTGTCATAGGTGGTGACAGGCTTATTCAAGACTGTTTGGACTGAAAAGGTACGCAAGTCTGGTCTGATTTTTTTTATGTAAACGATCTTAAATGTCTAGATCATATACACTCGTACTGAAATATGTAAACGATCTTAAATGTCTAGATCATATACACTCGTACTGAAATGTGAAATAGTAAACGATTATGATTTCAAGTACCTGGGGGCCGAGCTTTGCTCGGGGGGAGGCCAATCAGTTTGTTTAGACGACTTGGAGTAAAATTTCACCACTCCCCCCTACTGATAATCAGATTTGTATAACTCATTTGCCTCTTTTTACATTTTTAAGGTCACTCCAGTTGTTATTTATAGCTCAGTGTCCCTTTGATATATTTTACTACTCTATATATGTAATCTTCACTCAATTATTTTAATCTCTGCTCTCAGGAAACTACATGTTAATAATCAAAAACAACATGAGTATTACTTTGACAGTTCCCTGGTTGATTATGAACAGCTGTTACAATTCTTTTGTTTTTATTTGAAACTCCATAGGCCCAATGTTAATTTTTGTAACTTTTCATTTTAGTTTTTTTACATTATTTGATTTTTCCTGGAAATAAGGCCTGTCTAGAACTTATATCCCAGAAATTAGTTATTTTAACATTTGAAGGAAATCGTTGGAGCCGTTTTTGAGATCAGTGTCGCAAGCAAGTAAGCAAGTAAACCTTACTCATATTAGATTATAAGATTACAGAAACTAATCGTAAGAATAAGTTAAATCCGTTTTACATCAGGGAAAGAGGGTTCTTTAGTTCTTTATTATGGCGCGTATTTTAATTTATTAGAAATTTAAATATATACAGTGGCTTTAACAATCGTAAATTCAAACCTAGCGATCAAGGCTTTGTAGAACCTTGACAGGCGAGTTAACTAGATGAATTGAATAAATAATAGGCCAATACCATCCATCGGGGAGCCCAAGACAGGCGGAGCGCGGAGGCGCCAGTAGCAACTACACGGCTACTGTTGGTAGCGGGCCAGTTGTGATTCATAAATCCCTTTGGCAGCTCGTTAGCGATCAGCTGTAAATACCAGTAGTCTTTATTGGCTCTGATCAGCTGATGGCTGAGCTACTTGTAATCAGCTGACGGACTGATGTAATATTTACGGGGTGGATTTGACGAGGAAAGAATCATTGGTGATTCGGGGTTGATTCATGGAATGGTGTTTGCGCAAAGACTCTTGAATGGAAAATCTGAAGATATGTTTGGTGTTTGAGAGTATAAGGAAAACATCAATTACACATTAATGTTGTTTTTTAAAGAACGAGTTGTGTCCTACTTATATTACATCGTTAATTCTGTAGTTTAATTATTTGTATAAAGTACTCTCTTGTAACGTTTGGTTCTGTGATGTTTTTTAAAAACGTAAATCGCTGCCTAATTGGGATGCCAGTAGGTTTAATCTGTTTGGGATGTATATATTAATCTGCAAGATTATATAAACTTAAAGAACAAATGATGTACGGAACACCTATCCGTAGTGCGCATAAAATCGCTCATCTTTAAAAACAGTGATTTTGGACACTTTTATGCTAAAAATTATGCATCAAACATGACGATAAAATATTTCACTTAAAATTGAAATTTGTTAGGACACGTATGTACAGCTTGCTTGTAGAATATGTTCTGTGTTACTAAGCAGATTTCAGGATGTTTGCGTGAGTTGCTCTTACGAGAAAAAATGCCTGATGGTCTTCTCTTTCGAAGCATTTGGCGACTAAGAAATGTTGAATTAATTTTATTTTTCGTACCTTTCAGATGGTTTTAAAAAACGTACATACGTCATCGCAATATAAAAATCTCCTCCCTGCACAACTGATGAAAAATTGATTTTTCAGCGCTTAATTCCTGTGTTTATTGTCTTGTCATTGTCAATAATTTATTTTAATCAAAAGCTTAAGAGGGGGCTCCAGTCACGCAACAGTTTCGCTTCTCCCTTAAGGCTTTCAAAGCTCGTCCCTCCTCAGCGGATTTCCAAAACGTTAATTTTTAAGATCTAACAAAACCAGCGATTCCAGTGAACTTAATTCCGGTATCACAAATAGGTCAACCATAAAACATTGTAATATCGAGGAATTTTACTGAACGATTTTTCTTTGTGATATCGACAATTCGCTCATTAAAATCACTAGGTATTTTTGCTCTTTAAAATGAGCCATGTGTTAACGGTTTCTAATAGTACATTGAGGAGGGAGGGGAATTGTTATCATTGGCCTTAAGGGGAAGCAAGTAAAATATTACGGAACTGGAGCCCCCTCTTTAAGGCTGCAACGTTACTTACACTTTTGTGTGACTAATACAAGGCTAAAGAACAGGTAGTTGCACAAACAATTGAATGAACACGACGAGGACAACATTGAGATTACCTTGATCCATAATCAAAAGTCAGTAATGTGGTAATGTTTAACATTTCTTAGCTAAAATCAAGTTTGCAGACGAGCGCATCCGTCTTGACTTATCTGGAATCTCTCCTCTGATTGGCTTTATCTCGCAGAGAGTTATCGAATGACGCGGTGGCGGGGGCGGGGGCGGGGGTCCGGCCGCGCAATTACACCGTCGTATCGCAGATCAACGGCGAACCACTACCTTTATGGAATTTTAATTAAAGCGAGACGCGGCCCACAACTATTTAATACCAGCCGGTCTCGTCCGGCGAGGCTACCGGCTATGACGAGCGCGCGCCTCCTCGCTGGAGGCTATTGGCGCAGTGTTGATGAGCGTTTGGATTTTGAATTTAAAATGCGGTTAAGCTAATTTACCATAGAATAGTGGAGCTTTTAACATGACCCTCATTTAAAATTAGGTAGGTGCGTTTATTTTATTTTTATTTCATTCTTCCAACGGCAAAAGCTATTTTACAATTTTTGATTACAATAATGTTCAAGATGGCTAAATCGATGCATGCACGCATAATCAACAGACACAATATAATAAGTGCCCTTACAACAACAATAGGGAAACTCTTAAACATAACAAAGAAAGGGTTTATAGCAATAAGTAGTACATAGTTACAAAGTCTTGAAGAACGTATAATAATTGATGCAATATGTAAATCAATGTGCTGCGAAATATCATCAATATGATCCATGCAATAATTGCTAGAAAAACTACACAGACTAGCAAAATTATGCAATTAGTTTTAACATAGAAGATAAGATCTTACAATTAATACACTTACACTTTCATAGTCCAGCAGGAATTATGGACATTATTAAAACTTTAAAAAATAAACTTATACGAAAACGAGATAATTAATACAAATTCATCACAATAAGAATGCAAAATACCAGATTTCAAACACAATACTGCATGCAATTAGCAGAAACCAATTTTATACAGAATTTCTGAAAACATTTATAAAAGTTCATTAATCAACCCATTGTTTGGATTTTTTAAATGAATATTTTGAACTTTTGGGCTAAAAAATCGTAAAATGTATCCCAGAACTTAAATGAATGCAAGTAAATAACAAACATACTAGCCAACGATAGTAAGTCCTCTTCCAGCATAAATATTACTCAAGATATAAAAATACCCCCGTCGCAGCAAACCTGCATACTCAGCGAATTTCCAATGGAGATATAAATGTCTTAATACTACATAAAGTCACTTACCAAGTTTCATAAAAATGTATTCACAAATAAGCAAGGTATACAATTTTAATTATTCCCCATAAGAATAACATTGGGGCTGAGTACGCAGGTTTGCTGCATCAAGGAACACAAAAAATTGATTTTTATGCTAATATCAATATAACCCAACTAAGTGAAGTCATATACCAGTTTTTATTCATTTATGTACATAATTAAGGGAGACATAGCATTTAATTATTATCCATAAGAATAGCATGGAGCTGAGTACGCAGGTTTGCTGCTACAAGAGCCTTTGACAAAAAATCTTTTTTGAGCAAATACCAATGCACCACAACTAGATGCAGCCGTATACCAAGTTTCATCAGTGTACATTCAGAAATAAGCGAGATATAAAATTTTTCTTTTCCTCCATAAGAATAACATTAGACAACGTACTGTGTTTAGCACTTTCAATATCTCGGTAACCAATTGCCGTAGAGGAATGATCAAAATACCAAATTGTGTGTTTTTTAAGGTGAATGCAATGATAAAACTAATACCACCGTCGCAGCAATCCTGCGGACTCAGCGAATTTCCAATGCATAATATATGTCTTAATACCACATAAAGCCGCAAACCAAGTTTCATAAAAATACAATCACATATAAGCGATTTTAATTATTCTCCATAAGAATAACATTGGTAATGAGTATGTAGGTTTGCTGAAAAAAGGAACAGAAACAATTGGTTTTTATGCAAATATAAATAGAATTTAACAAGGCGAAGCCACATACTAAGTTTCATCGATATTCAATCATAAATAAGCGATATATAACATTCTAGTTATTCTCCATAAGAATAACATGGGGGCTGAGAAAGCAGGTTTGCTGCAACAAGGAACAGAAAAATGGGTTTTTATATAATTATCAATATAACTCAACCAAGTGAAGCTACATACCAAGTTTTATTAATTTATGTTCATAATTAAGGGAGTCATTACATTTTACATATTCTCCATAAGAATAACATGGGGGCTGAGTATGCAGGTTTGCTGCTACGGGAATAATCAACAAAAAATAAATTTTTTGTGCAAATATCAATATACCAGTACTACTTGAAGCCACATACCAAGTTTCATCAACATACATTCATAAATAATCGAGATATCAAATTTTATTTATTCTCCATAAGGATAACATTGGACAACGTACTGTGTTTAGCCCTTCGAATATCTCTTTAACGGTTGGGCGTAGAATCACAATTTAAACACCAAAATGATTGTTTTGTGGAACTGAACAGATTGGTAAAAGCAAATGTAAAGTTTACATTAAAATAAACTGAGGAAAAGCCAAAAACCTTTTTCCCATAAGATTAACATGGGAGATTTTATGAGCAAGTTTTTTTGGATTTTCTCCGCAACCACTTAACCTAGGTTAATTATTCAAAATACTAAATTATTTGTTTTTTTAAGATTTATAACATGGCCAAAACCAAAATTATGTTTTTTAAAAATTTTAGGGTGAAAAATGCAAAAAACTGATTTTTGGAAAATTTAAAACCCCCATGAACCCTCCTTCCCATGGTCCGATTTTTCTGGATTTCGAACTTTACATATATATAAATTTGAACGAATAGTGTTTTTGGCATCTGGGGGACCTCAAAACAAAAAGTTATCATGGTCTCGGGCTTAAGTCTTACCATGAGACCTACGGTAATAGCTTCTTCCCTATAGGGGAAATTCGCTAAAATTTGACAATTTCCAAAATTTTATGTAAAAAATTCAAAAACTCATTTTTGGAGTACAAAACCCCCCAAAAATACCCCTTCGGACACACACACACACACATATATATATATATATATATTTATTTATTTATATATGTATATATATATATACACACACACACACAGTTTCGAACGAATGGTGTTTTTGGGGTCTGGGGACCTCAAAACGAAAAGTTATCATGGTCCCGGGCCTAGGTCTTACCATGCCGACTACGGTAATAGCTTCTTCCCTATAGGGGAAATTCGCTAAAATATGTAAATTAACTAAATACAGTATTTTGTGTTTAAACTATGAAACACTGTTTTTTTCACAACTCTTAGTCTATTTATAATCTTTAACATCTCCATACCTAATTGTACACTTAACTGTACTTGATTTGCACTCATTATTGTATAACTAGTGGCTTGAAGAGACCATAGCCCCTAACCTTACTCCAATACTCTGATGGCTAATCTGATTTCAACACATGTCAGTGCGTACACAAATTAGACTCATGGTTTAATGGAAACAAAGCAGACGTTTTTAAATCCCCATGCTTTTCTGATGGGGAATGTTTTACGTTATTTCACGTTTTCCGGTGACTTTTTAGATCTGCTGCTATTTTTCCCGAGTCCCTTGGATCAAGACCTTTAATTTAAGCCGTCTCCCATCATCCTCTGATTTACCCAACTCCCAAGGGCATTGGTTTGCCGAACTAACGTACTAGGGACACACAATAAGCTTCGTTTGACGTGTGAGGATCTTTGAATCTTTGGATCTCTGAAGCCGTCCCTTCAACATCACATAAACATACCCAACTCCCACAATTTTGACTTAAAAATTTCGCTTACTGAATTATATATAAAGATGTAAGTACAAATTCGAAAATGTTAAACATTCTACTTTGCACATATACTAATTTATTTATAGTAACATTTAACACATTGGTAAATCTGTGATGTTTAAAATCCGTCAGAACACTTTAGTTTCTTATTACCGTATAATTTGTTGGACCGCGCAGCAACTTAAAAGTCCAAAAACCGCATTGGCGAAGTTGTGATTTCTTCTACCGATCGTAAGTCAAGAGCGGAGCGACGCTCATAATTGTGATCTATTATTACAAGTTTGTTCCTCGTTAATCGACCCGTCGACAATCCCCGGACGAAATCTGACCCAGACCCGGTCGCCGGCCGGGAGTGATTGGAAGCGGTCGAATCCGAGTAACGAATGGGTCCGGCGCGGCCAGATATACGAGCGTTCATTAAAGACCCCGCCCGCGTAAGGCGAAAGCAAACAAACAGCCTAATAGTTGCTACCAATTAACAGACGGCCACTATTCATCTGTGGCGCCGTAATGAAAAAACATTTATTACAAGCAGATACTGGACGATGAAAAAATTAATATATTAGTTTGGAGCGCGTGGAACGGTGGCTTGTTTTCAATCTGGGGGCCCCACGCAGCCGGTGATGAACGGGGTCCGCCCACCGGAGTGAGTAACCGGCGACCCGGCTCTGTTGACACACCCCGGGGATGGAGTCGGATGTAACGATCAGACTCGACCACTGAAGGAACCTGAGGTGTGGCCTACTGTCGTCTATAACATTGTGCCAGTAGACGATTTGAACAAAACCCATATTAGAGGGGGCACCGGTCACGTGGCATCTGATTTTTCCATAAGGTCTATGATCATTTTCAAATGCCGTCCCATCTCAACTGATTATTCGCAGTAGTTGATTCACGGCTCGTTAAAGAGTAAAAATGCCTAGCGATTTCAGGGAGAAGAATATTGATATCACAAATAAAAAATGTTCAATAAAATTAGAAAATATTCAATATTAGTGAATGTTGTTATGGGCTAACTGCTTGTGGTATCGAAGTTCTGCTCACTGAAATCGGAGGTTTTGTTCAGTATATTATGGGCCATAAATCAACTAATTTGGGTCATCCAAATTGGTGAAACTTGGACCCTCATTGAATATGACTCTCGCTTTGGAAAATTATAGCTGCTCAACATAGATTTGAGAAACGAATTAAAATTCTAGAATATTTATCATTTAAGTTACATCAACATAAAATAATCTCTTGTGGTAGGTATTCTTTTGTTTATAATATTAATTTATATTTGCATAAATATACATTTTGATGTTTAAAAGAATGAACATGAATGGTGTTTTTAAAGATAAGTGACTGTATACACAACATTTGTATAAGATAGGGGCCGAATCGCTCTGGTAATTTAATAAAAACACGACGACGATTAAATTTTTTAATTACTCTAACTTAATAGGTACATTACTTGAAACAGTACATGTGAGCGTCATATTTTGCCTATCATATTCCCAAACCAATGAGTGAAGCGATCCCAGCTATGTCTTGCACTAACTAGATTATTTTTTAAGTATCTAGGCCAAAACTTTGGATAAAAGACTATAAACAAAATTACATAAGTAATTGTTCCTAACATTTCTTTGTTTTTTACATCGTCAAGATATTTATTACTGAATTTTAGGGCGCGATTGTTAAAAATCGTCCGACGATTGATCCTTAAAATGTTTTAATTTATTAAATTATTTTTAATAGATCCAGTAATTTCACAGGGTCGGAATATTCCCTGGGAACTGTCCCCTGGCCAAAACATAATCGGGGGGTTATCGATATACAATTAGAACGGAATTCTAGGACGGACCGGCGAGGTCCTGGAGCAATCTACGCATTCCGGGGACCCCACGATTTGACTAATCTGGAGGGCGAGCGATTGGCTGGCATCAGGGAGGATCAACTCAATAACAGCAACCCCGAGCAGTGAGCGGAGCCCCCTCCACCCACTCAAACCTGTTAGTTAATGCAAATTTAGGTGATGTAGCGTGTAGTATTTACAATTTGTTAATGAAATTATAGTTGGGAAATTTATTGAATACATTCTTATTGAAGCGATTGTAGCAGTTCTTTTTCGGTGGTTTTTACGTTCCATATAATGACCGATCAAAAATAGTTCGACTTGTAAGGACAGTCAGGGAGGTCGTTTTAGTCAAGAGTCAAAGAATGCATTCAAACACATAAAAGTAACAACAGAATAACAATGAAGTCGAATTTTGCTGACCAACTCTTAACACGAAAACACAATTACAAAAGTATGTAAGAGAACGTAAAGATAATAAGCTGTGGGACCAAAGGGGTAAAATAAACAATGGAGAGAATTGCATGTATATGTGGCGCGTAAAGAAACGCCTCAAGCGCTATTAAATAAACAAATGAATGCGGAAATGCGAACAGTGGTAGTTTTGAAAAGACAAGGAAGCTAAAATTAAACACACAAGGAAAGTTTATCCATTAAGGTGAAACAATTGAAAATATTTCATGAATGTTTTGATTTTATTTATTTTGTCAAACAAAAAAATGTGTTAGGTTTACCAGGAAGATTGGCTAAAGTCCCGAAACATGTTGTCCGAGAAATTAAGATATTTTTTCAAAGGTATTTATAGTTAAAATAATGTTACATTTGATAATTGTAACATCATGTTGAATATAATTTGATGATTTCAAATAGGGGGGGATGAAATTATTGTGTTTGAAATTATCGTGACATTTCAATAAATATTATAATTTTTTGGGAGCGGGCACTTGCCCGTCTTACAAACCACGGATTCCGCCTGTAGTAATGTATAGACATGTATAACGGTAGACTATAACGGTTATTAAATTGGAATGACGATAAATAATATCATACATAATGTGCTAGGTTAGCTGAATTACTTATGCTTATAACAATCCTTCCATATTTTTCCCACAACCAAAGGTGTAAGTGTATTTTGGTATCGTATGTACTCGATCTGATTGTATGGTTGTAAAGGGAAAATATAACTTTATTATCTTTTCCCAGTTTGGTTTCTGTCATTCTCCAGTTGAGCTTGATTCGTATCGAAATCGGTAGCCTTTTATCGGGATCTTATATGCATATTTATTATTTTGTTTGTAAAAACCGTGCAACTATATTTTTAACTGTTATAGGACGTTTTTTACATTACCTGAGGGGTTTGAGCTTAGCTCAGGAAAGGTCAGTCAGTTTGTTTAGTCGACTTGGAGTAGTTTTCGCCAAATCCCCCTACTGACGAGCAGATTTGCTTCGTTCATTTGCCTCTTTCCAGCATGATTAAGGTCGTCACTCCAGTTGCTATTACAGCTAAATGTCCCTTTGATTAATTTTGGATATTACCACACTCTATATGTAATCTTCGTTAAGTGATTTTAGTTTTTTTTAGTAATTTCTTTCAGGGAACTACATGTTCAGAAAACAATTAAATTCATGCACTTTTGAACTTATATTTATATGCACATTTTAATGTAAACTTTTTACGTTTTATGGCTATAGCCATGAGCATTTTTTTGTCATGAGCCAGAATAAAGGATGAAAAACAATAGTACACTACTTTGACGATTCGCCGATTGATTATAAACCAGCTGTTATGATACTTTTGTTTTAATTCGAAACTCTATAAGCCCAATGTCAATTTTTTAAACGAAGTGACTACGTACACGTCCAATGTAAGGGCAAATTCACTTAGCTACCGCTTAGGTTAAGTTACGTTACGTTACGTTACGGTACGTTAGGTTAGGTTAGGAGGTTTTTTGGCTCTCAATTTGTTTTTAAAAATCACAGGAAAAGTAACATACGGTGCATAATTTGGAACGGACGTGAACAGTAGCAGCTCACGTCGGACGAGTACGTAGCCTCTGCCTTTTTTAAACTTAAAATTAGACTTTTCCTGGTGATGAAACCTGCCTAAAACTTATTTTCAATCCAGAAATTAGTTAATTACAACTGTTGAAGGAATTCGTTTGAGCCGTTTTTGAGATCAGAGTTGCAATCAAGCAAGCATACAAGCAAGCAAGAAAGCAAACCTTACTCAAATTTGAGTATAGGATATTGTAGTTATGCGGAAGCGCTATTTTTTAACAAATCACCAGCTACTATTGCCGGCATTACAACTGAGAGAGATTTCAGACTGGTCCTCAAGACTCACCTCATTCAAAAGTTTTAGTATACGGTGGCGGAGTTTCAGATTGGCGAATGATGGCTGCAGCAACACGCAGCACGTAATGTCACTATCAACCTCGACATGTTTTACTTTAGGTGTACGCTTGGTTGTTTCAGAAAATTATTTTTTTTAGAAAATATTGTTGTTTGTATGACGATTGTGATATGTTCTTTTGTAACATCTTTGACAATAAATCGCTATTAAAACAACACGTACCCTAGAATCAGGTAATCGCTTAACCGAAAACCAAATAGGTTACGATATATTCTGTCAGATCATCTAAGGTAGACCAAACAAAGCCAAGTTTCCTGCGCCACCGCCGCTCATCCGCGCGCTGGCCCATCTCAATTACTCAGCCCCAACGAGTGTCCTCATTCAGACGAGATCACCCGGTTGTCATTAGCTTGATATCTTCATCCACCGAGCTGATGGCCGGCCACATTAACGCCCCATTTCATTACTCCAGCACACTTTAAATCGGATTTGTACACGGCTTTTTTGGCGCAGGCGAGCTGGCCTATTACGGCATAAAAAGCCACGAATACGCGCGGTGTCGAGACGATCGGT
Source organism: Allygus modestus (assembly GCA_963675035.1). Classification (NCBI taxonomy): domain Eukaryota; kingdom Metazoa; phylum Arthropoda; class Insecta; order Hemiptera; family Cicadellidae; genus Allygus; species Allygus modestus. The sequence goes on along the minus strand of OY776114.1, from coordinate 69,844,628 downwards.
GATAAAACGTAACGGCTCCCGAGATTGTATTGCTCCTGATGGTCGTTGTTGGAGTGCCAATTGAACAGTAACGAGGTGACGACAGGCGTCGGACTTGATTGGGGGATTGTACTTTCGGTGATGGTTGAAATCATGGGGTTCTCGAAAGGCTTGAGGTGTTAGGACTTCCAAGTAACCCAGTATTGAAACTGGGATAGTGCTTTTGGCTCATATTCCACTTGACATTTTAGGTGCTCTTCCATTTAGCTATGGGTCAGATCGTTTGTTATTGAGTGATATCGAATGTTATTATGCTATTTGAGCGAGTGAAATTTACGTTTTACCAGGATAAAATAATACCTCCGTAGCAGCAAACCTGCGTACTCAGCGAATTTCCAATGCAGATATATGTATCTTAATACCAAACGAGTTCGCACGCAGCACGCTGACGTGAGGGAAGTGAATTTCCACATAAAACTTTTAAAACTCCAAATCAATGTAATAACATACATTTATTCCAATTTTTATTGAAATCTGAAAACAGTGATTTTTTGGCTGTTTTGATGCTCCTGGTTTCATTTACCTGCAAAGCTGGGAATACAATTTTGTGCATTATAATGTTATGAGAAGGTCCAGACAGGCTTGAAAGTAGGCGTGAGGTTACTGGGGATGATAAAAGTACTCTAACAAAGGAATAACAGGCTTTTCTAGTGTAAAATCCCCATAAGACAACGTACTCTGTTTAGTCGATACACATTTTCTTTAATAACTCAGTAAATATGTATGCTAGAATGACGAGAGAGGTCTTAAAACTTTTGCCTCACTAGTTCCCATCTTTTTACATGCATTAATTTTACATACAGGGCATTTCTGACCCTTTTTAGGCCCAAAATCTCAAAATTTGAATGATTAATCCCCAAAAAAGGGGTTTAGAGTTTTCCGATTGTTTTGCCCAACGAACTTGTCCAACTTATTACAGAAAAGAATGTCCCTACCAAATTTGAAGTTAATCGGACAAAAAATGCCACCGCTAGAGTACAAACACACACACACACACACACACACACACACACACACACACACACACACACACACACACACACATATATATATATATATATATATATAAAATTTTGAACGACCCCCCAAAAAGTGTTCAGGGGGTCAAGCTAGGAACTTCTATGGTGGTCCCGGGCTTAAGTTTCACCGTGCCCGTCATGATAATAGTTCACATTCCAAAGGAAATTCACTAATAAAGCAACATACCAAGTTTTATCAATATACATTCATAAATAAACGATTTATGACATTTTAATTATTACCCATAAGAAAAACATGGTGGCTGAGTATGCAGGTTTCTGAAGTAAGGAACAAAAAAATTGGGTTTTATACAAATATACAAATATAACTCAAGTAGGTAAAGCCACATACCAAGTTCTATTAATTTATGTTCTTAATTAAGGGAGATAACACGTTACTTATTCTCTATAAGAATAACTTGGTGGCTGAGTACGCAGGTTTATGCTATGGGAACTATTGGCCAAAAAATGTTTTTAGTGCATATATCAATAGACCTCAACATTATGATGCAATATACCAAGTTTCATCAGGATAAGTTGATAAATAAGAGAGATGTACAATTTTTCTTATTCTCCATAATAATAAAATTGGACAACGTACTGTGTTTAGCACTTTCAATATCTCGGTAACCATTTGACGTATAGCAATGATCAAAATACCAAATTGTGCGTATTTTTAAGCTGATTCCAATAGAAAAAAATAAAATTTGACTTTTCAAAAATTATATGTAAAAACTCAAAAAACCCAATTTTGGGGTACAAAACCCCCCAAAATACCCCTTCGGATTGGTCGATCTGTCTGGTTTTCGAACTTAAAGTCATAAATGCTGCTTTACACCTTTATACCAAATTTCGTCAAAATCAGACTATTTTTAAGAGAGTTCGTGCTCACGGACACACACACACATATATTTTTGAACGAATAGTGTTGTTGGCATCTGGGGACCTCAAACAAAAAGTTATCATGGTCCCGGGCTTAGGTCTTACCATGCCGACTTCGATAATAGCTTCTTCCCAATAGGGGAAATTCGCTAAAACTACTCACATACAAGACGGGTCAGGAAACTATTTATTTATTTTAATAACCTTTTTTCATTTTAGTATTGTGAAGGGGTACGATTATGTAGGGAAATAAAAAATCAAATCATGTTAACAGTGATCAAGCACTTGTGCGTTGTGCAACCTAATCAAATCAAACAATTTATTGCAATCAGACTGTATATAACATTGACAATAGGTCAGGTCATATATATTCATACTTATAATATTTGTATAGTAGTAGTACTCTAACAACATAATAGTATACTAAATAAAACAGTTCACGTAATCTGATCAGTAAAATAAAAAATATACTTCTAACATAACATGCCATTAATATAGTCTTGTACACTATAGTATTCCCTTTCCAGGAGGAGCACTTTCAACCTCGATCTAAACTTGCCAACGTCTGATTCTTGCCTAAGGTAAATCGGAAGGGAATTGAATAATTTTATTGAAGAAAAATGTGTGGATTTTCATAACTTGAGGTTCTATAAAGTGGAATGGAGAGCAAAGAATTATCTCGAAGACTACTGTGTGGAGTTTCTGTAATAATACATGTCCTTATTCTTAGCCAAAGAGGTTAAACAATCTAAGATTCACAAACAGCGGGGGGGGGGGGGGTTAAAAGTTATTAAAACTAAAAACTTCTCTGCATGAGTCATACAGTGCTGAATTTGTTTATTATAAAGGTAATATCAAAGTAACCTAAAAAATATGAGGAGAAGACGGAAATTAACAATTTTTTATCTCTGTAGGTATTTGAGAACGAATTTCTTTGCTGTCCCTCGAGCGTGTAATCCCATTTGAAAAGGAAACTCCATCTATATGAACTACATGTTAATATTTCAGTTTAATAAATAAACAGGTGTCGGCAATATTATTTCCGGATGGAAAAACGGGATCGTCAGCTAGTTATACTAATTAATTTGGCAGTGTTACCCATCAATTGCACCATCCTCGCAATATATCTTACAGTTTCCATTCCCGCACACGCGTAACACCGGCAGTCATTTATTTAGACTGCGAGACTCCGAGGCGACTTAGCATGCAGAAAGAGTCCGGATATATTTAATCAGAAGTTAATTTGTTGGGGCCGGGGGTTAGGTAGCCGACAAGTTGTTTACATAAGGCATGATAAACTGTCGATTGTCGCGCCATAACTCATCCCGCGCGCATTGGTAATTGGCTCCCCCCTCTAGATCTTAATTAATATCGGAATACGTCTTTTGTTTATAATTGACGTTGTTTATCGATATCACTTCTATCACTACAAATTACTACACAGACAACTAGGCTAATTACAATTCGTCTGCCACAAATTGTTTTCACTCCGGCTTCTGGACCAATTTGAAATAAACTAGGGCTGGTGGAGCCGGGAACTCGATACGGCATTAGGCCCGACCTGATTGGCCGGCCAGTTATTTCTGCCCAATCAACGCGGAGGACGTATATTGTCATGCAGATGTTTGGTTATTAGTTGTGGAAGAGGATGAGGAGAGTCTGGCAGCCGTGTGACTGAATGGAAATGCACGAGCACAGTGAACAATAATGTCAATGCTGAACAGAATTGTGATTCCATCTTTTAGATCCCACTACCGTTCGTACTAAATTTTTTCTGGGTTTAACATAACTACCAGGATCCAGTATGGATGTTTGTGAACTAATTGTAAGCAGTGCCGCGGTAAATAAAAATGCTCTAAATAGTGTTACAAATAGTTTAATGGGATCTGATTTTTTGCTGAATTATTCTGTGTAGTAATTACATTAAAAGTATTTTTTATTACGCACGTCTTTTTATTAAAGACATTTGTTTGCTTTTATGAATTTATCCGGATGAAAAGGAAGATATGTTATTGACTAATTTATCCGTTAACAAGTTTTCTAATTTCGTTTAGCTTATTAAAAACAAAATCCCGAGGTTCAAATACAAAACACCTATGCCTTTAATTGGGCTTCCTCCCTAATACTGTGAAGGTAATACCATCGACATAGTTGTTTTTATCGATGGGCAATACTGAGCATCTACTGCCTCGGTCTTAATATAAAATGTGAAATATAAACAAGTGTAACATTCCCCGCTATAAAACTTCATTTTTACAAAATCACACTTTCTAAAATTCAGTGGAATTGGTTAATTCCCTCCCAGACCACATGAGAATCAAGTGATATTAAGTTTACTGGTGTACTTGATTTGTAAGTGTTATTATATAGTGTTAAGGAGTTTGTTAAAGAAACATATGTAATCTTTTATTACGAGTACAAGATTACAAACAAACTTGTAATCAACAAACAAACAAACAAACAAACTTGTAACAGAAGACCCGTTATCAATTGAAAGATAAAGATCAGTGTCAATGCATGTATAAAATCATGGCATTATTTGTGTTTATTGGCAATAAATAAGAGTTATTTGATTTGAGCCCATTATTTGACTTGAGCCATGTTCCCAGTTTGTTGCCTTTGTATAAGTAATCCACAACTAAATCTATAAGAAATGTATTTATGAAGATAATGATTACATCTTGCCATTTAAGTCCAATTCACGTTTTAAGCCTCGTAGTCGTAATCTCAAACGTCTGGACTGTTTCCCTGGGTAGGTTTTTGCGAGCGAGGTCCGAGGTCGAGACTCCGCCACGGCAGACATCAAGATGTCCACGCGACTGTTCCCACGGTGATTCATACGTCGTAAACGTCAGGTTCGCCAGGTCCGCGACCAAGGAGGCGCCTCCCCCGGGCGCCGGGGCTCTGCCCCCCTGGAGCGACGTGATGTGAGCATTCCTGCCCAACCCTTTCTAACATTTCCTTATGGGGAATTGGAATAGGCTTTGTTGTACGAATGTCGAAGTTGTCCTGTTTCGTTATGCGATCTTTTTCTACGCTTTTCCTGCCCATATAAGCGGCATTATGTGTACTGGTTGTGATTAGTGGTTTGAGCCAGTACACTACAATTAACTCGTAGACTCAAATACGGGTTGACTCGTACCTGATACCTGTTGATTAGTACACTCGTTTCGTAGACTCGAAGACTCGTATACTCGAAGTCTCGTATACTCGAAATCTCGTACAGTATACTTGAAGACTCGTGTACTCGAAGACTCGTAGACTCGTATACTCGAAGTCTCGTATACTCGAAATCTCGTACAATATACTTGAAGACTCGTGTACTCGAAGACTCGTAGACTCGTATACTTCTTGATTCGTAGACTTGTTGATTCGTGTACTTGTTGACTTGTAGACTCGTATACTCGAAGATTCGTAGACTCGTATTCTTGTTGACTCGTAGACTCGGAGACTCGAAGTATCGTAGACTCGGAAGTATCGTATACTCGAGGACTCGTATACTCGTATACTTGTTGACTCGAAGACTCGTAGACTCGAAGTATCGTATACTCGAAGACTCGTATCCTCGTATACTTGTTGACTCGAAGACTCGTAGACTCGAAGTATCGTATAATCGAAGACTCGTATCCTCGTATACTTGTTGACTCGAAGACTCGTAGACTCGAAGTATCGTATACTCGAAGACTCGTATCCTCGTATACTTGTTGACTCGTAGACTCGTTGATTGGTGTACTTGTTGACTTGTAGATTCGTATACTCATAAGACGAGTTGTTTCGTTGACTCGTACACATGTATTCTAGCTGGTAGAGGTTTCAAAAGTATGTTTCCTTGTGGTATATTTGCTACAACCTACAGGATTAACTTCATGTTGATGTTGTTTTTCCAGTGACTAATGTAATACAAAATTAATACTTGCAATTTTCCTTGTTATCCATTCAAAAACGATAAACTAGGAGTATAGTAAACAGAAAAACAATAAAAAGTTTAAAAATAGTTATTGTCATAATTTTCAGGACCCAGAAACTTGGGATTAATATGTTGCGTTTCGTTCTGTGTGTTTGCATATTTACTCTTACTAATATAATGACAAGACGTTTTTCACCAGCCGCCGCTAACAACTGATGCCGCATAACGGCATAACCTGAAGGTGGGAGCGCTCAATAAAATTAAGTCTTAAAAACACCCAAAACATTCAAAGAACGTATCAGTATCCAGTAGTCGATTTGGATATAAATAAACGGAATTCCAATGTTGTTATTAGGCTGGTTTATTTATCTGTCGCCTAATTGGCCGTGGCACATGAGCTATAACATATAACTCGCTACACCAGCCGCGGACCGCTGTTTAATTGCGGCTGCGGTGGTCCCGCTACCGTTCTCGCGCGGTTTGTCGTTTTGACGTTTATCGTGCCTCTCGTTATTTATTATTCGCTTGTTATTAGCACCCTTATTTATGCCTCTTCTTTCTGCCCTATCAATTAACCCCGTTTCTGTCCTCGGCCGAACGCCGTTTCTCAATATTGATTGGAACACTCGGTTTTTTATTTAGATAATTTGAGTTTTCGGTTGTTTATAGTGTTTGTGTTGTGTTCCTTTTGTTATCGTTTAATGACTTCCTACCGACTTTTGGAATAGAAATAATTCTTAACTTTTTTTGTTTTTGTAACCAAAGTAAAGCGTTAATTATTTGTTACTTATTATTATTTGATGATGAACGTTTTCAAAAATTAAAACGACAAAAGCACACTTAAAATTTCAGTTGTTTCATTGTTGAATTTAGCCACTAAATCTTTATTTAAGCACTTATGATCACTAACCTGTAAAATCACATTAATACTAAAAGTGGATTTAAAACAATTAAACTAGGTACGATTCTGTTGTGTTGGGCCAATAACTTTAATTTCAGTCATCTCACATCATCCTGCGATATATCAAATGTCCACAATAACTCTTTCAAACTTTATGTTACGGAATTAATACTATAGATAAAAAGTGGGTAGACACGAACAACCGTCTCAATGAATCTTCTCTAAGGGACCGTCAGATTTCGTTTTAGTTAATACAAGAAGTTGGTAATTCATTGAAAATTCAAATTTCTGAAAAGAAAATCCACCCTAACTCATGTTATCCTATACTCTAATATGAGTAAGGGTTTAATGCTTGTTTGAAACTCTGATCTCAATAACGGCTACAACGATTTCCGTCAAAATTTGTAATTAACTAATTTCTGGGATAAAAATAAGTTCTAGACATGTTTCATCTCCCAAAAAAACCTAACTAAGTAAAAAAACTATTTTTAAAATAAAAAAAAAATACATTGGGCTTATGGAGTAGCAAAATGAAAACGAGTTCACTGACGTGAGGGAAGTTAATTTCCACATAAAAAACTTTTAAAAATCAAAATCATTGTAGCCTAAAAATCATTTATTCCAATTTTTATCATTGATAACATTCATTTTTTGGCTGTTCTGATGCTCCTGCTTCCATTTACCTGCATAGCTGGGAATACAATTTTGCGCATTTTAAGATTAGGAGAAGGTATAGTCAGGCTTGAAAGTAGGCGTGAGGTTGCTTGGATGATAAAAGTTCACCAACAAATAAACAAATAACTTTTCTAATTAAAACCCCCATAAGACAACGTACTTCGTTAAGTCAATAAACATTTTATTTAAATAACGTGGTAAATATTTTTGTTAGAATGACGAGAGAGAGGGCTTAAAAAAAGGGGTTAGAGTTTTCTGATTGTTTTGCCCAACAAACTTGTCCTACTGATTATAGAAAAGAACGTCCCTACCAGATTTGAAGTAAATCGGACAAAAAATGCTACCGCTAGAGTGCAAATACTTATATATATATATATATATATATATATATATATATATATATATATATATATATAATTTTGAACGATCCCCAAAATGTGTTCAGGGGGTCACGTTAGGAACTTCTATGGTTGTCTCGGGCTTAAGTTTCCCCATGCTGGTCATACTAATAGTCCACTTTTACATAGGAAATTCACTAAAAAAATAATTGTATCAGCTGTTTATAATCAATCAGGGAACTGTCAACGTAATACTCAGTTGTTTATAATTAACATATGATTTCCTGAGAGCAGTGAATAAAACCATTGAATGAAAATTACATATATAGAGTGGTCATATCCAAAATAAACCGAAGGGACATTGAGCTATAAATAACAACTGGAGTATCCGTAAAAATTAAAAAAAAACGCAAATGACTGTAAAATGTAATAATCAGTAAGGGGAAGTGGTGAAATACTACTCCTGTCATCTAAACAAACTGGCTGGCTTTCCCCGAGCAAAGCTTGGCCTGCCAGGTACTAATTATTGAACGAACAGATGATTACTATTCATCACTCGCACAGTGATGGACGAGGCGCACGCCACGATGCCACCGAGCTCCTAACGGGTGTTTGTTCCGTGGCGTATGTTTCACCTGACGATACCCAGAGCAGAGCCCTGACATCCAGAGTGCGGGCTCTATATAATTGGGTGGTGGCGCCGGGCCGCCCCTACATGTGTTCCTGCTACTGGCTTGTTAGCAGCCCTCCTGGCTCGCCTTGGACTGCTCGGGATATATGGCTGCCAGGCGCTAGGGCGAAGGCGAAGGATGGGTTCCAACCCCGGGTGTGAAAATGGGTCGTAATTTCTAGCTAATTAGGGTGAAATATAAACTGGCTGAAACACGAGGTTATATTTTACTGTATAACACGAGCAATTCCCGTGTAAAATTTGATCTAAGAATCCCGCGGAGGAACTTTGAAAAGAGTGGTTTTGGCCTTTAGAAATCGATTAAAAAAATCCTTTACCCCAGGAAAAAATAAACTTTGTAGTCTCGTTAGCTAGAAATTACGATCATTGTTCACACTCAAGGATGAAACCCATCCTTCGACCTCGCCCTAGCGCCTGGCAGCCATGTTGGAGTATGTATGATTTACACAAATATATTATGTGAAATACCAAAAATAGTCACAAATCCCACAGCAACCACATATTCGTTCACTACTCTTTGTAAATAAATTTGAAAACCACAATTTTTAACATTTGGACTTATTGAGTCAAACTAAAGCAAAATTATTACACATTTGATAGAAAACAATGGACTGTCAAGTAACACTCGTACGTGGTAAAATATGAAAAATGTAGTTTCCCCGATCAAAGCTCGACCCTTCGGTACTATACATTCTTCAGATCTTAATGTACTCCCTACGTCGGCGTCTTAGAGAGACATTAAGATGTATAAAGATAAGGAGGATTAAGGGGGATATCGTAGTACGCTTGGAGTAGCCTGTATTTGTCATGAAGCTGCCAAACGTCAGGTGTATTACACAGGCGTTCCACCTGAGGCGCCTGGATTGTTTTGTGGAAAGAGTTTCGACAGTTAATTATTTAGTAGTTATTAAATTATTACCTGGGGCCGAGCTTTGCTCGGGGATGGTCAGTCAGTTTTCTTAAATTACCTGGAGCACTTTTTAACCATCTCCCCTTAATTTACCACCAGATTTGCTTAGCTCATTTGCCTCCTTTCTACAAGTTGATGTAACTCCAGTTGTTATTATAGCTCAGTGTACCTTCAGGTAGTATTTTTATTATATATGCATTTGTTATATGATCACTCTTTAATTTTCATTCAATGATTTTAGTCACCTTTTTTTTTTGAAAACCACATCCTAATACATGATTATTACTTTGATAGTTCACTGATTGATTATAAACAGCTGTTGTGATTCTTTTATTAGTGAATTTCCTTTGGAAAGTGAACTATTAGCATGACCCGCACGGTGAAACTTAAGCCCGGGACCACCATAGAAGTTCCTAACGTGACCCCCTGAACACGTTTTGGAGGGTCGTTCAAAATGTTATATATATATATATATGTATATATATATATATATATATATATATATATATATATATATATATATATATATAGACATATATATATGTGTTTGCACTCTAGCGGTCGCATTTTTGTCCGATTTACTTCAAATTTGGTAGGGACGTTCCTTTCTGTAATCAATTGGACAAGTTCGTTTGGCAAAACAATCGGAAAACTCTAAACCCCTTTTTTTGGGGATTAATCTTTCAAATTTTGAGTTTTTGGGTCCAAAAAGGGTCAGAAAATCCCCGTATGTAAAATGAATGCATGTAAAAAGATGGGAATTAAAGAGGTGAAAGTTTTAAGCCCTCTCTTGTCATTCTAGCATAAATATTTACCGAGTTATTAAAGAAAATGTGTATCTACCAAACACAGTACGTTGTCTTAAGGGGATTTTACATTAGAAAAACCTGTTATTCATTTGTTGGTGTACTTTTATCATCCCCAACAAACTCACGCCTACTTTAAAGCCTGACTGGACCTTCTCCTAACCTTATAATGCGCAAAATTGTATTCCCAGCATTGCAGGTAAATAGAACCAGGAGCATCAGAACAGCCAAAAAAACCAATGTTTTCAGATTTGAATAAAAGTTGGAATAAATGTATGTTTTTAACTGATTTTGAGTTTTTATAGTTTTTTAAGTGGAAATTCACTTCCCTCACGTCAGCGTGCTGCGTGCGAACTCGTTTTGATTTGAAACTCCATAAGCCCAATGGTATTTTTTAACTTTCTAAATATGTTTTTTCCCTATCTTTTCGAATTTTCCTGGGTATGAGACGTGAGTTAAATACAATTTTTGACGGAAATCGTTGGATCCGTTTTTGAGATGATACATGCAAGCAAGGAAGTAAGGGATGGAAGTAGTTGCAAGCAAGAAACTTTACTCATATTAGAGTGAAGGATGTTAGCAAAGAGCACTTAATTAAAGATTTACGTTTAAGATGGTAATTGAAAAGAATATCCCAAACTGACACTTATGTTCCCGCAAAATACTTCAGTGTGTAACAGAAAACAGTGTGTAACAGTGTGTTACTTCAGAAAAGTAACAGAAACGCGAAACAATTTGTGATTGGAACTCCCTCTTAAAATTTGTTGATGAAAAATTAAAAGTATTTAATTTAGAATGTGCTTTTAGCGAATTTCCCCTTTCGGGAAGAAGCTATTACCGTAGTCGGCATGGTAAGACCTAGGCCCGGGACCATGATAACTTTTCGTTTTGAGGTCCCCAGACCCCAAAAACACCATTCGTTCGAAACTGTATGTATATGTGTGTGTGTGTGTGTGTGTGTGTGTGTGTATGGACTCATCTTACTAGGGGGCCCTGTGTGTGCATCTCACCAGACTCGGGGGTCCGCACGAATTGTGGGGCATTACACAGGGCCCCCGAGTTAAAATCGTATTATTGGAGTTCTGGCTTAACAACGATCATTTTTCGTAAATTTAGTGAAGACCCCACATTCTGGTTCTATGCATGTGTTCTTACGGGGCCCTACGTACGCTAGCGCTCTGTTGCGCTGCGCGCCGTGGCGTCTACGGGAACTACTCCCACCACCGCTCGCCCCCCGCTCCCCTCTCCACGGCATTGTGAATTCCCGGAAGCGCTTCCGTTCTCTCGTATTATTTTTATTTTGTGGAGAACTCTGGCTATGGTTTCGATAATTCAGACTTCAGAGCTGTCCCTACAGTCTTTATCCTTCCTCGAGACTCTAGGAGCTGTGAGTGAGGGTTTGAGTCGGCATCTAGTCTAAAGTAACTTTTTGCTGAGTGTTGCAATATAAACCTTGGTGGTACGTAAACTCTTATCGTCTATTTTCCAGTGGTCGATAACATGGAATATAGGAGGCAAACATGACGTATCAATTATTGTATACTAGTATTAAATACTTACGTCCTACATTATTATCAAATCGGGGCCTACGGTAAAAATAGGATAAGTAACTGGCATCTACACATTTTTGGTCATGTCACTGGTCATCTTGAACCTGTAAATCACTTTGAATGTTTTATAAAAGTATATTTTATTGTTTTTCTCATCTTTCACATAGAAATATACAGCTGAATATACAAGTTAAGTATCTTTTAATCTATGAAACGCCCAAGAAACTTTTTCTGCCGTATTTTTAATTTGTTCTAACCATTTTGATTACAATGAGGTATTTTATGTATTAATGAACAGTTGAAACGCTGATATCTCAGTGACTATCGAAACGATTTTGAAGGTTGATGTGTCAAATTAAAAAGTATAATGCATAGAATTGCCGAATTTCTTTCGAAATTTTTGTTTGTCCATCGGTACTTCCTACAAACCTTTAAGTTTCAATCAATACAATTCTAATGGAAGAATATAATTCAATTCAATTCAATTAACACATGTTGATGCAACAACAAAACATAGGATGGTATCGAGAACAGCGTAGTCAACATTTTTAAATAATTTCAATTCGATTGTAAGCGAAGCTGCAACAGTAATCTAGTAAACACAATTAATACCCTGTTTCGTACTGTAATTATTTTTATTATTTTGCTATCTTAACATTTTATAGAGAGCTGTACGTCATCAAAGTTTTCAAGGTCGATGATAGTCCATACTTGAATAAAAGTTAGAAAATATCAGATCACCTGCTTTCAACGTTTATCATACTAAACAACAAAGTACCTGACAAATTCTAACAACGATTACAATTTTATTTTAATGTTCAAAGATCCGAGATCGAAAAAAGCGAAAAGGGTCTCGATTTTCAAATGTTCCCCAAGAGTTGTTTCCTTTATCAGAATCTGTTATAGTAAATTGTAAATATGTAAATTTATAGTTGTTAAAAGTAGTTTATTCACAAACGAATACATGTCGAGGCTTTATATGTCCATAAATATACATATTGGCTATGGATAAAACCATTTTTAGGTTAATTTTCCTACATTCGGCTTTTAATTCGATATCAAATAAACCCAGATTACGGGTAATTTTTGGATCATATTAAAACATCTCTAATATTCTCAATTTAACCCAGTAACTCGTTAAACTCGTCTTGTGGTACTGAGTAACGTTACTTTTTACTTTAGATCCATTGTCTGAATGTGATGATACCCAATGATTCAATGATACACTGGGTACCCGTACTGTAATGTGCCGTGCCGGCGCGGCGGTCGCGGGCGCAGGCGCCTCGGTTGAGGTGGGGTGACGCTCGCACGCCCGCGAACATTGCATGCTTTACGATAACAGACTACTGATGCATTTAATTTCTTGTCAGTTCTGTTTCGTACTAATATATTCATTATGTTACAAAACCAATACCAATAAATCTACACTTAACGCTAGGGGTCTTTTGAAATCAGAGCTCCTAATATAGTTCTGAACTAATTTTAATAAAGTGTCTTTGGAAAGAGCTCGCCGACAAGTTGTGCATATCATAGAATTTATGAAGGTCAAACTTAAGGGCAGAGGTCTAGACGCCCTTAAATTTTGATATTTGTCCTTAAGATATACCTTTTTAATGGAAATTTTAAGCAACAGCTGGATTAAATTACAAAATTAATTGATATAAACACAGTTTTATCAGCAAAATCATAATGTTATAACTGTAAATATAACCATTGACTATTGGTACTGAAAAGATTTTCCATGTCAGAGGCTTAGTCAAACTGGGTCCACTTCAAATTTTGTGTTAAACTGAAAGGGGCACATCTTAAGAAGGATAGTAAAGTATTCCTTCAGTTAATTCTATAAAGCAACAGATAACGAGGTTTGTATAGTTCGATTAATTAATAGAAAATGAAGATTGATCAATTATCATGAAGTCCAGCACACGGAAAAATTTGAAATGTTGCTAATATTGTTTATTTTTGTCAAATTATAAAAAAACCTTACATCTTCAAATCAGAAATTATTATTTGGGCTGAAGTTGATATCACCCCAAATTCGATTTTTTTGTTGTTTCAGGGTCCAAAGATGAAAAAAGTTGAACGGTTACTGGGTTTATATATTTTTTATATTACTGTAAAATGTAAAAAATAATATTAAAACTTGGCTTCAGTAAGAAAAATTCAAGGACGAATCAAACGATAACTTGATCAATATAAACAGATAATAAACAGCCAAGTTATTAAGAATGATTATAGTCTATTAGCTGTTGTACCCGTTATTCGCACGGATTTAGATAAATATCCGGGAAAATGGCAATGGTTCCTTTGGAAACCAAATAATACCCCCGTAGCAGCAAACCTGCGTACTCAGCGAATTTCCAATGCACATATATGTATATTAATACCACATAAAGCCACATACCAAGTTTCATCAATATACATTCATAAATGGATTTATGACATTTTAACTATTCTCCATAAGAATAACATGGCGGCTGAGTATGCAGGTTTGCTGAAGCAAGGAGCACAACAAATGGGGTTTTATACAAATATCAATATAACTCATGTATGTAAAGCCATATACCAAATTTCATTAATTTATTTTCATAATGAAGGGAGATAACACGTTACTTATTCTCCATAAGAATAACATGGGGCTGAGTACGCAGGTTTGCTGCTACGGGAGCCATTGGTAAAACATTGTTTTTTGAGCAAATATCAATGGTCCACAACCAGATGAAGTCGTATACCAAGTTTCGTCAGTGTACGTTAATAAATAAGCGAGATATAAAATTGTTATTTTCCTCCATAAGAATAACATTAGACAACGTACTGTGTTTAGCACTTTCAATATCTCGGTAACCAATTGACGTAGAGAAATTATCAAAATACCAAATTTTGTGTTTTTTTAAGCTGGATCCAATGGTAAAAACTAAAATTTGACTATTTCCAAAATTATATGGAAACAATTCGAAAAACCCATTTTTGGGGTACAAACCCCCCCCAAAATACCCCTTCGGATAGAGCGATCTGGCTGGTTTTCGAACAAAGTCATAAATGTTGCTATACACGTTTATACCAAATTTCATCAAAATCGGATAATTTTTAAGAGAGTTATCGTGCTCACGGACACACACACACACACACACATATATATATATATATATATATATATATATATACAGTTTCGAACAAATGGTGTTTTTGGGGTCTGGGGACCTCAAAACGAAAAGTTATCATGGTCCCGGGCCTAGATCTTACCATGCCGACTACGGTAATAGCTTCTTCCCTATAGGGGGAATTCGCTAAAAATCACCAAAACACAATAAATTAGTATAAAATATGAACGAAAGAAGCTCACAGGACGTAGCCCAAAAAGAACGGGAATAGGGCACAAACCTTCCCAGGCATAGAACCATTTCCCAAAGTTTCACGGCGGCAGAGTTCGGATGAACGGTTTAGTAATGCATAAAGGACGAACAGACAGACAGACAAGAATTCGTTTAAAAATGTAAATAGATTTTTGACCAATTCCCGTGCTTGATGATGGTATTATGTTGCTTTGGAACGAAAAATGTTACAGAAAATAAGGAAAACTAATTATAATACAAATACGCACAGGCCGAGATGCTATACTAAGCAAGATAGAGGAACTTTGCTTATTTTTACCTAAAAAACTAAATTATTAAGTTTGGTACCGGAACAGACGAGACGTCCTCCCAGTATATTAGAATGGGAAACCGAGCTCCTGATCGAAAGGGAAGAGCAAAAACTACTTTTGTTTCGTTGATAAAATAAAAAACTTTCCTTTTTCCGAATAGTTATGAAAGCCTACTCTACACTATAACTCCTTTGTTATCATTTTTTTCAATTGAAAATTCAGTGTGATTTCTGGACCAAAACAAGCAACATGTTTTCTGTTTAATTACATGTTTTATTTGGAATGTTGTCTGGTTTTTAACTTTTCACCACAACATTTGTATTTTTTATTGGTTTTTATTTTGTTAACCCCGATGAAAGCAACAAATATAACTTTAAAAAAGTTTTACTCGATCATACCCTAAACCCCTGCCTTGATTTCCCATGAAACCCATGCCTTGATGTCATTCCTGCTGTCGACAAAGGCGCTCTTATCTCCAGGGGAGGTTCAAGGATAGATAGTGATAGTGATAATGAGCGGTCCTAGCTCTACCTACCTCCTGCTCTCACTCCGACACGTGACTCGTGTCCAGGGGCGGCCCGTCAGTTTTTCAGCGCCCGTGCAAAGACCAAATTTTTTCCGCCCCCCGCCCACCACCATCAACCAAAACCTTCCTACCCCATAGTTCTGAGATATACTGACACGTGCGCGCCTCACTCCCTCGCTTGTTGTTGATGCGTTTGCGATGTTTCTGGTTCCATGCTATGCTGATCACCTGAAATGACAAACTATGGAACACATTCAGATAAGAGAATTGTGTAGTTCAAAATCATGATTTCATATACTATCGTCCTGGAAAGGTATCTCATTTTCGATCTTCGCGCCGCTAAATGTTTGCAATTAAAAAACTCAAAACCTCAAATAATTAAAAAGAATATAAATTTTTAAAAACCACAAATGTGCACAATTGTAGTCAACGTATCACAATACACTGTGTATCATAAAACAATTATATGTTTATTTAAGAAAAATAATAATGAAAACAAACCCTTAAAACTGAATAGGAACGGTGAAGTACATACTGATAACAGTACATCTGTTCTGAGCGTGGGAAAGATTCCGTCCAGGGAAACCAAAACAATAATGAAAACGCTTATCAAAACCGACAGTGATTCTGACGGTTCCTGGCTGATGTTCGCGATGGACACAGCAAAGTTTGTTGTTAGGGTTTTTTTTAACTAATTTCTTCTGAATATAATTTTTGTTTATTGGTTCTAATGTACAACACGTTTTTCAGTTATACGGACTCTATCTTCGAGTATTTAATCTTTAAGGTTTAGTGTTGCTATAAACCTTATTTTTATTTGTCTTTATTCTGTGATATATTGAATCTTATCTTCTAAAAGTGTTTGGATCAATTAAGTTTAATAACAATTACTCTAAAAACTCAAGTTCGGTGCAAACATGTTTTTTTTCGTTAGTACTATACTGTGATATACTGTCGCAACTTATTTAAAGTATTGCTAATTTGTAAGAAATACAGATGATTAGTCACCCCAGAGCTCAAATAATCTTAATCTGTAATGAGAAGTATATGTTTAATTCTTAACATTTCCCACTCCATCTCCAATACTCCTAAATGACTCAGTTAATAAATAAGAACTTGGTTGAAATGGTTACTAAACAGACGGAACGATAAACTATATTTTTCAAAGTAAGCTAAGCGAGTGGACCTTACAAGTAACGATGTAAGGGGGCGCCAAAATCTGAGGAGGGTGCATCATATTTCCCCCTTATTTCATATGCATTAATACTAAACTCAAATATATCAAATCCCTATTCAATACTCTCCAGTCTCCAAACCATATATTTCTTCATCTACAGGAACTAGTTTAAAAAAATCGAAAGGGAGGATTAAAAACAATTAGTTGCATTGTGTTACTTTATATTTTAACATTGCAAATTTTTTTCATCGTATTGCGAGTTTTATTCAAACTCTCAATACCAATCAAAATACCCTGAAGTTGTCACAAACCGATGGAGGTCAAAACAACTGCTCGTTTTGGAATGGAGGGGAGCAGAAGTTTTATTATCTGATATGTAAATTTGATGTTTAAGTATGATGAGGTGCAAAACATGGTGGATACTCATAACTTTCTTTCAAATATTGCCTTTCAACAACTTATAATACTAATATACAACAATTTACAATATCAGTATGGTTTTAGCGAATTTCCCCTATAGGGAAGAGCTATTACCGTGGGTCTCATGGTAATTTTGGGGGTTTTGTACCTCAAAAATGGTTTTTTGGGGTTTTCACATGTAATTTTTATTTAAATCAAATTTTAATTTATACCATTGAATTCAGCTTAAAAAAACAAACAATTTGGTACTTTGATCATTACGCTACGTCAATTGGTTACTGAGATATTGAAAGTGCTAAACACAGTACGTTGTCTAATGCTATTCTTATGGAGAAAAATCAAAATTTTATATCTTGCTTATTTATTAACATACACTGACGAAATTTGGTATATGGCTTCATCTGGTTGTCGTTTGTTGTTGTTTGCACAAACAAAATTTTTCGCATATGGTTCCCGTGGAAGCAAACCTAGGTACTCAATCCCCATGTTATCCTTATGGATAATAATTAAAATGTTATGTATCGCTTATTTATGAATGTATATGGATGAAACTTGGTTTGTGACTTCACTTTGATGAGTTCTATTGATATTTACATACAAACCCATTTTTTGTGTCCATTGTTGCAGCAAACCGTGTACTCACCCCCAATGTTATTCTTATGGAGAATAATTAAAATTGTATATATCGCTTATTTGTGAATATATTTTAATGGAACTTGGTATGCGGCTTTATGTGGTATTAAGACATATATTTTGCATTGGAAATAATTCGCTGAGTACGCAGGTTTGCTGCGACGGGGGTATTTATATATGTACAAATACTTTATGTTAGCGGCCTATGCCCCCCACCACGCACCAGGTGGCGTACCGACGAGGGGGGGGGGGCGTGGGGGGCGGTCCGCTTTGGCATAGGCCCCAAATTTTGAAAAATATTAAAAAATCTGAGCGTATCTCCTGCCGATCTCCGGAGAATCGCTACCGATCTACTGTCGTATTTTCGGCCGTTATTACGTAGTAAAGTCGTCATTTTTGGGCTGTATTTTGTTTTCTGTCGAAGTTTATAGCCGATATTACGCGGCAAGGACGTTAATTCCAGATTATATCATCTGTAACGTCTTCAATTACGGCGGATAAACCGTGATTCGGTCCATTTACACAGTTAGGTTGTTTTTTTATGACCGATTCATGTGTAATACATAATGTCAAGTCTCGTAATTTTCGGCCGATTTTACGTGGTCCGATCATCTTTGGCAGCAGTTTACTACGTGATTTGGCAGGTCGCGATCGTCCAAAGATTGGCGGGAAATACTTGCTCGAACTTTGGAGTATTTTTCAAAACTGAGTTCATTTGACTATTTAAATACTCACATTTTGAGTACTCGTACGCCCCTATACATCGTTTACACAAATATGAATAGGCCCCGAGGAGCCTTTTTTCTGGGGGCCCCATATTTCCTGAGGGCCCCTTATTTCTTGGGGCCCTTTATTTCCTGGGGGCCTACTATTTATTGGGGGCTCCGTTTCGCTTGGGAGTTTCAATTCACCCGGGGGCCTATTTGCGACCGGGGCCCCGGGCCAAGAAGAGCGCCGAAGAGGCCTCCTCGGGCTCAAAGCTTGTCCCTGTGCGCCCCTATGTAAAAATGGCCCTGAACCCCCATGTAATGTTTTAAAACAGATTTGTTTAAGTCCCCTAGATTTGGTTCGAGGAACACGTGTGTTAAGCCCCCCAGTATTGTCTGATGCACAGTGTGTATAGCCCCATAATTTGGGACGGGTGTTAAGCCCCCCAGTCTTGTCTGATGCACAGTGTGTATAGCCCCATAATTTGGGATAGTGCAGAGATGTGTTTGGCCCCGATATTTGGTTTCATGCAAGGTTGTGTTATTAAAATGGTGTGTTTAGAGAAACAAATCATGTACTAAAACTTGTCTCCATCTATACGTTAATAAACCGTATATAACTCTTAGGACCCCACAATTGGGTTTAAGGACAGGACCCCATAGCAAGTTAGGGACATGTATGCGTGTGTGTGTGTGTGTGTGTGTGTGTGTGTGTGTGTGTGTGTGTGTGTGTGTGTGTGTGTGTGTGTGTGTGTGTGTGTGTGTGTGTGTGTGTGTGTGTGTGTGTGTGTGTGTGTGTGTGTGTGTGTGTGTGTGTGTGTGTGTGTGTGTGTGTGTGTGTGTGTGTGTGTGTGTGTGTGTGTGTGTGTGTGTGTGTGTGTGTGTGTGTGTGTGTGTGTGTGTGTGTGTGTGTGTGTGTGTGTGTGTGTGTGTGTGTGTGTGTGTGTGTGTGTGTGTGTGTGTGTGTGTGTGTGTGTGTGTGTGTGTGTGTGTGTGTGTGTGTGTGTGTGTGTGTGTGTGTGTGTGTGTGTGTGTGTGTGTGTGTGTGTGTGTGTGTGTGTGTGTGTGTGTGTGTGTGTGTGTGTGTGTGTGTGTGTGTGTGTGTGTGTGTGTGTGTGTGTGTGTGTGTGTGTGTGTGTGTGTGTGTGTGTGTGTGTGTGTGTGTGTGTGTGTGTGTGTGTGTGTGTGTGTGTGTGTGTGTGTGTGTGTGTGTGTGTGTGTGTGTGTGTGTGTGTGTGTGTGTGTGTGTGTGTGTGTGTGTGTGTCCGTGAGCACGATAACTCTCGGAAAAATGATCCGATTTTGATGAAACTTGGTATAAACGTGTAAAGCAACATTTACGACTTTAAGTTAAAACCAGCCAGATCGCTCTATCCGAAGGGGTTATGTACCCCAAAAATGGGGTTTTTGAATTT
This sequence comes from Allygus modestus, assembly GCA_963675035.1. Classification (NCBI taxonomy): domain Eukaryota; kingdom Metazoa; phylum Arthropoda; class Insecta; order Hemiptera; family Cicadellidae; genus Allygus; species Allygus modestus. The sequence goes on along the minus strand of OY776114.1, from coordinate 69,824,389 downwards.
GTTTACATTTAATTTTTGAAACAGTCAAATTTTAGTTTCACCATTCGATTCAGCTTAAAAAACACACAATTTGGTATTTTGATCATTCCTCCTACGTCAGTTGGTTGCCGAGATATTGAAAGTGCTAAACACAGTACGTTGTCTAATGTTATTCTTATGGAGGAAAAGAAAATTTTGATATCTCGCTTATTTATGAACGCATACTGACGAAACTTGGTATACGCTTCATCTCGTTGTGGTCTATTGATATTTGCTAAAAAAAAATTGTTTGCCAAATTCTCCCGTAGCAGCAAACCTGCGTACTCAGTCCCAATGTTTTTCTTATGGAGAATAATTAAAATTGTATATACCGCTTATTTGTGAATATATTTTTATGAAACTTGGTCAGTGGCTTTATTTAGTATTAAGACACTTATATCTCCATTGGAAATTCGCTGAGTATGCAGGTTTGCTGCGACGGGGGTATTTTATTTTGTATTTGTATAAACTTCGATTTATGGTTGTTCGTATTTGAATATAGTTATTACCGTAGGCCTTCTCATATCGTTTGATAGATGTTATTATTCCAGTTTTTCCACCGAGCAATTGAGGAAAACGTTGAATTATTTTGCTCCCTTAACAATAATTGTCCTCAATGATTAGAGTAAACGTTTTAGCCATCCCCCTAATTCTGTTACCGGTGTGCCATTCGTCCCTTTCCCTAGGTCCAGGCAGCTAAGTGGTGGACGGACGTTGGGCCAAGTCGCGCCTAACGACGGCCATGTGTGACTCCGGCGCTCCTAATCGGCCCAAAAACAAATTACCGCCCCGCATCCATCATTAGTAAATGAGACAAAAACGGCGGCCGCGGACCCTGCCCGCCCGTATATACATAACACGTGTAAACACCGCTGCAAATCATCCTCACCCGTCTCGGCTCCTTATGATTTACTGGGGTGTGAACATCTTGTCGGGTTTGTAGAATATTTTCTGAATTTATATTTGACAATTTGACGCAGGTACGTTATAAAGACTACAAATCTGACTATAGTTTTTTGACTTGTTCACGTTACGTGAAGATGGTTGGTAAATCTCTCAATTACCGATTGACGTAGAACAATTATTCAGAATACTAAATTGTTTTAAGTCTTCATCACCAGAAGTTTCAGAGTTTTGTTCCATAACGCCAATGATAACTTTGTGTGACTTCTCACCCGATCGTCACAAATCATTGTTTAGGTGTCAAAACATATAGGTGTAGAGGTTCTTAAGGGAATTACAGTTTCGATTTTCTTAATTTGGGCATTATTATTGTATAACAGTTTTTTTTATTGTAATACCTAATGCACAGTTTCTCATCAATTTGTAAAAAGGGTCAGTCCATATAAAAGTGGTCCAAAAAAATCTGAATCCTAAATTGTATTCACTAAGGGACGACGAATCATTTAATTTAACACCAAAATGAATTGTATCTGACGATCAGGTGAGAAGGTTTTGTGATGACATCATGTATAATTTTACACTGTGGTCATTTTTTACTATGTTAAATAGTATAAATGCAACATTAAAAACCGGCACAAATTATCACTTATTTAAGAAGTTGAGTACCGGTAGAAAGGAATGTCGAAACCATAATTTCCCTATAGTTTTCAATTTTTGAAAGATTTGATGGTAATTTTGAAAAAGTCCAGCAGCCGACACAAATATTTTAATTTTTTTTAAGAACTTCACATTTAAATGAAGTAAACCACCAGCTGAGAAATGTTTAGTCCACAAAATATAAATTTCGGGGCTTATGTTTTAAACGGGTGAGTGGTGAGTAGTTTTTCACTATAGTCAAATCACCTCACCTATTAGGCTGATCTTGGCGTTGTTTGAATTCACCACGTAAGGTGTGATTTTACAGATGATTTATCTGTCAAATCAAATAGATAACGTGTTAATTAACTTTCATTTTTTATTCATATGTAAAATAGCCTAATTTAACCATAGACAAATAAATATTCTGGTTTATAAACGTGTTATGGCTTTATGGCAAGGAAAATCAATTCGTATATGTTTACACTTTTTGAAAATTGCAATGACAAATCATAGGTTATTCATGTGTTAAATAAAAACGAGTTCGCACGCAGCACGTTGACACGTTAGGGAAGTAAATTTCCCCAATAAAAACTTTAAAAAATCAAATAACGGGTTTAAACAAAGATTTTTGACATTTTTAGTAAAATGGAAAATATTCAGTTTTTTGGCTGTTCTGATGCACCTGGTTCTATTTAAATGCAGTATTGGGATGGCAATGTTGTGCATTGTAAGCTTAGGAGGATGTACCATCAGGATCAAAAATCGTTATGGGGGTATTAGGAGTGATAAAACTACATCAAGATATGAAAAACAGCCTTTTCCAATGTAAAATCCCCATAAGACAACGTACTGTGTTTACTCAAGTTTCATTTTCTTTAATAACTCGGTAAATATTAGTGCTAGAATGATGAGGGAGGACATACAATTTTCGCCTTTTTACGATCTATAACCTATTATCCATTAATCTTACATTTAGGGATTATCTGACCCTTTTTTCCGATTGTTTTGCCCAACGAACTTGTCCAACTGATTATAGAAAGGAACGTCCCTACCAAATTTGACGTAAATCGGACAAAAAATGCGACCGCTAGAGTGCAAACAAAACACACACACACACACACACACACACACACACACACACACACACACATATATATATGTATACAATTTTGAACGACCCCCCAAAACGTGTTCAGGGGGTCAAGTTAGGAACTTCTATGGTGGTCCCGGGCTTAAGTTTCACCGTGCGGGTCATGCTAATAGTTCACTTTCCATAGGAAGTGCACTAATGATGTCTTGCTTGACAAGTAAATATAACCTAGTTAGGTAGTTTACACTTGATTGCCTCTGTCATTCCTTCTAAATGGAAGAAGGAGCCGGTTAATTCTGGCCACCTCACCCATTTTCAGTGACCTAGATAAATGGCGTGGTGAGTATAAATGGGCGAGTTTGTGAGTGATTCCGTAAAAAAAACTATCTATAGTAATTTTATCATTAAATGTTTATAATGAATTTTAATTGAAAACAGTCCAACTAAAAATATATTCTATAGTTAGATCATTGACTATAAATCAATGGTAAAATGCAATTTACTGAACACTTGCCTAAATAAATCTATAAATTCATCTTTAAAACAAAATTAGTGATTTGAGTGACTCACTCACGACACCCGTTTCAAAAATAGGTCCGTGGAGTGGTGTTGGTTTGTAAGGATAAAACAAAACTACGTCCCACAACTCTACAAATATATCCTATACTCTAAAATGAGTAAGGTTTGCTTGCTTGCTTGTATTGTTGCTTGATTACAACTCGGATCTCAAAGACGGCTCCAAACATCTCCTTAAAATGTTGGAAATAACTAATTTTTGGGTTAAAAATAAGTTATTGACTGGTGTCATCTCCAGGGAAAATAAAACAATGTTAAAAACGATCATGAAAAGTTGACAAAATTAAAATTGTGAGCTTGTGAAGTTTCAAATCAAAACAAAAGAATCATAACAGCTGTTAAAATCAATCAGTGAACTGTCAAAGTAATACTCATGTAGTTCAAGTCAAAACCAACGAGATGTAAATAATATACAGCTCTCGTCTCATGTTAAACGAGTTTGCACGCAGCACGCTGACGTGAGGGAAGTGAATTTCCACATAAAAAACTATAAAAACTCAAAATAAGTTAAAAACATACATTTATTCCAATTTTTATTCAAATCTGAAAACATTGATTTTTTGGCTGTTCTGATGCTCGTGGTTCTATTTACCTGCAATGCTGGGAATACAATTTTGCACATTATAAGGTTAGGAGAAGGTCCAGTCAGGCTTTAAAGTAGGCGTGAAGTTATTGAGGATGATAAAAGTACACCAACAAATGAATAACAGGCTTTTCTAATGTTAAATCCCCATAAGACAACGTACTGTGTTTGGTCGATACACATTTTCTTTAATAACTCGGTAAATATTTACGTTAGAATGACGAAAGAGGGCTTAAAACTTTCGCCTCTCTAATTCCCATCTTTTTAGATGCATTCATTTGACATACGGGGCTTTTCTGACCCTTTTTGGGCCCAAAAACTCAAAATTTGAAAGATTAATCCTCAAAAAAAGGGTTTAGAGTTTTCCGATTGTTTTGCCCAACGAACTTGTCCAACCGATTACAGAAAGGAACGTCCCTACCAAATTTGAAGTAAATCGGACAAAAAATGTGACCGCTAGAGTGCAAACACATATATATATATATATGTCTATATATATATATATATATATATATATATGTCTATATATATATATATAATTTTGAACGACCCCCCAAAACGTGTTCAGGGGGTCACGTTAGGAACTTCTATGGTGGTCCCGGGCTTAAGTTTCACCGTGCGGGTCATGCTAATAGTTCACTTTCCAAAGGAAATTCACTAAAAAGTGAAGCCTGACTGGAGGATATTTTTGTCAACAAATCATCTGGTCAAAGAGTAATAAAGACTAACATAACTTGTTAAAAGAGGATTTGATTGGTTAAACATATTGTTGTCATGGAGACCGGAGGGTACAGAGGGTCAAAATGGCGGTTATCATGTAGGCACAGTTTTTTACCCCAGATGAAACCTCTATGGATAAATACCTTGTTGTTAAAATCATGTGGTGTCCTGAGCTCAGTAACTAAAACCATTGAATAAAGATTGCATACAGTGTAGTCATGTCATAAACAAAATAAATCAAAGGGAAGTTGAGCTATAAATAACAACTGGAGTACCTTAAATATGCATAACAAAGGCAAATGAGCTAATAAAATCTCACCATAATAAAACAAACAGCAAACCAATCAACAACAAAATTAGTATTTTACTTGGTTACTTGGTTTTTTTTACTTAATATTTTTGTCTTTTCTTGGGGACGTATTGAAACACTACTCCAAGTCACCTAAACTGACTGGCTGACCTTCCCCGAGCAAAGCTCGGCCCTCGGTACTTTACAGTTATACTGTACTTACACACAAGACATTCACTGATTGCGTCTGATGATGACCGGTGTGACTGGTTTAAATCGATCACCTTGTACCATCTTTTAGCGAATTTCCCCTATAGGGAAGAAGCTATTACCGTAGTCGGCATGGTAAGACCTAGGCCCGGGACCATGATAACTTTTTGTTCTGAGGTCCCCAGACCCCAAAAACACAATTCGTTCGAAACTGTGTGTGTGTGTGTGTGTGTGTGTGTGTGTGTGTGTGTGTGTGTGTGTGTGTGTGTGTGTGTGTGTGTGTGTGTGTGTGTGTGTGTGTGTGTGTGTGTGTGTGTGTGTGTGTGTGTGTGTGTGTGTGTGTGTGTGTGTGTGTTTCAAGTTCAAGTTCAAGTTCAAAGCTCTTTATTTCCAAAATATACAGAGATACATACAATTTAACCTCCCAATGCACCTCATAGGGCGCGTGCGGGAGTAAGTTGGCTATTCTTCAACACTATCATTGTCCATTTCTTTTTCTTCATGCTTCTTGTAGATACAAAACCAGATTACAAAGTATCAACAAACAGTGGAGAAACACAATTGCAAAAAATAACAATGCAGTAATAAATAACAGATATTAAACATGCAAAATAAATAGACTATGAATGAATAACGAGCGATTTAACAAGGCAACAAACAAGCAGTACACTTAAATGTATAATAATAAAGCAGTAACAAGCAATTTTAATTGACATGCAATAACAGTAGATAAATAGACTATAAATAGAATAACGCGTGATTATGCGAGGCATCATCAAACAGTAGAAAAAGTTAACATTCAATAAAAGTGCAGGACCAAAACAGATATTAAACATGCAAGGACATGCAAATAAATTATATAAATACACTAATACATACAAATACCTTCAGAAGGAAGACAATTAATTAGCATTACAAAAAGATACAAAGTGTGACACATGTTTCAAACAATATTTCTAACAAAATGGGTAACTTTAATTTTAACTTTATGCTTTTGCTCATACATCACTTCATTACCAAAAAACCTCACAAAGTCATTAAACAGGTTTGGACCACGATAACAAAATTGACGTCTACTTAATTCCTTGGTAAAAAATGGCACTTCAAGCATAACGTATTGGCTAGATCTGGTACTTCTGTTTGACTGTTTTACTTTGAATAAAATCAAATTCTTAAGGACATGCATAATTGAGGTGTATTCATACAACTGTGTGAAAGTTAAAATATTGTGTTCTGTAAAAAGGTGACTCATGCTTTCATTATATTTTACATTATACATGTGTGTGTGTGTGTGTGTGTGTGTGTGTGTGTGTGTGTGTGTGTGTGTGTGTGTGTGTGTGTGTGTGTGTGTGTGTGTGTGTGTGTGTGTGTGTGTGTGTGTGTGTGTGTGTGTGTGTGTGTGTGTGTGTGTGTGTGTGTGTGTGTGTGTGTGTGTGTGTGTGTGTGTGTGTGTGTGTGTGTGTGTGTGTGTGTGTGTGTGTGTGTGTGTGTGTGGGTGTGTGTGTGTGTGTGGGTGTGTGTGTGTGTGTGTGTGTGTGTGTGTGTGGGTGGGTGGGTGGGTGGGTGGGTGGGTGGGTGGGTGGGTGTGTGTGTGTGTGTGTGTGTGTGTGTGTGTGTGTGTGTGTGTGTGTGTGTGTGTGTGTGTGTGTGTGTGTGTATGGACTCATCTTACTAGGGGGCCCTGTGTGTGCATGTCACCAGACTCGGGGGTCCGCACGAATTGTGGGGCATTACACAGGGCCCCCGAGTTAAAATCGTACTATTGGAGTTCTGGCTCAACAACGATCATTTTTCGTAAATTTAGTGAAGATCCCACATTCTGGTTCTATGCATGTGTTCTTACGGGGCCCTACGTACGCTAGCGCTCTGTTGCGCTGCGCGCCGTGGCGTCTACGGGAACTACTCCCACCGCCGCTCGCCCCCCGCTCCCCTCTCCATGGCATTGTGAATTCCCGGAAGCGCTTCCGTTCTCTCGCATTATTTTTATTTTGTGGAGAACTCTAGCTATGGTTTCGATAATTCAGACTTCAGAGCTGTCCCTACAGTCTTTATCCTTACTCGAGACTCTAGGAGCTGTGAGTGAGGGTTTGAGTCGGCATCTAGTCTAAAGTAACTTTTTGCTGAGTATTGCAATATAAACCTTGGTGGTACGTAAACTCTTATCGTCTATTTTCCAGTGGTCGATAACATGGAATATAGGAGGCAAACATGACGTATCAATTATTGTATACTAGTATTAAATACTTACGTCCTACATTATTATCAAATCGGGGCCTACGGTAAAAATAGGATAAGTAACTGGCCTCTACACATTTTTGGTCATGTCACTGGTCATCTTGAAGCTGTAAATCACTTTGAATGTTTTATAAAAGTATATTTTATTGTTTTTCTCATCTTTCACATAGAAATATACGGCTGAATATACAAGTTAAGTATCTTTTAATCTATGAAACGCCCAAGAAACTTTTTCTGCCGTATTTTTAATTTGTTCTAACCATTTTGATTACAATGAGGTATTTTATGTATTAATGAACAGTTGAAACGCTGATATCTCAGTGACTATCGAAACGATTTTGAAGGTTGATGTGTCAAATTAAAAAGTATAATGCATAGAATTGCCGAATTTCTTTCGAAATTTTTGTTTGTCCATCGGTACTTCCTACAAACCTTTAAGTTTCAATCAATACAATTCTAATGGAAGAATATAATTCAATTCAATTCAATTAACACATGTTGATGCATCAACAAAACATAGGATGGTATCGAGAACAGCGTAGTCAACATTTTTAAATAATTTCAATGCGATTGTAAGCGAAGCTGCAACAGTAATCTAGTAAACACAATTAATACCCTGTTTCGTACTATAATTCTTTTTATTATTTTGCTATCTTAACATTTTATAGAGAGCTGTACGTCATCAAAGTTTACTTTTCAAGGTCGATGATAGTCCATACTTGAATAAAAGTTAGAAAATATCAGATCACCTGCTTTCAACGTTTATCATACTAAACAATAAAGTACCTGACAAATTCTAACAACGACTACAATTTTATTTTAATGGTCAAAGATCCGAGATCGAAAAAAGCGAAAAGGGTCTCGATTTTCAAATGTTCCCCAAGAGTTGTTTCCTTTATCAGAATCTGTTATAGTAAATTGTAAATATGTAAATTTATAGTTGTTAAAAGTAGTTTATTCACAAACGAATACATGTCGAGGCTTTATATTTCCATTAATATACATATTGGCTATGGATAAAACCATTTTTAGGTTAATTTTCCTTCATTCGGCTTTTAATTCGATATCAAATAAACACAGATTACGGGTAATTTTTGGATCATATTAAAACATCTCTAATAATCTCGATTTAACCCTGTAACTCGTTAAACTCGTCTTGTGGTACTGAGTAACGTTACTTTTTACTTTAGATCCATTGTCTGAATGTGATGATACCCAATGATTCAATGATACACTGGGTACCCGTACTGTAATGTGCCGTGCCGGCGCGGCGGTCGCGGGTGCAGGCGCCTCGGTTGAGGTGGTAAAATTCCCCTTCGGATAGAGCGATCTGGCTGGTTTTCGAACTTAGTCATAAATGTTGCTATACACGTTTATACCAAATTTCATCAAAATCGGATAATTTTTACGAGAGTTATCGTGCTCACGGACACATATATATACAGTTTCGAACGAATGGTGTTTTTGGGGTCTAGGGACCTCAAAACGAAAAGTTATCATGGTCCCGGGCGTAGGTCTTACCATTCCGACTACGGCAATAGCTTCTTCCCTATAGGGGAAATTCGCTAAAAATCACCAAAACACAATAAATTAGTATAAAATATGAACGAAAGAAGCTCACAGGACGTAGCCCAAAAAGAACGGGAATAGGGCACAAACCTTCCCAGGCATAGAACCATTTCCCAAAGTTTCACGGCGGCAGAGATCGGATGAACGGTTTAGTAATGCATAAAGGACGAACAGACAGACAGACAAGAATTCGTTTAAAAATGTAAATAGATTTTTGACCAATTCCCGTGCTTGATGATGGTATTATGTTGCTATGGAACGAAAAATGTTACAGAAAATAAGGAAAACTAATTATAATACAAATACGCACAGGCCGAGATGCTATACTAAGCAAGATAGAGGAACTTTGCTTATTTTTACCTAAAAAACTAAATTATTAAGTTTGGTACCGGAACAGAAGAGACGTCCTCCCAGTATATTAGAATGGGAAACCGAGCTCCTGATCGAAAGGGAAGAGCAAAAACTACTTTTGTTTCGTTGATAAAATAAAAAACTTTCCTTTTTCCGAATAGTTATGAAAGCCTACTCTACACTATAACTCCTTTGTTATCATTTTTTAAAATTGAACATTCAGTGTGATTTCTGGACCAAAACAAGCAACATGTTTTCTGTTTAATTACATGTTTTATTTGGAATGTTGTCTGGTTTTTAACTTTTCACCACAACATTTGTATTTTTTATTGGTTTTTATTTTGTTAACCCCGATGAAAGCAACAAATATAACTTTAAAAAAAGTTTTACTCGATCATACCTTAAACCCCTGCATTGATTTCCCATGAAACCCCTGCCTTGATGTCATTCCTGCTGTCGACAAAGGCGCTCTTATCTTCAGGAGAGGTTCAAGGATAGATAGTGATAGTGATAATGAGCGGTCCTAGCTCTACCTACCTCCTGCTCTCACTCCGACACGTGACTCGTGACCAGGGGCGGCCCGTCAGTTTTTCAGCGCCCGTGCAAAGACCAAATTTGCCGCCCCCCGCCCACCACCATCAACCAAAACCTTCCTACCCCATAGTTCTGAGATATACTGACACGTGCGCGCCTCACTCCCTCGCTTGTTGTTGATGCGTTTGCGATGTTTCTGGTTCCATGCTATGCTGATCACCTGAAATGACAAGCTATGGAACTCATTCAGATAAGAGAATTGTGTAGTTCAAAATCATGATTTCATATATTATCGTCCTGGAAATGTATCTCATTTTCGATCTTCGCGCCGCTAAAATGTTTGCAATAAAAAAACTCAAAACCTCAAATAATTAAAAAAAATATAAATTTTTAAAAACCACAAATGTGCACAATTGTAGTCAACGTATCACAATACACTGTGTATCATAAAACAATTACATGTTTATTTAAGAAAAATAATAATGAAAACAAACCCTTAAAACTGAGTAGGAACGGTGAAGTACATACTGATAACAGTACATCTGTTCTGAGCGTGGGAAAGATTTCGTCCAGGGAAACCAAAACAATAATGAAAACGCTTATCAAAACCGACAGTGATTCTGACGGTTCCTAGCTGATGTTCGCGATGGATACAGCAAAGTTTGTTGTTAGAGTTTTTTTTAACTAATTTCTTCTGAATATAATTTTTATTTATTGGTTCTAATGTACAACACGTTTTTCAGTTATACGGACTCTATCTTCGAGTATTTAATCTTTAAGGTTTAGTGTAGCTATAAACCTTATTTTTATTTGTCTTTATTCTGTGATATATTGAATCTTATCTTCTAAAAGTGTTTGGATCAATTAAGTTTAATACCAATTACTCTAAAAACTCAAGTTGGGTGCAAACATGTTTTTTTCGTTAGTACTATACTGTGATATACTGTCGCAACTTATTTAAAGTATTGCTAATTTGTAAGAAATATAGATGATTAGTCACCCCAGAGCTCAAATAATCTTAATCTGTAATGAGAAGTATATGTTTAATTCTTAACATTTCCCACTCCATCTCCAATACTCCTAAATGACTCAGTTAATAAATAAGAACATGGTTGAAATGGTTACTAAACAGACGGAACGATAAACTATATTTTTCAAAGTAAGCTAAACGAGTGGACCTTACAAGTGACGATGTAAGGGGGCGCCAAAATCTGAGGAGGGTGCATCATATTTCCCCCTTATTTCATATGCATTAATACTAAACTCAAATATATCAAATACCTATTCAATACTCTCCAGTCTCCAAACCATATAATTTCTTCATCTACAGGAACTAATTTAAAAAATCGAAAGGGAGGATTAAAACAATTAGTTGCATTGTGTTACTTTATATTTTAACATTGCAAATTTTTTGCAACGTATTGCGAGTTTTATTCAAACTCTCAATACCAATCAAAATACCCTGAAGTTGTCACAAACCGATGGAGGTCAAAACAACTGCTCGTTTTGGAATAGAGGGGAACAGAAGTTTTATTATCTGATAAGTAAATTTAATGTTTATGTATGATGAGGTGCAAAACATGGTGGATACTCATAAATTTCTTTCAAATATTGCCTTTCAACAACTTATAATACTAATATACAACAATTTACAATATCAGTTTGGTTTTAGCGAATTTCCCCTATAGGGAAGAGCTATTACAGTGGGTCTCATGGTAAGACTTAAGCCCGAGACCATGATAACTTTTTGTTTTGAGGTCCCCAGATGCCAAAAACACCATTCGTTCAAATTTTTATATATGTATGTATATATATATGTGTGTGTGTGTGTCCGTAAGCACGATAACTCTCGTAAAAAAGGTCCGATCTTAATAAAATTTGGTATAAATGTGTATAGCACCATTTATTTGAACGGGTTCGAAAACCAGACGAATCGCACCATCCAAAGAGGGGTTTTGGGGGTTTTGTATCTCAAAAATGTGGTTTTTGGGGTTTTCACATGTAATTTTTATTTAAATCAAATTTTAATTTATACCATTGAATTCAGCTTAAAAAACAAACAATTTGGTATTTTGATCATTACGCTACGTCAATTGGTTACTGAGATATTGAAAGTGCTAAACACAGTACGTTGTCTAATGCTATTCTTATGGAGAAAAATCAAAATTTTATATCTTGCTTATTTATTAACATACACTGACGAAATTTGGTATATGGCTTCATCTGGTTGTCGTTTGTTGTTGTTTGCACAAAAACAATTTTTCGCATATGGTTCCCGTGGAAGCAAACCTAGGTACTCGATCCCCATTGTATCCTTATGGAGAATAATTAAAATGTTATGTATCGCTTATTTATGAATGTATATGGATGAAACTTGGTTTGTGGCTTCACTTTGATGAGTTCTATTGATATTTACATACAAACCCATTATTCTGTGTCCATTGTTGCAGCAAACCGTGTACTCACCTCCAATGTTATTCTTATGGAGAATAATTAAAATTGTATATATCGCTTATTTGTGAATATATTTTAATGAAACTTGGTATGCGGCTTTATGTGGTATTAAGACATATATTTTGCATTGTAAATTCGCTGAGTTCGCAGGTTTGCTGCGACGGGGGTATTTATATGTGTACAAATACTTTATGTTAGCGGCCTATGCCCCCCACCCCGCACCAGGGGGGGCGTGGGGGGCGGTCCGCTTTGGCATAGGCCCCAAATTTTGAAAAATATTAAAAAAATCTGAGCGTATCTCCTGCCGATCTCCGGAGAATCGCTACCGATCTACTGTCGTATTTTCGGCCGTTATTACGTAGTAAAGTCGTCATTTTTGGACTGTATTTTGTTTTCTGTCGAAGTTTATAGCCGATATTACGCGGCAAGGACGTTAATTCCAGATTATATCATCTGTAACGTCTTCAATTACGGCGGATAAAACGTGATTCGGTCCATTTACACAGTAAGGTTGTTTTTTATGACCGATTCATGTGTAATACATAATGTTAAGTCTCGTAACTTTCGGCCGATTTTACGTGGTCCGATCATCTTTGGCAGCAGTTTACTACGTGATTTGGCAGGTCGCGATCGTCCAAAGATTGGCGGGAAATACTTGCTCGAACTTTGGAGTATTTTTCAAAACTTTGAGTTCATTTGACTATTTAAATACTCACATTTTGAGTACTCGCACGCCCCTAATACATCGTTTACACAAATATGAATAGGCCCCGAGGAGCCTTTTTTCTGGGGGCCCCATATTTTTTGAGGGCCCCTTATTTCTTGGGGCCCTTTATTTCCTGGGGGCCTACTATTTATTGGGGGCTCCGTTTCGCTTGGGAGTTTCAATTCACCCGGGGGCCCATTTTCGACCGGGGCCCCGGGCCAAGAAGAGCGCCGAAGAGGCCTCATCGGGCTCAAAGCTTGTGCCCGTGCGCCCCTATGTAAAAATGGCCCTGAACCCCCATGTTATGTTTTAAAACACATTTGTTTAAGTCCCCTAGATTTGGTTCGAGGAACACGTGTGTTAAGCCCCCCAGTATTGTCTGATGCACAGTGTGTATAGCCCCATAATTTGGGACGGGTGTTAAGCCCCCCAGTCTTGTCTGATGCACAGTGTGTATAGCCCCATAATTTGGGATAGTGCACAGATGTGTTTGGCCCCGATATTTGGTTTCATGCAAGGTTGTGTTATTAAAATGGTGTGTTTAGAGAAACAAATCATGTACTAAAACTTGTCTCCATCTACACGTTAATAAACCGTATATAACTCTTAGGACCCCACAATTGGGTTTAAGGACAGGACCCCATAGCAAGTTAGGGACATGTGTGTGTGTGTGTGTGTGTGTGTGTGTGTGTGTGTGTGTGTGTGTGTGTGTGTGTGTGTCCGATAACTCTTGTAAAAAAGGTCCGATTTTGATGAAATTTGCTACAAACGTGTAAAGTAGCATTTATGACTTTAATTTCGAAAACCAGACAGATCGACCTATACAAAGGGGTATTTTGGGGGGGGGGGTTCGTACCCCAAAATTTTTTTTTGTTGGTTTTTTACATATAATTTTTGGAAAAGTAAAATTTTATTTTTTTATTGGAATCAACTTAAAAAGACACACAATTTGGTGTTTTAATCATTGCTCTACGTTAATTGGTTACTGAGTATTGAAAGTGCTAAACACAGTACGTTGTTTAATATTATTCTTATGGAGGATAAGAAAAGTTGTATATATTGCTTATTTATCAACTTATCCTGACGAAACTTGGTATATTGCTTCATTTCATTGTGGTCTATTGATATTTCCACAAAAACCCATTTTTTAGCCGATAGTTCCCGTAGCAGCAAACCTGCATACTCAGCCGCCATGTTATTCTTATGAAGAATAATTAAAATGCCAAAAATAGTTTATTTATGAAGTATATTGATGAAACTTGGTATGTGGCTTTATGTGGTATTAAGATAAATTTATATGCATTGAGAATTCGCTGAGTAAGCAGGTTTGCTGATACGGGGGTATTTTGTATATTTACCGTCTTGTATGTAAGTACAGTATAAGTGTAAACACATTTTGTAGTGTTGTGAGACGTAGTTTTATTGTATCCTGTTAATTGTAAGAACACGTATTACGCTACTCAAAAAACTGTTTAAATATAAGGACACAGAGGGTACATGTGTTAATAATTCTATCCTACACTCTAATATGAGTAAGGTTTGCTTGCTTGCTTGCGACACGGATCTCAAAAACGGCTCCAACGATTCCTTCAAAATGTTCGAAATAACTAATTTCTGGGATAAAAATAAGTTCTAGATAGGCTTCATCGCCAGGAAAAATCAAATAATGTAAAAAAACTAAAATGAAAAGTTAAAAAGTTAACATTGGGCTTATGGAGTTTCAAATCAAAACAAAAGAATTGTAACAGCTGTCCATAATCAACCAGGGAACTGTCAAAGTAATACTCATGTTGTATATGATTATTAACATGTGGTTTCCTGAGAGCAGAGATTACAAGATTTGAGTGAAGATGACATAAATTGAGTAGTAAAATAAATCAAAGGGACATTGAGCTATAAATAACAACTGGAGTGACCTTACAAATGTATAGAAAAGAGGCAAATGAGTTGTACAAATCTGATTATCAGTAGGGGGAAGTGGTGGAACATTACTCGAAGTCATCTAAGCAAACTGACTGGCCTTCCCCTAGCATAGCTCGGCTCCCAGGTACTGTTTAAGTTTATGCGAGCAAGCCCGCGACAAACAGCTGGTTGTGTTGAACAGTGACTGATTAAGACTCGGGAATGTAACACAATAAAGAAATTAAAAGCCTTGCGAAAGAAACACAGATTGGCCATAAGAACGGGTAAGTGTTCCAAGTAGGAATTAGTGTCGGGCCGAGATTAAGACGTGTTTACAGGGGCGGTAGTTTGATAAAACAGCGGACACGATGAACCAGCTAATGCGGACTTGTAGCCGAGATAAATACAATACAAATAGTGTGAACACGGGCGCGCTGGCACGATAGCTAGGGCTAAATATACGGCGGTCCCGGGCCCGTTGAGTTGATAAAGCACCGTGAGATATGGGCAGTTATTTTGTCGAGGGTTTGACACTGAAAGCATCCGAGAGTTATTTTGTTGAATGTCTATTTTGAAAAGTGGGGTATAGTCAGGAAACATTTCGCGTCCATACCTGATTCTCCCGTAAGAGTGGTGTTAGTTTCCCCTCACCAGATTATCCGAAATCTGAAGAAACAAGTAATATTGACGGCACAGTAAAGTTGATGGTCAACGGGAACGCATTTCCTTAAGAAGGGGCTCCAGTCATGATACATTTTACATTGCTACCTTCTTCTCCCATAGTCCAATGTTAAGTTTAAATTCCCGTCCCACCTCAACCGGTTATCCGAAATAGTTGATTTATGGCTTAAAAGAGTGGTCTATACCTAGCGATTTCAGGGAGAAGAATTTGCATGTCAGTAACAGTCACCCTATAATAAATAGCAAATATTGAAATGTTTGGAATTCGAGTGAAAAATTATAATTTGTGATTTTAAAATTGTGATTGCAGAAATCGCTAGGTATCTTTATGCTCTTTAAAGTAGGGCATAATTTGGGATTTGGGATGATTTGTGGCCATACACATATTTCTTAACGCATTTTTTCGTCATTTCAGACCCCCCCTCTCCCATATAACGCACCAAACCCCCCCCCCCCCAATGTGTTACGTAACTCAGTCGTAGTAGGCGTTAAAACATCGTTTTAATAGCAATTTGGAATATGGATTTTAATGAATCATTAGACTTTTTAAATGACTTTCTTTTTACAAAATGATTTTATAACTTATTTCATAGTAAAATATATACAAACAAACAAGACTGTTACTAATAAATTAAACAACAAAATAAATTATCCCAGCTAAAAGGCAAAAAATGTTATTCATAACAATTAAAATACAAAATAACCTTAAAAACTAAAGATGTGGGTGGCATTGCGCAATACTGTATCAAGTCATGATTTTACACTCTAGATGTATTACGGTATCAATAGATACGGGAGTGCGCCAGCTAAGGGTTAGTATGTGTGAGTTACGTAACGTTGATCCAAACCCCCTTCCTCCCCCACATAACAGAGCGTAACGCTATACCCCCTCCCCCCACAAGTGTTACGTAATATGTGTATGGCCTGTTGTTGAAATAATTGGTCTTATGGGAAACGCTGGTTGAAACGCAACAAGTTTCGTGACTGGAGCCCACTCCTAACGGTTACTTTTGTTGAGATAAAAGATTCTTTACGTCATACTACACAGAAACAGGTACTTTTCCATCCGTATTGATAGGCTGGAAAGTTGCCCTTTGCCGTGCCTACACACGGAAAATTACTTTACATCATACTACCCAGAAACAGGTACTTTTCCATGCACTTAAGCACTTTCCATGCACTTCCTTTTAAGCTTTTTACCGTGCACTTAGTCAGCTGATGAAATAAACAGCTGGTTGCAACAATACAACGTTAAACCACATGAGTAATTACGAGTGTTGAATAGTAAACACATTTTGAGAGAACAAACTATTTGATACTAAAGGAAACTTTTGAAAATGCATTTCAGTGAGGAATTCAATGAACTAATTAAATTTTACTAATTTTTCTGTGTACGAGTAGTATGATGTAAAGTATCTTACGATACTCGCTCGGTAAGCTTTACCGTGCTCGCACGGTAAAACACTACTTACCGGGCTAGTAACGTAATATACTGTTTCATCACACTGTACGAAAAACAGCTGTTTTCAACATCAGCTGTGAGTGCAGAAAATAACGTTTTCCCGTTCTAGAGTGGGAAAATAAGCCGTTGATTTTCCACACTAGTATTTAACTATGATTCCTGACACAAGTAGCGCTAGTAGCGCTAAGAGTATATTTATCATAAATCAGCTGTTCTCAATAACTTAATCAGCTGTGTAAACGGTATCACTGCTTTCATTGTACTGCGGAAATAAATTGAGCACCTACAGGTTATTTCTTAAACTTATATTATTTAATTCATTCTTATTATTAATTAACTACAGTGTGATGAAAAATATCGTTCATAAATCGAGTAGAAAGTGTTATTCCGTGCCTTGATCGAAATTCCGCGCTCGGCCAAAGCCTCGCGCGTAAACTCGATCTCGGCCCGGAAACAGCCACTTTCCACTCTTGTTATGAAATATACCATTTCAGTCCTCGTCTTATTTTTAATAGTGATATTTTCCAGGTTAATCAATCGAGTGTGATCATTCTCCCAAGTCGAAGTGTGTCAGGAATAATTTATTGACTATATTCACTATTAACAGTCTATCAAGTATGAAATTAGAGATTTAATTGGGTTATATTTGTTGGTAATATTTGTAATACATTACTGTATACGTTAATACATATGAATCGTTGGAATACAACACTTTTAATTGCAACTTAGCAACATAATCTTTTTACTAAATCGTGTTTTTTTTAATTTGCTATGCAATTTATTATTATTGTTACTTTAGCAGTACTTTTTTCCAAATTTGTAAAATTTAGGCCGAAGCTACTTCCATGGCGTCACATTGCGTTGGTTTATATCTCATTTCAGAGGATATCGTCAATATAGAAAATATACAACTAAATGCTACAGTCTACGTCCTAGGGATTTCAAAAGAATTAATATATACGTTAAAAATGTTAGCATTCATTTCCACTCCCAAGTTGACTTAATACTTCATGCATAAGTAAATAGAACAAACTATAGTAAAGAGCTAAACACTCCAGACGGAGTTTATATCCCTAATTAGACAGGCGGACGGACAGAAGCGAGACTGCCTATCATTGTCTGTACACCGGTCATTATTCAAGCGCCATTAATATTCTAATAGAGCTGTTTTCACGCTTCTTATCAGATCCGGCCTTGAGATTCACAGCCCGTTTCCTTATTTTCTTTCTTCGCGTTTATCTTCCATTGTCTGGTTCTCATTGTCGGTGTAACTGTTTGTTATCTGACCCCGTGTAAGGTGCACGGTGGGATCGGAACGGTTTCTGGGCATTTCAATCGGTGATTTTAATTGAAAGTATTAAGGGGAAATTGTGGGTTTGAAAATGTTATATGTGTTAAAAGTGTATTTTACTGAAAGCTTGTAAGCTAAGGCATATTAAATAGCTAATGCTAAATTCGTTGATAAATTAATATAACTAGTGGCTTGAAGGGTCCAAAGCCCCTGACCTTGCTCCAATAGTCTGCCTCATCTGACTCTTTTACTCTTTACTTGCTGAGGAGAATAAAATATAAAAGTAGGAACACATGCCAGTTCGAAAACGAAGTATTCACATGTTTCAATGTAAACAAAGCAGTCGTTTTTAAATCACCATGACTTTCTTATGGGGGATATTTTACGTTATTTCTCGTTTGCTGGCAACTTTTTGGAAATGCTGCTATTTTTCCTGAGTCTCTGGGATTGAAACCTTTAATTTGAGCCGTCTTCCATCATCCTGCGATTTGCCAAACTCCCACAATTTTGACTTAACAATTTCTCTTACAGAATTATATACTACTACTACTACTTACTAGTTGCTTGAAGGGGACTTAGCCCCTATAACCTTCCTCAAATACTCTGCCAACACGAGTCAGTTCGTAAACAAAGTAGACACTTAAACACATGTTTTAATGACAACAAAGCAGACATTTTAAATCCCCATGCTTTTCTTATGGGGGCGTTGTACGTTATTTATTTTTTTTGCTGGCAACTTTTTGGAAATAGCACTATTTTCCCAGAGACCCTGGGATCAAGACCTTTAATTTGAGCCGGCTCCCATCGTCCTGCAGTTTGCCAAACTCCCACAATTTTGACTTAAAAATTTCGCTTACAGAATTATATATAAAGATTATTTATGAAATTACTTACAAACCTAAAAAACCTTACCAAACCACCTCACCTCATTAACCTATTCGTTTTCCTTACATAAACGTAAAATGTAGTCTTATATTCTTAATCACCTTTGCTTTCACACAACATTTAAAATACCATACCACACCTTATAACCTTCTTAACCTTCGTAGTCTCCTTACAAATACTTCAAATTTCTTACCTATTTAATCTCTTATATTTCCTTACCAGCTTCTGGCATTTCTGTGTATCCCCACAGTTATCTATGGTATCAGGGTTTTTATGAATTTTATCATCTAAGTACATCAAGCACCTTAAGACATTTGTGGGGATCTACACTGCAAATTTGTGAAACCGTGGCAATAAACGGCTGAATTAAGCCTTGGCGCGCACTGGGTCGACACGGGTCGGACGGACGGTAGGTGAAGGTTATGTTAACTGAAGAAGACATTGTTGAAAGTCTCATGTTAGTGGCAGAAGAAGAAGAAAAGTCAAGAAGTCGAGGAAACTCCAGATTTTGGTTTCACAAAATAAATCGAAAGAAATTAGAACTTGAAGAGTTGCTACTGACTCTTGACTTGATTGAAACTTTGATTAACGTGTAACAATTCTTAAGTTATAGAACTACAGGTATTATATTTTCTCTTGTTTGGGGGTTTTAAAATAAAGTATTCTGACACAAGAATTACAGTAATTGTCCAATACGTTCTTTATGACCAAGCCTATACGCAAAGGAATAAGGTAGTCTACCAGATGTAATGGTAATGAATATTACGTTCCTAAAATAATGTATGGTACGCATTATTTTTATTTACATACTTATATAACTAATTTCACAATTAAAAGATCAATTCACTTAATCTTTACTGACGTCTTATATTTTAGCTTTGATAATTATTATTTTCGATTGAAAGAACAAATATTTAATATTTTAGAGGGAAAAATCGCTTTAAAAATTTTCTTTTACTGTAAGAACTACCAGTCCTCAATAACTGTCAGAACTGCATGTATCATCTGTTAAACAGACTTAGTTTTATGGACTGGTCCGACTAAACGTCTAACCTGTAGAAACTAAAACTACTTAATGTTTCCTGTTAAACTAAAAGCCGAAAGCGATAAAATTCCCGTGAGGGCTGCTGGCCTATTAAACTGTAACAAACTGTCCTCCTATGTCCCGGCAGTAAAGCCAGCGGACAGATGATCCGGGGGTGGGTTGGGGATGGGATGGGGTGGGGTGGAAGAGGAAGTCTCGGATAAATCACCCTCGAGGTGTCCGAACTGTCTAATTGGTTCCGAGGCGCCAGCACCAACAAAAACAGAGCCGTGCGTCACAAACGCCATCCGTTATTGGCGATACGATAGGATTTATATGTTGGGTTTGGGAACTGGACCTGCGTCGTCGGGCCCCGTGGCAGAGCCTCTCACGGCTATCTGCGGATCGGGCCTTGTAACTTGGGTCACACCCTGCCGGTGATGAAGGGTTCTCCCGTTGTGTGACCGTCTGCAGTTTACTCGGGGATTACAGCAGTGTGGGATATGTTGAATCATCTCAACTGTGTTGAAGTGACCTGCGTAGACTTTTGACTGAAGTCAAAAACGTTAAGATTGAGTTTCGGCGACAAGTGTAAAATACAAGGATGTTATTTAAAAGTGGGGCGACATGTTTACCAACAGCGGACTCCAGTCCCGTAACACTCTCCTTTGGGTCCATGTGGTCCTATTAAATGTTATGTCAATCGGGTCTCGGAGCTTGTGCGTGATATTCAGCTTTGTATATTACTTAGTTGATTGCCAGAGCCTGATATATTAAAATCGAACTGTGTATTTATTCAAGAACAAAACTATTGGACCGAGGTTTTTCCTAGGTACTGTAGGTAGGTTTGTTCACATTCAGAAACTGGATAAAATGCAATATATAGCTCGTTTGACAATTAATAAGTTCTATTTTATTTCTAGGTGCCGATTGTTAGAGATATACCTAGGTTATATAGTTGTGACGCACATAACGAAAATGAAAATTCCCTTTAATTAAATTAAATATTAACTGCTTATTTTCTTAGCTTAACAAGCTGAATTTTTCTAAAAAATTCTGTAAACCCTTGAACCTGTAAATTATTGTTATCAGTCATCCATTTGAAATATTCGTCTTATTTTACGTGCTAATGCTGTTGTCATTAAAAAGGGCGTCTTGTGTTTTAGCGAATTTCCCTAATAGGGAAAAAGCTATTACCGTAGTCGGCTTTGTAATTTCTAGGCCCGGGACCATGATAACTTTTCGTTTTAAGGTCCTCAGACCCCAAAACACCATTCGTTCGAAACTGTATATATATATCATAGATCATTTAGATCGCTCCATCCGAAGTGGTATTCGGATTCATCTGGTTGTGTTCTATTGTTATTTGCACACAAAAAACAATTTTACCTATTATTCCCATAGCAGCAAACCTGCGTACTCAGCCTCCATGTTATTCTTATGGAGAATAAGTAAAATGTAATGTCTCCCTTAATTATGGATCTAATTTAATAAAACCTGGTATGTGGCCTCACCTATTTGAATAAAAAAATTTTTATGTGTTCCTTGTTACAGCAAATCTGCGAACTCATCCCCTATGTTATTCTTATTGAGAAAAATCAAAATGGTATATATAGCTTATTTATGAATGTATATTGATTAAACTTGGTATGTGGTTTCACCTTGGTGATTTTTATTGATATTTGCACGAAACCCCGTATTTTGTGTTCCTTGATGCAGCAAACAATGTTATTCTTATGGAGAATAATTAAAATTGTATACATCGCTTATTTGTGAATATATGTTTATGAAACTTGCTATGCGGCTTTATTTGGTATTAAGACATATATTATGCATTGCAAATTCGCTGAGTACGCAGGTTTGCTGCAACGGGGGTATTTTCCCTTACAGTTGATTCAAATTAGTAGAACCTTCTGCTCGAACTCGAGCAAATATTCTTCTCATGCTTCTGAATGATACCACCCCTCTTATCGTATTATGCTTAGGCTTACTGTGTTGCCATTCCACTAGTCATTATTTATTTGTGTAATGTCGGTAACTTCTGTTTGTACTGTTGGGGTTTTTTGTTAATGTGCTAAATGCTGTTTAATTTATAATTTCATTTTTACTTTCTCCCCCTATACATAGTATATGGAGAAAGTATTGTTTTCGTAAAAATTTTCGAATTTGAGTTGTTAGTGGAAATATTCGTTTTGGTGCTCCCTGAACCCAAAAAAGTGGTTTTTACGTGATGTCTGTCTGTGTGTGTGTGTGTGTGTGTGTGTGTCCGTGTGTGTGTGTGTGTGTGTGTGTGTGTGTGTGTGTGTGTGTGTGTGTCTGTGTGGATGTGTACAGAGCTAGAGCCCTAACCAATGGGCCGATTTTTATGAAATTTGGTATGTAGGTACTAATCCACGATATCTCCAGGCGTTTTTTTCATTTTTTGGAATTTTTGATTTTTAAGGGTAATTATCCCCCAAAAACCACCAAAAATCATGAAAAATCAAAATTTCTCAAAAACGGCTCTAACGATTTTGATTAAACTTTGGTCGTTTGTAGAACTTTAGTTTTCCAATAAAATGACACCACCCGCATGTCTGTAAAAATGCGGGTTCAGAAATTACAGGACTTAAAACATTAAAAATTAAGTTTTTTGGATTTTTCTTAAAAATACATAAGTATAAAAAAATATTACTATTCACCATTAAAAAGAGCTCAAAAAACTAAATAATTTAGTATTTTGAATTACTATTCTACAATTGCTGGTTGCGGAGAAAATTGGAATTTTAATTTTGCGGTAAACGCAGTACGTTGTCCAATGTTATTCTTATGGGGAATACAAAAATTACTATTTCTCTCTTATATACTGATAAATTGCATTCAAACTTGATATGCTTGTCAAGTTAGCATTGGCCAACAGTGGAAATTTGAAATATGTTGCCCCTTAATATCCCTGGGGGGGAATAGGGGGCATTTCCCCTCTTAAAACCACGAGTGTAGCAATGGATTATGTAGTGCCTCCAAAGCAGGGATTTGGGTGGATGTTTTTTAAAACAACTTGTTTACAAGATTTTCTGTACATTCGACCGTGCTTTGTATTCTATATTTGGTAAATAAAAAGTAATTTATTCATTAAAGTTGGACTAAAAGGGAGAAAGTATGTGTCAGTTTCCTGATACCGTTTATTTATATTCTTATGATTTAAGGTTTGACGGCCTATTTGGTGTAGTCCTAAAAATAAATACAAATTATTAATCAATTCGTATAACCTACACGCACCCTCTTAATTTACACATCAAGCATAACCGGTTCAGTTGTTCCTTGGATCTCAACTCATATAAAAATCCGATATATATCAAAATATACAGTAATACTAGCTGTTACCCGTAGGCTTCGCCCCGCAAACGATTTATTCAAACTATGCCAGTTGTGTGTGCTGCATTCTGTGGTCAGCCCGTGGAACTACTACGTATCGAGATCAGCTATTTGTATTTTTATCAGCTCAAAGAAAGATTAATGTTCATAAGGAATACATGGGAGCTTTGTCGGGGTCTCTGGTGGAGCCCTAAGTTCAGATCAGGATGAAAACCATTTAGTTTTCTTATTTTATGCCTAAAGAATTAGTTTCCAAAATTTAAACTCTCTAGGTACATGGGAAGTAGGAGAATTCGTGATGAGTGACTGAGGGCTTTGCCTTTATAGGTATAGATTGGCGGGCTATTAAAAGAAAGTTAAGATATTATAAAGTATCGCGTCTCATTTTTATCGAAGAACAACAATAGGAAGGATGATCAAAGATCTTTTTCCTGGATGTTAAGCTAACGAATTCCATTCAATGGTTTCCTAGTTTCAATATGTCCACATGTCGGAGAGACATATTGGATAATTGTCGTAGCATTGAAATACAATACGAATCCTATTAAGCATTCGCCCATACAACGTGCACCCTGCGCCGTATGCATGGGGGATGCATGTATGAATTATTAATATGCATAATGAGGACATCTCGCATGCAATTATTTAATAAGTCGACATGTTGTGCCATTACTTGCGTTTCAAGGTTGCATTCTGTTAATTGTGGCCGGGACGAGATGTACACGGTTGTAAATGTAATCGCTGTTTTGTGTTAACAGTATCAAGTGTTTAAGTGTAAAATTGCTTTGGCGATTTATAATAATGGGTATCCAAAATATATTGGGTAGATTTGGTTTTTTATTTTAAATTCTTTGTTTAGGGTTTTCATGTTAACATTTGCCCCACGTTGCGTTGGCGGTAAAATCATTGAGATTCAATGGTAAAACGTCGTAATTTAGAGTTATTATATTTTACACGTTAGAACGCTACTGAATTTTTCAAATTATTAGGATCCATGCCCGTGTTGTAAACTGTTACATTTATAGCAAACTAGTTTTAATTTTTAGTGCAATATTACGTTTTTTTAACAATACAAAAGTAGATTTTGTACGGTTTAGTGTTTTACAATTCATTACATAACTTAATTTAGTATGTGGGATTTTAATAAGTGCAAATAACAGGGTACTAAACAAAAAAATAGTTTTCATTACGTATAATGAGACAAAATAATATTCTAGCGTAAATTTAACTAGTTTTATTACCTTTGTGTTTAATAATCTTGGTTGACTAAATAGCCTAGTAAATTAAATTTAAAAAAAATTACTTTAGGCCCTGGAGTAAAATCTTGAAAAGGAATTGTCTCCCTTTTAAATCAATGCCTACCATTTAACTGTAAGCGTTCCCTATATCAAGTAGTAGGGCCTGCCCTCCTTGACTTCCACGCCATATTCCCTATCTATTTTACGCCATAATCCAACTAATTTCGGAAAACAAACATACTTCTCATATATAAAACTGTTCAACTCTTTGCCTGTAAGATCAGGAATCAGATGTTACCAAATTTAGACGTCGGACAAAATAAGGAA
The DNA here is from genome assembly GCA_963675035.1 of Allygus modestus. NCBI lineage: Eukaryota > Metazoa > Arthropoda > Insecta > Hemiptera > Cicadellidae > Allygus > Allygus modestus. The sequence goes on along the minus strand of OY776114.1, from coordinate 69,799,348 downwards.
TATTACAGTGTCCATGATAATTTCAGTGACCAATTTTGCAATTTAATTTTAAATGTTCTCAGTTATTATTTTTGTATGATTATTAATTTTATTTTAACCTGTTACAGAATGTAGCAAATTGTGGCTTGTCTAAATGGCAAAAAATTATTCTGATTTGATTTGACTTGATACTCAAAGAATGTAAAATGTTGTCCAGTAAATATGTACATATACCAGATAAAAAAATAAAAAACACGATTACCCTGACCTGAGGACTCTTTCAGCTGCCCGTCATTAAAGCAACCCTTCTTCCTACTACTAGTAGTGTCGCAGACATAGTACCCCTCCCCCTTCCTACCCCCCCCCCCGCTACTCCTCGTAACATAACGAACGCGGGAGCACAGATAAATACGATCCTCGCACACATGGGACGCGACCCAATTTATCACTTTTTGGGGGTGTTGAGCGTGTCAGCGTATTTTGTCCGTCCCGGGCCTCCCCCCCGCCCCACCTACCCCTTAACTCGACACTGTTCTAATTAAGGCGCACCTAACTTTCCTGCAGTCGTTTGAAAATGTTCCACCAGACCGGGAGAGATGGTAATTCACATCTTAACTCCTCCCGAACTCATCCTCCTTTGCTCCCCTTGCGTTCCTCCCCATCCCCCACGAAAGTTAGTTTTGGCTGGTATTTTGCTTATCTTTGACTATTATGTTTTTCAGAACACGTAAATTGTGTTTTTCGTTTGTATAATTTTTATTTTTAAATTGTCATGTTCTATATTAAAACAAAATGCGGTTAGTAGTGGAAATCAATCTCTGTAGTATTAAATCTGCAGGTAAGCTACGCGTATCGTCAAACAAAATAAGACAATTTCTTAACTATTTCATAGCCCTGATATAACACTGAGCAAGGATAACTATAAAATGTATACACGTTTATAAACCCCTTTATATATTTATTTCTTCTCGACGAAATTGCTGCATATGTTCGTGTTACTCGAATTATTCTAGAGGCGGCCTACGCTCAGCTACATGGAAATCCAGTTTGATTATTTAGCTTCAGAGCAACTCTATATCTATCTATACTTATTTAATAGGCGAGCAGGATTTTTGTGACAATCACTCCTCCTAAACCCCTGAGTGAGGCCGCGGGGCCCCTTGAAGTTGAGTGTTTCCCCATAACCTTAACATTGAGAAATAACTATAAGTTTTAAGCAATCAGCTGGATAGAGTAAACCCAGTTAATCAACAGGTCATGTTGGCTTTGGAACAGCAACACAATATTTATACAGGTATGTCGGTATCCTGCGATTACGTTGTGATCGCGAGCGAAGCCGCGACAGGCTACTAGTTCTATTAATTACTTTACATTTAAGTAATATTAATTTTTAGCGAATTTACCCTATAGGGAAGAAGCTGTTACCGTAGGTGGCATGGTAAGACTTAAGCCCGAGACCATGATAACTTTTCGTTTTGAGGTCCCCAGATGCCAAAAACACTATTCGTTCAAATTTATATATATATATGTGTGTGTGTGTGTGTGTGTTTGTATGTGTGTGTGTGTGTGTGTGTGTGTGTGTGTGTGTGTGTGTGTGTGTGTGTGTGTGTGTGTATGTGTGTGTGTGTGTGTGTGTGTGTGTGTGTGTGTGTGTGTCCGTTACCGCGAGAACTTTTGAAAGAAACACCCGATTTTGATGAAATTTGGCAAAAATGTGGAGAGTAGCATTTAAGTTCGAAAACCAGATTGATCGCACTATGGGAAGGGGGTTTTATGGGGGTTTACAGTTTTCCAAAAATCGGTTTTTAACAAATTTGACCCCAAAATGTTAAAAACACTCAATTTTGGTTATAGCCATTTTATAGAGCTTAAAAAACAAATAAGTTAGTATTTTGAATCATTAACCTAGGTTAAGTGGTTGCGAAGAAAATCCAAAAAAACGTGTCCCATGTTAATCTTATGGGAAAAAGGTTTTTAGATTTTTCTCAGATAGTTTTACTAAAAACTTTACATTTCTGTTTATTAATGTAGCTCAACAAAACAAACATTTTGGTGTTTTGATTGTTGTTCTACGGTGTTTTGATTGTTGTTCTACGTCCAACCGTTGCAGAGATATTCAAAGTGCTAAACACAGTACGTTGTCCAATGTTATCCTTATGGAGAATAAATAAAATTCTAAATCTCGATTATTTATGAATGTATATTGATGAAACTTGGTATGTGGCTTCAACTAGTTGTGGCATATTGATACTAGCATAAAAAACAAGTTTTTTGTTGATAGTCCCCGTAGCAGCAAACCTGCACACTCGGCCCCCATGTTATTCATTTGGAGAATAAGTAAAGTTGTATATCTCCCTTAATTATGAACCTACATTAAGAGAACTTGGTATGTAGCTTCACCTGGTTCAGTTGTATTGATAATTGCAAAAAAAACACATTACTTATCTTCCTCGTTGCAGCAAACCTGCGTCCTCAACCCTAATGTTATTCTTATGGAGAATAAATAAAATGCTATATATCACTTATTTATGGATGTATTTTTGTGAAACTTGGTAAATAGCTCTATGTAGTAGTGAGTCACATATATATGCATTGGAAATTCGCTGAGTACGCAGGTTTGCTGCGACGGGGGTATTTTATTTACATAATGATAAAAAGCTGTTTGTATAGATATCATTATTTGATAAATCAAAAGAAATCTTTCTTCCATAAGATTAACGTTGAAACTTTGAAGTCCAGTGGGGCACAGCCCTAATGTTCTAGGATTTCGGTTAATGGCGTATAACCTTCCCAGGGTTAACCTGTGTTACTTTGCAAAATTTCAAAGCAATCGGATCAACGGCATGGCAGCGCATAAAATACGAACGGACAGACGAACAGACGTACAAACATTGATTTTTATTTATTAGATAATGAGATTATCTTTAAACGTTCCGAGTTATTGGATAATAATTGTGTCAAGAAACGTACAGAGGCGCTCCAGAGGTTATTGAGACACCCGGCGCGGCTCAGAAGTCAGCTCACATCTGCGTCTCCAGCGATTACACGGGCGGTAAATAACCCGGGTAATGTTTGTGGCCAATTATTACATATTTATCGCGCCGCGGCGCTCAGCGACGGGGACGTCGCGACGCGGGGAAGGGGTACAAAGTATATTTAGCGGACGCCGCTGCCAACCTCTGACCGCTAATTAATCGCCGCCGCGACGTTAACGGACTGTTAAATTCGTTATTCGCCGCGCCGTAAGAGTCGCAGTTTAGACGGTAATAAACGCCCGTGTTGAAATATTGAGTGCGTGGCTAATTGTTGTGTGGCCGGCCTTAAACCCCGACGACAACCGGGGCTCGCGTCGCCCGCCGGAATACCTTACTTTACTGCAGAGCGCGTAAATAGCATCTGCGGAGTGATTTGACCGTTCTTCAATCATAGGCATAATAGTCATGAAGGATTGAAGAAAAAAGATTTACTCGGTGGAGTTTGCTGCTTTATTGGCAATTTTGCCCGGTTAGTTTTTCAAAAATTCTTAAATTAAATTTTCAAAGACCTTTCTTTCCCTTGGGTATTTCTTAAGTAATAACTACAGGTGTGTCAATAGTTTCATATATTTATCCAATTTTTTAATTAATACATTTTATCCTATTGCATTTATGTTCAATAAGTTCAATATATTAAATCTGAAGAAGAAAATAAACTGATGTAAGTCCTTCTTAATAGATTATTTTAAGTAATAATCGCCTAGTTTGCCTATCGTGGACAAAATATGTTTTCCTTGGTTTGATTTAACTGACGGGAGTATCAACAATAGTAGACCTAAAGTTAAACCTCCATTTATGAGATAAATCCTCCTGACTCAATAAAACGCGTAAGGTGAAATTGTTAATTTTCTTCAAAGTTTGTAATTAACACCTTTGAGCACTGACAAGTGTTACATTTACCCGTTTCTTGAATTTGAGAATGCAAATTTATACATGAATAATAACCATATACTCTAATACGAGCAATGTTTGTCTGTTTGCAAAGTTTTTCTCGGAATCCCGCGGAGGGATTTTGCTCAAACTTTGGATCTAGGGCTTTTTGCTCCTGAAAAGCCGATTGGTGAATAATTACCAGTGAACTGACAAAGTAGCAGTACACATGGTAGAGTATCAACAAGTGATTTCTTGAAAGCAGTGACTAGAATCATTGAATAAAGAATGCATACAGATTGGACATATTTTCACCCAAAAAACTAATCAAATATCACCGATCATCCCGGTACTAATAAAATACTATTAAAGTAGAATAAAACGCCTTTATATTGTTTGATTGCTTCTATATAGTATTGAGATTGCCGTACCAATCGCGAGACCCACTTTCTGTTCTCTCTTGTTCAATTTGTACCAGCAAAAGTGCGGACAGCGAGTTTTAATTGATCCAAAGTCTGGGAGGAACACGCGAATTGGTGTAGTTACAAGTGGGGAAAAAATATGTAAATCGGCCAACCTACATAATTCGATCAGAGAGACCTACACGTGTAACCCGAGCTGGAGTCGTGTGGGGTAATTGCCGTCGACGGATCGGCCTTTCGTGCGTCACCTTCGCCCTTTTGGATGTAAAAGCAACCTTTTGTTTCGCACGCACGACGTGTTTATTAAAGTGGCAAAATGAGTTGTATTACTCTATTTTTTCTTAGGCTCTTGATATATATTTGCGTAAGGGAAATATGGTAAATTTGTGTTTTGCGTATATACGACCTAGAAGGATTAAACTTGAAATGTTGATAGAAAATTAGATAAAGAAATGCCCAGTTTTATTTGTTACCCTTACTTTCCCTTAAAATTACCTTAAATTAAAAAATAAAATAAAAACTTAAAAAAGAACCGATGCTTAGTACACCTGTATTTTGTATATTGCGATTTAAGCTTCTTCCTTTATGTTTTAAAATATTTTCATACTTTCATATCGAGTTATTCCTCTCAGTATGTAACCGTAAATAGAACATCTACATCACAAATAGCAATTATTAAGAAATTGCCTATACTACACTACACTACACCCTACAAAGCCCTACATTGCATATTGCAAACACCATACACCAAAAGCTAAATTCTTAATTTAAATTCTTCAACTATACTTATACTTGAGTCGGTTGCCTGCTGTAGTTTCACTTCCCAGGACAACCGATCCTCTAATACCACGTGATCCCGGGTCTAGTGAGTGACGGCTGGTCGCGACGCCAGAGCGCAGCACGCAGCAGCTGTCTTCTCTGGCGTTGACTGATCTCTGCATTACCACCACACACTACTATTCCATTTATACACCGCGCTTTTTCAACTATATTAGCTGGAGGTCTCTGAGAGCGTTTGTCGGTCGGGTTGTTGAAGTGGTGTTAAAAGGAAGAAGTTTAAATTAGTTGTTCATCGTTGCTTGCCAGCTATCGTGGAACCCTGTTCGCTCTCTGTGACGGATTTTGATTCTACAAAAACGTTTATGATAAACATCGAATTAACTTTATGTTATGAAAACATACAATTTATTTCCTCTTGGTTTAACAAAATTCAATATAAAGGTCGTTACGTCGCATTTGATGACTTATGAGATCTTCGAGATGAGACAGAAAGCTTAACAGGGGGCTTCAGTCACCAGATTTTACCTGCTTCTTCCGTAAGACCCAACTTCCCTGGTTGGATGGTTTGGGAGAACTTTCAAAGCCCAACCCTCCTCAACGGATTATCCGAAATCATTGAGTTACCGTCCAACTGACAGATTCCTAGAGATTTCAGTAAGCATAATTTCATCACAAATAGTTCACCCATAAGAAAGATCATAAGATTAAATATTTTGGAATGTTAGTAAACGAGAATGTTTGTGATATTTAAATTTTGTTCACTGAATTCACTCGTTATATTATACCGTTGAGGGGGGACGGGGTTTGAAAGTTAACATCGACCTTACAAGTGAAGCAAGTAGAAACACCAACAGTTTTGTGACTGGGTCCCAGTCTTGACTCTCATCTCAGTTGAAAACGGACGCACTTAATACATAGGAAAGCCAGTATTAGTCCCTTCAATCGTTACATTTTAAGTTTACTGGAATATGTAATTGTATTAATTGTCATAATGTTATTCCACTGCCAACACATTCGCGCTAGGGTATAGTAAAGAGAGAACGGCGCACATATAGACCAAAGTGATAACTTAATAGAACCTTCCCCAAAATTTGCCTCTCTCTAAACTGTCTCTCTGAGCTTGCATTCAGTAAATTTAGACCTCCTTTTCATACTGTTATGTACACCCCCAACCATAATTAACAGGTCCTAAACGAAGATATGGAGCCGCAGACAATAAAGTAACGGCGGAGCGATGTCGCGGGAGTTATGGCGTACACATGTTGACATGTGATAATCTGAGGGAACACATGTCTGGTGGGAGGGACGGAGAGGGCCTCCGTGACGGCTCATCTATAGTAGCGTAAGTGGGTGATCGCGGTGTCAAAACATTTCTGCGGGGATTTGAGCGCGGCTGCGGCTGCCGCCCCACCTGCCGCCGCCAACCATCCCCGCCGCCGCCTCGTGTCTTGCCTAACAGTATAGTTTGAGGGGGCTCCAGTCACGTAACTTTTTGATTCTCCTATAAGGCTAGTGTTAACTTTCAAATCCTCTCTCGAAAGGATTATTGGAAATTGTTGATTTAGGACTACTTTTTCAGATCAAAAGGCAAAATATCAAGCGACTTCAGTGAGCCGATTTTTTATACGGGATGTAATAGAAGACGGTCTACAACACATAAGAATATATTAACACTTATACTGGTTCACACACAGACAGTAAACATATATAAAGATGGTACAAGGCTATCGATTTCGACCAGTCACACCGATCATCATCAGGCTAATGAGAGAACTGACGGAATCAAATTGGCGTCCCTGCTTATATCCTATTGGTTTCCGGAAGTTCAGGATATAGGTTCCTAAATGTGCCACTAGAGTTGAAGTTAACTTGTTCATTTATCAATTTATTTGTATCTTTACACTTTTCTTTAAAGATAAACAATTCTTTCCATGTATGTATCCTCATTTCATGTCCTTTTAGCGAATTTCCCCTATAGGGAAGAAGCTATTACCGTTGGTCTCATGGTAAGACTTAAGCCCGAGACCATCACAATTTTTTGTTTTGAGGTCCCCAGATGACAAAAACACTATTCGTTCAAATTTATGTATATATATATATATATATATATATATATATATATATATATATATATATATATATATATATATGTGTGTCCGTGAATGCGATAACTTGAGTAAAAAACGTCCGATTTCGATGAAATTTGGCTCAAATGTGTAAAGTAACATTTATGACTTTAAGTTCGAAAACCAGAAAAATCGGGCCATGCGAAGGGGGGTTTATGGGGGTTTTAAATTTTCCAAAAATCTGTTTTTTGCATTTTGTACCCTAAAATTTTTAAAACACTTAATTTTGGTTTTGACCATGTTATAGAGCTTAAAAAACAAATAATATGGTATTTTGAATTATTAAGCTAGGTTAAGTGGTTGCGGAGAAAATCCAAAAAAACCTGCTCATAAAATCTCCTATGTTAATCTTAATGGAAAAAGGTTTTTGGCTTTTCCTAAGTTAATTTTAATGTAAACTTCACATTTGCTTTTACCAATCAACTCAGCTTCACAAAACAATCATTTTGGTGTTTAAATTGTGATTGTACGCCCAACCGTTGCTGAGATATTCAAAGTGCTAAACACAATACGTTGTCCAATGTTATCCTTATGGAGAATAAATAAAATTTGATATCTCCATTATTAATGAATGTATATTGATGAAACTTGGCACGTGGGGTCACGTAGTACTGGTATATTGATATTTGCACAAAAAATTGATTTTTTTGTTGATTATCCCTGTAGCAGCGAACCTGCGTACTCAGCCCCCATGTTATTCTTATGGAGAATAAGTAAAATGTAATGACTCCCTTAATTATGAACATAAATTAATAAAACTTAGTATGTGGCTTCACCTTGTTGAGTTATATTGATATTTGCATAAAAACCTATTTTTTTAGTTTCTTGTTGCAGCAAACCTGCTTACTCATCTCCCATGTTATTCTTATGGAGAGTAATTAAAATGTTATATAGTGCTTACTTATGATTGAATATTGATTAAACTTGGTATGTGGCTTCACCTAGTTAAATTATATTTATATTTGCATAAAAACCAATTGTTTGTGTTACTTGTTTCAGCAAACCTATGTACTCATCACCAATGCTATTCTTATGGAGAATAATTAAAATTGTATATATCGCTTATATATGAATATATTTTTATGAAACTTGGTATGCGGCTTTATATGGTATTAAGACATATATTATGCTTTGGAAATTCGCTGAGTACGCAGGTTTGCTGCGACGGGGGTATTTTACAATTCTTGAAGATGCTGAGGTTTTCTTCTATTTTCCCTATGGTGTGGATATTTTCTAAAAGATGTTTCGCTACGTCTGATCTTTCCGGATTCCTGTTCTTCCAAGCTGATACATGGTTCTTAAATCTTTTAACAAAATTAACAGTTTGACCAATATAAAAGTGATATATTTATTCATTTTGTTATTTTGGGAATAGTCAAATACCCCCGTCGCAGCAAACCTGTATACTCAGCGAATTTCCAATAAATATATAACATAACACATTAAGCCACTTAACAGGATTCATAAGATATATATTCAAAAACAAGTGATATTTAAAATATTAACTATCCTCCATAAGAATAACATTGAGGGTGAGTACGCAGGTTTGCTGCAACGATGAACACAAAATAATGGGTTTTGATGCAAATCTCAATAGAACTCATCTAAGTGAAGTTACATACCAAGTGTCATCCATATACACAAGCGATATATAACATTTTAATTATTTTCCATACGAATAACATGGGGACTGAGTACCTAGGTTTGCTGCTACGGGAACCATAGGTGAAAAATGTTTTTTTTGTTTAAAAAACAATAAACCACAACCAGATGAAGCCACATAGGTACCAAGTTTCATCAGTTTATGTTCATAAATAAGCTTGATATAAAATGTTTCCTTTTCTAACATTAGACAACGTACTGTGTTTAGCACTTTCAATATCTCAGTAACCAATTGATGTTGAGCAATGGTCAAAGTACCAAATTGTTTTTTTTTAAGTTAAATACAATGGTGAAAATTAAAATTTGATTTAAATACAAATTACATGTGAAAACCCCAAAATACCCCCGTAGCAGCAAACCTGCGTACTCAGCGAATTTCCAATGCATATATATGTATCTTAATACCACATAAAGCCACATACCAAGTTTCATCAATATACATTCATAAATAAACGATTTATGACATTTTAATTATTCACCATAAGAATAACATGGCAGCTGAGTATGCAGGTTTGCTGAAGCAAGGAACACAAAAAATGGGGTTTTATACAAATATCAATATAACTCATGTAGGTAAAGCCACATACCGAATTTCATTAATTTATTTTCATAATGAAGGCAGATAACACGTTACTTATTCTCCATAAGAATAACATGGGGCTGAGTACGCAGGTTTGCTGCTGCGGGAGCCTTGGGTAAAAAAGTGTCTTTTTGAGCAAATATCAATGGTCCACAACCAGATGAAGCCGTATACCAAGTTTCGTCAGTATAGGTTCATAAATAAGCGAGATATAAATTTTTTATTTTTCTCCATAAGAATAACATTAGACAACGTACTGTGTTTAGCACTTTCAATATCTCGGTAACCAATTGACGTAGAGAAATGATCAAAATACCAAATTGTGTGTTTTTTTAAGCTGAATCCAATGGAAAAAAATAAAATTTGACTATTTCCAAAATCATATGTAAAAAATTCGAAAAACCCATTTTTGGGGTACAAAACACCCCAAAATACCCCTTCGGATAGAGCGATCTGGCTGGTTTTCGAACTTAAAGTCATAAATGTTGCTTTACACGTTTATACCAAATTTCATCAAAATCGGATACTTTTTACGAGAGTTATCGTGCTCACGGACACACACACACACACACACACACACACACACACATATATATATATATATATATAAACATTCGAACGAATGGTGTTTTTGACATCTGGAGACCTCAAAACGAAAAGTTATCATGGTCTCGGGCTTAAGTCTTACCATGCGACCTACGGTAATAGCTTCTTCCCTATAGGGGAAATTCGCTAAAAGCGTCTTAGTAAGTTAGACTTTAAAAATATACTAAGATATCCAACCAAATTTTTTGAAGAAAGGAAAAATTGACAAATATAAGGTTTTAAAACAAGTAGATCATCTTGGGATTTTTTATATCACAAGTAATCAGCTTCCGATATAAAATTCTTAAATATTTAATATTTTTACTCAAATCGCTCGGTATTTTTAGCACTCTCAAATGGCTTTATTTCCCTTTTGCTCTGAAAAATAAGCGATAAATCAACAATTTCAAATAAGTTGTTAAGGACGGGTTTCAAAGTTAACATTGATCTTTCGGGAGTGAGATTTCTTGCCACTTCTTGACAGTTTATTTTAACTTATTGTTGGAAAGTTTTTTTTTCAGAAAATATAGACTACATAGCTGAAGAATGCATGTACTTTATCATCAAAAATACCAACGTTGGGAAGTCTTAGTTTAAATTTTTAGCCATAAATGTGGGATGTTTTATTGAGCTATGTTTCAACTAATAAGATAGCGGAAGTTATAATGAAACGTACATGTTAAATAGAATGTAAATAAGTAAGAAACTCTAAGAGTGTTTACTCCCAGCAATTAAGATTTGTTCCAATTACAAATAGAACATGCATTGTGTTTTATATTGAGAACATTGAGAGTATAATTTGATATGGTTTGTTGTAATTTGAAAGGGTTTAAAAGTATGTGTAAAAAGGTATGTTCCAAAAGTTGCCATTCATTTGCCTTGATTTATTTTGGGATTTTGGGAATTGTCATATAGCATCGTAATATGTGAATCTTCAAAAATAATCTAAGATGCCCAATCAAATTACTTGAAGAATGTTAAAACTATCAAGAAGGTTTTAAAACAAGTATATCATCTTAAAATTGAACTCTCAACTCCTAATATAATAACAAAATAAGTACCTGGGGGCGAGCTTTGCTCGGGGGAAGGCCAGTCAGTTTGTTTAGATGACTTGGAGCATATTTCACCACTTCCCCCTACTGATAATCAGATTTGTATAACTCATTTGCCTATTTTCTACATTTTAAGGTCACTCCAGTTGTTATTTATAGCTCAGTGTCCTTTTGATTTATTTTACTACTCTATACAAGTAATCTATACTCAAATATTTAATCTCTGCTCTCAGGAAAACACATGTTAATAATCATAAACAACCTGAGTATTACTTTGACAGTTCCCTGGTTGATTATGAACAGCTGTTACAATTCTTATGTTTTGATTTGAAACTCAAAGTAATCTGATAAGCCCAATGTTAATTTTTTTTAACTTTTCATTTTAGTTTTTTTACATTATTTGATTTTTCCTGGGGATGAGGCCTGTCTAGAACTTATTTTTATCCCAGAAATTTTTTATTTCGAACATTTGAAGGAAATCGTTGGAGCCGTTTTTGAGATCAGTGTCGCAAGCAAGCAAGCAAGCAAACCTTATTCATATGAGAGTATAGGAATAATAATAATAATAATAAATATCAGCGCTTTATAAAATAACACATGTTACAAATTTAAGGATCCTCGCAGGGAAACCTTTTTTTGTTAAAATAACACTTTTACAGTAATGGTTTTAAAAAACCGTCTACTGGTTGACAAAGTATAATAGCTTCTCTTATTAGTTTAACACAAGACCCTACTATACTTGTTTACGCACTAACCAACTCCTAAAATATATGTTTTACTTCAGTTTAAAACACCTCTTTATTTATGACTAATTTATACCGTAATTTTTGGTTAATAAACAATTTTAATATTCAGTTTATCACAAAAAATTCATGGAGCAATTTTTAAAATTTCAATAACAACAAATAATATCGAGTGAATTTGACTATTCTGTCAAAATGTTCTGTAACTGTTCTTTATACGATGTAAAAATCCCACATTTATTTATTTTCGTCAAGAATATGTTATGCTCTCTGTAATAAATTGTCAGTGTCGTTATTCTTTATATATTTTAAGGTTGGATCAAAAATTTAAAGGTGTATAAAAATATGAAATGTCTATGTCTATTTTCATTATTCCTTTCTGGCTTATAGATTCCTCATCTCAAAGACAAGTGGTGAATAAAATTTAAAAAATGTTTGAAGAAGACAGGTCAATCCAGACAATACAACGTCAGTTACAACAACGTAACGTCCGTCGCGACGCCGCGCCTACACGACGTCGGACGTCAACCACGGCTATATCTGCCCACGCACGATGTGTACGCACCTCTCAATCCCCACTGGCCCTCTCTCTTCACCATTATATCACTCCAGCGTCCGCCCGTCTGTTACCCGCTAATGAAAAAGAATGTTATCCACGCGTGCGAAAATAAGCTCGCTGTCTAATAATTTAATCCGGCTGAAATAGCGCGACGCCGTGTATATGAGTTAAGGACGTTGCTTGCGTGGAAGTCAACAGCAGTGACGGGAAGGTGATATAATTTAATGTGTTATTTAAGGCTCCGGTCTAACCCTTCCGCGCAGCGCTGGGAAAGGGTTTGCAGGATTTCTCTTTACTGCTGCTACGTAAACCCGTTAATTAAAGTTAAAGTATAATATTAAAGAGGAAAATATTACCTACAAATGTACATTTTACTTTTTAAATTTATTTAATCGAATTGGGTTTACAGACACTTTTAAATGTACAAAAATGAGCTTTTTCAAACTACAACAACTTAAGGTAGAAATATTATTTTGAAATTATAAAAAAGCATGAGTAGAATGAACTTTATTATATCAAATCCCGTTTATAGTGTATTGATAACATAATTATCACAGCCGCAAACAGTAACCCTGCGTACCTCCGCACCGCTCCTTTTCACTATCTTAACAGCTATGTATTTTCATACGCGACGGCCCAGATTTTTCTGTATGGCAGACCGAAGCCTTAATGTATTTTTTTCCAAAATATTGACTCTGATATTCATCTAGGTGCCTCAGGTTGTTATCATGTCCCGAGAATAGCTCTAGTTTCTTCACTCTTTTGCTCTAATGCTGGCACGGGTCTGTCTGGGGTTTAACTGCGAATATGTGCCGTTTAAACTTTAATATCGGAGAGTAGCCCTAATACTCTGCTAACTTAATTATAGATGAATAATTAATACCAGTACCTGGGGGCCGAGCTTTGCTCTGGGGAAGGCCAGAGAGTTTGTTTAGATGACTTGGAGTAATATTTCACCACTTCCCCCAACTGATAATCAGATTTGTATAACTCATTTGCCTCTTTTCTAAATTTGTAAGGTGACTCCAGTTGGTATTTATAGCTCAATGTCCCTTTGATTTATTTTACTGCTATGTATATGTAATATTCACTCAAATCTTTTAATCTCTGCTCTCAGGAAACCACATGTTAATAATCATAAACAACATGATTATTACTTTGACAGTTCCCTGGTTGATTATGAACAGCTGATAACAATTGTTTGTTTTGATTTTTAACTCCATAAGCCCAATGTTAATTTTGTTAACTTTTCAATTCCGTTTTTTAACATTATTTTATTTTTACTGGGGATGTCTAGAACATATTTTTATACCTAACTTAGTTATTTCCAAAATTTTAAGCAAATCCTCGGAGCCGTTTTCGAGATAATTGTGCAACCAACCAATCAATCAAGTAAACATTGATCATAAAAGAGACGCACCCAGAACTTTAGCCTACAGTAGGCTACAGCCTACTTTAGGGGATACAGTAACTTTTTACCCTTAACCAATGCATTTAAAAAACTGTTCAAGTTCAATGTCCCGTGTAAAGCTGTTGATGGATTTTTACATCGATCTGAAACGTTGATACCTACTTATAGTATTTTAAATTAATAAACACATCAATACATTTAATTTTTAATTGATCGAGACTTTTCGTTTACAAAGTAACCTTCTTCAGGTTCCTGAACAAATTAATTTTAGCAAATAGAAACATTAAGTTATATAAAATGACAAATTAAGTACAGCTGATTAAAGTTGTGAAACTATAAAATTGGGTTCAGTGAAGTATGTTAATACTACTTAAAGTAAGTTAATACTACTTGAAGTATGTTTTAACTACTTATAGTTCATTGTTCTATGTTTGCTTTCATAGAAATAAGAAAATTACAATACATTACGAGCATTAAACATTGTTATTTAAGAAATACTTGCGAACGTTTTCCACCACTGATTAGAGAGAAAACAAGTTTCACGATGTTTCAGGATCTGGCATTTGATCCCGAGTACAGGTGAGAAGAATACATAGAACACGTCTGTTTTAGATTTTGATTGATTTTTTCAGTTTTTCCGAGCTAGAACCATTAGCTTGTTATGTTCTATAGGTATTCTCTCACCTAGAACATAATTTATCCTCTTTTGGAATTCAGATCTCGAAACTTGTTTTTCTGTAATCAGTGTTGGAAAACGTCCGCAATAATTTTTTAAATGAAAACTCGCCCACAAATAATTATTCATAGTTAAAACATTTGCAGAATGACTCTTCTTGTTGCGTACTAAGTGAGAAAATTCGCTCAAACGAAATACAAAATTACAACCGCCGCCATTTCTTCACTCATCATTCCTTGCATCCATTATCAAAATTACAATTTCAAAAACGACTAAGTAAGCTTGTCCGGACAATTTCCGAATTTACAAACGAGATGCGGCGCCGCCGACGCAGAACACCGGACAAGAGCAGTTAAAACACGGCTTAATTGCGACCCCGCACCAAATTAAAACCATGCCATTCTTGTTCTACACGAAAATTGGGCCAAATTACAGTGACAAAAGTAGCCGGGCCGCGCTACACGCCAATTTGTGTGCAACACCAGCCCGCGCCGCGCCGCTGCCACTGGGATCGTCAGATTTTAATTAAAGATAATTTTACCCGTTGTATCTGCTAGTCTTTCCCGGGAACAAAAGGATTCGTCGCATCAAAAAGAGTTGTCAACATTGTGACTGCGAGGAGCATAATTTTCTGTAGTAGTATTTAATGGGTTCTTTCAAATCGGGAGTACAACTTGTACTATTAATTTTTACAACTTATTTGATATATCGGTTAAATTTTTTAAAATTTTTGTACACGGTCAAATGCAACCTATTGACAATGGTTGCATAGGAGAAAAACATCCTTATTGATATTAGTAGGTAATAGTTGGCAATAGTAGAATGATTTTAACTGAATTTAAGCTTAGGTTCGTAAAAAATAATAATTAGTTCAGTTTTCAGTTTTTGCTGCTTCCCCCCTCTCTACCCCATACTTTAAATGATTTCACTAAAACATGCTGTGAAGAATTTTTACTTATTTGTTTTGCAATACATGATTGTTTTTATCCTACAGCTTTTGCAGTAATATATTAAATTGTAACTGGATGGTTTTCAAGATTTTGTATGGTGTTGGAACAATTTATAAGAACTAAACATAGTTAAAAAAAAAACTCAAGATGAAACTTGAGGTTCGATCAATTTTATTTTTCGATTTAATGACATAGGCACGATACTATTAATTTTTTTCTTCGTACAAATAGACTGCACACTGAAATTGTTAAGAATATTCATAAGAGTGTGACCTCTTAATAATTAATTATTGAAGTATTTATTAGAGGTAAACATGATGTTTTGTTACACGGAACAATTGTCGCTCATATATTATTATAAGATATGCATTGTATTTTTAAATATACAGTATAAGTTTTAGTTTTAGAGTGATTATTGTGAATTTAAATTTCCAAGGAATCGACTTGTAAGGGGTAAAAAAGTCGCTCATAACAACTAGCAGGTGTCCCGGTCTCCGCACGGGAAACTCACAGGCACAGGGTCGAATGTTTTGAACTGTTCACCTTATAATCAGCTGTTTGACTAAATAAAATATAACTCCATAACATTAACATTGAAACTTCAATCGCAAATGAGGTGGAGCCCTGAAGTTGAATGTTTTTAAAAACCCCAAATGCACATCTAGAGGGTAAGAGCTTTCAAATTGATACAAAATATATATATAAAATAATAGTTTTAGGGGTCGAAAATCGCCGAACAAAAATCAATAAATTCTTTTAATAATATAGAAGATAACATACATAAAATGTGTCCTTAATATAAACTGTTTATTTGATTGTAATGTTAATTGGAGATCTTTCAAAGAAAATAATAGGTGATCCACGATAAAGGAATTCATACCTGGGAACTTACAAGTTAATCAGTCAATCAGCCAATAAATATGTCCGGATCGACAAAACATTCGGTCGGTCCAAACAGGCAATTAGCGAAATTTAATTGAGCGGACGAAACGGAAACGCAAACAACGCGGTCGACGGCGGTGTCCTTGTTGATACGTTTGGTCGGGAAGTCCATTAATTAGGCGATTAAACAGGTGCCCTATTTTATAGGCGGTAGTCGAAGGTACGTTGGGCCCGCATCCTTATAAACGAGTTCTGGACAGACGTACTGAAGGCACCTGCTACCTCTAGTATGTGAATCCATCGACGAATTGTACGTCACGGTGTCCTTACCTCATGTGAAAATACGCTAAAAGCTAGAATAGTTCCGGATTTTTAAAAACCTGGAAAAGTCAGAGAATAGTCAGGTAATTTGTTTAACAATTTTGAAAAGTCAGGGAATTTTTATAACGAACTGAAATATTGATTTTTCTTAGGGCGTTCTGATTTAAAATATACCACCGTATTTAAAACCACGTTTTTATTGATAAATAATTGTAATATTAAAACACAATTTAACTAATCTTGAGATAAAATTAATTGAAACTTAAATAATGTCCATTAAAATCCTTCGTTTAACTTCGAAAACAAGTTTAAACCAACTTGGAAATAAACCTGGAATTTGTTAATGAAGCAACTGGAGTTCCTGGAAAAATCAGAAATGTTATGAAGAGGGTTTATTTGACACCTGTAGATTGTAAGCTTATGTTAATTGATAACTATTCGTACTTTTAGTGATGACAGCAGTTTTATGAGAGCAATTATATTTTTAAACCCATTTTTCATCTGGCAAAATTCTTTTTCTTAAAGTAAATCATAGAGTAGATCACGTTTCCGTTCTTACATACTATTTAACTTTCTTTATCGTATTCAAAATTTTACAGTTACGGGGTTCTGTATGAAAGAGTACACCAAATAACATTTACCTACTTTTTAGCGAATTTCAGCCCGGGACCACCATAGAAGGTCCTAACGTGACCCCCATAACACGTTTTGGGGGGGGTCATTCAAAATTTTATATATATATATATATGAACAACACAACAAAGTAGTACCAATACACTACTGGTAGGGTTGGTATTAGGTTTTTGGGTTGTTGATATATATGTGTGTTTACACTCTAGCGGTCGCATTCTTTGTCCGATTTACTTCAAATTTGGTAAGGACGTTCCTTTCTGTAATCAGTTGGACAAGTTCGTTGGGCAAAACAATCGGAAAACTCTAAACCCTTTTTTTGGATTAATCATTCAAATTTCGCTTTTTTGGGCCCATAAAGGGTCAGAAAAGCCTCGGATGTAAAATTAAAGCATGTAATTAGATGGGAATTAGTAAGGCGAAAGTTTTAATCCCTCTCTCGTCATTTCAGCATAAACATTTACCGAGTTATTAAAGACAATTTATATCGACTAAACACATTACGTTGTCTTATGGGGGTTTTACATTAGAAAAGCCTGTTATTCATTTGTTGGTGTACTTTTATCATCCCCAGCAACCTCATGTCCACTTTCAAGCATGAATGGACTCTCTCCTAACCTTATACGCACAAAATTCTATTACCAGCATTGCAGGTAAATGAAACCAGGAGCATCAGAACAGCCAAAAATCAATGTTTTCAGATTTCAATACAAATTGGAATAAATGTTTGTTTTTACACTGATTTTGAGTTTTAAACGTTTTTATGTGGCAATTCACTTCCCTCACGTCAGCGTGCAGCGTGCGAACTCGTTTTATGTTTAAATTGACCTACAAATAGATTCGGGTTCTTGTTTAGCCCATACTTGCTGTGTCCAACAGCTCCCCTTTTTCACCTAATTTCAGTTTTGTAGCCAAATCAAATCACAACGCTGTTCATGTGTTAAAATATTAATAAATATGTTTTAACATGAAACTTGTATTTAATCTTTGACCCTTGGAGAAGTTTTATAAAAAATCATAATTTTGTGAGGAGTATCTCATTGAGAGCATTCAAGGATATGGTTCATGGGATATGGTTACTTTTGAATTTCTAAATGTTTTTGGGGAATGTTTGGCTTTATGTGTAGATAAAAGACGCTCAAATAACCCTAATAGCTGACCTTAGTCGTAACAAACAAAAAACTTTCAATTCAACAAGTTAACAGCATGGATGATACATAATACATTGTTGTTAATGTTGTCTTGCACGAAGCGTCGGCATAACTGCGTACTTTACTTGACGAAACAGCCTTTTTTCAAGTGGGGTCTTTACTGGTTATGGGTGTTTTTGCACGTTAAACACACTTTGTCGATTACACCGACGTGTTTCCGAACGGGCGGAGCTTTTGGTGGTCGGTTATTTCGTCTTTATTGTCGTCAAGAATGCCATTCTCGGTGTTGACAAGCCACAGGTGTCTCGGCGATGTCGCCGCCGGACACTTCTTGTGGGCATAGCGTTTTGAAATACGTGGAATGTAATGCTTCAGGTTGTCGTTTAGCTTCAGTTTACGGTGATCCCGTTACCACTTAATATCACTGTGTAGTTCTCTAAATAAAAGAAAAATTTGACAGAATACGAGTTAAAATACTATGTATACTAACGAGTTTTTGTAATTATGTAAATTTGTTGTTTATTCTAAATAGTTATTTGGAAGATAAATAAATACCTTTTTTTACATTTTTACTCTCCCACTTGGATAATAATAATCGCGCTTTTTCTGCGCATTACTAACAATTTAATAGCATAAATTTGGAGGGTGAATGTTTTAAGTTTAATTTTGTGTTCAGTCTAAGTTGTAATGATAATTGTTCATTTTACCAAAAAATACACCCCGTTACCCGGAATTATGTTAATCACATCGATCATACCAATGATCTATAGTAAATTAATAAACCAAAGTGCTATCACCTTTGACTATAGATACTGTAAACTTCACTTTGTAGAGTCATGCAACTCGTGCTTCGCAATAAAAAGGTTAGCAATATCCAAAGCAGCTTCTATTGTAGATTCGCCTCTGAATTGCACTATACCTTGCAATATTGTACTTAATATTTTGTAAATGGCAGTACCTTTGTTCCTGTAAAAGTATGATCTTCTGGCCAGTCTCAGTGTCAGGAGTACCTTTGTTCCTCTAGCAGTATTGGCGCTACGGCGTCACTACGTAATGCCAAGTCTCAGCGTTAGGAGCACCTTTGTTACTTTAGAAGTGTCGTCGTTTTTCCTCGAAGTAAGGATCGGCGTGTCAGGAGACCCTTGTTCCTCTAGCAGTATTGTCGCTACGGCGTCACAACGTAATGCCAAGTCTCAGCGTTAGGAGCACCTTTGTTACTTTAGAAGTGTCGTCGTTTTTCCTCGAAGTAAGGATCGGCGTGTCAGGAGACCCTTGTTCCTCTAGCAGTATTGTCGCTACGGCGTCACTACGTAATGCCAAGTCTCAGCGTTAGGAGCACCTTTGTTACTTTAGAAGTGTCGTCGTTTTTCCTCGAAGTAAGGATCGGCGTGTCAGGAGACCCTTGTTCCTCTAGCAGTATTGTCGCTACGGCGTCACTACGTAATGCCAAGTCTCAGCGTTAGGAGCACCTTTGTTACTTTAGAAGTGTCGTCGTTTTTCCTCGAAGTAAGGATCGGCGTGTCAGGAGACCCTTGTTCCTCTAGCAGTATTGTCGCTACGGCGTCACTACGTAATGCCAAGTCTCAGCGTTAGGAGCACCTTTGTTACTTTAGAAGTGTCGTCGTTTTTCCTCGAAGTAAGGATCGGCGTGTCAGGAGACCCTTGTTCCTCTAGCAGTATTGTCGCTACGGCGTCACTACGTAATGCCAAGTCTCAGCGTTAGGAGCACCTTTGTTACTTTAGAAGTGTCGTCGTTTTTCCTCGAAGTAAGGATCGGCGTGTCAGGAGACCCTTGTTCCTCTAGCAGTATTGTCGCTACGGCGTCACTACGTAATGTCAAATCTCAGCGTTTGGAGTACCTTTGTTCCTTTAGAACAATCGTCACACAGCCACGTTCGGTTTCAGAAGTATCTTTTTTCCTCAAGAAGTATCGTCGTCATGGCCAGGTTCGGCGTCAGGAGTACCTTTGTTCCTCTAGCAGTATTGTCGCCACGGCGTCACAACGTGTTGCCAAGTCTCAGCGTTAGGAGTACCTTTGTTACTTTAGAAGTGTCGTAGTTTTTCCTCGAAGTAAGGATCGGCGTGTCAGGAGACCCTTGTTCCTCTAGCAGTATTGTCGCTACGGCGTCACTACGTAATGTCAAATCTCAGCGTTTGGAGTACCTTTGTTCCTTTAGAACAATCGTCACACAGCCACGTTCGGTTTCAGAAGTATCTTTTTTCCTCAAGAGGTCTCGTCGTCATGGCCAGGTTCGGCGTCAGGAGTACCTTTGTTCCTCTAGAAGTATTGTCGCCACGGCGTCACAACGTGTTGCCAAGTCTCAGCGTTTGGAGTACCTTTGTTCCTTTAGAAGAGTCGTCGTCACAGCCACGTTTGGCTTCAGAAGTACCTTTTTTCCTCGAGAGGTCTCGTCGTCATGGCCAGGTTCGGCGTCAGGAGTACCTTTGTTCCTCTAGAAGTATTGTCGCCACGGCGTCACAACGTGTTGCCAAGTCTCAGCGTTTGGAGTACCTTTGTTCCTTTAGAAGAGTCGTCGTCACAGCCACGTTCGGCTTCAGAAGTACCCTTTTGCCTCGAGGAGTATCGTCGTCAAGGTCAGGTTCGGCGTCAGGAGTACCTTTGTTCCTCTAGAAGTATTGGCGCTACGGCGTCACAACGTGTTGCCAAGTCTCAGCGTTAGGAGTACCTTTGTTCCTTTAGAAGAGTCGTCGTCACAGCCACGTTTGGCTTCAGAAGTACCTTTTTTCCTCGAGAGGGCTCGTCGTCATGGCCAGGTTCGGCGTCAGGAGTACCTTTGTTCCTCTAGAAGTATTGTCGCCACGGCGTCACAACGTGTTGCCAAGTCTCAGCGTTTGGAGTACCTTTGTTCCTTTAGAAGAGTCGTCGTCACAGCCACGTTCGGCTTCAGAAGTACCCTTTTGCCTCGAGGAGTATCGTCGTCAAGGTCAGGTTCGGCGTCAGGAGTACCTTTGTTCCTCTAGAAGTATTGGCGCTACGGCGTCACAACGTGTTGCCAAGTCTCAGCGTTAGGAGTACCTTTGTTCCTTTAGAAGAGTCGTCGTTACAGCCAGGTTCGGCGTCAGGAGTACCTTTGTTCCTCTAGAAGTATTGTCGCAACGTCATGCCAAGTCTCAGCGTCAGCAGCACCTTTGTTCCTTCAAAAGTATCGTCGTTATAGGCAGTCTAAGCGTCAGGAGTACCTTTGTTCCTCTGAAGTATCGTCGCCACGGCCAGCCTCGCCAGTTCAGCAGAGGTTTACGAGGCCCACTGCCCATCGCTCATATCAACTCTGGAGGCCTATGCAAATTCTGCCTCTGGAGCACTTTTTGCCCCGGACAATGGCGCGCCGAACACTATAAATTACTCCTTCGGCTCCAGACGTTCCAGTTTATATTTCCAGAATCGCTAACGACTGTTTGTCATTCCAAGCAAATATAACTGTCCTTTTTCAATTCTCTTCAGACAGCGTACTAATTGCCTCCTCGGAGAGATAGCAAAAACCTCCCCTTATTGAGTTTTCCGTGTATTCTTGAATTATGTTTTTATTAGTTGGCGGGCGCTCTCCTGCCGCGTATGTTGATAATATCTGCTGTGAGCGTACGGCAACATTAATATTCCTTATCGTGGCTGCTGGCGGGGAATCGTTAACAGCTGTTCGATTGTTATAAACAGGTGGATATCAGCTGATTTAATTGTTGTCGCGTCGCATTTAATTGGCGGGCTGTCACCGTGTACGACAACTTGTTGGTATGAAATTCTTTAGCGATTACAAACATGAACTGGTGTTTTGCAGTTGCTAAAGAAATTGCTGGTTATAAGTTAATACCGTGTATGAAATTCGTGGCTGTTTGTATCTTTGGTATGTGTTAGGCTCTTGTTATCGGGGTGCTTCGTGATTGCAACTAATTGTGCTTAAATCAGGGTATAGTTTAAACTATAATAAGCAATTAAGTTAAATAAAACTGTATATAGTTGAAAGGTTTTTTTTGTTGTCTTGCATAAATTTCTTTCACATTAAATTACCGTATTTTCTAGACATACCGCGTTTAAATTAATAAAGTGTTAACAAGGAAGTTAACGTTTTGAAATGCTAATAGTGGTTTAAAAACCTGCTTATTGGTAATCCAATTGTTGCAATGGCAACTAGTTTAGACTTCCTACGAAGTCATCATCAGGCCGTCCAAGGATGTAGTTATCTTTATACGATGAAGAACTTCAAATTAATAAAAACGGGAACAATGAAGTACATAACACAGACACGACGGACACGAACATCACACTAACACAGAGAATCCAGACCTACCTCCAGGTTTTGAAAAGGTTGTAATAAATATAGTTTACATTTTGGACAA
Organism: Allygus modestus; assembly: GCA_963675035.1. Lineage (NCBI taxonomy): Eukaryota > Metazoa > Arthropoda > Insecta > Hemiptera > Cicadellidae > Allygus > Allygus modestus. The sequence goes on along the minus strand of OY776114.1, from coordinate 69,776,581 downwards.
TATGTAAATAATGGTTATACAAGCCCTGGGTGACGCGGCACTAATATTCCAACTTACCACTACGCTGGAGAAATGAAAATTAAGTCACTGATACTTTAGGTCTAAATTAGGGAAAGTTAAGGGGTTTGATTCACATTTTACCTTATGGTTTCAATTCCCTGGTCTTCAAAGTCCTAATATTATACTTTTTGACATTCATGTTGATTTGACTAGGCGTTAACTCAAACAGATGTCCGGTATAAGAAAGAGTTGAAAAGGCCTATTCCTCGGATGAAGCGTGTGCAGTGCCAGTACCATAATTAATACAGTAGGGTCGGCTTGGATTCAACACTGCGCTTTGTAAAAAAATTGCATCTACCCTAGATAACTTGTGGTTTTAGAGGAATATAATACCTTAAATTCTTCCTAATAAGAATTCATACTTATTTTGCAAATCCGCGCCGGTCAAATATGTGCACAAACCGTGTCACAAATTGGACCCAGGAATGTCCACCGATTGCGGACAAACAATACGCTCATTGTTGCAGTCCCGGCGGCTGAACGTTGGCTGTTCGGATGCGCATACCAATCGGATTTAAAGTTCAGCAATGTAAATCTCGACTGCGTCCAGAGTCCGGAGTCGCGAGGCAGGAGCGATCCCGGTATCTGGCGAAGGCCGATGAATAAATCTCTTCAATTATCGAGGTACGGTGTATATCGCGGGTTCGTTAGCGATGCGATGATACCGACGATGGATTCATCAGGTTGATCAATGCGTCCGATGCAAATTGTATGTAAAAGCTCGTTCTGTCTGTAATTTGCTCTCAAGGTCCGCGGGACAATGCGCGGTCGGACGCTATCTCTCATCGCCAACCGAATTATTGTGTCTGCGTCTTCCGAATTCGGCCCGAGTTGCAGATCGCTATCGGTCGCATTCTCCCCCCGCTTGTACCGATTAGTCGGGCGACTTGTGACGTCTTCATGCCTCTTGGTCCCGCCGCCGCCTTGCCAATTCTCCCGGGAACATGTGTAATTTCTTTTATCTCGCCTTTTTATCGTGTTCGCAACCTTCTACTGTTTTGGGGAGGTGCGCGTCTACCAATGTTTGCCATTAAAGTAGGTGCTCTTTATTCTGAAGGTGCTCTCTGGGCATGTAGACGTTTATACTGTAAATATTATAGAACTGTTTTGAAAACAAAAACTGTTTCTTTTCCCATTAGTAAAAGTATTGTTACCATGGAAACTATAAGTCATTACTCCGTAAGGTTAACGTTGATAATTTAAAAGTCAAGTGGGGCGAAACCATATGTCCTAGGACCTTTATTAGTAAAAACCTTAGTAGTATTAACCTGAATGCTCATACAAAGTTTCACCACGATCACAGGAGTGGTACAGGAGAGCGTAAAGGATAGACAGACAAACATAAACATTGGTTTTTTGTATATTGAGATTTCTAAGGGGTTTTTGTTAGTAGGCCATATCTTACATTATAACTATTCAAGACCAGTAATTGATTTTTAATAGTATCTTCACAGCTAATTGCAAAAAATAAATATTTCCAAAAATTAAAATAATTAAAATTTAATGGGCGAGTCTTATTTATTTGTGACAGTGGCAACTCAAACTAGTGCTTAAAAGCGCAATCTGCATTTGTAGTCTCTATATTAATATGATTGGATTTTGTCGATTAACCTATTTATTCTGTTTTCAGGTATGTTTGGACTTTTCTTTGGAGTTAACAGATGAGTAAGTACACCTCCCGATGACTTGCGTTAGGCAACTGTTACTGTTCAAACTCGTTGCGATTGGTTCGTGGCCGGGTGATAAAAATCCCTTTCACAATTGCCCCGTAATACATTTTTTTTTTTTTTACATTTCGGTTCATAATATGAAATAAATTATTAATGACTCTAATATTAATTAAGACACATTTTTGTATACCAGCTGTTACAATTTTGACAATATTAGTTTTCAGAATCAGATTTCTTGCGAAATTGTATCACATATTTGTATTTTTCTCACACTCGCAACGTCAATTGCGTGATTGTTTAAAATAACAATTCCATCGTTAACGCAGGTTTTTAGTTTATTTATACAGGTTTATTGTTTTTTAAACAGCTTTTTGATTTTTTGTTTACTTATTTTACTTTTTTTATTCGAACTATACTGAATGATGTTTGTACTAAACCATACCTTTTTCCTAAAAAATAAATTCGTACCATCAACGAAAGTAAGCCACAAGTTAAACAAAACACAATATCGACTCGCAACCATTTTCGAATCGCTGCATAGAATTTACAACCCGGAAACGATCAAAGAGCCGGTACAGCCGACCGGATGTGGTACGACAGTTATCGTTAATTGCGCCGATAAACAGGTATGACTGGGCGGGATTGATCGTCTCTCTGAGCGCGTTTACAAGTGTCGGGGTCTGACTGGAGCGAGTAGGCGCAGTCGACGCTATACCACCGGCCTGTGTGGCCCGCGCGCGCCCATCATAAAATATATAATCCGCCATGTGGTTCTTGTTACTACGTAGGCCTAGTTCTAAATCACCCGCTATTTATTGTTACCGTTATTCTTTCTGCTCTCTTTAATTCCGATGTAATTGCCCCTCCGACAACATCTTGTCTTGTGATTTACCGCGCGTGTACCGTCGGCGTCGCCTCGTCTGCGCGATTTAACTTTATGGATTGAGACGTCTTGTTTATTCTGGCGTCGGCCGGGGTTAATTTTGTCGTTACGGCTTTTTACTTTGGCGATTCGAGCATAATTGATAGTTTGTGTCTTGTAGACCTTAGGAATGTAATGAAATAGTTTTTTCTTATAGAGGGATTTTTCTTATAAATTTGGGTTTAGCTAAAAGTTTGAAATTGTCATTTGAATATAAATCCTGCTCGTATTTGTACAGTACACAATTTGTGCAAGTGGATTGCCGTTGCCAATAGACGAAGGTAACATTTTAAATTTATTTTGTTGAGTAATGCAGAAGATGACCAGATCTGTAGAAGCCTAAAGTGGGACATAGTTGATATAACTGGAAATACCGGTGGTTGTTGGGGGTATGGAATGCAAAATGAGTGGTCCAGGGGGGGCCCTCCCCGGAAGATTTTTGAAAATTATGTGAAACTGGAATGATGACTTAATTCCTCCAATACTAACACAATTACATTACACAGAAATATTTTCCGGAATTATGTTGTCACATCATCCAGTTAATTGTAACAAAGCTTAAAAACAACAAAAACAGTTTTATTAACTTTGAAACTGAGTCCAGTCCTTCACAGGATAAAAATCTTGTCGCTCTACGTGACGTCTAAAATAATATAAAGCTAACTAAATGCGTCTTAATCCTATTACATTCATGTGTAAATAAAATAAAATAATGTTAGTTTATAATTCCTAATAAATTTATTTAATGGAAACCATTTAGTTGGGATGACTGTGAGTTTTGGATAGTTTTTGCCAAAATATTACTTAGTATTGTAACAACAGGTTTTGTTATCATATTCATAAAATCATAACACAATATAGTTCCAATTTATTAATTAATGCATTATTTTATTGAGTGTGAGAAAACAAAAAAACTTTTAGAATTGATTCATAAGTCCAAGATAACCATACACATGACACCCACGAACAATCATATACTTGAATGAAATAACTAGGTGAGAAAGTTGAACGAAAAATATTCGTTTTTTCTTGCTACAACCCCTTCTAAGGTCAAAAATGAAATAAAAGGTCAAGTTAAAACACAATTTTAAGTACTGGGATTTGATCCCCCAGGAATATACATATAAAATAACCATAAATATGACCAACCATAATCCATATACTTTAATGAGATTTGTCTGTATGAAAGCTAGAGGTTACATTTTAATCCAAACTAGTTCGCACGCAGCACGCTGACGTGAGGGAAGTGAATTTCCACACCCAACTTTTAAAACTCAAAACCAGTGTAAAAATATACATGTATTTTAAATTTTATTGAAATCCGAAAAAATTGATTTTTTAGCTTTTCTGATGCTCCTGGTTTCATTTACTTGCAATGATGGAAACACAATTTTGTGCATTATAAGGTTAGGAGAAGGTCCAGTCAGCCTTGAAAGTAGGCGTGAGGTTGCTGGGAATGATAAAAGTACACCAACAAATGAATAACAGGCTTTTCTAATGTAAAACCCCCATGAGACAACGTACTGTACACATTTTCTTTAATAACTCGGTAAATGTTTATGCTAGAATTACGATATTTGGCTTTAAACTTTTGCCATACTCAATCCCATCTTTTTACATGCATTAATGTTACGTTCGGGGCTTTTCTGACCATTTTAGGGCCTGAAAACTCTAATTTTGAAAGATTAACCCCCGAAAAAGGGGTTTAGAGTTTTATATATATGTGTGCATACACACATATATATAATTTTGAACGACCCCCCAAAACGTGTTCAGGGGGTCACGTTAGGAACTTTTATGGTGGTCCTGGGCTTAAGTTTCACCGTGCAGGTCATACTAATAGTTTTCTTTCCATAGGAAATTCACTAACTATACAGCCCTATGTGTAACTCACTCATTCACTCACTCACGTATTCTAGGCCACTTCTATAGATAAGGTACCTAGAAACTCCGAGGAAAAATTACAAAAGTTACAGTTTTGGATTTTAAAACCTCTGATTTTCATCTTTAAAATGAAAAATGTTAACTTTGGGCTTATGGAGTTTCAAATCAAAACAAAGGAACCCTAACATCAAATATCCAGTAAAATGTCAACGTAACTTTCACATGGTAGAGTATAAACACATGATAGGGCCAATGAATTAAAATGCTATTTAGAGGGGATATATCCCAAAAGAATCAAAATAGTATACTATATAAAAAATACTAGAATGGACATTGAGTTTTAATAACAACCGGAGCGATCCCAAGCGGGGGTCTGGGGGCGGAGCCCTCAGTGAGCGAAGCGAGTTTTTTATAAAACCCCTCTTAGGATAATAAATTAAATAATAAAATTGACAAGAAACACATATTGAAATTTTTAAATGTTATCAGCTGTGTGATTTAATTTATTTGAATGCAAAACTGAAATCAGGTGATAAAGCTGTTTGGAAAAACAAGTTAAATTAAATATAACGCTGGTTATTTCTTATGCATTATAATTCGCAGGTATTTCCCACTCCTCAGAAAACATATTGTACTTTTACCGCACCTCGACAGCATTAAATAACGCAGTTGCTTAGAGAGCTGGTTGAACAAACGCCGGCGCCTTATTGGAGATCCGCAGGCTCAAGGAGGATTCTCGCTGAGAGGCGGTAAGCGCCGAGTCCCCCAATTAGTTTAAATAATGAACATGTTCCCGTCTTATTAAGCCCGAGCAAAACTTCCCCTCCGCGCCCTCCCGAGTTATTACTTTATCTTAACAGGATCACGAGATATCGTCGCAACTCAGTCATCAAGACCGTATATGGTGTTAACGCACGGCGACGAGGTAGAGAGTTGCGGGTCTTAGTTTTTACGAGTGTATCCTCAACTAGCTGTTTATGTTGGGTTTATATGATGCATTTTTAAACTTGGGTTTAAACTTGCAAGTCCTTTTAAGGGTTTTTGAGGTCCTGAGTATTAGAAAAATTATTCGAGCGTCCAACCTGGATTTAGCTTTAAATGTTCAGGTGCAGGCGTCAAATTTATCTATTTGGTAAGGATGTTGTGTGTACAAGCATCAAATGTCGGTGCTCCGCATTGTTAAAAAATCCTTTACTCCAAAAGGGAGCACTCCGAAAAAATTGTAAGAGATCGTAAGTCCGAAATGCATAACTCCGAATTTAGCATGCTGCTCCTAAACATTTTTCGGAGCACTGCCTTTTGGAATTATGTAGTTTTAGATAGTTAAAGGGTTGTCAGATGCTATATTCCTTGGTTGATAAATTATACAGATATCTCATCACTCTTTTGTGTGTGGAACTGTTGTTCCATAAACCCTTCAAGGTAGTTTCAAGGCTGTGGAATAACTGTGTTACTTTTTCATATTTTTATATTCTATTTATTGATATTTTTTCCAATCCTTGACACGGTTCCGTATGGTTTTAGCGAATTTCCCCTATAGGGAAGAAGCTATTACCGTAGGTCTCATGGTAAGACTTAAGCCCGAGACTATGACAAATTTTTTTTAGGTCCCCAGATGACTAAAACACTATTCGTTCAAATTTATATATATGTATATATATATCTATATATATATATATATATATATATATATATATATATATATATATGTGTGTCCGTGAATGCGATAACTTGAGTAAAAAACGTCCGATTTCGATGAAATTTGGCTCAAATGTGTAAAGTGACATTTATGACTTTAAGTTCGAAAACCAGAAAAATCGGGCCATGGGAAGGGGGGTTTATGGGGGTTTTAAATTTTCCAAAAATCAGTTTTTTGCATTTTTTACCCTAAAATTTTTAAAGCACTTAATTTTGGTTCAGACCAATGTTATAGAGCTTAAAAAAACAAATAATATGGTATCTTGAATTATTAAGCTAGGTTAAGTGGTTGCGGAGAAAATCCAAAAAAACCTGCTCATAAAATCTCCTATGTTAATCTTACGGGAAACAGGTTTTTGGCTTTTCCTAAGTTAATTTTAATGTAAACTTCACATTTGTCTTCACCAATCAACTCAGCTTCACAAAACAATCATTTTGGTGTTTAAATTGTGATTCTACGTCCAACCGTTGCAGAGATATTCAAAGTGCTAAACACAGTACGTTGTCCAATGTTATCCTTATGGAGAATAAATAAAAATTGAAATCTCAATTATTAATGAATGTATATTGATGAAACTTGGCACGTGGGGTCACGTAGTACTGGTATATTGATATTTGCACAAAAAATTGATTTTTTGTTGATTATCCCCGTAGCAGCGAACCTGCGTACTCAGCCCCATGTTATTCTTATGGAGAATAAGTAAAATGTAAAGACTCCCTTAATTATGAACATAAATTAATAAAACTTGGTATGTGGCTTCACATTGTTGAGTTATATTTATATTTGCATAAAAACCAATTTTTTTAGTTCCTTGTTGCAACAAACCTGCTTACTCATCTCCCATGTTATTCTTATGGAGAATAATTAAAATGTTATATAGTGCTTACTTATGATTGAATATTGATTAAACTTGGGATGTGGCTTCACCTAGTTAAATTATATTTATATTTGCATGAAAACCGATTGTTTGTTCCTTGTTTCAGCAAACCTATGTACTCATCACCAATGCTATTCTTATGGAGAATAATGAAAATTGTATATATCGCTTATATATGTATATATTTTTATGAAACTTGGTATGCGGCTTTATATGGTATTAAGACATATATTATGCATTGGAAATTCGCTGAGTACGCAGGTTTGCTGCGACGGGGGTATTACTTTATACCCTGTTGACAACGGTTTTACGCGTCTAATTTCTCTTTAAAAAATCTAGCGCGTCTAAATAAGCCGATCATATGTAAATTGCACTTTATATCATAATTTGTTATTATTTTCACGTTTAGTTGAGGTGGCTCAGCAGAAACTGTACAGACAGTAAATACTTGTATTTATGTGGGAAAATACAGGTATGTAGCGTTTCAGGTGTTGTAAATAATAATCCTAATTATATTTAACCTATTTTTTGCAAGCATAACGTGGCGTATGTTGGTACTGATTTATTTAAGATAACATTCGCCATCACTACATGCAAACAACTAATTTCACGGTATTTCGGATTGTGGAATCTGATCCCGTTTTCAGATGAGAATTAACCTAGAATGTAACAAAACGTTTGCAGCGCCCCCTCCCCCCCCCGACACAGACGTAACAACCCCTTTTATGTTGTGTTCTAAGTTTCTTCACAGCTGAAGACGAGATCGTATTCAAGATCCCGAAACGTTAAGAAAGGATTATTTATTTCTCGTTTTTCTCATTTAGTGATGGAAAATGTCCGCAATAATTTCTTCAATAACATTAACCAACAATGTATATTTATTTCAAGCAGAGTATATTAATACCGTAGTACATCAACAACATTAAAAATGAAGATATTTTCATCAAATCAACCCTCTCTTCCATGACTAAAATGAATTTTTCTCTGCTGAAAAATTAAAGTCTTGTTAATTTAGATGCACGAGAATAAAGTTATCTGATCAGATCGACGACGCGACGTATGTTGGAGGAGTGACAATTCAATTGGTTGCACGACGCGGCCACCCGGCCAACTGGCCTGGCCGATGGCTGAATGAACAGATAACATCACTGCTATCGGGTTGCATAGAGAGCAGATAATTGCTGTTGATAAACTTGTTAATTAAAACGTCAAACCGCGCTTCTGTTCCCGTCTCAGGCTGGTCAGACGTTGTGAAGTCATTCCTAGCCCTGTGCTACTTCAAAAATAACACTGGACGCATAAACCCCTTCCAACTCAACCGGTTGATGAGTACAGCGGAAAAAAGGATGAACCAACAATAAAAAATTAAGTGAAACTAGTTGGATTAATTGGATTGAGAGCAATCGTACCAACTTATTTGTATTCACTTCGAAAGAGGTTAAAATTGAAAAATAAAGCGTTGAAAAGATTTCTATAAAAATTTTGTTTCAGTTCTAAAAGCATCATGTGTATGCTAAATATTGAAATTTCAAGGTCAACTTCAAAATTGTAGTTTCGTTCGTTATTTCATTTTTTTGCATCCTTTGAATTTTATGCAGCACTCTCGGTGGAGAATTAAGATAAAAATGTAAGTGTTGATACACGTCATTTTTATAACTCAGAAATCGTTGCGTTGAGAGAAAAAATTATAATTAGCGAATTGATTGTTTATTATCCTCTACTTTTTTATTCGATATTGATGTGTTTTTATTGATGTGTTACACGATGATAAATTATTATTACAGTTTTGTATTGGGCCTAAATAGTGTTATGGATGCAACTTTTTTACGTCACTTATTTCACTTGAACTTTTTACTTTTGTATTCTTATCACCTACCTATTCATTATGTAAGCGGATCAGATGTAAATGAAGTAGAGCAACTACCAGACCCTTATCAATTGATTGAACACACTGTCTGCTAACTAAAGGTCGTCGTGGGTTGTAATGCAATATGCTTATCAGTCGTTCAGCGGGTATGATGTGATAAGATATGGATCTTAATGATATTAACCTTAAGATAAAATAGGGAAAATGTCGCAATCTAAATTACTTTAAGTCAGTTGCAGAAATGTATGGGGTTTATGCTTGTTTAGCAACTTCGTTAAACTTTGACATTTGGTTGACACTTTGTGCTGTAGGATGATTGCAAATAGATATATTCTGTGTTGGGATACATATTTCCCCTGCAAAATTGTTCAAGCTGGACATATATAAGTCTCTTTACCGCAAGTGAAATCTACATATTTAAAACAATTCCTTTTTGTTCACCCACTTCCTGAAGTTAATACTTAACCGATTTTGATGATTCTTCTTTTATTTAAAAGCTAATTTCAAGTGCTAAGTCACTGTCGAGTCAGAATTTCGATTTAGGCCCCAGGGCTCTGCCCCACGGGACTTCCAAGTTCCCATGTTATTCATATGGAGGAGAGTTTTATTTGGTTTATGTCACATGTTTTTTTTCCTTGATTCAATAAACAGCTGTTATAAGGATTATATCAGCAAATTTTTGCGGGGGAGCAGCTCGTTTAATTCAAAATCGGATATGTTGGTTTTAAATGAGATTAAAAGGTAAAAGTTATGAAAACTGTATTATTTAGTTTTTGAAATAAGGGAATATTGATTATAGGCCTACACTTGAAAATGTAAGTAGCACGAGTATTATAGTTGTGATACTCGAATGTGACGTAAAACGACAGTTGACACACTACTTTTACTACACTTTTACTACACTTTTTACATCTGCTTGACATAACAAGGTGAATGACAATGAACTCCGGAGAACTTAAGCATCTTGTAAAAAAATTAAATTACCTGAAAGAAACAAGTATATTACTAACTCAGATATAGTAACAATAAATACCCCCGCCGCAGCAAACCTGCATACTCAGCGAATTTCCAATGCATAATATATGTCTTAATACCACATAAAGCCGCATACTAAGTTTCATAAAAATATATTCACAAATAAGTGATATATACAATTTGAATTATTCTCCATAAGAATAATATGGGGGATGAGTACGCAGGTTTGCTGCAACAAGGAACGAAAAAACCGGTGTTTGGGTAAATATCAATATAACTCAACTAGGTGAAGTCATATACAAGGTTTTATTAATTTATGTTCATAATTAAGGGAGACATAGCATTTTAATTTTTCTCCATAAGAATAACTTGGGGCTGAGTAAGTAGGTTTGCTGCTACGGGTACCTTTAGCAAAAAATTGTTTTTTGAACAAATATCAATAGACCCCAACCAGATAAAGCCGTATACCAAGTTTCGTCAGTATACGTTCATAAAGAAGCGAGATATAATTCTTGCCTTATAACATAAGAATAGCATTAGACAACGTACTGTGTTTAGCACTTTTAATATCTCGGTAACCAATTGACGTAGAGGAATGATCAAAATACCAAATTGTGTTTTTTAAGCTGAATCAAATGGTAAAAACTAATAGTTGACTATTTCAAAAATTATATGTAAAAAGTTCAAAAAACCCATTTTTGGGGTACAAACCCTCCCAAAATCCCCTTTAGATAGAGCGATATGGCTCGTTTTCGAACATAAGTCATAAATGTTGCTTTGCACGTTTATACCAAATTTCATCAAAATCGGACCTTTATTACGAGAGTTATCGCACCCACGGACATCCACATATATATACAGTTTCGAATGGATGGTGTTTTTGGGGTCTAGGGACCTCAAAACGAAAAGTTATCATGGTCCCGGGCCTAGGTCTTACCATGCCGACTACGGTTATAGCTTCTTCCCTATAGGCGAAATTCGCTAAAATGTTTCTGCTAGTTAAAGCAACAAGTAAATAAATATTAGTACAAAATCTTTCCTCGGATTCATATTATTTATTTTGTATTCGCTCATTACATTTATCACAGCGTAACAACTGTACATTTATGTGGCCGGTGAAGAATGACTAGGATTAATTATTTTTCATAGCTTAAATGATTTAAGGTAATACGTTTCTTGTGTTTTTGTGAACCCTTTATTAGAGAACTTTTCGCATGTTTTATGTTCAATGGCGTATTCTCCATTGTTCTCACCGCCGATTCGATTGTTATAAAATTCACTTATTTAAATTGTAAATTGAGAATTTTAAAATGTAAAAATTTCACTTCATCGTTTGGCTAGTCCAGCCTAAACTATACAGTATACGTGTCCATTCTCAATTCTACAACTTAGTTTGCACTCATGTTGAAAGCAGTGCGCCCCGTAAAGAAGCATATCTAAATAGAGCGTCTTCGCGCATTATCGCAATAGGTCTTTGATGTCAGTAGCTTAGTCGCTGTCGCCAACGGCCTTGCAGTTAACCGCTCTGTAAAGTGTTTATGCTGTCGGTTATTTGCGGCACTTTGAGCCAGATGGCGCAGCTGTCGCCGCCTTGCGCGGTTGTCATTGACGCCGGGCGCACCCGGGATTGGATAGTAAAACGGGGAATGTTAACATGACAAAGTGTTTAAGTGTTATGTCTTTTTGCGATGCTTGTAATCACGTACTCGATTGAGATGCAAAGATAAAACTAACTTTCAAGAGCAAAGAGCTGTTACAATAAACCACTGGATTGTTTTGTAAAGAAATATTGCGTTGACTTCGAGATGTCCATGACATTTTTATTTTCTATGCGATTAATCTCAAAACGAATAAAGCAAGCAGTTTATTATTCTAATGGCTTTCTTTTGAAGCGGAATACTTGTGTCATTATGTCATGTGGAAGGAATAGTCCGTAGTAGATTATTAATATACTAGCGGCTTGAAGGGCTATAGCCCCTAACGTTTCTCCATCCTCTGCCTCATCTGGTGTGAACACATGCCATTGCGTAAACAAAGTAGACCCTTAATGACGTTTTAATGTAAACAAACCAGACTTTTAAATGCCCATGCTTTTTTGATGGGGAATGTTTTTCGTTAGTTCTCGTTTGCTGGTCACTTTTTAGAAATAACGTAATTTTTCCCTAGTCCCTGCGATCAAGACTTTTAATTTGACCCGTCTACCATCATCCTGCGATTTGCCAAACTCACAATTTTGACTTAAAAATTTCGCTTACTGAGTTATATATGAAGATTTCAAGATCAATACATGGTGAGGGCCCGTAATTCAGGGAGAACGGATGACGGATTTTGCAGAGATAATCAATTTGTTCCTCCGAATAGAAGTCAGTTTCCCGCCTTTTGTGTACAGGCTTTTGACGGAGGAGTGGACTGACTTGTTACAGAAGCTGGTCATAATATTTGCTAGTTTCGCTTACTCTCGGTTGCAGGCAGATACATTGTGGTATTGAGATTATGAGAGGTTGGTTTTTTCTCTAGTCTCCAACAGTGTGCGATTGTCACCCCTCGGTGCTGCGTGAGTCACCCACCGTCGCGTCCCCGGCTACAGCCTCAGTTTCCCGCCGTGTCGCGGACCGTGTCCCCCGCTCTCGGCCCACAAATCACGCTTTTCTTTGCGGCCCTCATTTCCATAATGAATCTAATTCCAATTGGCCGCTAATTAAAACGGCTTGTCGCCCCATGCTAATGAGGCCCGGGCCCGCCGTAAATCGAGCGCCCGTTATTTATGGCTCCGGCGTTGCCAAAATACTTATTGACAAGCGTCCCCCTCCCGCCCCTGCCCCGGCGACTATCCGCTAAAACACACGGTTTATCTCATTATCAACGGTTTAATGGTGTCCGTTCATTGTTTTGCCGTTCATAATTCAATGGTGTTTTGCTGTCCGGCTCGGTCTTTGTCGCTAGTTTTGTTATCGGGCGATTAATGCGGTGCGGTTTTATTTCATCCGGGTATAAATTAATGTGGTAATTGATAACGCGTTGTTACGACATGGACCTGGCCACGAATGTGTATTGTGTAGTAGTTTATCTAACCGTATATGCGTACTATTGAAAATTAGTGTGCACAAACAATAATAAATATATTTAGTTATTTCACAATATTGAGCTCTGGGTAACGTCATTTTGTCTTAACTCATGAATACGTGCGGTTTTTGCGTGGTAGAAAACTGTTAACAGTAATCAACAATCATCAAACCACAACAGCTGACATCGTCGCGTCGCACCGCTTATTAGTGGCAGTCCATCCCTATAGAAATATCTAAAACTGACAAATAAAACTTGTGATACATTATTTTGCTCAAAATTTCATTACAAACAGAATATTAAATTTAAAACGACCTTTAATGACGATTAAGGCTTTACATCGTCATTAGCACCCTACGAGCGCGAGCATGTGAAACAGTATCGCTTCAGATCTTATCCAACCATTTGATGACCCAAAAAGAAAATATAAAATAAAATCTTCAAGTGAACATAACCATTTAAAATTAAAAATTCATATTAGTTCAGAGTTTGTGGCTACCATTGTAATAAAAATTATAACCGACATGATCTTGTAGAGGTACAGTACAAGGGTTACCGTTATACGATAAAGATTAACCGGACGCAGCGGCAGTAATGCGATGTGAGAGGCTGTGTAGGCCTCGTACATGTGTATGCAGGCGACGACGTGAGCTGCGTTTGAATCTATTTACTCGCTGTAACAACCGAATTAATTCAGCAGCTGGTGGTATCGAATAGTATGACGGAAAAGGCAGTGGAGCTTTATGTAGATAGTTGGTTCTTTTTTGGGGGGGAAGGGATAAGTTGTAAATAAAATACCCCCGTCGCAGCAAACCTGCCTACTCAGCGAATTTTCAATGAATATAAGTGTCTTAATAACACATTAAATCACTTACCAGTATTCATAAGAAATATGAACGATATTTAAAATATGAATCATTCTCCATAAGAATAACATTGGGGATGAGTACGCAGGTTTTCTACCACAAGGAACAAAAAATAATGGGTTTTTATGCAAATATCAATAGAACTCATCTAAATGAAGTCACATACCAAGTTTAATTCATATAAATTCATAAATAACGGATATATAACATTTTAATTTACTCTACACAAGAACACATGGGGACCGAGTACCTAGGTTTGCTGCTACGGGAACCATAGGTGAACAGTTTTTTTTGTGACACAACAAAAAACCACAACCACATAAAGCCATATACCAAGTTTCGTCAGTTTATGTATATAAATAAGCGAAATGTAATTTTTGTCTTTACCTCCATAAGAAGAAAATTAGACAACGTACTGTGTTTGACACTTTCAGTATCTTAGTAACCAATTGACGTAGAGCAATGATCAAAATACCAAATTGTTTGTTTTTTAAGCTGAATTCAATGGTGAAAATTAAAATATGATTTAAATAATACCCCCGTAGCAGCAAACCTGCGTACTCAGCGAATTTCCAAAGCATATATATGTATCTTAATACCACATAAAGCCACATACCAAGTTTCATCAATATACATTCATAAATAAACGATTTATGACATTTTAATTATTCTCCATAAGAATAACATGGCAGCTGAGTATGCAGGTTTGCTGAAGCAAGGAACACAAAAAATTGGGTTTTATACAAATATCAATATAACTCATGTAGGTAAAGCCACATACCAAATTTCATTAATTTATTTTCATAATGAAGGCAGATAACACGTTACTTATTCTCCATAAGAATAACATGGGGCTGAGTACGCAGGTTTGCTGCTACGGGAGCCTTGGGTAAAAAGTGTCTTTTTGAGCAAATATCAATGGTCCACAACCAGATGAAGCCGTGTACCAAGTTTCGTCAGTATAGGTTCATAAATAAGCGAGATATAAAATTTGTATTTTTCTCCATAAGAATAACATTAGACAACGTACTGTGTTTAGCACTTTCAATATCTTGGTAACCAATTGACGTAGAGAAATGATCAAAATACCAAATTGTGTGTTTTTTTAAGCTGAATCCAATGGGAAAAAATAAAATTTGACTATTTTCAAAATTATATGTACAAAATTCGAAAAACCCATTTTTGGGGTACAAAACCCCCCCAAAATACCCCTTCGGATAGAGCGATCTGGCTGGTTTTCGAACTTAAAGTCATAAATGTTGCTTTACACGTTTATCCCAAATTTCATCAAAATCGGATAATTTTTACGAGAGTTATCGTGCTCACGGACACACACATATATATATATATATATATATATATATATATATATATATATATATATATATACAGTTTCGAACGAATGGTGTTTTTGGGGTCTGGGGACCTCAAAACGAAAAGTTATCATGGTCCCGGGCCTAGGTCTTACCATTCCGACTGCGGTAATAGCTTCTTCCCTATAGGGGAAATTCGCTAAAAACTACATGTGAAAACCCCCAAAAAACCATTTTTGGGGTACAAAACCCCCCCAAAACGCCCCTTTAAATGGTTCGATTCGTCTGGTTTTCGAACTCGTTCAAATAAATGGTACATTACACATTTGTGCCAAATTTCATTAAGATCGGACATTTTTTACGAGAGTTATCTGCTTACGGACATACACGCACACGCACACGCACACACACACACACACACACACACACACACACACACACACACACACACACACACACACACACACACATATATATATACACATACATATATAAAAATTTGAACGAATGGTGTTTTTGGCATCCGGGGACCTCAAAATGAAAATTTATCATGGTCTCGGGCTTAAGTCTTACCATGAGACCTACGGTAATAGCTTCTTCCCTATAGGGGAAATTCGCTAAAAGTATAATAATGCGACTTCGCTTGAGTCGTTCTCCGCCAAACTGCACTCATTGATACCAATGGTCGCAGGAGTAAGCTTTCGCTCATCGGCATCTTCAGCTGACCGAGTCGACTCAGAGGACTACGCTAGCGTAGACACAACAATCTATAAAATAATATGCGTGCAAAGGTATTGCCAATATTTGACGTGATTTAAAAATCTAAGGGATGGTTATATGTAAACTGTTGTTAATTTGATTGCTATAGTATAGTTATGAAAAACGTTGAGGTACAGTAGTCTTTTTATCCGTAAGTTCATGGTTCGAATTTGATGAATCGAGTACCCGTTTTGGAAACAATAGGGGTTTGTAAAGGAACAGAAATGGAAGTAAGACATTATTCCTTTTTTTAATGTTACCTGCTTATAAAATATTTACATATAATATTATGCAAATTATGAATCACTTACGTACTCACTGATACAAAATACTCGTTTTCCTCAAGCCTATTCGGGTTTAAGGATGTTTTGTAATGTTCACTGGACGACATTATTCACTTAACTACGTTTCGTGTTTAAGTGTACTCTGAAAATTTTAGAAAGTTAAATAGCCGTTTATTATTAAATTAGGAATAAATCAAAACAACATGGTACGAAAAGTGTTTTAAGTATCCACAAATTTACAGTTATAGTTTTACTTTGTGCCCCCTTAAAGTGTTACAGGTTGGAGCTCCCTAAAACAGGGATGGACCTTAAAACAAACGATTAATGCACGTGCAGTATTTTACGTTAGTAACAGTTGCTCGTATAGCAGTTTAAATACTTTAAAAATCAAGTCCAATTAAACAAGTTTATTGGTGATTTAATGACACAAATATATGTTAATCTATAACATCAAATAACCACTGACCTATCACGAAATCTCCATAACTAAAACGCCTACGGAGTTGAAATTTGACATATATGTTCCTCTTTGGCCCGAGGTGCTTGCTAAGAAACGGTATTACGAAATTCGCCCTGTGCTCCGCCCCGCTGGGTCCCAAAGTTCCCATGTATTCCTTATGGACATTAACTTTGGTTTGAGCTGATGAAAATTCAAACAGCTGATCTTGATTCGTATTAGTTCCACGGGCTAACCATAGATTGCAGCACACACGACTATCATAGTTTACGCGGGCGAAGCTGCAACGGTCGGCTAGTAATATAATATACTAGGCTTATCGCCGTTGAAGGCTTCGCCCCCAAACCCCCTTTCGGAGTTCGCTTCGCTCACTTGCATTCCTCAGTAAACTCAAGTGTAAATCAAAAACTCCTAGTTCATTAACCAAAGAAAAACTACACAACAATGACCTTTGGTGAGCACATTAACACCTACACAGGCGGTCCCATATCGGTTCGATATACAGAAACATTGTACCAACCGGCTGCTTGTTCGTTTTATCGAATGAACTCCCGATACGATGGTTGTTTCGAGGTGTATGAAAGCAAAAAATAAAGTGCTCACTCAATCAAAGTCAATCAGATAAATAAAAAGTTGTGGTTACAATGTTAAATTGGAGTTCTACAAATGGATTTACGTGTAAAAAAATAACAAATTAGGCTTCAGTTCTCGACAGAATTATAGTAACCTAACCTAACTCCGCAAAGCGCTGTATGGTGGCTGTTCGTTGAGCAACACAATTAAAATAAATGAATTTTTAAAAAGAAAATAAAGTCAAATTAAACATAAATTGCAGGCCTCAAAAAGTAAGCATCAAAAGTAGGATTCAAACCCGTGACCACATGATCTTGAATCGTCTGACAACATATCCGCTGGTCTACTGTGCTAAATTCATTCGATAGAACAAACAAGCGGTTTGATTACATTTTCCTATCTCGTAACAAACGATATTCGCGATACTGAACCTCCCTTGTAGGCGATAATGTGCTCACCTTGTTTTGTAACAGCTGATTTATATACACCTCATGTGAGAAAATTAGTATCGCCTACACTACTAAATAAATCAGCTATTGATTATTTAAATCAGCTGATACAAACATATGGTATTAGCCAAAGATAGTGTGCTTTCATTTAAACGGCTTTCCAAAACTGTATACATTTAAATGGGCCAAAACACTCAAAATTGCTCCTTATCCGATGAATAGCGGCTAAACAGATGATCGGATCTTAAATCTGACGAAAACTCGTTAGTTGGAAATGAAATTTTCTACATCTTTTGTATTTAACATTTTTTTGCCATCTCTTTCCGTTTCTGTGAAAAACGCGCTCAAAGTGAAAAAAACAACTGAAAAAGTTGAATTTTCTCCGCCCCAAAAATGCCTCAAAAACTCAAAAATGTTAACCTTTAGCAATTTTTCTGGCAGTTTCTCGTCAAGAGCTTTAATTCAAGTATGATGTTGAGGGGGTTAGATTACGGGAAGTGCCTCATAGTTTATGTTAGTGAAAGAGTGAGTGAGTGAGTGAACCTGTCTGGCTTATATAAGTAGATTACATATTATGTAAAAATGTTTCAGTTGTCCAAGAAGTAAAATCGCCGAATGTTAATTGAATTTGGAGTTATCAAAACCCTACTAAAGGCTGTGTCATTATAAATACCCACTTGCTGACACGGGGCTGGCTCAAGTAATGGAGTTTACAGTGTTTTCCAATACCTGGGGAATTAAACAAAAATCTCTCAAAAGGTGAGTTTTATACATTATGGAAACAGTTTAAAACGCTGTTTCAAGTAGAGTTTGATACTAGCCAAGAAATTATAATTACAGCATATCATTGTATTTAATGTATAGTGTGATAAAACTTTAAAGAAATAAATTTTTCTCATTTGTAAAGTTAATTTTTGGCGGTGTGGCTTTGTAAAGATAGTGTTATTAATTTACCTTCTAGTATATAACTGACGATGAACCTCGACAGAGGATTGAAATATATCACTTTTTACTAATCAAAGAGTTTTATTTTCTGGTGATGAATAGCCAATCAAGATTAATTTCTAAAGTTGTATTTGAACTCAGAATTTTATTGAAGAAGATGAAATTTAATTTTTAAAAATCCTTGAAAGCCATGACAAATCCAAAAATCCTCGATTGTGTGAAGTTTCTTGTCGCTCTATTTATGATACTGAAATCTAGGGCAACTTCTTCAGGGTTGTAATAGGCTACCCCATACTACTGTATAGGTTATTACGTTACTTATTACAAGATAATATACCTTTAAAATTCTTATCTTAAGCCACCTTAAAGTGTTTTATACCATTTTATCCTGTAATACTTGTTTGAATAATTAGTCTGATGTGTACGTGCATTCCTATCATTAGTGAATTTCCTTTGGAAAGTGAACTATTAGCATGACCCGCACGGTGAAACTTAAGCCCGGGACCACCATAGAAGTTCCTAACGTGACCTCCTGAACACGTTTTGGAGGGTCGTTCAAAATTGTATATATATATATATATAGAGAGAGACATATGTATATATATATATATATATATATATATGTGTGTGTGTGTGTGTGTGTGTGTGTGTGTGCACTCTAGCGGTCGCATTTTTTGTCCGATTTACTTCAAATTTGGTAGGGACGTTCCTTTCTATAATCTGTTGGACAAGTTCGTTGGGCAAAACAATCGGAAAACTCTAAACCCATTTTTTGGGGATTAATCTTTCAAATTTCGGGTTTTTGGGCCCAAATAGGGTCAGAAAAGCCCCAGATGTAAAATTAATGCATGTAAAAAGATGGGGATTAGAGAGGCGAAAGTTTTAAGCCCTCCTTCGTCATTCTAGCATAAATATTTACCGAGTTGTTAAAGAAATTGTGTATAGGCTAATCACAGTACGTTGTCTTATGGGGGTTTTGCACTAGAAAAGCCTGTTATTCCTTTGTTAAAGTACTTTTATTATCCCCAGCAACCTCACGCCTACTTTCAAGCCTGTCTGGACCTTCTCCTAACCTTGTAATGCGCAAAATTGTATTCCCAGCTTTGCAAGTAAATGCAACCAGGATTATCAGAACAGCCAAAAAATCAATGTTTTCAGATTTCAATAAAAATTGGACAAATGTATGTTTTTACACTGATTTTGAGTTTTAAAAGTTGTTATGTGGAAATTCAGTTCCCTCACGTCAGCGTGCTGCGTGCGAACTCGTTTGTTAATTATTAGTTACATCCCTACAGCACAATCGGTATAGTCAGAATAGATACATTTTTCTTACATTCGAAGACCAAATGATTATTGCTGTTGCACAATTTAGCAAGAAAATAACATGCAAAAACATTACTAATTAAAAGATGGGCTATATCGTAGTGGAAGCGGTGTGGGTAGTATGGGGTAGGGTGTGCTACTGTTGAGTTCTTCTTATGTGCCCGGCGCCCCACTAGTAGCTCGCACTCAGACGGCGCGCAGGGACACCAAGTAAGGACAACTCCACCGTACTCATGATGCTATCAGGTAACGTATGGCGGAGCCCCCGGAGCACCCCACAACTTACAATTACTTATGTCTTTATTCTACGCCCACGGCTGTGCATTGTCCCCGGTTGGCTCCTACTGACGCCGACCATTTTTATTCAAATACACCTCCTATCTGGTTATCTCGATTTTGGAAACCTGAATCTCGGCCGGCCGGCCGTAAACAGTGGGTTGGCCGGAATGGAATGGGAAATTTGAATTTTTACCCCGCGATAATAAGAAGTAAGAAAATGAGTTAACAAATCTTTTGTTATGGGAAATGCGTTGTTTGCTCAGACTACAATTGCAGTTGTAAATAAACAAATGCATCGTCACGTGTTTTGATTTTGATTTTATCCCCCTCGTGTTTGAGGAAAGTATTGTTTTCGTCAACATTTTAGTATTTGAGTTTTCAACGAAAATATTAATTTTGATATTCACTGGACCCAAAATAATGATTTTCTCTCCGTCAGTACATCAGTTCATCTGCATGTATATGGACCTAGACACCTCACCATTTGGTAATATAATTTGTTTTGTAGGTGACGTACAATTAATTTTGAATTATTTCTTAAAACCGCTAAAATACTTAATCTAAAATTTCTCAAAACCATCACTAACGATTTTGAATATTATATGGTGGTTTGGTATTTCCTATCCCTAACAAAATGTCACCACTTGTATTTCAGGTGAAAACCAGGGACAGATATTGTGCAATGCTTAAAACGTTTAACTTTCTTTTGTACGAAATCATTGACTTAATGCAATGTACTTATCATTATTAAAATGAGTTAAAATAAATAAACAAATTAGTTCACAAACATCCATACACATGACCAAACGTCATGTTATAATCTTATTCCAGTAAGATTGGTTGGCGTGATCACCCATTTTAGTTTGTTGTGGATGTATTAATATTTTATCAGTAATAGTTGCTGAGAAAATTTAAGTTTATAATTAGCGACAAACGCAAAATACGTTGCCTGATTTTAGAGAGACAAAAACTGTAATTTATCTTTTATTTACTGATTAAATCTAATTACAAATTTATTTAGGGTAGGCTAACATTTATCATTAAAGAGAAATTAAACTTGTTAGGGAATTTCCCATGGAATATGCACTCTTAGCCTAACCCTCACAACGAGACTTCAGCCCGGGTCCACAGAAGTTCCTACTGCGACTCCCTGAACACGATGTAGGGGTTCGCTACAATTGAACCAGTTCCTTGGGCACACCAACTGGAAATCCCTAACCTTCTTTTAGCGAATTTCCCCTATAGGGAAGAAGCTATTACCGTAGGTGGCATGGTAAAACTTAAGCCCGAGACCATGATAACTTTTTGTTCTGAGGTCCCCAAATGCCAAAAACACTATTCGTTCAAATTTATATATATATGTATATATATATATATATATATATATATATATATATATATATATATATATATATATATATGTGTGTGTGTGTCCGTTACCGCGATAACTTTTGAAAGAAACGCCCGATTTTGATGAAATTTGGCACAAATGTGCAGAGTAACATTTATGACTTTAAGTTCGAAAACCAGAAAAATCGAACCATGGTAAGGGGGGTTTATGGGGGTTTTAAATTTTCCATAAATCAGTTTTTTTAATTTTTCCCCCTAAAATTTTAAAAACACTCAATTTTGGTTATAGCCATTTTATAGAGCTTAAAAAACAAATAATTTAGTATTTTGAATCATTAACCTAGGTTTAGTGGTTGTAGAGAAAAGTCATAAAACGTGTCCATAAAATTGTCCATGTTAATCTTATGGGAAAAAGGTTTTTGGATTTTCCTCAGATAATTTTACTGAAAACTTGACATTTGCTGATACCAATCAATTCAGCTCTACAAAACAATCATTTTGGTGTTTTAAGTGTTGTTCTAAGTCCAACCGTTGAAGAGATATTCAAAGTGCTAAACACAGTACGTTGTCCAATGTTATCCTTATGGAGAATAAATACAATTTTATATCTCGATTATTTATGAATGTATATTGATGAAACTTGGTATGTGGCTTCACGTAGTACTGGTATATTGATATTTGCACTCTAAATGGATTTTTTGTTGATTATCCCCATTGCAGCATACCTGCATACTCGGCCCCCATATTATTAATATGGAGAATAAGTCAAGTTTTATATCTCCCTTAGTTATGAACTTAAATTAATAAAACTTGGTATATAACTTCACCTGGTTGAGTTAAATTGATAATTGCAAAAATACACATCTTTTATCTTCCTCGTAGCAGCAAACCTGCATACTCAGTTCTAATGTTATTCTTATAGAGAATAAATAAAATGCTATATATCACTTATTTATAAATGGATTTTTGTGAACCTTGGTAAGTAGCTCTATGTAGTAGTGAGACACATATATATATGTATTGGAAATTCGCTGAGTACGCAGGTTTGCTGCGACGGGGGTATTTTGGAATTAAAATCTAAATTTTGAGTTTTCGGGCCCAAAACAGTAGGGCCTATTAAATAATCCGCCAGAATAAATGTAAACCTGAACCTAGAACGGTTGGACATCATAGGCTAAAACTGCTGGCCAACTCTTGGAATTCTAGCCAAAATGTGTTAAAAGATAAGAAAACACAAAATTGAATCAACAGTACGTTTTCTTATGAGAATTTTGGATAACACTGTTGAATAACAGCGTAGGTTTATCGTCCCTAGTAGAATCGCGATGGCGGTGCGGTGCGAGACCGGTCCATCGAAAGGTGGCTGCGGACTAATTCCTGTGACAAACATAAACAAAACAAAGGCGCGGTGAGCAAACATAAATCCGGGGCGACCGCCTACAACAGGCGCGGCATTCTGGACATACATTAGGCGCGCAGATAAGTGCATTTGCTTGTAGACGAAATAGCGGTAGTGACAGGGTCGGTAATTAGCGATCTAGTGATTTGTAAACTGGCCGGTGCGCGGTGCCTCCCATTGTGCGCCATAACGAGAGGGTGTTACATTCCTGTGGTTGCGGTTGCGCCGTGCAACGTGCAAAGCGCGAGTCGCGGGGCGCATCTGGTGGTCGATGGCGGCGCTGCAGCGCTCAAGGCTAGGGTTCACTTGCTGAGGTTTAAACGACTCGGTGTTCGCACTTGGGGGTTTTACCTAACTTTAGGGATTTTGTAACGTTCCTTGGGATAAAATGGGATTTTTGAACGATCTTAAGTTTTACATACCCTTAGTGATGTAAAATGTTTGGTAGTAAATACAATTTGTAATTCATTTTGCCAATTAAATCTGTAATATTTCTAATATAAATTTATTATGATGTTTCAAACCAAATTTGATTAATTCATAACTATTAGGAAGAGGATTCACGTTAAGTTTACAACGTTTTTATTCTATTGATCTAGAACTCAAGATAAAGAAGACCAATAATATATTATGTGTTTGGATTATTTGTGTAAATAATTTTGTGAATCAGTTTTACGTGAAAAAGCATGATTCAGTAAAAACACGAAACATATGTTTCCTAAAAATATATTTGTAATATATCGTAATTTTTATTTATTAATTTATATTTAAAACCAATGAGTACAAGGAAATTCAACAATTATAAACTAACTTATATCAAGTCTAAACTATTTTTAGTGGAATTTGTCGTGTACTCTATGGAATATTTTTTACCCCGTAGTGGAAACGTAGATACACTGATCCGATCATAGTTGCCTGTGAAGATAGTTGGTTGGACCTTTAATCCAAACCTTGCAGGGCAAATAAAGATTATCAAATGTTACACTATTTGTACAGTGGTTCACATTCATGTCTGACATCAGCTGAATTTACTTCAGTCAGTACGTCACAAGAATCGCCACAGTTTCGGAGAATCAACTGTTGAAACTATATTCTTAAAACAACGTTTCTCTTGTATAAAGGGTGTCAGTCTAGCACTGGTAAAATTAACGCTACATTTGATCTTTACGATTCGACTTGAAGTGAAACACAATACTTGATCAGATGTAATCCAATCAATGTCATCTGATTGTAAATTGAAAAAAAATGCCTTTAGGATCTTTGGTCAGTTACCAGCTTGGCAGAATCTGATTCTGAAAAGATACTTGTTGAGTAATTATTTAATCTAAATTTAATTTGAATTGTTTTAAATCGTAAATATTGAATATTTTCGAATGTTATTGAATGACTATTATCTATATGATAACGAAACATTGCTCACGCAAGTCGCTATAATAGCGGACTAATAAATTGACAGTTGGACTGAAGCCAATAGCATGGCTGTTCTCTGTAACTGTTGCCATTTTGTCGTAGAACAATATCACTTGAATGTTATCCCGATCAGCTGGTGTGGAGTTTTGGCAATGCAGCACGTCTACTATTGGCTGATTTCGGTTGATAGCCCGGTAAACCACGCCCTCAACTGACAGTTTATTTGGTCACTATTATAGGAATATTTTTAGTGAATTTACTATGGAAAAGCATTAGCATGACCCGCACGGTGAAACTTAAGCCCGGGACCATCATAGAAGTTCCTAACGTGACCCCCTGAACACGTTGTGGGGGGTCGTTCAAAATTATATATATATATATTTCCCTTCTATACCTTCCTTTCTATAATCAGTTGGACAAGTTCGTTGGGCAAAACAATCGGAAAACTCTAACCCCCTTTTTTGGGGATTATTCTTTCAAATTTCGAGTTTTTGGGCCCAAAAAGGGTCAGAAAAGCCCCTGACGTAAAATTAATGCTTAAGGTGGGAATTAGTGAAGCGAACTTTTTAAGCCCTCTCTCGTCATTCTAGCATAAATATTTACCAAGTTATTAAAGAAAATGTATATCGGCTAAACACAGTACGTTGTGTTTATTCATTTGTTGTTGTATTTGTATCATCCCCAGCAACCTGGCGCCTACTTTCAAGGCTAGACTGGACCTTCTCTTAACCTCACAATGTGCAAAATTGTATTCCTAGCATTGCAGGTAAATTAAACCAGAAGCATCAGAACAGCCAAAAAAATTAATGTTTTCAGATTTTAATAAAATTGGAATAAATGTATGTTTCTACACTGGTTTTGAGTTGTAAAAGTTTGGTTTGTGTAAATTCTCTTCCCTCACTTCAGCGTGCTGCGTGCGAACTCGTTTCTCTTTAAATTGAGCCATAAAACAAAATTTTCGGATAAACCGTTGAGGAGGGTGGGGATTTGAAAGTTAACATGGTCTTATGGGAGGTGCAGGTCAAAACGCGAAATGTTGCGTGAATGGAACCCCCTCTTAAAGTTGTTCCCTCCCAATGTCAAGCAGTATTAGTTATCTGCTCCTCCGCATAACCGTGATTGGCAGATCCGGTCTACTGCGGCTGACCCGGTGTAGAGTGACCATGGAGGAATGATCACTGGAGAGGATATGCCGGTGCTTTAACATTATGGCCGTGAAGCCAGGCACTTACCCTCACTACTGGCGAAAATATGGCAAGCGAATTAATACGATTGCAAAATCACTCCCGTTTAGAATGGGAAAGGTAGGGGAAAAGACTAATTTTGTCCACCTATATATTTTTAAATACCACTGTGTAGCGTGTGGCGGTGCCGGCGACTGCCCTCCCCCCAACCAGTGCAGTCCGACCATAGAACTATAGTCCGACGCGGCTTCACTACTGGTTTCTCTATCCGTCCGCCGTGGACGCTCCATTTATAATACCTCCACGAAAGTGACTCACCATCAGAGGTGCGCAGGAGCGACCCAGTTGTGTGTAATCATTGCTAACGACCGCTCCGCAATCCTAATCCTCTTCTGACGGTTCACCCTCGGTGGCTACCCTGTGATCTGCCCGGCCCCTGAGCTAACAGCTTAGTCACCTGATCAATCTCTTGTCCTTATTACAGGCCATCAACAACGGGAGCGCCACATTTTTCATTTCACAATCACACTGCTAGAGCACTTCTGAGGAATAATTCAAGCAACTGTTTTTGTTTGTAGGATAATTTTGATATACTGAATATAATATCCTGTAATCGGTAAATTTGTCTTTGGAAAAATTTATTTCATCTGCTAGGTGACTAGCGTAATATTAAGGGTTTCACCTGTGTAACTAATAGTATTGTCTCGATATAAAGAAAGAGTGTTTTTAAACACTAGAAGCGATAGGTAAAGTCAAAATAAATCAAAAAATAAATTCAAATCCATCGCTATCATGAGTTTCAAAAATACAATTATGTGTTATTGCGTTAATATCCGTCTAAGAGATAGATACATGGGCGTGTCAAAACTAAGTAATATTGATAGAAAAGTACAGTTTCACAATACATATTTGACGCATATTTGACGCCGCGTACCGACCACCTTTCCCGAACTGCAGCGCCGTTGTAATTCACTCGCATCGAAACCATAAATACCCCACTCCATGCTGCCTCGCTCCCGAAGAACTCGAAAATCAAGAGTCGCGGTGGTAATTTATGGCCCGATTTACATAAAACCCCTTAACCGTCCCGGGAGGATTTACGAGGGTGAGACGGGGACGATAGGATCGCGAGGATGTATCATATTTGGCCACCGAGCCCCGAGGAATGCCGGGGACAATGCGGTGATAGCATCGCAACCGGGGCCGGGGCCGGGATTGAGAGAACATCCAGGGTATTGGCGGGCGCAGGTTTATGGTGGCGGCGCGCACTTCGTTACCGACGACGGTATAGCTCCACCGCCTACCACAACCAATTTGTACTTTATAGTGGCTCTAGAGATAGGGCTGAACAATGGTACTGCTTTGCCGACCGGGCTGTCCCGCTTAATTCACCGCGTTCGACGCGTTCTCCGCGGAACGAGGCTGGGGCATAAGTTTGAGTTTGGAGGACGGCCGTTAAGTTTTATGTAGGTATTTGAACATACCTTGGGTTTTGCATTTTGTACATTTATGCCAGAGGCGATTAGTAAACGCTTTTAAGGAGAGCGGTCAAAATTGCTTAACTTGTGTGGACATCGAGGGAATCGAACCCGTGATCTCTTGAGACGCTAACCATTAGGCTAGCGAGATTCCCTCCTCGTATCTTAGTGATATTACACACTCTCAGTTCATTCATATTCTCTTTTAAGAACCATTTTTTCTTGGATTTATATGTAGATATTTACAGTTCTTCTAAATATATAAATAAGGATATTGTTATATTTGATGTTTATGCGCTCCAGTACCCCTCAACCGATTGCGATGAAACTTTTCATGGTCATTCAGGTTGACCCTAGGAGTGTTTATAGCCACTATCTAAGTCCTAGGACCGAAGGGCTATGCTCCACTGGACTTTAAAGTTACCATGCTATTCTTATGGAGGAAAGATTTGTTATGATTTTCACAGATAACTATTTTATTTAAAATATTGTAAAATATATGTTACCCGCAGGCTTCGCCCCGCAAACGATGTATAGAAACTATGATAGTTGCGTGTACTGCAATCCTGTGGCTAGCCCGTGGAATTACTACGATTCAAGATCAGCTGTTTTTATTTTCATCAGCTCAAACAAAAATGAATGTCTATAAGGAATATATGGGAACTTTGAACCCTCTGCATGGGAACGCCGGCGCCGGAACCGTCAGTCTTCACACTGTTTGAATCCAATTTAATTGTTCAAAGGCTTCAAGGGAGTTTGATAGTTGATAGGATAACAACAGCTGAAAGTCGTAAGAAAATAAAGAGCAAAATGATAAGCCCTTTTCGAGGCCAGCACAATGCAAAATAAACATTATTGGCCCTAAACAGGTACCGTGGGGTACTCCTGTAGCTTTTGGAAAACCTCTTGATAATGTTTCTCAACTTGCACTCTGTTATATATAGATATGATCTAAAACATTTTATAATAGTTTCATTTAATTTAAAGAATCTTAATTTTTCCAAAACATATAAAAGTTTGCTGAATTAAATGCTTGAGAAAGGTCCAATATAACAAGGAAACTATTCATGCCATTGTCTCGAGCAATGAGCATCAGGGATGTTCAATAATGCTGAAATATAAGAACCAACGCGAGCTATTAAAAAGGCAATATGATGATAGTATGTCTATACAAAATATTATTACGTGGGTTTTAGTATTACATAAGTAGTTAAAAGATCAATATTTTTGGGTTTTTATTCACGAGCTTAGTAACCCTGTAATAGTTTTTGTTTTGTACTTTTTCCTTGAAAGTCACAATACAAAATATTAATAAGAAGTAATATTTTGTAGTCACTATCGAATCCAACAGTAATTTAAGCATAATAACGCTTTGCATATTCTCATTCGGCACCAATTAGTTTTGCCGTTTACGGGCGTTTTATTTTTCCTTACTGTTATGTAATCATACGAATTACCCACATGTTTTGCCCTAATCTCTCTAAATCAATTTCAAGAGGGGGTCGCTTTGAATTATGGTGTGTAATATATAATTTTATGTAATGCAAATTCCGAGCGTCTTTATAACAAATGAGAGCGGAGCAGCGTTTAGCGAATGTGGCAAAAACGATGTAACTGATTTATTCAACTTGTCAGCAAACACGGTGGGAGATATTTCAAAACAAGCCAGGTATCTGGAGCATTTCAGATCTGCCAAAGGATTTCCGTTTTTATAATTTGTGCTTGAATAATTTTGTTGAAGATATGATCTTGTTCTTTTTACTTAGAGTTACTGTAAATCATTTCTACCTCTGAGTTGGTGTTCATGCTGGATGTTAGTTGTTGTTGATTCTTATATCTCTTACGATGGTGTATTTTCTGTATAAAATGAAATCTGTGGTAAAGTGTATGGGATATGTAAAGGATGGCTGAGAGATCTGACTATAAGGATGCCTGAGACATTTACTTTCCAAAACTGTGTATGAGGATTCCTGAGATAGTGTATATGATAGTGTATGAAAATATCTGAGAGATTAACCTTGCCCGACTGTGTATGCAGATGTCTGAGAGATTTACCTTACACAGCTGTGTATGAAGATTTCTGAGATAACAACGGATTGTGTATGAAGATTTATGAGGTAACAACGGATTGGGTATGAAAATTTCTGAGGTAACTACGGATTGTGTATGAAGATTTCTGAGATAAAAACGGATTGTGTATTAGGATATCTGAGATAAAAACGGATTGTGTATTAGGATTTCTGAGATAACAACGGATTGTGTATGAAGATTTATGAGATAACAACGGATTAGGCATGAACATTTCTAAGATAAATACGGATTGTGTATTAGGATTTCTGAGATAACAACGGATTGTGTATTAGGATTTCTGAGATAACAACGGATTGTGTATGAAGATTTATGAGGTAACGACGGATTGGGTATGGACATTTTTGAGATAACTACGGATTGTGTATTAGGATTTCTGAGATGACAACGGATTGTGTATGAAGATTTATGAGGTAACAACGGATTGGGTATGAAAATGTCTGAGATAACTACAGATTGTGTTCGAGGATTCACATGCTGGGCTCTAAAAGTATAATGCCTTCCATATTTCCCTAACAGAACTATTAATTGTCCTAAAACAAAACAAAATTCAAGGTCTTACATTTTTAAGCTAGTCATAACATTTATACAACTTTAAGTCCAGTTTTCAAAGCGTAACGTAAAATGACGTATAAAGTTATGAAGTATAAATTACGTTTTTATGTTGTGTTTTAAGTATCCCCCTAAGAAATTGAGGGATTAAAAACACGTACTAGTCCATTTTCAACCAGTATTCAATAGCTAGTCAGTTGCCGTAAGGATACAATTTAATTAATGACAGCTGAAGTATTCTCCGTAGCGTATATGACATTTTCATAGGCTCTCAAAACATTAGTATTTTATTTAAAAGCAACCCGTCAATTATTATTTTTATTTTGGAATATTTATTATCACTGATTAGGGAATATATACATGAGAGACAAATGTCGGGTCGTACTAACATAATCTGCGGGGGGGACTCCGGTAGCTGCTAAACGTTGTGTCCACGTGAGGGATTTCCACCCCGTTTTAGGGTTATTTTGACGTCCCGCGGGATAAAATGAGGTAGTGGAATAATGCGGTATATTTTGGACTTATTTTACGTAATCTCTACTACGTGGTCGTTAGCCATTAAATCATACATTTAAAAAATCATATACTTATATTAGGAACACTTATACTTACTTATACTTATACTTACTTTAGGAACACTTGTCATTTATGGTGAGTCTGAGTGTGGAGCGGGATCACAAATGTGTAATAAAAAAAATAACTATTACCTAAGAGTGCAATGGTTTTAACCATATGTGGGATTCGGATTATTTGTGCAAGTCGTTTTGTGAATTAATTCTAAGTGAAAAAGTGTCATAAAAAACAATAAATTTTCTTCCTAGAAATCAATTTGCAATACAATATATTTATTTATTTTTGATTTATAAACAATAGTGAACTGAGATTAAACAATTATTCTTTATTAGGCATATTTATAATTCAACCAACTGATAAAGTACACAGTTTTTGTAGAAACATTAATCTTCACAGGGATAATTCATAACAGACTGTGGGATAAAGTGGGAATTTTTATGAATTCTGTGGGATATTTCTATTGTGAAGGG
The DNA here is from genome assembly GCA_963675035.1 of Allygus modestus. Taxonomy (NCBI): domain Eukaryota; kingdom Metazoa; phylum Arthropoda; class Insecta; order Hemiptera; family Cicadellidae; genus Allygus; species Allygus modestus. Next base: position 69,745,812 of record OY776114.1, on the reverse strand, counting down.
AAAACACTGAGACTGAACGCAGTTATTGTTGTTCATAACTGACCATGTGCCGGGCCTGGGGACAATAGAGTTATTTGGGCGACGGCGCACGGCGCTGGGCGGCAGCCGCAGACGGTATGGCAGGAATGGTGCGCTGCACCAGTTATAATATATTTCTGTCGGTTCAGAATGCGGTGTGCACCTGTACTCGCCGGTCGGTGAATTAATCAACGGCCTATAGGCGGACCATCGTTGTCGCCGCGTCTAACAATATTGTGGAGACATGATGAATAGGCGTTTGAAATGGGTAATTGTGCTATTGAATTGTACTTGCTAAGAGAATAATGCTAAGAGGATATGTGTTTTATAGTCTGGTGAATCTATAGTTAAAATCTAATACAGTTTAAATGTCAGGATGGAGATTGTTCATCAGATTTTACATTCTGCTGACCTACTTGAAATGTTTTAAGGTTACGTTTTCATGATTTTTTTTCAATAGTTCAGCGCTTCCTGAAATGTGTAACACACGCCACATGTTAATTGTGCTGATTCTTAATCGCCATCACCAACAATGAATTTTAAACAAAGAATACGTCACATTACAGCTTAGCTAGAACTTTGGTACTACCCGGTTAACAAAAGTTTATGTAATATTTAATGTAACATATAACATTATTAAAAAAAATTATATTAATATTGGGATTAATTAACATACTACATTAATATTTTAACTTATTACTTTTCAACTTATCAGAAGTTTTGAATTTTGAACTAAGTAATCTGGACAGCGTTCTCGAAATAATAAGATGCTTTCGAAAGAATGATTTCGAGGTGTCTACTAACTAGGTGTTAGAGGCGAGAGGTGTTTAGTGGAGGTGCTATTCAGGAGTCCGTTGCTTTGGTTGAAAATTCCAAATTCTATTCGAATAACCATAACAAATTTTGCTATGTGACGACCAGTACTGTGGACGACCAGTACCTTCAGTTATTTTCGGGGGTGAATTGTCCTATCAGATGTTTAGTTTTTAATAAAATTCATAAAATCTAATAAAGTGATATGTTTAATTATTTACAATCTTACCGGACCACATAAATATTAGAAGGCTTCAATTTTCTTTGGCGGCAAAAGGACGTACTCCGGATGAGACCAACTACATATCGGAGCATTTGAATTTGTTTTTAGTAAATATTTTACTGTACAGGAGACAATTTTTTCAAACAATACAATCTATATTATATTTCTTGACTTAGTCTCAATTAATCTGTTCCATCTTGGGAATTCTTTCAACGTCTATTATTTCTCCTGTTATTTTCTTTAACACCGGTTGATCGCAATCGAGAGTTTCACTCGTGTGGTATTTAGCGGAGAAGATTTGTTGGGAGGCCGAGATGACAATTTTACAACCACGATACTGTACTAGATAAAGACGCTGCTCGCGCCGCCACAGTATATCGCGACCGTACAGTCATGGCCGGGCCAACGCGTTCTGTACAGTCCGACGAGGTGGGAATAGACATTGCGAGGTTAAAAGTGAAAGAGGTAATAAGGAATCTCATGAAAAATTTGGTCAGGAGAAGAAAACATGATGTTAAAATTGTGTTGTGATGACAAAACACAAAATGTAACCTACTATGACTCAGAGTCCTTGGTGAAGCGGTTTGTCGGTTTTATTTAAGAGGGGTCTCCAGCTACCCGCTTCTCCACTAAGACCAATGTTGACTTTCAAAGCCCATCCCTCCTCAATGGATTATCCAAATTTGTGGATTTATGGTTATTTTTAGGGCACACAATACCTAGTAGGGCCTAATTTCAGTAAGCAGAATTTTGATATCACAAATAATAATCTTTCAATAAAATAAAACAAATGTTCAGTGTTTGCGAGGGATAGTGTTTCTGATATCAACGTTCTGCTCACTGAAACCGCTGTGTATTCTTTGCTCTAAAAGGGAGCCATGAATCAACGATTTCGAATAAGAAATTGAGAAGGGACGGAATTTGAAAGTTGACATCGGCATTGTGGGAGAGGTAGGTAGAAACGCGAAATGTTACGAGCCTGGAGCCCCCTCTTCCCCTAACGGCATCTCGGCCGCTGCCAAGTGGCTACGGCGGGTAGTGGTAGTTACGGGGCGGAAGGCGTAACCGGTAACCGCGACACGGACGCGGCCTCTACAAATATCCTGTAGGAACAGCGATTTGGGCCCGTTCCCAACCGCGGCGTCCCGCAAACCCGGATAATTTGCCGCCGTTTAAGTGGAAACCGGCCTCGGTAAACGGTGAATCATTACGAACGAGCTTATGAAGAAATAAATCAACGCGTAATAGCTCAATTTTACCGAACGGCGCGATTATTTTTTATTATTTATAATTTTAAATAAACTATTTTCCGAACGGGTCCAATTTGTCGGCCGGAATTCAATCTGAAGGCGGTGTAAACGCGTGTTATTATCCGAGCGTCGCTCGTTATCCGGCATTTAAAGTTTTCAATTATTCGGAGCAATAGGAGTCGGTCGGAGGGAATTTTGTAAACAAATTAGTGTAAACAAGGATGGGCGATGCCCCCGCCGCCGAGTCTATTACGTTTTTGTGGTAATGGGTGTTTAATGGGCGCTGCCGTCCGTTGTGCGCTGCGGCCGCCGCTCGATACGGTAGCACGTTCCAAATCGATGTTTAATGCGGTCGGTATAATCACGCGGGATTACACCGGCCGCAGAAATGTTAACGATAATGTTTCTACGTTTGCCACTTACTCCGTCACGGCGATTGTTGATTGTCGATTGTCGGCTGTTGATCGAAGCAACTCAATTTCGTTTGCTCTGCTCGCGCAACGGCGATAATCGGGGGCTTCCGATGTCGGAATGGATTGTTAAAATTGTTCCGGACGATTACATTCGAAGCGGTAACACTTTATAGGGTGGTTTTGTTAATGTCCGTTTACTTTTAGCACCTTTTTACTGAGATGCCGATGGGAAGAAGGCACTTAAGGAAGAACCAAATTAAACAGACTAACACATAGTTCATTCGGTTGTTTCAGTTGGTTATTTCTTGGTGGTTATTTAGTCTGTTCCTGAACGTTCTGCCGCCTTTTATTCACTTCAGACTACAGTGTACTACAATACCTAGAGTGAAGAACTTAGTCCTCCCCTTCACTGGATTATCTAAATGTAATGCTTTTAATATGTAATTTAATACTACCCGGGCGCCCGACGTTGAGAAGTTTTGACCGTTATTCTCTAACAACGTCGGGACAAAATGCCACTCGCGTGGAAATAAAAGAAATATTAGTTTCAAAATACTAATATATAAGTATAGCAATAATCAAGAGGACGAACTGGTAAAAAGGTGCCAATTAGACCATAAGTACGTATTAAACAAGGAGAACTAGCTGCATCTAGTATTAGTAAAAATAGTCAATTCCCACATGCACATTTGTGCGCAGATATTTGTTGGGCAGCAAAATTTTAAATTGTAATATACTTACCTAGTTCAAGGAAAACTACAAGGTAAACGAGTTTCAATTACTAAAATAAAACGTCGGCTTTTGAGAATGAGATTTACCTATCTATAATTATCCTATTTTGTATAAGATGAACAATGTGTAAATAAAATCTCACGAGGTTAAAACCAGTGGACACTTTGCTCATTTGATTTTATTCCCCTATTGACGCTGCTGCGTGTAACCTTATTGATGTGTAAAGCCAGATCCAGGGAAGTGGAGACCTTCACAAACAGGTGAAGACACAAGTAAGAGGATAACAGTGACAGTGACGGTAGCAGGACGTGGGAACAGTGACAATCAGGTCACAGTTGCAGCGATCGTGTGAACGTCTTTGTCACAGTTAGTTGAATAAGATGTAATCCTAATCGACCCGGGAGCGACAATGTTCTAGATTGTTAGACAGTTGTCAACAAGTGGGAAACCCGCATCAAGCTAAACCCACCGAATTGGATGATAAAGTTAATACGTTCTTAGTTTAAGTAAACAATAGTTTTTCAAGGTTAAGAATGTGAACAATCAAACTTGTTATACAGCAATTGTTTAAAGCTGGGGTTTCCAAGGCGCGGAACTTTTCGGCAGCGGAGAGCGGAGAACGCTGGCCTCTCCTCATCATGTAATCAAATCCAAGGTGCGGCGCGGAACAATTCCGCTGTCTAGGGAAACAGCGCCATTTGATTACATGATGAGGAGAGGCCAGCGTACTCCGCTCTCCGCGTTCCCCGCTCCGCTGCTGAAAAGTTCCGCGGCTAGGAAAACCCAGCTTAACGAAATATCTCGGGTAAAATAAAAAAAAAATAATATACATTAGAATTTTACTTGCTAATCGTAAGATTGGTTATTTTATAACAGATTAAACTTGGCGTATAATTTCTCAAGCTAACGTTTTGAATCCTTGGGCAGTGGAAGCTAACACACAACAAGCATTAAATCAGAATAAAATAGGATTTAAGGTATTAGAATATAAATTATTAAATAATTTGTCATTCATTATGTATGAATTATTTCATTTATGAAGCTTTTCTTGGTAGGGTTGCCTTTCTATTTTTTTTATTCGCCTTCACTTTGTTTTTCGAAAAATATTGTGCGAGAAAATTGATTCTTTTATTTGCAATGATATCTGCGATTTTGCAATTTTTATTACGCATCATAATTTTTGTGTCGATCACAGACATGAAAATCGTTATGGCAGGGATGACTCTGTTATGGTATTGGCATAAACAAATAAAAGAAGAGGCCCAAGAATCGATCCCTGAGAGACGCCATAGTTGACCGCACATCTTTCCGATTGGGCCTTCTTCTGATTTGAAATGATTTCAATCCCCTGATTCTTTTTCACTAGGATCGGTCTTAGGAAACTGAACTCATGTCCTCAAATTTCGATCTGTTTAATTTTTATGAGCAAAATTTGGTTCGGCAAAGCACGCTTGAACCTTGATACCAAAGCCAAATTGGCTTTAGAGACGGTTCTACATTGGCTCTTGATCGCCGTTGTCATCACCTTGCCCAAGATCTTCCTCCAGAATCTCAAATTGAATTTATGTTGGAACAAATACATTTGTTACAGGATAAGAATGCACTTTAGTGTTAGACACGGATTATAGAACTACATATAAAAAAAATAGTTTCTATTTTAGTTTTTAGATATATGGAGTATAGCACTGAAAGAGAATAATTTATGTAACTAATTAATACATTTTTGTTTCATGTGCTGTCGGGGTTACTCAGGATGTGAACGTAAGTTATTGGCATTTACATTTCTTAATCCATATACTGAAGATAATTATGCTAAAACAGTTAATCAGTACTGATGGAAATCATATATTTATATTACATAATTAAATTTAACTTATCATCGATTCTTAATGTACTTTAAAATAAAAATCTTGTGTTTAGTATAATATTGCAACATGCAAATGTTTATAGTAAAAGTGAAACAATAATATACAGGCAGTAGCCAAAAAATAAATAAATGTTTATCGTAGAAACAAATGAGTCCGTGTTCATAAACATATTTTTGGTTAATTTTGAATACCAGCTGATGTCCCGATCCACGCACGGGCATCTAGAGGGCCCGTTGTTTTGAAACTTTTACATTATAGACCTAAACAGTTGGATGAATAATAAATCCATAAGATTAACGCAGAAACTTTAAAAGCTCTTGGTACGGAGCCCTGAAGGTGGTTGTTTTTGAAAACACACATGAAGGAAGATAAATCATTTTAGTGGTCTAAAATCGCCGAATAAAATCAAGGAATTCTGTTCTAATCATCCATTCAATTCAGAATGGATTCCTTTAGTTGCTGTTCTCAGGAATCCATGCTGATAGTATTTATTTGGCATTTGCCTAGTTATTTATGAACAACTAATTTGATTATTTTTTTCAATTAAAACTTCTTAAGCCCAGTGTTATTTTTAAAAATTTAAATTGATTTATTTTTGCATAATTTGATTTTTCCTAGGTAAAAGACTAGAATTAATTTTTTACCCTGATATTAGTTAATTGAATAATTTTAAGAAAAATTGTTGGAGATCAGAGTTTTTGGGATCAGAGTTGCAAGCAAGCAAACCTAACTTATATTAGAGCGTAGGATAGTATTTATGTTATTCTATGATATTTGAGACCACGACAGTAGGGTAAGAAGGACACTCCGACACCAGGAGGAGTCAGGAGGAGCACCCCCCCCCCCCCCCGAGCCCCCCCCCCCCCCCCGAGCCCCCCCCCCCCCCGAGGTCTCGTCTGTGACACTTTGCGAATTTTTTTTTTTGCGAACTTTTTTGCGAACTTTTTTGCAAACTTTTTTTGCGAATTTTTTTTTTTGCGAATTTTTTTTTTTGCGAATTTTTTTTTTGCGAAATTTTTTTTTTTGCGATTTTTTTTTTTTGCGAATTTTTTTTTTTTGCGAAATTTTTTTTTTGCGAACCTTTTTTTTTTTGCGAATTTTTTTTTTTTGCGAATTTTTTTTTTGTTGCGAATTTTTGTTGTTGCGAATACTAACCTAACCTAACCTAACGTAACGTAACCTAACCTAACCTAACCTAAGGTAACCTAACCTAACGTAACCTAACCTAACCTAACCTAACCTAACCTAACCTCGGATCAGATTTCTGATTGCAGATTCTTGTTCGTCTAGTCGAGCCGAGTCATTTGAGTACCCACATCGTACACTTTGGATGATGTTTACAAAAAAGGGGCCCGCACCACACTTTTGACCTTTTTTTTTTGCATTTTTGGATTCTCCTCGTCAAGCCAAGTATTCTCAGTACCCACATGACATACTTTGGATAATTAATACAAGAGTTGATCAGGGTAACGCTACAATCAACAGAGCTAGCCCATCAGCGCTTGCGGTCAATTGAACTAACAGTGAATGCAAATTTTAAGGAGAATATAATTGCAATGCTTTGAACATATACTGCAAAGGGGGGTGTATCGATACACCCCCCTTCAAGTACTCTGCACCGAGGCAGCTGTTCGCACAAATAACCGTCGCGTCCAGTCTACTGTCTGGGAATGCGGATGTTGTAATTTGATACCTCGACTGGAGGGTGCAGGTGTTCACACAAAAAACCGACAAGTCGAGACCTGTCTGGGAATGCGGATGCTGTAATTTGATACCCCAACGGGAGGGCTACCGACCCTTGCAGGAACCCATTATAGTCCGCCCGTATCGAATTCCGAGCAATAAATCACCAGTTGTCAAACACCCACGTTATCAATCTTGTTTTAGGCTTCAACAATTCCTGACGTATGGGGGAGCGAAAATCTCCCCCTAGTAATTAAATCAACAGAACACCAGTTGTCACGGTCTCATGCTTGTTCTAGTCTTCAACAATTCCTGACGTATGGGGGAGCGAAAATCTCCCCCTAAGCCATTATGTGTTAGGGGGAGCGAAAATCTCCCCCTAGTAATTAAATCAACAGAGCTAGCCCATCAGCGCCTGCGAACAATTGAACTACCAGTGAATGCAAATTTTGAGGAGAATATAATTGCAATGCTTTGAACATATACTGCAAAGGGGGGTGTATCGATACACCCCCCTTCAAGTACTCTGCACCGAGGCAGCTGTTCGCACAAATAACCGTCGCGTCCAGTCTACTGTCTGGGAATGCGGATGTTGTAATTTGATACCTCGACTGGAGGGTGCAGGTGTTCACACAAAAAACCGACAAGTCGAGACCTGACTGGGGTGCAGCTGCACCCGACCCCAGGAGGGGCAGGAGGAGCAGGAGGAGCAGGAGGGGCAGGAGGGGCAGGAGGAGCAGGAGGGGCAGGAGGGGCAGGAGGAGCAGGAGGGGCAGGAGGAGCAGGAGGAGCAGGAGGAGCAGGAGGAGCAGGAGGGGCAGGAGGAGCAGGAGGAGCAGGAGGGGCAGGAGGAGCAGGAGGAGCAGGAGGGGCAGGAGGAGCAGGAGGAGCAGGAGGAGCAGGAGGAGCAGGAGGGGCAGGAGGAGCAGGAGGAGCAGGAGGAGCAGGAGGGGCAGGAGGGGCAGGAGGAGCCCCCCTGCCCCTCCGGGCAAGGTTTCGTCTGTGACACTTTTGCCAGCCAAGACGCCTGCGGACAATTGAACTACCAGTGAATGCAAATGCGGATGTTGTAATTTGATACCTCGACTGGAGGGTGCAGGTGTTCACACAAAAAACCGACAAGTCGAGACCTGTCTGGGGTGCAGCTGCGCCCGACCTCAGGAGGGTCAGGAGGGACAGGAGCCCCCCCCCCCCCCCAGACGCCTGCACCAACACTTGGAAGAAAATCCTCCTACATTAGAAGGATTTCCTTCTGTTCCCTAACATGAAAAGCTTTTGTGGCCTTGAAAAAGGCCGATTATGATGGTGGGATCAGGTGGAGGCTAAGGTGTTGGAAAACGTTTATTTTTTACTGTTGAAAAACTTTGTTACTTCATCAGGGTGCAGTTCATCGGTCCGCCGATTCCACCACATTTCAACAAGCATCATGTACTTCTGCTCATGTTCAATGGCGTAGAAGTGCTCCTCTTCAATGGGGTAGAAATTCATCTTGTAGTCCATGTCACGCTGCCAATATTCCCACTCCAAGCCGTCCAGCGGGCAATGGTTCCACATGCTGTTGATTCCCCGTCGTCTGGAGTACAGAGCGTCGTCAATATCTTGAGTAGTTGAATACATTTTTGGTTCATGAACGTACTTGAACTTTTTGTCAATGCGCCATAGCCTCTTCTTATGGAAATGCTTCAAGGTGCATTCATCGTCGTCTTTTCGGTTGTAGAATTCATCACCTTCGAAGTAATCATCTTCGTCGTCAAACGGTCTCTTCTTATTATTGCTATTCATTGTCGTTTCCGCTGCAACACATACATCCTCCAACTCAACGTCTGTGATGTCACAATCCCACTCGATGTTGGCCATGATCTCTTCGTAGCTGTTGACGCTTCGAAACTCAAGACTAAACTAAACTTTACTGCTAGGGGCGGGCTGTGCGTCGTGGGATGATGGGCGCAGGTGTACAGACAAAAAACCGTCGCGTCACCCTACTGTCTGGGAATGCGGATGTTGTAATTTGATACCTCGACTGGAGGGTGCAGGTGTTCACACAAAAAACCGACAAGTCGAGACCTGTCTGGGAATGCGGATGCTGTAATTTGATACCCCAACGGGAGGGCTACCGACCCTTGCAGGAACCCATTATAGTCCGCCCGTATCGAATTCCGAGCAATAAATCACCAGTTGTCAAACACCCACGTTATCAATCTTGTTTTAGGCTTCAACAATTCCTGACGTATGGGGGAGCGAAAATCTCCCCCTAGTAATTAAATCAACAGAACACCAGTTGTCACGGTCTCATGCTTGTTCTAGTCTTCAACAATTCCTGACGTATGGGGGAGCGAAAATCTCCCCCTAAGCCATTATGTGTTAGGGGGAGCGAAAATCTCCCCCTAGTAATTAAATCAACAGAGCTAGCCCATCAGCGCCTGCGAACAATTGAACTACCAGTGAATGCAAATTTTGAGGAGAATATAATTGCAATGCTTTGAACATATACTGCAAAGGGGGGTGTATCGATACACCCCCCTTCAAGTACTCTGCACCGAGGCAGCTGTTCGCACAAATAACCGTCGCGTCCAGTCTACTGTCTGGGAATGCGGATGTTGTAATTTAATACCTCGACTGGAGGGTGCAGGTGTTCACACAAAAAACCGACAAGTCGAGACCTGACTGGGGTGCAGCTGCACCCGACCCCAGGAGGGGCAGGAGGAGCAGGAGGAGCAGGAGGGGCAGGAGGGGCAGGAGGAGCAGGAGGGGCAGGAGGGGCAGGAGGAGCAGGAGGGGCAGGAGGAGCAGGAGGAGCAGGAGGAGCAGGAGGAGCAGGAGGGGCAGGAGGAGCAGGAGGAGCAGGAGGGGCAGGAGGAGCAGGAGGAGCAGGAGGGGCAGGAGGAGCAGGAGGAGCAGGAGGAGCAGGAGGAGCAGGAGGGGCAGGAGGAGCAGGAGGAGCAGGAGGAGCAGGAGGGGCAGGAGGGGCAGGAGGAGCCCCCCTGCCCCTCCGGGCAAGGTTTCGTCTGTGACACTTTTGCCAGCCAAGACGCCTGCGGACAATTGAACTACCAGTGAATGCAAATGCGGATGTTGTAATTTGATACCTCGACTGGAGGGTGCAGGTGTTCACACAAAAAACCGACAAGTCGAGACCTGTCTGGGGTGCAGCTGCGCCCGACCTCAGGAGGGTCAGGAGGGACAGGAGCCCCCCCCCCCCCCCAGACGCCTGCACCAACACTTGGAAGAAAATCCTCCTACATTAGAAGGATTTCCTTCTGTTCCCTAACATGAAAAGCTTTTGTGGCCTTGAAAAAGGCCGATTATGATGGTGGGATCAGGTGGAGGCTAAGGTGTTGGAAAACGTTTATTTTTTACTGTTGAAAAACTTTGTTACTTCATCAGGGTGCAGTTCATCGGTCCGCCGATTCCACCACATTTCAACAAGCATCATGTACTTCTGCTCATGTTCAATGGCGTAGAAGTGCTCCTCTTCAATGGGGTAGAAATTCATCTTGTAGTCCATGTCACGCTGCCAATATTCCCACTCCAAGCCGTCCAGCGGGCAATGGTTCCACATGCTGTTGATTCCCCGTCGTCTGGAGTACAGAGCGTCGTCAATATCTTGAGTAGTTGAATACATTTTTGGTTCATGAACGTACTTGAACTTTTTGTCAATGCGCCATAGCCTCTTCTTATGGAAATGCTTCAAGGTGCATTCATCGTCGTCTTTTCGGTTGTAGAATTCATCACCTTCGAAGTAATCATCTTCGTCGTCAAACGGTCTCTTCTTATTATTGCTATTCATTGTCGTTTCCGCTGCAACACATACATCCTCCAACTCAACGTCTGTGATGTCACAATCCCACTCGATGTTGGCCATGATCTCTTCGTAGCTGTTGACGCTTCGAAACTCAAGACTAAACTAAACTTTACTGCTAGGGGCGGGCTGTGCGTCGTGGGATGATGGGCGCAGGTGTACAGACAAAAAACCGTCGCGTCACCCTACTGTCTGGGAATGCGGATGTTGTAATTTGATACCTCGACTGGAGGGTGCAGGTGTTCACACAAAAAACCGACAAGTCGAGACCTGTCTGGGAATGCGGATGCTGTAATTTGATACCTCGACGGGAGGGCTACCGACCCTTGCAGGAACCCATAATTATAGACCACCCGCGTCGAATTCCGAGCAATAGTACACCAGCTGTCAAACACCCACGGTCTCATTCTTGTTCTAGTCTTCAACAATTCCTGACGTATGGGGGAGCGAAAATCTCCCCCCTAAGCCATTATGTGTTAGGGGGAGCGAAAATCTCCCCCTAGTGATTAAATCAACAGAACACCAGTTGTCAAACACCCACGGTCTCATTCGTGTTCGGGAGTTTGAAGTGTGTGGCTGTGTAATAGTGTTGCTGTGTGACATTCTGTCAGAGCGATCGCCCGACGTTTTGACCTAACCTACAAAATGAACCACTTAACCGCCTATGTGTTTAATGATCGGCCTTTGTCTGTACTGTTTGACAGCAGCGATAATCCATGGTTCAAAGCTAAGGATGTAGCTACAATATTGGGATACGCTAACCCTAAAGAAGCAATCAGAGCACATGTTAGAGAAAAATATCGCAAAACAATTCCTGAAGTATGGGGGAGCGAAAATCTCCCCCTAACCTATAACGAGAAACATTCAATCTTTCTTAACGAGCCGGGATTATATTCGTTACTTATGAAATCTAAAATGCCCATCGCCGAGAAGTTTCAAGATTGGATCTTTGAAGAAGTTTTGCCATCCATTAGAAAAAATGGTCAGTACAGACTTATAAACGAGAACCAAAGGCTGCTACAATCACTTACAAAGTCGCTAACAAATAACCGAAAGCTAGATCAAACAAATTCCGAGTTTAAAACTACAAATGATATATTGTGTATGGAAAACCAATCCATGAATCAAACGCTGATCGAACAGACACCTAAAGTGGCAGTGTTGCCTGAAGATGTAAATCTGAAGCATATATTTTGTGTGATGATTAGGGAAACCCTTCTAGAGCAGTACGGAGTTTGTGAATACAAGTGCATTCGAACACAGAAGAGGAATTTCAAACAAGCCTTGAAAAAAGCAAAGGAAGAAGGATTTACAATGTGCTACTGTAGAGAAAATGTCCCCAACGGCATAAACATAGTGAATAAGGCTAAAGAAGTGATGAAGAGTTACGGCATGCACATTGACTGCAGATACAACAACATCCTAACCTCGCACAATTTCATTAATGTAGTTGAACATATCTTTGACAATGCATAGGTCTGCGCTTGTGGACTCGTTCCAGAACCTTCGACGCTAGTCAGGTAGCAACAGTCGATACGTGCTCCAAAGATGACCAGTGTGGATGACGCAAGAAAAGTAATCACCATATCAATGAACAAAATACGTTATAAACGTAACAACATCCGAGAAAGGCTCGCAATCAAGTTAGTGTTGGATAGAGCGAGAGATGTGTTTGAGAGAAAATATCATATGAAACAGCATACTTATGAAAAAAAAAACAAAAATATTGAATATCATGTGAAAGAATATAACTATGAAGAAAACAAAACAGACTGTTAAATTTAACGAGGAGCTAAATACACAGTACACTTACGAGCCCTGTGAGGATGTACAACAATTAACGTGGACTCAAATCGCAATAGATGAAATGAGATTCCGCAGACCGTTGGAACTGATGTTGGGTGAAAAAATCAAACATCTAACCTATTGCAACAAGATGTGTCACAGCGAGTGCATACAGTTTACTTCAAGGGTGAGCAGACGCACCACCAGTCCGTAGTACGGTAGAAGTCACACTGTAAGGACGTCAACATGGACGCTTACGTTTCTGCGGACGACTATATCAAATCGTTTATTCAGGAGATTGAGGTTATGAACAATAATGCTAGTGATCAGACATTGGCATCACCTCAGACGTCATCTGTAAAACCGATCACTGCCTGCAAGAGACGAAGGAGGCCAACTCTCATCGAAGTGGAAACCAAGAAACCAGGAGGGGTGCCAAAACCAACAGATGATTGTCCCATAGTGTCATGGATGGAGGATGGGAATACTTTTGCTGTTCAAAACCCGGGAAACAAAGGACAAATTTTATTGAAAATGGAAATGTACGATGGTACAGATATGGTGTTCATGTGCAGTTTATTTTTGGACAAAGATGGTGAAATGCTCCAAAGTGTTAGACAAGTAGTTGATAAAGTGGAAAACATGTGGATCGATAAATCAACAGGAGTACCGAAAATTACAGGCTTAACTCAAACTGTTACACAACGCAGTGCAGTTTCGCAACCAACGTCGAAGAAGCGAGCTGTGAGGAAGAAACAACGAGTGTCGCCAGCAGTCAATTAAAGCATCAGCATTCCCAGACAGGAGGGCGACGCGTCGGTTTTTTGTGTGTGAACACCTGCGCCCGGCCAACTACTAGAGATGTCGAGCAGCAGCACTTTCAAGCTAGAGTTTCCGAGCGTGAACGGCACTGCAGCAACCGAGGACCTGAGAGCTACCCTCAACAACTGCAAGTCCGACTCTCCGCTCTACACCAGGATAGACGATCTCAGAGAGGAATGCGGCTATCTCATCACTGCGATGGAGCGAGCCACAACACCCTTTGGCGAGACGATCATCGTGATCCTGGAGGGACAGGTCGGGGACGACTTCTTTCTGCGAGTCTACCCGCCTAGGCGCTTCAACGAGGTCCTGAGCAACACCGACATCGAGCGCTACAACAGCGGGTTTGGAGAACGCCTTCGCTTGGTGAAGCGCAGCCCGAGGGGTTCCAATAGCAGATTCACACCTTTGGAGTTTATGTAAAGCAAGACTTGAAGATTATGTAAATACCTTTGTAAATTAGTTTTCGTAGTCAATACTTATAGTCACGTTCAGAACATAACCACTGTGTTATTTATTTCACTTAACCCCAAAAATGTCCTTTGGTAGTAAGTTTAAGAGCGTGAGTATGGTAACTGTGAGGTGTTTAGCTCATCAGCGTCATCATCAGAATCATCGATATTTGTACATAGATGTAACCCACCGCGTAATGCGATACAATTGATTGGAGCGCATCGTGTGTGAGCTGTCTTGTGATGGCGACATCGCACTGCGTTTGTAACAAAATAACGTGTACATTAACACGACGATCACTTTTCTTGCTTAAGTCACGATGGGCATTATGGCGTACGGGACGATTGGTAATAACAGCGTTTAAAGTAAACTGTGCACATTCGTTGTGATACGTCTTGTCACAGCACGTTAGATTTCACATTCTCACATTCTACATCAATTACAATTGTAGACGTAATCTCATTTCATCTGTTGTGATTTAAGTCCACGTTAACCGTTGTACATCCTCACGCGGCTCATAAGTGTAATGAGTATTTAGTATGACAATAAACTTCTCGAATGTTAGTACGTTAAATCGTAGCTTGTTCATTGACGCATCGATCCCTATTCTTGTTTCAGTCTCAATATGCATTATGGCGTACGTGCCAGATGGTACTAACATCGCTTGAAATAAACTGCACACATGTGTTGCGATACATCCAAACACAACAAGTTAGATGCATCATTCAATCATTCAGCATCAATTGAAATGTTATGCGTGGCATCATTTCATCTGGTGTAATTTGAGGGAATAACTCGACTACGAACCTTTATCGTATGTTAGTTCGTTAACAACGTAAATTGTACATTAACACGACGATCGCTTTTCTTGCTTAAGTCACGATGTGCATTATGGCGTACGGGACGATTGGTAATAACAGCGTTTAAAGTAAACTGTGCACATTCGTTGTGATACGTCTTGTCACAGCACGTTAGATTTCACATTCTCACATTCAACATCAATTACAATTGTAGACGTAATCTCATTTCATCTGTTGTGATTTAAGTCCACGTTAACCGTTGTACATCCTCACGCGGCTCGTAAGTGTAATGAGTATTTAGTATGACAATAAACTTCTCGAATGTTAGTACGTTAAATCGTAGCTTGTTCATTGACGCATCGATCCCTATTCTTGTTTCAGTCTCAATAGACATTATGGCGTACGTGCCAGATGGTACTAACAACGCTTGAAATAAACTGCCCACGTGTGTTGCGATACATCCAAACACAGCAAGTTAGATGCATCATTCTAACATTCAGCATCAATTGAAATGTTATGCGTGGTATCATTTCATCTGGTGTAATTTGAGGGAATAACTCGACTACGAACCTTTATCGTATGTTAGTTCGTTAACAACGTAACTTGTACATTGACGCATCGATCACTTTTCATGCTTAAGTCACAATGTGCATTATGTTGTATGTGACGACTGGTAATAGCAATGCTTGAAGTAAACTGAGCACATGTGTTGCTATACGTCTTGTCACAGCAGGTTATATTGCTCATTTCCCCTTTCAACATCAGTTACAATTGTATGCGTAATCTCATTTCATCGGTTGTAATTCAAGTCCGCGTTAACTTTTGTACATCCTCACGAGGTTCGTAAGTGTAACGAGTATTTAGTTTTACATTAAACTTCTCGTATGTCAATCCCAAGTAATCGGTGTTTGAAGAAGTTTGCCTTTCCCTCAAGAATTGTCACTAGCATTATAACATACGCGTTTAATAACCAGATCGCACTTGTAATATTTTTGTATACCAATAACAATTCCAAGTAATCGAGGTTTGAAGAAGTTCGCACATTGATAAAAAAAAAAAATCCAAGTAAACGATGTTTGAAGACGTTTGAGTTTTCGCCATCACACAAGATCCAATCTTGAGTAATGTCAACCCAAGAAAATGAAAGCTAACAGCATCACGTAGTTGTGTTAAGTTACGATAGGTATAGTTAGGTTTATTAAGACTGTTTCAAGTTAGAAAGGGGAAACATGGAGAGACTTATCTCATTGTTAGGTTACGATATCCAGTGTAAAGTTAGGTCCCTGCATAGAAATAGGAAACGTAGGCAATTGTATCTCATCCTTAGGTTATGTTATGCTCTGTTAAGTTAGGTTTGTGCTTATAGATAGGAAATATTGCCAGTAGTATCTCGTCGTTAGGTTAAGTCATGCTCTGTTAAGTTAGGTTTGTTGTTGATTAAAAAAAAAAATCTGTACCTTAATGTCTGCGCGCGCATTATGATTATACCCTTTTTAAAATGCGCGCGCAGACATTAAGGTACAGATTTTTTTTTTTAATCAACAACAAACCTAACTTAACAGAGCATGACTTAACCTAACGACGAGATACTACTGGCAATATTTCCTATCTATAAGCACAAACCTAACTTAACAGAGCATAACATAACCTAAGGATGAGATACAATTGCCTACGTTTCCTATTTCTATGCAGGGACCTAACTTTACACTGGATATCGTAACCTAACAATGAGATAAGTCTCTCCATGTTTCCCCTTTCTAACTTGAAACAGTCTTAATAAACCTAACTATACCTATCGTAACTTAACACAACTACGTGATGCTGTTAGCTTTCATTTTCTTGGGTTGACATTACTCAAGATTGGATCTTGTGTGATGGCGAAAACTCAAACGTCTTCAAACATCGTTTACTTGGATTTTTTTTTTTTATCAATGTGCGAACTTCTTCAAACCTCGATTACTTGGAATTGTTATTGGTATACAAAAATATTACAAGTGCGATCTGGTTATTAAACGCGTATGTTATAATGCTAGTGACAATTCTTGAGGGAAAGGCAAACTTCTTCAAACACCGATTACTTGGGATTGACATACGAGAAGTTTAATGTAAAACTAAATACTCGTTACACTTACGAACCTCGTGAGGATGTACAAAAGTTAACGCGGACTTGAATTACAACCGATGAAATGAGATTACGCATACAATTGTAACTGATGTTGAAAGGGGAAATGAGCAATATAACCTGCTGTGACAAGACGTATAGCAACACATGTGCTCAGTTTACTTCAAGCATTGCTATTACCAGTCGTCACATACAACATAATGCACATTGTGACTTAAGCATGAAAAGTGATCGATGCGTCAATGTACAAGTTACGTTGTTAACGAACTAACATACGATAAAGGTTCGTAGTCGAGTTATTCCCTCAAATTACACCAGATGAAATGATACCACGCATAACATTTCAATTGATGCTGAATGTTAGAATGATGCATCTAACTTGCTGTGTTTGGATGTATCGCAACACACGTGGGCAGTTTATTTCAAGCGTTGTTAGTACCATCTGGCACGTACGCCATAATGTCTATTGAGACTGAAACAAGAATAGGGATCGATGCGTCAATGAACAAGCTACGATTTAACGTACTAACATTCGAGAAGTTTATTGTCATACTAAATACTCATTACACTTACGAGCCGCGTGAGGATGTACAACGGTTAACGTGGACTTAAATCACAACAGATGAAATGAGATTACGTCTACAATTGTAATTGATGTTGAATGTGAGAATGTGAAATCTAACGTGCTGTGACAAGACGTATCACAACGAATGTGCACAGTTTACTTTAAACGCTGTTATTACCAATCGTCCCGTACGCCATAATGCACATCGTGACTTAAGCAAGAAAAGCGATCGTCGTGTTAATGTACAATTTACGTTGTTAACGAACTAACATACGATAAAGGTTCGTAGTCGAGTTATTCCCTCAAATTACACCAGATGAAATGATGCCACGCATAACATTTCAATTGATGCTGAATGATTGAATGATGCATCTAACTTGTTGTGTTTGGATGTATCGCAACACATGTGTGCAGTTTATTTCAAGCGATGTTAGTACCATCTGGCACGTACGCCATAATGCATATTGAGACTGAAACAAGAATAGGGATCGATGCGTCAATGAACAAGCTACGATTTAACGTACTAACATTCGAGAAGTTTATTGTCATACTAAATACTCATTACACTTATGAGCCGCGTGAGGATGTACAACGGTTAACGTGGACTTAAATCACAACAGATGAAATGAGATTACGTCTACAATTGTAATTGATGTAGAATGTGAGAATGTGAAATCTAACGTGCTGTGACAAGACGTATCACAACGAATGTGCACAGTTTACTTTAAACGCTGTTATTACCAATCGTCCCGTACGCCATAATGCCCATCGTGACTTAAGCAAGAAAAGTGATCGTCGTGTTAATGTACACGTTATTTTGTTACAAACGCAGTGCGATGTCGCCATCACAAGACAGCTCACACACGATGCGCTCCAATCAATTGTATCGCATTACGCGGTGGGTTACATCTATGTACAAATATCGATGATTCTGATGATGACGCTGATGAGCTAAACACCTCACAGTTACCATACTCACGCTCTTAAACTTACTACCAAAGGACATTTTTGGGGTTAAGTGAAATAAATAACACAGTGGTTATGTTCTGAACGTGACTATAAGTATTGACTACGAAAACTAATTTACAAAGGTATTTACATAATCTTCAAGTCTTGCTTTACATAAACTCCAAAGGTGTGAATCTGCTATTGGAACCCCTCGGGCTGCGCTTCACCAAGCGAAGGCGTTCTCCAAACCCGCTGTTGTAGCGCTCGATGTCGGTGTTGCTCAGGACCTCGTTGAAGCGCCTAGGCGGGTAGACTCGCAGAAAGAAGTCGTCCCCGACCTGTCCCTCCAGGATCACGATGATCGTCTCGCCAAAGGGTGTTGTGGCTCGCTCCATCGCAGTGATGAGATAGCCGCATTCCTCTCTGAGATCGTCTATCCTGGTGTAGAGCGGAGAGTCGGACTTGCAGTTGTTGAGGGTAGCTCTCAGGTCCTCGGTTGCTGCAGTGCCGTTCACGCTCGGAAACTCTAGCTTGAAAGTGCTGCTGCTCGACATCTCTAGTAGTTGGCCGGGCGCAGGTGTTCACACACAAAAAACCGACGCGTCGCCCTCCTGTCTGGGAATGCTGATGCTTTAATTGACTGCTGGCGACACTCGTTGTTTCTTCCTCACAGCTCGCTTCTTCGACGTTGGTTGCGAAACTGCACTGCGTTGTGTAACAGTTTGAGTTAAGCCTGTAATTTTCGGTACTCCTGTTGATTTATCGATCCACATGTTTTCCACTTTATCAACTACTTGTCTAACACTTTGGAGCATTTCACCATCTTTGTCCAAAAATAAACTGCACATGAACACCATATCTGTACCATCGTACATTTCCATTTTCAATAAAATTTGTCCTTTGTTTCCCGGGTTTTGAACAGCAAAAGTATTCCCATCCTCCATCCATGACACTATGGGACAATCATCTGTTGGTTTTGGCACCCCTCCTGGTTTCTTGGTTTCCACTTCGATGAGAGTTGGCCTCCTTCGTCTCTTGCAGGCAGTGATCGGTTTTACAGATGACGTCTGAGGTGATGCCAATGTCTGATCACTAGCATTATTGTTCATAACCTCAATCTCCTGAATAAACGATTTGATATAGTCGTCCGCAGAAACGTAAGCGTCCATGTTGACGTCCTTACAGTGTGACTTCTACCGTACTACGGACTGGTGGTGCGTCTGCTCACCCTTGAAGTAAACTGTATGCACTCGCTGTGACACATCTTGTTGCAATAGGTTAGATGTTTGATTTTTTCACCCAACATCAGTTCCAACGGTCTGCGGAATCTCATTTCATCTATTGCGATTTGAGTCCACGTTAATTGTTGTACATCCTCACAGGGCTCGTAAGTGTACTGTGTATTTAGCTCCTCGTTAAATTTAACAGTCTGTTTTGTTTTCTTCATAGTTATATTCTTTCACATGATATTCAATATTTTTGTTTTTTTTTTCATAAGTATGCTGTTTCATATGATATTTTCTCTCAAACACATCTCTCGCTCTATCCAACACTAACTTGATTGCGAGCCTTTCTCGGATGTTGTTACGTTTATAACGTATTTTGTTCATTGATATGGTGATTACTTTTCTTGCGTCATCCACACTGGTCATCTTTGGAGCACGTATCGACTGTTGCTACCTGACTAGCGTCGAAGGTTCTGGAACGAGTCCACAAGCGCAGACCTATGCATTGTCAAAGATATGTTCAACTACATTAATGAAATTGTGCGAGGTTAGGATGTTGTTGTATCTGCAGTCAATGTGCATGCCGTAACTCTTCATCACTTCTTTAGCCTTATTCACTATGTTTATGCCGTTGGGGACATTTTCTCTACAGTAGCACATTGTAAATCCTTCTTCCTTTGCTTTTTTCAAGGCTTGTTTGAAATTCCTCTTCTGTGTTCGAATGCACTTGTATTCACAAACTCCGTACTGCTCTAGAAGGGTTTCCCTAATCATCACACAAAATATATGCTTCAGATTTACATCTTCAGGCAACACTGCCACTTTAGGTGTCTGTTCGATCAGCGTTTGATTCATGGATTGGTTTTCCATACACAATATATCATTTGTAGTTTTAAACTCGGAATTTGTTTGATCTAGCTTTCGGTTATTTGTTAGCGACTTTGTAAGTGATTGTAGCAGCCTTTGGTTCTCGTTTATAAGTCTGTACTGACCATTTTTTCTAATGGATGGCAAAACTTCTTCAAAGATCCAATCTTGAAACTTCTCGGCGATGGGCATTTTAGATTTCATAAGTAACGAATATAATCCCGGCTCGTTAAGAAAGATTGAATGTTTCTCGTTATAGGTTAGGGGGAGATTTTCGCTCCCCCATACTTCAGGAATTGTTTTGCGATATTTTTCTCTAACATGTGCTCTGATTGCTTCTTTAGGGTTAGCGTATCCCAATATTGTAGCTACATCCTTAGCTTTGAACCATGGATTATCGCTGCTGTCAAACAGTACAGACAAAGGCCGATCATTAAACACATAGGCGGTTAAGTGGTTCATTTTGTAGGTTAGGTCAAAACGTCGGGCGATCGCTCTGACAGAATGTCACACAGCAACACTATTACACAGCCACACACTTCAAACTCCCGAACACGAATGAGACCGTGGGTGTTTGACAACTGGTGTTCTGTTGATTTAATCACTAGGGGGAGATTTTCGCTCCCCCTAACACATAATGGCTTAGGGGGGAGATTTTCGCTCCCCCATACGTCAGGAATTGTTGAAGACTAGAACAAGAATGAGACCGTGGGTGTTTGACAGCTGGTGTACTATTGCTCGGAATTCGACGCGGGTGGTCTATAATTATGGGTTCCTGCAAGGGTCGGTAGCCCTCCCGTCGAGGTATCAAATTACAGCATCCGCATTCCCAGACAGGTCTCGACTTGTCGGTTTTTTGTGTGAACACCTGCACCCTCCAGTCGAGGTATCAAATTACAACATCCGCATTCCCAGACAGTAGGGTGACGCGACGGTTTTTTGTCTGTACACCTGCGCCCATCATCCCACGACGCACAGCCCGCCCCTAGCAGTAAAGTTTAGTTTAGTCTTGAGTTTCGAAGCGTCAACAGCTACGAAGAGATCATGGCCAACATCGAGTGGGATTGTGACATCACAGACGTTGAGTTGGAGGATGTATGTGTTGCAGCGGAAACGACAATGAATAGCAATAATAAGAAGAGACCGTTTGACGACGAAGATGATTACTTCGAAGGTGATGAATTCTACAACCGAAAAGACGACGATGAATGCACCTTGAAGCATTTCCATAAGAAGAGGCTATGGCGCATTGACAAAAAGTTCAAGTACGTTCATGAACCAAAAATGTATTCAACTACTCAAGATATTGACGACGCTCTGTACTCCAGACGACGGGGAATCAACAGCATGTGGAACCATTGCCCGCTGGACGGCTTGGAGTGGGAATATTGGCAGCGTGACATGGACTACAAGATGAATTTCTACCCCATTGAAGAGGAGCACTTCTACGCCATTGAACATGAGCAGAAGTACATGATGCTTGTTGAAATGTGGTGGAATCGGCGGACCGATGAACTGCACCCTGATGAAGTAACAAAGTTTTTCAACAGTAAAAAATAAACGTTTTCCAACACCTTAGCCTCCACCTGATCCCACCATCATAATCGGCCTTTTTCAAGGCCACAAAAGCTTTTCATGTTAGGGAACAGAAGGAAATCCTTCTAATGTAGGAGGATTTTCTTCCAAGTGTTGGTGCAGGCGTCTGGGGGGGGGGGGGGGGCTCCTGTCCCTCCTGACCCTCCTGAGGTCGGGCGCAGCTGCACCCCAGACAGGTCTCGACTTGTCGGTTTTTTG
This sequence comes from Allygus modestus, assembly GCA_963675035.1. Lineage (NCBI taxonomy): Eukaryota > Metazoa > Arthropoda > Insecta > Hemiptera > Cicadellidae > Allygus > Allygus modestus. The sequence goes on along the minus strand of OY776114.1, from coordinate 69,723,631 downwards.
TGTGAACACCTGCACCCTCCAGTCGAGGTATCAAATTACAACATCCGCATTTGCATTCACTGGTAGTTCAATTGTCCGCAGGCGTCTTGGCTGGCAAAAGTGTCACAGACGAAACCTTGCCCGGAGGGGCAGGGGGGCTCCTCCTGCCCCTCCTGCCCCTCCTGCTCCTCCTGCTCCTCCTGCTCCTCCTGCCCCTCCTGCTCCTCCTGCTCCTCCTGCTCCTCCTGCTCCTCCTGCCCCTCCTGCTCCTCCTGCTCCTCCTGCCCCTCCTGCTCCTCCTGCTCCTCCTGCCCCTCCTGCTCCTCCTGCTCCTCCTGCTCCTCCTGCTCCTCCTGCCCCTCCTGCTCCTCCTGCCCCTCCTGCCCCTCCTGCTCCTCCTGCCCCTCCTGCCCCTCCTGCTCCTCCTGCTCCTCCTGCCCCTCCTGGGGTCGGGTGCAGCTGCACCCCAGTCAGGTCTCGACTTGTCGGTTTTTTGTGTGAACACCTGCACCCTCCAGTCGAGGTATCAAATTACAACATCCGCATTCCCAGACAGTAGACTGGACGCGACGGTTATTTGTGCGAACAGCTGCCTCGGTGCAGAGTACTTGAAGGGGGGTGTATCGATACACCCCCCTTTGCAGTATATGTTCAAAGCATTGCAATTATATTCTCCTCAAAATTTGCATTCACTGGTAGTTCAATTGTTCGCAGGCGCTGATGGGCTAGCTCTGTTGATTTAATTACTAGGGGGAGATTTTCGCTCCCCCTAACACATAATGGCTTAGGGGGAGATTTTCGCTCCCCCATACGTCAGGAATTGTTGAAGACTAGAACAAGCATGAGACCGTGACAACTGGTGTTCTGTTGATTTAATTACTAGGGGGAGATTTTCGCTCCCCCATACGTCAGGAATTGTTGAAGCCTAAAACAAGATTGATAACGTGGGTGTTTGACAACTGGTGATTTATTGCTCGGAATTCGATACGGGCGGACTATAATGGGTTCCTGCAAGGGTCGGTAGCCCTCCCGTTGGGGTATCAAATTACAGCATCCGCATTCCCAGACAGGTCTCGACTTGTCGGTTTTTTGTGTGAACACCTGCACCCTCCAGTCGAGGTATCAAATTACAACATCCGCATTCCCAGACAGTAGACTGGACGCGACGGTTATTTGTGCGAACAGCTGCCTCGGTGCAGAGTACTTGAAGGGGGGTGTATCGATACACCCCCCTTTGCAGTATATGTTCAAAGCATTGCAATTATATTCTCCTTAAAATTTGCATTCACTGTTAGTTCAATTGACCGCAAGCGCTGATGGGCTAGCTCTGTTGATTGTAGCGTTACCCTGATCAACTCTTGTATTAATTATCCAAAGTATGTCATGTGGGTACTGAGAATACTTGGCTTGACGAGGAGAATCCAAAAATGCAAAAAAAAAAGGTCAAAAGTGTGGTGCGGGCCCCTTTTTTGTAAACATCATCCAAAGTGTACGATGTGGGTACTCAAATGACTCGGCTCGACTAGACGAACAAGAATCTGCAATCAGAAATCTGATCCGAGGTTAGGTTAGGTTAGGTTAGGTTAGGTTACGTTAGGTTAGGTTAGGTTAGGTTACCTTAGGTTAGGTTAGGTTAGGTTACGTTACGTTAGGTTAGGTTAGGTTAGTATTCGCAACAACAAAAATTCGCAACAAAAAAAAAATTCGCAAAAAAAAAAAATTCGCAAAAAAAAAAAGGTTCGCAAAAAAAAATTTCGCAAAAAAAAAAATTCGCAAAAAAAAAAATCGCAAAAAAAAAAATTTCGCAAAAAAAAAATTCGCAAAAAAAAAAATTCGCAAAAAAAAAAATTCGCAAAAAAAAAATTCGCAAAAAAAGTTTGCAAAAAAGTTCGCAAAAAAGTTCGCAAAAAAAAAAATTCGCAAAGTGTCACAGACGAGACCTCGGGGGGGGGGGGGGGCTCGGGGGGGGGGGGGGCTCGGGGGGGGGGGGCTCGGGGGGGGGGGGTGCTCCTCCTGACTCCTCCTGGTGTCGGAGTGTCCTTCTTACCCTACTCACGACATGGCGCAAGAACGCCATTCTGTCTGTACGCCTTTGCAAGCGCACACGTTTGGTCATCGCAGTCGCACCGTATGATGGCGGTCACACTCCACGCCGAAGGTTGGCATTCTTCCACTTAAACGTTTTATTGTCTCTTCTTATCCCACTTAGCCATTACTCACCCCCTCCTATCTCCAAACAGCGCACTATTGTTTTGTTTGAGCATTCTTTACTGGCACCCGAGTATTTCTGTGTGGGTGATACGCTACAGATTTTTGTTAAAAGTTACTTGTGGGTAGATGATTTGAGCTAATTTTAGACTTGTCATACGTCCACAATTGGGCTGTCCGGGATTCTAGCTTGTCTCTGGGATTATGTATTGTGCGGAACTTTTGGGTTAAACACATTTTTTCTAAGTCCGAAGGGAAATTTCACCTGGTTCGATCTAGCCATTGACTGAAATTATATTAAATAATTTATTAAATAAACAAACTTTTTTAAATACCACGTTTTTAAAACGGACAAAAAAGTAAAATAATGTATCCTATCCCCATATAGATTGCCTTGAACATTTGTGATTGTGAATAGTTACTCGTATGAGTCGTACATCAACAATTTTGGATAATACGTTAAGGACCGATGCCATTTGGAAGATATAATTATTCTTATGGGAGAAGCAGATAGATGTAAAGAACTGGAGCTCCTCTTAATGATGAATTTAGTGCCAGCTGTAAGAGAAGAAAAATGTAATGTCCCACAGAAGTCGTATAGCCATTTTCACATTATGCTATTTCTCTCGCAGTTACTGACACAGTAACTCTCGCAGTGTCTCATTTACTGACACTCTCATCTTTGCATTTTATAAGAGAAAAGTTTATTGTTAATTAAACGGAGGTAGATCCTATTTTTAGCGAGAGGAGTTACCTAGCGTGGCGTCGTCATGCAAATTTCTTGTGTGAGCTTCAAGATCTGTAAGGTGTTGCTCGGAACGGAAATATACTAGAATCAAAAATAAAGTATCCACTAACAAATCTAGAACCAGATGAGATATTGTTTTTTTGAATTGTGAAACACAGTTTTAATAAATGTTCAGTAATTTGTTTACTTTCGGTTTAAATTTCGATTAAGATGACAATAATGTCCAGAAAATAATTAAAAAATAATCTAGAAACATACCTGAACTCTGTACTACTAGTAAAAAGGTAGTATTAAATCATCATTGGAATGTATACATTCAGCCTCTTTTTTTACTTCCACAAGAAAACATCCCACCTACCTCCAAAATATCCGGGATTTGTGACCAGAAATCTTGTTAATCTTGTTATAACCCTAGCTAATTAGCTTTATGCGTTAAATTCAATTCTTTTTCAAAATTTGTAATTAAAATGGCCAATCTAGTTGATAAATACATTATAATTTGTACTAAAAGACTTCTAAGAAATTTCCAAGGTTGTGATTTCAAGGTTTACAAATACTATGCTTTGCCGTGATTTGTATAACTTCTATTCCGTTAAACCCTATCTCATGATGGGATAGCCTCCGAATCACGTTATATTATCCAAAAGGTTTAAATCACTCGTCAGTATCACCAGGTAATTTAAACCATTTTGGAAACCATATCTTCTCGTTCCGCATTGAAATCCCGTGAAAATTTCTCCTCCGTATAATATTTGAAACACACTAATTCCATCATTTATACATTCTGTCTGGCGTTTTCTCGTATTCCGCATTACGGCAGGAGCAATTAAAACGTTCACACGGGATGGGCCGCCAATTATACGGGTGTGATAACACCCTGGACTGATAACACTGATAACAACTCGACACGCGAACACTCGTGGGGTTGTTATCAGAACCTTCATCACCGACCGACCATTGTTAGTTTTTCTGATTTGGCCGTCGTTTCGTTTTCAAGAACGGTTTTTTCATCGGGATAATTATGAAAATTGCATTCTTTCAGCGGGACCATTAATTTAAACTAGCAACTAAAACACGTGATTTAAGCACGGTATGAAATAAATGTGCGCATTCGTATTCGCTTTAATGCTTCGGTGATCTTGGCGTTTTACTTAAATTTGAAAAGCGTTCTCGTAGTTTTAACTGCATAATTTATGAAGAGGCGGTTCTAGGATTAGTCTCTGGTGTGCCTCAGTGGAGTTAAGCTACAAATTAATAAGGTAGGCAATCCTTGTCACGGTCTTAGGTGCTCATTGAAGTAACTTGGAGTAACGGACCATTGCCTGTTAAGAGCAGGGCAGCCATGAGGCGATTAGGGGCCTGGTGCAAAAGATCTGTGGTGGCCCCAGAGATCCCTTTTTTCTATCTTTGTATTTTTTCTTTTTGCTAGGGCCCCTGGAATTCGGGTGCCTGGAGAAAAGTGCCCCGGTTGCCCCCCCTCCCCCCGTCAAACCAAAACCACAATACGGGTCTATGAGAAAGTGCTTCAACCTTCCTTTCCCGTAAAACCATTTTTAATTTTAAATCCTCACTCTCCTCAATCACAGAGAAGTGATCTCTGTGCCTCAATGGATTATCCAAATTAGTTGATTTTCGGCTCAATTGATATAACAAAAATGTACCTATCGATTTCAGCGAGCAGAATGTAGGTATCTCAAATAATAATCGTTGATATTGATATTGATACAGACCCCTGGGCGAACCCAGCTACTGTATCATGGGAAAGGGAGGTGCTTTTCTGGTTGAAACCTAGAATCTTCAAACACCTTGAGGATAATAAGGGGGGGTTACACCTGAAATGTTTGAAAATTGTTACCATTCATTACCTAATTGCATTCCATTACCTGATGCTAGCTGCGCACCGTCCACACACTCCTGGAATGGAGGAACTTTTGGGGTTCTCACCTGGGTTACAAGATTGATCCCTCCACCGTTTCCCTTTCTTAACCTAATTATACTTAGTGTTGTGAGAAACCAGGGGGCCTCCCGATTTGTTTTTAACCAATGTTCCTCCTTCCATTTGGCTCTTGGTCAGCACGGAACACCATCATCGACGGAGGTGGTACATGAAACAGACAAAAAGTCATTAGATGTTTTTATTTGACGCCGCATTGGCTAGACACCTAGCGCGGTGCAATGGTGTCATCCCATCCCCGGTGAGTGCGCCACTACTCGGACCCTGCGGAGTGGGGGCATATCTCAAATAATAATCGTTCAATAAAAATCCTTTTATGGAATACCAGAATATTGACATTATGAAAATAATATTAGTTCAATATTTGTTACTTTTTTATAGGTAAACTATTTGCGATATCACGATTCTGCTCACTGTAATCCCTAGGTATTTTTCATCTCTTCAAAACAAGCTATGCATAAATTATTTCGAATAATCCATTAAAGAGGGACAGGTTTTTAAAGTTTTGGATATACATCTAAGGTGCATAAATGTGCACCTTATTGGGAGAATCAGGTAAAAACGTCAAATAATTCGTGACTCATTAACTCCCCCTCGCAAGAGCTAATACATAGCGCATGTAGAAGAAAATAAATATATATATGTGATTCCGTAAATGTTAAACCAGCTCTCCCGAACGATATCCTACCCCTATCATCCCTGCAAGTTCCTATATCCTTTTAAGTGGCCTGCACAAAATATTATATGAGAAACACGTGTGCCTTCTGCAGGGATGTCATAGTCAAAAGGTATGTTTTGATTTTTGTTTTGATTTGGAGGGGCAATAGAAGTTATAATTGTATTACTCCCTCATCGTCCTCTGCAATAAATATATAAAATCAAAATAATACGATTATCAATTGGAACTCGACCAGTATTTAAGGTTTTTATTCGGGTTAATAATCTATTTAATTTAATATAGACGTACATGTTTACATTGTTTCTTTTTACTTTCTCCCCTTATACATAGTATATGGAGAAAGTATTGTTTTCGTCAAAATTTTCGAATTTGAGTTGTTAGTGGAAATATTCGTTTTGGTGCTCCCTGAACCCAAAAAAGTGGTTTTTACGTGATGTCTGTCTGTGTGTGTGTGTGTGTGTGTGTGTGTGTGTGTCCGTGTGTGTGTGTGTGTCCGTGTGTGTGTGTGTGTGTGTGTGTGTGTGTGTGTGTGTCTGTGTGGATGTGTACAGAGCTAGAGCCTTAACCAATGGGCCGATTTTTATGAAATTTGGCATGTAGGTACTAATCCACGATATCTCCAGGCCTTTTTTTCATTTTTTTGAATTTTTGATTTTTAAGGGTAATTATCCCCCCAAAACCGCCAAAAAACATGAAAAATCCAAATTTCTCAAAAACGGCTCTAACGATTTTGATTAAACTTTAGTAGTTTGTAGAACTTCAGTTTTCCAACAAAATGGCACCACCCGCATTCCTGTAAAAATTCGGGTTCAGAAATTACAGGACGTAAAACATCAAAAATTCAGTTTTTTTGATTTTTCATAAAAAGACATAAACATAAGAAAATATTACTATTCACCACTAAAAAGAGCTAAAAAAACTAAATAATTTAGTATTTTGAATTACTATTCTACGATTGCTGGTTTCGGAGAAAATTGAAATTTTCATTTAGCGGTAAACGCAGTACGTTGTCCAATGTTATTCTTATGGGGAATACAAAAAATACTATTTCTCTCTTATTTACTTATACATTTCATTCAAACTTGATATGCTTGTCAATTTAGCATTGACCAACAGAGGAAATTCGAAATATGTTGCCCCTTTAACCCTGGGGGGGGGGGTAATAGGGGGCATTTCCCCTCTTAAAACCACGAGTGTAGCAATGGATTCTGTAGTGCCTCCAAAGCAGGGATTTGGGTGGATGTGTTTTAAAACAACTTGTTTACAAGATTTTCTGTACATTCGACCGTGCTTTGTATACTATATTTATTAAATAAAAAGTAATTTATTCATTAAAGTTGGGCTAAAGGGAGAAAGTATGTGTCAGTTTCCTGATACCGTTTATTTTTTGTACAAACCTGCACAGAATAATTCAGTTATCCCTGTTTATTCTAAGTGCAGTTAGGTGAAACAATTTCAATTTATGCACTTCAACTTAAAACAACCAAACATCTACTTTGTGCTTATATATAACTACGCATCTACATTATTTTTATTATCAAGATATACGTTTTGTGTATTGTCAGCTTGACATTTTATATCATTCTTCAGTGTGTTGACAGAGTAAACTTACAATTTGTACCTGTAAATTTATATGTATCAAAAATAGAATATACTTTTTTGCTTTATGATTATAATATATATTTTAGGACGTTTTTTATCTATTTACCTATGTGTTTGTTCCATGGCGTGCCGCCGACTTCTACATCACCAATGTCTTCTCTTGTTCTTCTCTCCTCAGGGCGTAAGTACACATTGATTTATTGTTTTACTTTTCAAATAAAGTACGTAATTTTTTATCAGCGCAGTTTTTTATAAATTCAAAGATATTTTTAGTTTTTACGTTCAGCTCCCTAGGTATATTTTAACTTTGGATATTCTATTTTTCATATTTTTGTTTTATAACCTAGCTGGCCAGCAAACATTTCCATTATTACAATATTATAATCAAAAGCGATCTTGAGTTTAATGGGCACAGTTAATGCTTTCAAGATGTAAATAATAACAGGCTATATATTTACAAAATTCATATTGATATTCCGAAAACATATATATTTTTCATAGAAAATCAGTGGAATGATGAAGGAATTATGAACAATAATATTACTTTATACTAAGTGTTGACGTCAAACTTATACTGTACGTTTCCGTAATTGAATGAAAGTTTTGGGAACACTGAAATTTTACCGGATGGTTTTAATACGGTAAATTAGTTGAGGACTACTGTTGTACGGATCCTCCTCCTCCACAAATTAGTTATGAATGAACAATATTCCTTGAAAAGGATCTTCTGATCCTGTGTTTTACTGTACGGAGGTAACTTGATGGCCGTAAACAAGGGAAGAGGGCAATATTACCCTCTCCACTGTTCATATACTATACTCTAATATGAGTAAGGTTTGCTTGCTTGCGACACGGATCTCAAAAACGGCTCCAACGATTACCTTCAAATGTATTCTGGGATAAAAATAAGTTCTAGACAGGCCTCATCCCCAGGAAAAATCAAATAGTGTAAAAAACTAAAATGAAAAGTTAAACAAATTATCATTGGGCTTATGGAGTTTCAAATCAAAACAAAAGAATTGTTAACAGATGCTCATAATCAACCAGGGAACTGTCAAAGTATTACTCATGTTGTTTATGATTATTAACATGTGGTTTCCTGAGAGCAGAGATTAAAATATTTGAGTGAATATTACATATATAGAGTAGTAAAAAAATCAAAGGGATATTGAGCTATAAATAACAACTTGACTGACCTTAAAAATGTAGAGAAGAGGCAAATGAGTTATACAAATCTGATTATCAGTAGGGGGCAGTGGTGAAATATTACTCCAAGTCATCTAAACAAACTGACTGGCCTTCCCCCGAGCAAAGCTCGGCCCCCAGGTACTTCTGTTTATTGACACAAAGCCAACCAAGAAACCATTAATTTAATGGTGTTTGATAACCAGCTGGAATAAAATAATGTAATAAAAACAAATCACTTCTTGCAGTGGCAAGAGTAAGGAAGGATTGTGCTTGGGCTAACTATCACCTCACATCCATGTTTACTGGCTGGCCATTACGTTTTGTCCGTACAATAGATGTGGAATGTAACTGTTGAAAATATAATCATACGCGTCTTAACTGTCCTGAGACTGGAGACTGGAGTGGGCGGTCGCACGGACGGCGACGCTATAATGAGAGTGAGAGAGCGCGAGATGGCCGCAGCGTCGTGGCTCGCTACCGTATAAATAATAGTACAAAACCGCTTATCTCCGGACACTCCGTGCATATTTTAACATAAGCGCGGGCATAAACAACATTTTTATGACATGTTAAACAAAATGAACGTTAGGGGGTCCCGCGAGGGGGCAGTAATGATAACATTCCGGCTACGCGCTGCGCCGTTGTGGTTGCGGTTGGGACGCTCATTCATGGACAATGAGATAGGACGGAGTTATGGGGGCGGTTGTGGAGTGGAGTGGCATTGCAATTAGTGTTGGACGAGTTATCTGTTGTTTAAAATGTAACTATGCGAAGTAGCTTACATGTGGTAAACCGTGTGAGTAAACTTGTAGTGCGCAATGGACAATAGGTTGGGAGGGGGGTAATGTAATAACTCGTAGTTATATAGTGAATTTCCTATGGAAAATGAACTATTAGCATGACCTACACGGTGAAACTTAGGCCCAGGACCACCATAGAAGTTCCTAACGTGACCCCCTGAACACGTTTTAGGAGGTCGTTCAAAATTTTACATATATACTCTTTTATCATTCCCAGCAACTCACGTCTACTTTCAGGCCTGTCTGGACCTTCTCCTAACCTTATTATGTGCAAAGTTTTATTCCCAGCATTGCAGGTAAATGAAACCAGGAGCACCAGAACAGACAAAAAATCAGTGTTTTCAGATTTCAATAAAAGTTGGAATAAATGTTTGGTTTTACACTGATTTTGGGTTTCAAAAGTTCGTTATGTGGAAATTCACTTCCCTCACGTCTGCTTGCTGTGTGCGAACTCGTTTATTTATTGTACTGGCTGCAACCTGAAAAAAGCTATTTCTGATATTTACTCATCGGCATTATTTGTACTTTCCGCAATGGTAAATTGTGATATGAATACTCTCCCATTGAGAGAGCCAAGTGGAGACCCGTCTTTCTGGGAAGGAAGCAAGTTGTGCATTATAGTTAAGAGGGGGCTCCCGTTACGAAACAATTCGCGTTTTGACCTGCTTCTCCCATAAGGCCAATGTTAAAATTCAAATCCGTCCCTCCTCTGCAGGTTATCTGAAATCGTTGATTTATGGCTTACTTTAAAGAGCTAAAAAATACTTAGCGATTTAAATGAGCACAAATGATAAATGTTTACTACAATTTCAAAATTGTCAGGATTTGCGATATTTTGATGGATGACCCAATTGTGATATAAAAATGCTGTTCGCTGAATTTGCTAGGTATTTTCACTCTTGAATATAAGCCATATATCAAAACAGTGTTGAGGAGGGGCGGGATTTAAAAGTTAACATTGGTAATATGGAAGAAGCAGGATAAAGCAAAATGTCTAGGGATTGGAGCGCAATGTTAATTATATCATTAATAGTTTGATACAGTCACACAATCACAATCAGGCTCACAATCATATGATTGGTTTAAGACTTGACCCCACCCTGGGACTTATTCCAAGCGTCCCTGGTCTCTGAATTATTGGGGAGGTTGTTCCCTGCAGTTGGAATGGTCCAATACGTGTGTATAAGTGCCAATAAGGGGCCCTCCTTATTAGTGAATTTCCTATGGAAAAGTGAACTATTAGCATGACCCGCTCGGTGAAACTTAAGCCTGGGACCACCTTAGAAGTTCCTAACGTGACCCCCTGAACACGTTTTGGGGGGTCGTTCAAAATTGTGTGTGTGTGTGTGTGTGTGTGTGTGTGTGTGTGTGTGTGTGTGTGTGTGCGTGCGTGTGTGTGTGTGTGTGTGTGTGTGTGTGTGCATCCTAGCGGTCGAATTTTTCTCAGATTTACTTGAAATTTCGTAGGGACGTTCCTTTCTATAATCAGTTGGACAAGATTTTTGGGCAAAACAATCGGAAAACTGTAAACTCCTTTTTGGGGGATTATTCTCTCAAATTTCGAGTTTTGGGCCCAAACAGGGTTAGACAAGCCCCGGACGTAAAAGTAATGCATGTATTAAGATTGGAATTAGTGAAGCGAAAGTTTTACGCCCTCTCTCGTCATTCTAGCATAAATATTTACCTAGTTATTACACAGTACGTTGTTTTATGGGGTTTTTACTTTAGAAAGCATGTTATTCATTTGTTGGTGTATTTGTATCATCCTCAGCAACCTAGGGCCTACTTTAAAGCATGACTGGATATTTTCCCAACCTTATAATGCGCAAAATTGTATTCCTATCATTGCAGGTAAATGAAACCAGGAGCATCAGAACAGCCAAAAAAATCAATGTTTTCAGATTTAAATAAAATTGGAATAAACGTATGTTTTTACTCTGGTTTTGAGTTTTAAAAGTTTTGTATGTGAAATTCACTTTCCTCACGTCAGCGTTCTGCGTCCGAACTCGTATTAGTTCGTAGTTGTGAAATCGTGCACTAGAGCTAGGTGGATTTAAGTAAGGTGTGCTATTCAGAAGGACGAATTTGAGCATGTTCTGCGCAACCTCCAGGTGACGTCACGGTGTTTATTTGATCAGCTGGTTTACAGTGACAGCTGATTTTACTCTCGGCTAGAGCCTATCCAAAACCCCAGGTTGGGATCGGAACGTTTACCCTCCCTCCATCCACGACACCGCGGCCGCGACTAAACTTGCAGAGTTTTGCTCCCACTGCCACAACTCCAAATTACGCTGATTTAATATATATACATATATACAAAATAGTTGACGTCCCTCAAAACGATAACGGTGTGGAAGATGGATGTGGAACGGTGTGGGGATGGAAGGAGGGTAGATGATTTTTTGGAAGTTTCCCATTGTTGCAAACTCGTTCCTAAAAAAGCGTGTCACCGAAGTATTCTGACTACCCCATGTGCCCCACTCCTTCACATAGGATAGTCAGAATAAATCGCTTCTGCCTCCAGATGACGTCACGCTACAATGCGCAATAGCACACCTTATTTAAATCCACCTAGCACTAGATTACGTTCGTCAAATAATTAAACAACCGGTATATTTAACACCAGTTGGAAAACCCCTAATGAATCGATTTTTGCACTTGAATAAATGTTGTAATTTTTCTACGTCGGACACAGTATATATGTATATTAGGAGCGTAAGGGGTGTGGGATCGGGGCACCGGAATTATGTAAAAACGTTATGTAAAAGAGAGGCGATCGCCAAGGGCGAGTAGCCGCTCCGTCAAAAGTTTCGGTGGAGATGAAATCAGCACCAATTATGCGCGACGCTGCCGCTCGCTACGACATTATTATGATAAGCGTCCGCTAGACGCTCTTATAAAAAGCAGATCTGTAGTTTTTGGGCTATAAAATTAATAATGAAGATCCCCGATGTATGCCTGAGAACATCTTTATTATACAATGTTTTGTAAAGCGTCGGTTATGTTTTAACTGTTGGTTTGTAAATAATGATTTGAATTAATGAATGCGGATCGTATGTATGTAGATGTAGCTGTTTTTTTTCTGTTTTAGTAAATAATTGCCTACACTGTAGTCTGGTGTAAGCGTTTTGAAACTTATATTATGTATGTTGAGCTTGGTGTTGGGCCGAATAGAAGACTTTCACCCAAACGGATAAAACGTTTTTATTTCGAGTATAATCTTTTATCTTATTTTTAACTTTTGACTAAAACGTTAATCTAGAAACGCGTGGATGTTGAACTGGGTTTAAAATAAATATATGACCTGGAAATTTATCCGTAACATTAGTTTATTTAGGTAATTGCAAAGAACAATCAGTTGAGGTACCGTGAAGATTCTTATCTTGGACGTATAATGATAACTACGTATTTAGTATTACGTATTTCGTGAGGTGACTCCTAAAATAATACATTTCCTAGCAGAATTGTTTTCTTAAGGGGGGACACGACACCGGCATAATCTTAATATATACAATCCAAATACCACTGACTGACTGACCTATTACGAAATCTCCATAACCATAAGGCCTACAGAGTTAAAATTGGACATATAGGTCTTTGGCCCTAGGTGCTTGCTAAATTATTACGAAATTCCCCCTGTGTTCCGTCCGCCCCGCTGGGTCCCAAAGTTACCATGTATTCCTTATAGACATTCACTTTGGTTTGAGCTGATGAAAATACAAACAACTGATCTTGATTCGTAGTAGTTCCACGGGCTAACCACAGAATGCTGCACACACAACTATCATAGTTTACGCGGGCGAAGCTGCAACGGGTCGGCTAGTATATAATAATAACTGTAGTGCGGCCAAGGCGAATTGCCTATCAGAGTCGATTACAATTACGTCTTGCAATTTGTTTAGATATAGGTAACAATTGTTCTAACCTATCGAATTAAAAAATTAACAGGTCCGTCACTCGGGGGCACGGAATGTTTGTAGAATTCAAAGCGAGAGGTCGGTCGATGGGTGCACAACACACGACAGTGTCAGAACCACTTGTACTTGATCAGTACTTGTCAGTATTACTTGTACTTAATCGGGTTGAGCTGGTGTTTTAGAACCAAACTAGTTCGTATAGGGGCTATAGTAGCCCCTAATATTCTGTTTTAGCGAATTTCCCCTATAGGGAAGAAGCTATTACCGTAGGTATAATGGTAAGACTTAAGCCCGAGACCATGATAACTTTGTTTTGAGGTCCCCAGATGCCAAAAACACTATTCGTTCAAATTTATATATATGTGTCCGTGAATGCGATAACTTGAGTAAAAAACGTCCGAATTCGATGAAATTTGGCTCAAATAATGTGTAAAGTGACATTTATGACTTTAAGTTCGAAAACCAGAAAAATCTGACTATGGGAAGTGGGGTTTAGGGGGGTTTTAAATTTTCCAAAAATCAGGGCAGAAGCTTAAATCGCATTAGAGATAATAGCAACTAATCATTACTTCGTTTTACATTTGTTTACATTTTTTTGTACTTTAAGGTCATATTTAAGGTAAAATAAGGGCTAAAAATCTAAGTCGAGCTCCGTGGAGGTCTTCCCCATCTAATTTTCTACAAATGTTTCAGCATTCTAGGACGTATAATAGCTACAGAAATGCTCAAAAAGACATAAAATTTACCATTTTGCTTATTTTTTCTTATGCAATTATATATATATATATATATATATATATATATATATATATATATATATATATATATATATATATATATATATATATATATTTATAGAATATTGTCTTGATTGCCCATGGTAGTTAAATTCACCAGTTGTTTTAATTTCCTATGTGTCAATACGTTATTTTTTTCAAAGAAATTCCTTGAACACTTACCTAATAACGTGCACCTGTTATGTTTAAATTATGTTACTTGCCCTACAACCAGCAATCTTTAACCCCACATTATTTTTTTCCAATATGTCGTTCCGCCTGTATTCCTTTTGTATTAATTGTCGAACGTAGCTGGCAACGGATCAGCCGACCACTTTGGGCATTTAACATTTGCGGCACGTCCGTCAGGGAAGCGGGCAACCGAGCGAGCTGCGGGCACGAGGACGCGTGTGTGCGTGCGTGAGCCCATCTCGCACGCCCTCCCACCTGCCGCCACCTTGAATGACGACTGCGGCGTCTCACCTTGTTATGTTATTTACATATTTGATCATGACCACGAGTGACAATCAAGGGCCGGTTCCACATCTGCCTCGTCCGTTTTTGCGGGCCGGTGCGGTGTGAAACCCGCCACCTTGCGGGTAATTAACGCGCGACCCGCGCTTTTTTGGCGGGTGTTATTCGAGACGACTCAGTTTTGGGTTGAAGACACGTGTTTGTTTATTCGTAACTCGATATTCTATTTTTTCTGTTAACCCTTTGAGTTCCATGCAACGATATGTTGTTGAAAATCTTCTTTCCGGAAAATACGCCGCGACAATATTTCGCTGTAGTCGGTTCAACCGAAAAGTACCTTGCAACGATATATCGTTGTAAGTCGACTGTCGATTCTGTTACTTTAAATGGATGTATCCTTTGATTCGTATTTGTTATTAAGTATCGATTACTTCATTCGATAAATTATGTAATCGGACGACGATAAATCGTTGTAAAGTATTTTTAGGATAGAATTTTTGACATTCCTGGCACTTTTGGGCATGACCACTAAAATAAAACTCTGGCACTCAAAGGGTTAATTTAAGGGTAAATTAGTTTCCAAGTAATATCTGTTCGAAGTTTTATCCAGCTAAATTAATTAGGAATAGAATAATTAGACTAATTGCGAGGTGAAAACATCTCAACGTATTTTTTGATGAATTATATATATGTCAACCTATTTGTAAATAAAATGTTATAGTGCTTTTTTAAATGAAAGTTAAAATGCCATATTTATATCAAAGAAAATACATAGTTATTTCTGGAATAACTGACATACGTAAAGATGGGGTGGGGGGTTTGTCTTGTGGAAACCGCAGTAAGCATAGTCTCGTGACTGGACTTAATCTGAGGTCAACTTTTCTTCCGTTCGTTACTAGAGCACAGAAAAGTCTAGTTTTTGTTAAATATTTTAACTACTTAAGCCTATCACATAAATTCACTTCATAGAGAAATAGCTCTTTGGTGATGTTCATTTAATTACTCCCACTCATATTTAAAAATCTTGAACATCGTATGAGTATTCAAGTAATTCTCCTTCCAAAATGCTTCGATCTTTCTATAACTCGTAACATTTTGAAGAAATCATTAATGTTGAGTCTCCTAATGCTTTTGTATTGTTGTTATTTTGAATTTGTAACTAAGACTGATTTTGTTTCACGGAACAAAAATTGACAAAACCGTAAGGGCTTACAGCATAAACTTGGTGGGTTTTAAGTGGGCACCTCAACAAAAACGTATACCTCAACAACTCTTTGAGTCGATGTTTTATTCATATCGAAAAATGCCCGAATTAAACAAATTCACTCATCACGTATGGTACTTAACCGAAGGAAACCTTGTCCCCCATATAGCCTCTTATCTGATGGAATCGGTAATCAGTCATGTGACCGCACTAAATAACACACTTACAACACTTACTCCGTGCGCGACAATAGACCACCGCCCGCGGCGAGGACGACAGAATTCCTGCCAGTTAAAAAACGCGGCAGATTTTACAGCCCGTTTAGAAACGGATTCATAATGCTTATAGCGCGCATAATCTTTCCATATTTTAGCCGCTTACCCGATATCCCATGCGCGGGAGACCACAAATTTCCATTTCGGGCGCCGAGATAAGAGATTAGACCGTTGTCAGCGCCGCGGAGTTCACGTTAAGCATTATATTATACGAAATTAATATAAAACTGATAGGAGTTTGGCTGCGGGCGGCCGCCTTGATAATAGGGTGGTGCACGCGAACCGCGATAGGACATTCAATTTGGGCAACAGTAGCGAACGCTTCGTGTAGAACACGGGTACGCGCTCCCGTGTTTCTCTAGATACATACTGCGGAGACTCATTCATCCCCGAATATCGCCGGATAATCTTGAATATGACACGGAGTATTCGCTCCAGTGTTTCTCTAGATACGTACTGCGGAGACTCATTCATCCGAATATCGCCGGATAATCTTGAATATAACACGGAGTATTCGCTCCCGTGGTCCTCTAGATACGTACTGCGGAGACTCATTCATCCGAATACCGCTGGATAATCTTGAATATAACACGGATTATTCTCTCCAGTGTTCCTCTAGATACGTACTGCGGAGACTCATTCATCCGAATACCGCTGGATAATCTTGAATATAACACGGTGTATTCGCTCTTGTGTTCCTCTAGATAGTTACTGTGGAGACTCATTCATCCGAATACCGCTGGATAATCTTGAATATAACACGGTGTATTCGCTCTTGTGTTCCTCTTGATAGATATGTTCTGCGAAGATCCATTAATCCGAATACGTGACACTGTTGTATATAGTACGTAACATTCGCTCCTGCGTTCCCCTAGATACATACTGCTGAGATTCTCTCATTCCAATTCGGCTTGGAAATATATAACACGGAGTATCAGCTCATGAGCTCTTCTAGATTTAGGAAATTCATTCATCCGAATACAGCTTGAAAATGTTGTATAAAACACTGGAGTATCCGCTCATGTATTCCTCTAGATGTGCACTGCGGGGATTTATCCATCCGAATACGGCTTGAACATATTGTATCTAACACACAGTATTACTGTGTTCCTCTATAAATAAATGGAAAAAATAAGGTTCACGACATTTTGAGGTCCAGAATCTGACTCCGTCTTCAGGTGAGAATAATACATCGATTTTAGTTTTGTTCTAGGTATTTTCCTTACCTGAAGACTCAGATTCCATATTTTGAAACGTTGCGAATCTTGTTTTATTACCTTGCAATGGCAAATTTCCACAATAATTTCTTAATCACGATTACATTTTCGTTTATCTTTTTGAATGTTGTATCATATTTAAGATAGGAAGATCAATTTCGAGCGGGCAAGTATCAATCGACAAACTCCAACGCGTGCCGGCGGAAATAATGATGGTTTAATTGCGTTTTTAACATACAACACTACCCGGGACAATGCCCGGCAGTGGTATTTTTAAACACAACAAACAAGAGGTAAGTGCCCATTGCCCGGCCCGCGTTGCGTGGGGACGTTTACTTAGCGGAATGGCGGACAGGAATAACTTCGCACAAATTACACGTTATGGCTGTTTATGATGTTAATTGCGAACATTTATTGCCGATAAATTCGCCTCTTATTCTCGCTGCTTTACACAAGGCAATTTGGTGCCATTTGGTATACGATGCGTGAAAAACAACTATACAATTGTAAAGCTGTCCAGCGGTCGAGTTGCTGCGGTGGGATCCTTGTTGTGTATGTGACAAGGAGGTAATTACATTCAATTGTGTACAGACACTTGTTTAACAATTTTTACTGCTTTATTAAATAGGGCTGCGTTATTTTCTCGCACGGATTTGCAGTAAATACCGATTAGTAAACACAATTAACGATTTTAATACAATTATCTTTAAAATAAAGATTTTTGTATTTAATAGTCCATTTTAAAGTTGACAATTTTGAAAGATACCTTTTATGCATTTTTTATATGTAAGTTTTACATATCCTATACTCTTATATGAACAATGTTTGCTTGATTGGTTGGTTGCACAATTATCTCGAAAGCGGCTCCGAGGATTTCCTTCAAATTTTGGAAATAACTAAGTTCTGGTATAAAAATATGTTCCAGGCAGGTCTCATCCCCAGTAAAAATCAAATAATGTTAAAAAACGAAAATGAAAAGTAAAAAAAAATCAACATTGGGCTTTCGTAGTTTAAAATCAAAACAAAAGAATTGCAACAGCTGTTCACAATCAATCAGGGAACTGTCAAAGTAATACTCATGTTGTTTATGGATTCTACATGTGGTTTCCTGAGAGCAGAGATTAAAATATTTGAGTGGAGATTACATATATAGAATAGTAAAATAAATCAAAGGGACATTGAGCTATAAATAACAACTGGAGTGACCTTAAAATGTATAATACCCCCGTAGCAGCAAACCTGCATACACAGCGAATTTCCAATGCGTATTAATAAATAAGCGAGATATACAATTTTTCTTATCCTCCATAAGAATAACATTGGACAACGTACTGTGTTTAGCACTTTCAATATCTCACTAACCAATTGACGTAGAGCAATGATTAAAACATCAAATTGTGCGTCTTTTTGAGGTGATTCCAATGGGAAAAAATAAAATTTTACTTTTTCAAAAATTGTATGTAAAAAACTCAAAAAACCCATTTTTGGGGTACAAAACCCCCTCAAAATACCCCTTTGGATAGCTCGATCCGTCTGGTTTTCGAATTAAAGTCATAAATGCTGCTTTACACGTTTGTACCAAATTTCATCAAAATCGGACCTTTTTTGCGAGAGTTATCGCACCCACGGACACACACACACATATATATATATATACATATATACTGTTTCGAACGAATGGTGTTTTTGGGGTCTGAGGACCTCAAAACGAAAAGTTGGGATCATGGTCCCGGGCCTAGGTCTTACCATGCCGACTACGGTAATAGCTTCTTCCCTATAGGGGAAATTCGCTAAAAGAGGCAAATGAGTTATAAAAATCCGATTATCAGTTTGGGGAGGTGGTGAAATATTACTCCAAGTCATCTAAACAGCAATCTGAATGGCCTTTTTCTGAGCAAAGCTCGGCCCCCAGGTACTATAAATATAAATAAAACCTTGATTACTCCAAAACCCTTTCATGATACAATTTTGTTTATGGCTACGCCTAACTAAATTGAAGTTTATTTTAACCGTTGCATCTCGTTCTACATATTAAATTTAACCCTCGAATAAGACTTGCAACAGTCACATAACAAATCACTTTTCAACCTTCTTCTCCCATAAGGCCAATGTTATCTTTCAAATCCCGTCCCTCCTCAACTAATTATTCGAAATCACTGATTCGTGGTTCATTTAAAGATACCTATCGATTTCACTGAGCAAAATTTGAGATCACAAATTATAAAATTTTAATCAAATTCCGAAATAATCATTGTTTCCAATATTTGTTATAGATTGACTATTCTACACATTTAAAAAAAAACTGATTTTTGTTCATTCACTTCCTGAAGTTAATACTTAACAGATTTTGATTATTTTTTTATTTAAAAGATAATTTCAAGTTCTAAATCACTGTCGAGCCAGAATTTCGATTTAGGCCCCAGGGCTCTGCCCCACGGGACTTACAAGTTCCCATGTTATTCATATGGAGGAGAGTTTATTTGGTTTATGTCACATGTGGTTTTTTTGATTCAATAAACAGCTATTATAAGGATTATATCCGCACATTTTTGCGGGGAAATGCTCGTAATATTAAAAAAATCCTGCTTTTTGTTCACTCACTTCCTGAAGTTTATACTTAACCGATTTTGATGGTTCTTTTTTTTATTTAAAAGATAAATTTCAAATTCTAAATCACTGTCGAGCCAGAATTTCGATTTAGGCCCCAGGGCTCTGCCCCACGGGACTTACAAGTTCCCATGTTATTCATATGGAGGAGAGTTTATTTGGTTTATGTCACATGTGGTTTTTTTGATTCAATAAACAGCTATTATAAGGATTATATCCGCACATTTTTGCGGGGAAATGCTCGTAATATTAAAAAATCCTGCTTTTTGTTCACTCACTTCCTGAAGTTTATACTTAACCGATTTTGATGGTTCTTTTTTTTATTTAAAAGATAAATTTCAAATTCTAAATCACTGTCGAGCCAGAATTTCGATTTAGGCCCCAGGGCTCTGCCCCACGGGACTTACAAGTTCCCATGTTATTCATATGGAGGAGAGTTTATTTGGTTTATGTCACACGTGGTTTTACTTGATTCAATAAACAGCTGTTATAAGGATTATATTGCGGGGGAGCAGCTCGTCTTTATTACAATTTTGCTCACTAACACGCTAAATATGATTTTGATCTATAAATTAGTCACTAATCAACTTCGGATAATCCGCCAAAAAGGGATGAAATTTGACACTAACATCGGTCCAATTGTAGAAACAGGTAGGAGCAGATGACTGCTGCAGACTGCTTAATTTGTATACCGTACTCTGATTAGGTTCAGTTTGCCAAAGAGCAGTTCGAATTTCAAACGATAATTCACCGTCGAGCTATTACCGGGTGATCTAAAAGTGAGGAGATAATTCTAGGGTAGATGACTGCGACGATGACGCCGGTGACAAACGGTGAGCCGCGGCAATTACTAGGGCCGTGTGTCCGTCGCCGCGGCTCCTCTGCGTTAATATACTCCCTGTTAATCAAACCCACCTGCCAGGCTAGGTGGAAGTGCTGTCTATTAGGAGATCGGTCTAAATTGGACTGGGAAATCGGAGAGGGTTTTGTGTTTCTTCCGAAAATTCTACTGAATTATAATTTTGTTTGTTTTGGTCAATGAAGAAATCAGGTTAAATGTAATGTGAGAGAATTTTGATAAAGTTTAACTACGGTCGGGAAATAATGTAGGTTGCTTATAATCTTTTAATGTATAAACTTCTCGTGTCACTGTGTTTGTAACAAAACTCCTCCGAAACGGTGACCGATTCTTATGAAATGTTGTGTGTATATTCGGTAGGTCTGAGAATAGGACTAAACTTTTTTTCAATAGGCGAGTGAGCGAAGCGAACGAGCTCATATTGAAAATGAACGAGTATTTGACATAAAACAAATTCAATGACATTAGGACAGGACAACGTCTGTCGGGCCAGCTAGTAATGTTATAGAAATTACATAACATTACATTACATTGTTGTAGGTGAACAGAAATATTTACTTACTTATTTAATAAATTTACAATTGAGATGTTGAGACTGTCCACAAATATGTGGAGGTTTTACATTTTGTTATAGTTATAGAGTTAATCCAAAAGTCTATACAAATATGGAATTGTATTATTGTTTGAGATTTAAAAATATTAATAATCACACTACGATTCCAGGAGAATTGTCGTTAATTTTGAAACAAAGTTTTCCCATATCTGTTGGGAACATAATTATGTGTTGCTAACTTGGAAACGAATAGGTATTTTGAAGTACAGTCTTAGGAGTACAACTGGGGATAAAGATTCTAGAATAAGTTATTGTAAGTTGTAAAGACCTTGTTTCAAAGAGATGTATCCTGATCTTTGGTTCCATCCGTGATTCTACTGTTTTTGAAACTCCTTATAAAGTCAAACTTGCACTGTTTTGCAGTATAACGTTTCTAATGTCCTTTTAACCTTTCTCTTAACCTTTTTTGCGATAGTCAACGTTATCGTTTCAACTTGTCATGTTCAGTCTCTTAATGAGGAGGGTCCATTCACATGGTTCTATCTGCTTCTCCCACTAGGACAATGTCAACTCTCAAATCCCGTCCATCCTTAAGAGGGGGTTCCAGTCACGACACTTTTCGCGTTTCTACCTGTTTCCCCCTCAAGGCCAATGTTAACTTTCAAAGCCCGATCCTCCTCAATGGATTATTCGATATCGTTGATTTATGGCTCATTTTAAAGAGCAAAATTATACCTAGTGATTTCAGTAAGCAGAATTTAGATATCTTAAATAATAATCGATCAATAAAATTAGAAAAAATTCAATATTTACGATTTTGTATGTGCGAACTATTTATAATAACGAAATTCTGCTTACGGAAATCGCTAGATATATTTTTGATCTTTAAAACAAACCATAAGTAATCAATTTCGGACAACCCGTTGAGGAGGGGCGGACTTTGAAAGTTAACATATCGGAGAAGCAGGTAGAAACGCGAAAAGTTTCGTGACTGGAGCCCCCTCTTAATGGATTACCCAAAATTGTTTATTTATGGCTCTTTTATAAAGAAAAAAATACCTAGCGATTTCAGCGGGCAGAATTTAGATTCATACATAACAAAAATTAAAAATATTGAATATTTTGGTATTTTACTGAATTTGTGATATTAAAAACTCTGCTCACTGAAATCGCAAGTATTTTATTATTTGTAAAATGAGCAACGATTTCTAATAATCAGTTGAGGAGGAACGGGAATTAAAGTTAACATTGACCATATGGGAGAAGCAGGTGGAAATACGAAATTTTACGTGACTGGAACCCCCCCCCCCTCTTACTTGTAAAATCTATATTTATAAAAAGGACGTTGGTTTGTATATATATTTGAAGTTTATGGACTCGGACACCGTTGGACCGTATGCCATGAAACTTGATACCGTATATGTAACATTTCACGGAGAAGGTTTTTAAGCCACCCATTTCTACCTAACTCAATTGGGTTCCTCCCAAGAGGCCCAAAAGGGTTCCCATATAAACCTTATGGAAAGATATTGTTGTTTGCACAACAGCTAATGACATGTTTACTTGAACAGGTGATCTTGGTGATACTGGTTTTAGTTGGTAATAGTCAAAGGCATGACAACGTCTGCCGGGTAACAGCTAGTAGTATATGAGAGAAACAACAAGTCGCGCGGAAACATTTAAATACGTAGTTAGACATGTGAATAATCCATTATCAACTAAAATAACGAATATTATAGATATGACCTCCCACAGTGTAAAGTGGCCAGTGCCCGTATACACGTGTTTGGGCCAAAGAGCTGTGTCAAGCAGCTGCTCCCACACACCTGCCCCCTCGCACGATATCCAGTAATTAATGCTACTTAGTGCGCCGCCCAACACTTACTAATCTTTATGTCTGTGTGCTGCCGGTACCTCACTAGCGGACACTCATGTTTGCCCACGGACCCCGGGTGATAGCGTCACTTTATTACAGTTCCCACTCGACGGTTGCCGTAGGACCGAGCAAAGTCGAGAGGGGGCTCCAGTCACGTAACATTTCGAGTTTCCATCTGCTTCTACCATAAGGCCGGTGGTAAATTTCAAATCCTGTCCCTCCTCAAGCGATTGTTCGCAATAAATTATTTGTGGGTAATTTTAAAGAGTAAAAAATCGTAGCGATTTTTGTGAGCAGAATTTTGATATTGAAACAGTTAACCCGCAACAATGTAGGAAATTTTGAGTAGTTTGGTAATGATTGCTGATTGGCGTTTGCTGATTGGTGAGATCGGTTAAAACTCCGCTGTATTGTTCAAGGTGGGTCAAGCTGGATTTTTAAATTTTACACTTTATTGCTTATCCGCACTCAAAACGTTGAATTCTATTTATTTCACCTTGCTTGACAAATTGTGAACAAGCCAACGCAGTCCTTATTCATATTACTTAGGTTCCTCCATACAACGTGGTGTAAAATGCATATTGTAGTATTAGTTCCTGGGGGGCCGAGATTTGCTGGGGGAAGGCCAGTCAGTTTGTTTAGATGACTTGGAGTAATATTTCACCACTTCCCCCTACTGATAATCAGATTTGTATAACTCATTTGCATCTTTTATCATTTTTAAGTTCACTCCAGTTGTTATTTATAGCTCAATGTCCCTTTGGTTTATTTTAATACTCTGTATATGTAATCTTCACTCAAATATTTTAATCTCTGCTCTCAGGAAACCACATGTTAATAATCATATACAACATGAGTATTACTTTGACAGTTCCCTGGTTGATTGAACAGCTGTTACAATTCTTTTCTTTTGATTTGAAGCTCCATAAGCCCAGCCCAATGTTATTTTTTTTAATTTTTAATTTTAGTTTTTTTACATTATTTGATTTTTCCTGGGGATGTGGCCTGTCTAGAACTTATTTTTATCCCAGAAATTTGTTATTTCGAACATTTGAAGGAAATCGTTGGAGCCGTTTTTGAGATCCGTGTCGCAAGCAAGCAAGCAAACCTTACTCATGTTAGAGTATAGGATACACTTTATACAATTTACTGTACTTAGAATCCTAAGTTAATCATGTTTGTTTTCTGTTTCATGTATCTGCTGTTCCGGTTATATTTTCAGTATGTAAGTATGATTTCATTACAATTACTGCTATTATGTCCCATATATCTTTGACACTATTACGGGTCATGTTTGATAGGTTTTAGGCAATTAAATGTACCGCTGTGTTTTTGGTATCTTAAAAATGTTAAAGCTGGTGAACGTTTCAGCTGTTAACTGAGGTGGTAGTTGTGTCGATCGATAATGATTGGTGGAAATTGTTTGCATAAAGAGTGCCAGTGGAGTAGTGGCATTCGAGCTCATAAGAGTGTTTAATAGTGTGTTGCCTAAAACCTTGTGGCAGCCATAGCTGAGTACGTTGACTACTGGCCTGCCACTCAAAAGACCCGGATTAAACTCCCGGTGAAAACCATATGAGTTTGAAACTCAAACTACCAACGTTCTTTGGGAGGCGCGTTAAGCCGTGTGAGGTTAGTTAATGAGTAAATAGGTCGGTTATATTAAAAGCTGCTTCTCCCATAACACCAATGTTAACTTTCTAATGCCATCCCACCTCAACGTGTTATTCGAAATCGTTGATTTATGGGTCATTTTATAAAGCAAAAAAATCAAAATATCTAGTTTATCCAGAGAACGTAATTTAATAAATCAAATAATGTTGGAATTTTCTTTTTCCCTCAAGCAAATTTAACTATATTCAATCTTTTATGGGTAAATTATTTGTTGTACCAAAATTATGCTTACAGAAGTCGCCATGTCTTTTAATGAGTCATGAATCTACAGTTTGTATAATCCTTAAAGGAAGGAGAATTCGATAACTTTGGTCTTTTGGTAGAAACAGGTAGAATCGCGAAATGACTATGTTTCGTGACTGGAGCCCCTTTAAATCCAGTTTGGGGCTTTCAGAGCCCCCGGAACGTTCCTCGGGAGTTGCATTCAAGTTGGGAGTAATGATTCCTCCAGCCTCGCATCCTCTCAGTTCGTGGCGCTCGGGCCTCGACTCCTGCGGGGGCGCCACTGTCGCTGTCGTCTGCAATAGTGCGTTTTAATTAGTACGGAGGACAATGGACCACACACACATGCAACTGCACGCAAGAGATAAGCCCCGTCGCAGCCGCAGCGTCGCGGCGACGCGGGTGGTCGGCCTTCACTCACCGCAGTCGATACTATATTAATTATGCAGTTTGCGGGAACGCTTAGAATACAAAGGCGCAGTTAAGAAATTTCGAGGGTTGAACGGAACGGTAGCCCGATCTGATTGATGGGATATTGTTGTAATTTGTTGCGGACTGGGTTTGCGTCACTCCGGACGGCCATTTGTCAAATTCGAAAGAAGCTGGGTCGATGATTTGTAAGGCACTGAAAATTGCATTGATGCTTGGATTCAGCAAGTGGTTAAAATGTGTATGGATTTGTTGATAGTTCTATTGGAACCCCAAGGTCTTAGCTTCATCTGTCGCACCTTCTGTCAATCGTTTGGAGGAAGGTTTCTTACACTTAGCCACGAGCATTATTTAAATACTTCTTGTCAGTATAATATTAATTTTTGATTTAATTTGCTTGGATAGATTTGTACTTCTTGAACTGTATTCATCCGTTTTGCGATATAACATTCAGGTATCCTAAAATTACATGTCGATAAACAATTCGCTTGTTCTTTGATATTTAACTACTAGCTGTTACCCGCGGCTTCGCTTGCAAAACTTCAATACCAACCTGGCCAGCACTATCAAATCTTTTTTAACATTTTACCATTGACTTCCTTTACAGTAGCTGTCAATCATCATAACTATAGCTGGTAATTTTATAAACGATATCCTCCCATAAGCTTTGTATTGGAACTTACAGGGCCCTTGAGGCGGAGCCTTAAGCTAGGATGTAGACATTTTCAAGTCTATATGTTAATGTGGTGTGCAAGCTATGTTCATGCAACATTTTAGCTTAATCGGTCCAGTAATTTTTGCGTGATGGATGTCTAAACATCCATCCATCCATTGGTACATACATCAACACTTTCACATTTTAATCCGACACGCACATCTTAATGAGATAAGCAATAAAATAAATAATATTGGATGTTTTTTCTCTGTTCTATTACCGCCTCTCACACCTTTTTACCGTATATATATATATATATATATATATATATATATATATATATATATTTTTTTTAAACCCTTTTAAAATGTAACAGCTAGGTACGCCCTAGTTAAGATTCGAATCTTCAACAGCTTGTCAGTTTTGCATACTGCTGCCCGCTATCTGTTCGCAATTAATGAAGACGTATTCACAGGTTGATGAGCAAAGAGCACAGCCGAGAACGATATTCGCACCAGATATTAACAGCTGTTGTACAATTACGCGGCGCTGTTAACACGGCCGACACGCCGGTGTCACTGGTGGACATTTACATAATAACGTGTTGTGTAATTGAGTTACCGCGGTATCTGGGATCTGCCGTGGCCGTGTCGCTGCGGTACACGGATACACGGATACACGACGGCGACGTGTCGGCTACCGGGTACGGCTACACGGCTACATCCGGCGCCGAGGGACCAGGGAACGGGGAGAGGTCGGGGGAAAGTCGGATGAGTTGTCAAGGGTACAGAAAACCCGATGGTAAACTTTGGCATGCGTATAGTCATAATTACTGTAAACCCGCTTGACTGACTGACTGATTTCGTAGACTTTTTTGTTCTCAATGTTCTATATTGTTTACAACAACTATTCTTTAAACAATCGATAGTTAGATATAAATAGAGTATTTAGGAGTAAATTAAAATTTTAAGTTAATTATTATAAAATTAATAGACAAAAACTAACAAACTGAAACGAGAGACATGTTATTGGACCTGGGACAATGTATACGCAACAAACGATTGACATTGTATGTTTTTGTCGGCAACTAAGTAACGACGACAAATAAACAATAAATATCTAAATATTTCCTTTTTCACTTCAGAACATAGTGCATGGTAAAACTCAACGGATTTTTATTTTTATAGACGAAATTTCTTTATTTAAGATTCTTACAACAACATATATGCATGTTTTTGAACATTCTGAAACTACAGTAACAACGGGGGTCAAATCCTCAGCGAACCGAAGGCGAGTTTTGATTTTAAATTGTTTCAAGGTTCTTGTAATCCCATTTCTAGAAATTATGAGAAGAGGGGAGAATAAACGTCACCATCAAGTTTTCAATCACTACCTCGGCATCAAAAATACACCAAATGATATTGCTTTCACTGAATTTAGCCGATGATTTTAGATCGGGAAATAATCCAACTTTGCTAATCACTCAACAGGGTGTAATTCACAACAATTAAAACTACACTTACCTGCAAACGGTAAATATACATAAAAGATGATCCTTTGAAATATTCTTAATATATAAAACAAATTGGTGTTAGTTACAAATGTTATAACTCAAGAACGGCTGAACGGATGTAAATGGAATTTTGCACACGGATAGTTTATTTCCTGGATTAACACATTGGATACCTTTTACCCCGGAAAATGTGAAGGGCTCTGCCCCTTTGGCTTTTAAAGTTTGCATGTTATTCTTTATGGGAACATGTTTTTATAATTTTCTGTTTTTAATTAATAAACAGATAATGTTTCGATAAAACAGCTGTTTTTGTAAAAAACGTTTAAAGTTTACATGTTATTCGTTATGGTAACATGTGTTTATTAGGAGTATATCCAAACATACTTGAAAGACATATGTTTATTATGGAAATAAAAAAACCTACTTGAATGGCAACTCTCATAATGGAAATAAAAAACCCTACTTGAATGGCAATTTTCATAATGGAAATAAAAAACTTACTTGAATTAAAATTCTCATAATGGAAAAAACCTACTTGAATGGTAACTCTCATAATGGAAATAAAAACTACTTGAATGGCAACTCAAACTCTTTTTTCGATAGGCGAGTGAGCTCATATTGAAAATGAACGAGTATTTGACATCAAACAAAGTCAGTGACATTAGGACAGGACAACGTCTGTCGGGCCAGCTAGTTAAATACGATAACCCTATATAAATCAGCTATAAATCTCCGATAACCCGTAATCCGTTGAGGAGGGCCGGGCTTTGAAAGATAACATGGCGTTATGGAGAAGCAGGTAGAAACGCTAAATGTTTTGTGACTGGACACCTGGCCAGCTACAGCAACATCACTAGCAACATTAGCAACGGGTGCAGCGAGTGCAGCGGCGTCGCAGACTGCAGCGCTGCCGTGCTCGGGGTCCCTGCCAATTAATTATAACGTGCCAATTTATTCGCGGCTCCTCTTCCGTCTGCCGTTTCTCACGCTACTATGTTGGCTTATTACGAAGTGCCTTTTTGTTCGGTAAACGCCTCTTGCCTAACTGCCGTCTTGTTTGTGGAGTTGATAGTTAATGTAGGTCTGCACAAGCTTATGTTCTCCGACTTGGTTATAATCTTAATCGGGTGAATATTAAGACTTAATTTGTATCTATAGAATCAAAGATTATCATCGTAATTCAGCAGCCCTTGCTACGTTGTGAAGCGCAGAGAGAATATAGCTAGTTTGTACAAAGCGAAATATACCTGTGAACCTTTGAAAAAACTACAGACCGCATCCCAACAAGCCATATACTTAGAATTATTTTCTTAAAGAGAATCCTTGCAAAATCTTATACTTTTTTAATTAAACACAGGGCGGAGTCCTTTCTGAAGATAACTCGTTATAAACAGTGTTGATTGTTTTCAAATCACAAATTTATACTTTTAATTAGATTAAACATAGTTTTGACTATAACTCCCGGGCGAAACTGTTAAGTTAACTTTGAATCATGTAGAAGTCAAAATTGTCGGAGTTTGGAAAGTTGCAGGACGATGGGAGACGGATAAAATTAAAGGTCTCGATCCCAGGGACTCGCGAAAAATATCAGTATTTCTAAAAAGTTACCACCAAACGTTAAACAACGTAAAACACCGCTCATAAGAAAAGCATGGGAATTTAAAAACGTCTGCTTTGTTTACATTAAAACATGTGATTAAGTGACTACTTTGTTTGCGAACTGACATGTAAATAGTAAACAAAATGATAAGAGGCAGTGCGTTGGAGCAAGGTTAGGGGCTATGGCCCCTTCAAGCCACTAGTATACTACTATGTTTACCTTTAACACTTCTTATTTTTAATTACATTTCGGATTTAATATTACCTGCCTTGTTCGTTTGATTTAATTCTAAATATTTTTTCGTTAAAACTAATTACGACGTTAGCGGTTTTAGTGAATCCCGTTTTAACAAGATCGTACACAGTTAAGCAATAGAGTTATATCGAATTTCAAATAGTTACTTTGTAGGGCTGTGATGTCGACTCGCAGTGTTGGGCGCGTGGAGGGTCGCGCAGTGGGGTCGACACGTGTACCCGTGTCGGACACCGTGTTGTATGTGGAGCGTGCAGGAATAACTTCATCCACCGTCCACAACGACCGCTCATTACAGCCGCGTAGTTATAACAAATGAGCTCTAATGAGCGCAATGAGTCCATTAATTGGGCCTGACACGATCGCCTTAATGAGACCCACGTATAATCGTGGCGCATCTTCCTCAGTTTCAGCCCTCGTAAACATGGGTCTGTCGGTAAACGGCGATCGAATGTAGGTTAAGTCCGCCATCACGGTTGTTCTAACTAGCCAGTTCCTACGGGAGCTAATCAGCTGGGCATCCACTTGTTTATTATGATCGGTTTACGACTCCAAATTGAGACATTGGGCGTTTTTCTGGTGTAATCACATTATTTTGAAAGGGAGAGAAGGACGGTAATCGGGCGAAAGGATGTGATAAGTTTTTTGCCCGTGATGGTTTTGTATAAGAGGTTTTACGAGTAGTTTGGATATACCCGGTGTAATTGGATGTTTATCCGGGGCACTGGAAAGCGCCATAAACATGTGGAGGTTGATTTAGCTATGGTCAACTCATTACTTGATTGGCCACTCGATGTGACAGTCAAACGGAATTTTGTTTGATAATTTCAAGTAAACCTGCAAAGAACGAGCTATAATTGAAAGTTACCTAACGATCTTGTGGAAAGGTCCGCACGTCTCTTTGAATTGTATCTCAAAATATACTTTGCGTGACATGAAACTCGTATCATCGGAAAATTATCTTCGGTCTTGAAAATTAATAACACACCATCTCAGATGAAGACGTTATAAACGAGTTAAGACCCAAAATCACGACTCTTTATAACCTTATTACCCTTAACATTAACAAATTATGTACAGTAACTGCCTAGAACCGCCCGAAAGCAACGTCGCTAAGTCCAAGAGAACGTCGCTTTCTACTTTGGCTGCTGTCTACTTTGTCTACAACATATCCCATTAGGTTGTATGGCAATTTCAGAGTGCTGGGCGCCAGTCACGAATTATTTGGCGCTTCTACACCCCATAAGGCCAATATTAACTTACAAGCCTCACCATCGTCAAGGGATTGTTAGATATTGTTGTTTTATAGTTCAAAAGCAAACAAATACATAGCGGTTTCAGTGAGCTGATCCTTGATATCAAAAATCATAGTAGTTTTGTCAAACTCCAAAATACTCAATATTTACGATTGTGGGTGCATTGGTGTTGTCGAAATTCCGATCACTTGAATCGCCAGGTATTTTCTTGCTCTTTAATAAATAAACAAACCAACTATTTCGGTTGATCCGTTGAGGAGGGACGGGCTTTGAAAGTTAGCGTTGGCCTTGTAGGAGACGCTGGTAGAACCGCGAATTGTTGCGTGACTGGAGGCTCATTCTAACCCGTTAGCAAAATTTATTATTTTCATGTCATCATTCGTGCGGGGATGATTTCCTCTCTGGAGAGAGTAGGTTGTCTCTAGTTCCCATGAAAACCAAGTCCGATACAACTTAGGTGCCGGACAGGGAAGGTTACAAAGCCAAGCAACCGGAACTGGTTGACGGTTGGTGGTGGCGGAAACGGCTAAGAGGTTCTGCGCAGTGTCACCTGTAAGTGCTTCCTGCCTTGAGTCGCCTTTGCCATTAACCGGCGGGGTCGTGGTGCAACATCCATCTTCCTCGACAAAGTCGCTTGTCCGGGAAAACTTTCACTCCAGGCGCAGGAGGTCCAGAATGGACCCTTCTGAACGTTCTGGGTGATTCAGGTCGTTTCTGATCAAACACCTTTGTAAAGTTTGGACTTACTCTACAAAAAAGGATAGTGGAATTCGATTTTCAAGCTCAATAATCCATGGCATAACTATCCTATAAGTTTAATGTAAGTGAATTCACAAAAGAGCAAAACTGTGGATAAAAAAATTAAAAAGCCCAGATAGGGTTCAGAGAGGGTTTATCGGTAAAGATAGATGGTGTGTGGACATTGGCTGGTCTTTATTTAATGCTACCGAAACCCTAGTATGCCTTTTGTTCATATAACTCTCCTGGCACTGATGAATTGCACCTAGTTTGTCGTGTTTCCAGAGATCGCAGAACAAGTCAGGGTGCAAGAGTGGAACCTCGGGGTACACCACTGTTTGATTGTTTTCACGCACGCGCCCGGCCGCCTCGCAGCGGGTGACGCGCCGTTCATCAACTACACTTCCTACAATATATCAGTCCGTCTCGAGCCAATTAAAAACTTTAGTGTATGATTTACACTGCATTTTATGCCGCCGGTTTGTACTGGGAGGCGCCCGATGCGGTGTAGATGCGAGATTAGGCCCGGCCGTAAATCACTGCTAACAGGAAATTGATACGGTATGTAAATATCCTACAAATAAATAATGTCGTGGTTAGCAGCAAATCGAGAGTGGTTACTACTGGTGTTAGCGTAGGTCGATGACGACTGGAACTAGCGCGCTCCTCAGCCACTGAATGGTGTAGTGGTACATAGAATTTATTCTTTGGTTGTTTGGAATTTTCTTTAGAAAAATTGACACATTCATCAAATCAGAGTCGCCCTAGGACTTAAGCAAAGCATAAACTTGAACATTTGAACTACTGAATGTAGGTAGAGAAATCAAGTATATCCGCTTAGTGCTGTGTTGAACATTAAACACATTCGATTTATATTCTTGACGTGAACTACCCTACTTGACACTATTCGAAAATAAATCCGTTGTGTTTGTTTGTGTGATATTAAATATTTTGGTTTCCTGGGTAGTCAAGTGTTTTATTTTCTTGCCTACGTTAGTGGCATTTTACAATTAACCTTGTTCAAGGAACAACAAACCTCTCAAAGTCATAAGATGCCCGGGAATCGAACCCGTGACCTCTTGCTCAAAAATCAAGACTTTAACTGGACGAGTCGCCTTAACAAGGTTCGAGACGGTTGTGTTTCTATATTTTCGTCGAACTGAGTTGTTATAGTCTTTTAATAAGTCATTCCATCTTTACTTTGTCTTATATAAGCAAACATTATAATTGTAATCTATTCAAAATGTTTCCCACTATTATGTTAGCTATCACTAAATCTCTCGGGCAACGATTGTCCCATCTTTTGCTAACCAATGAACCGAAGATGACAGAAACTTCTAAATGTGCGGTTCCGGCGGGAAGGAGGCAGGACCGAATTACATAAGGGCGGTCCGAGGACAATGCGGCAATAGAAACCGATCCTGGAATCCCCAAGGCGCCGCGGATCGGATAATCCGATTGGCTGGATAAGTGAAATGAGGCTTAGCGCCTTTTGGGAACGTCGGCATGCTTTGCACGGTTAACCTGGAGTGGGTGCGCCTCGATGGTCGACAATGGGCCCGATGTTGACAAGAGGCTATTGTGCGGTCCTTTAGGCATAGACGGTTGAAATGACTATGTTTTGGAAAACTTGTGTCCCGGTGTCTTCTAGAACATGATGCACAAGGGTTAGTGGGGATGTTCAAATGCATTGGGGATTAGGGTTAAATGGTCTACACAATAAGAAGGTATATTTGGTTTTAGTTTTTTTTTATTTAAACGGTCGTAATCTGTGATGTTTATTCAATTTAGAGGTAACTTATTGCTTTGGAAATCAAAATCTGTTCAACTGCAAATGCTATTTTACCGTTGTGATAAACTGTAAAGAAGTTGTTGACAAAATTAATCGAAGCCTCCTTGTTTATTCTTAAGCTTTATGAGTTTGTTCATTTCAGCTACCACTTCACTGGACGTGTTAGACAGTTTGCAAAGTGAATTTAGCTATTGTTCCTATATTATTTGATACGACGTGCAAATTCATTCTTGAACAGGTACTTTTCGTCCCCACTTATGATTAAAGTTGATTCATTCCGTCGTAGTCACCGTTCACGGTCCCGTTGGCGCGGCGAGATCGTTTCATTCCGTGAACAATTTTCCAAGCGCCACAAACCACGTTGATTTTCATTCCGGGAAACAAACAAAAGTTAACGTTCCCTGAGAGGGGCGATGCGCTCTCCCCGCAACGCCCACTCTATTTGCCTTATTTACGCCCACCAATTAAAACGCTTATCGGAGATGAATCTCGAGTAATTAAAAGTAGATGTTGACACTGGAGACGTGTTATCAAAATAATTACGTCGATCCCGCGCGCTCGCGGAGATAAGGACTTCCGTCCAATAGTGACCGATAAATCAACGGCGCGCTGTGTATTAATAACGCGAGTTGGCGAACAATCGCAAGGTGTTCTGCGGTCCTAAATCAACAAAGTAGGCGGACCAGTGATATAACTGATAAGCGACAGCTGACCGAGTCCCGCCGAGCCGGCCCGCCCAATTATCATATCTCTTTAATATTCTCTAATCCATTTCTCATTCGCTTATTGCAACCATTCGCTCGGCAAAATTAAATGTTGAAAAATTACTGTCCACACACTAATTTTTATTTAGCTTGTTCGCTTACGTCATGGGAAAATCCTCGTTATTACTTTTGTAATTGTTGAGCATTGCGTTTTCCATAGTGAAAGGTTTAGCATTTGGTAAATGTTAATACGTTTACCAAGAGCTATTGAGGAAAACAAAAATCTTACATTTTGTTAACCTTACGAATATTAAAGTTGTGAAAATCTGAGGTATTAATTTTCTATTAGACCTTTCCTAGTATAAATAAAATAAATTGAAAAAGCTAACACGTTTAAAACGTTGCCGTTAAATCAGCTGTGCGATTTGATGTGTAATAATTGAAATCAGGTGAAAAGTTGAGCTACATACAATTATACTTATTATAGATGTACATAGATGTTTGCAAGCTAGGTTATGAAACTACAATTATACCATATATACCAGAAACTCCGTGAGGATTCTAGGTTTTTGAATAAATCAATTTTAAAACACCTTTATTATACCTTAAGAGGTGGCTCCACTCCTCGATGTCTCGCTTCTCCCATAAGAGCAATATAAACTTTAAAATCGCTTCCATCCTCAACGAATTAACCGCAATTATTGTTTCATAACTCATTTTAAAGAGTAACAAAATATCTTACGTTTTCATTTAGTAAAATGTCGATATCATAAATAAAAAACAGTTCAATACGGTTCAAAATATTAAATAATTACGAGTTTTTAAATGGGCGAACCATTTGTGATATAAAAGTCCTGCTCTATAAATCGCTAGGTGTGTGTTTGCTCTTTTAATCAATCAACGATTTCAAAAAATCCGATGATGAGGGATGGGTTTTGAAAGCTAACATCGGTCTTAGGGGAGGTGGTGGTAGAATCCTATGATTGGAGCCCCTACATAGCCGATAACGTAAAAACCGCCCTATCGCGTAACGCACGCATACCGATATGACGGGACCGCTCCGCGACATCCCATTTAGGCGGGTAAAAACGGTCGGCGGCATCCGACGCGGCTTTGAAGGAAGTTTAGCAAATTTCACGGGGACATTATACGACGGGATCGGTGTGAAGGAATCCGCGGGTTTTGAGAAGCAGGGGTCAGTCCGCGCCGGTCGTCGGTGCCGTGCGATCGCTTGGTTCGCGGAACGTGGTTCACGGTTATTGCCCACCATGCGCTCATCCGCCGGATGAATGTCGCTTTGTCGCGACAAGATTCCCCGTGTTGACAACCGGAGACAAATGAGGTTTTCTTCAGACCCACTTCGGTACCAATAAGGATCGTATGGCGATTGGCGAGTGCCTAGGCGACCTCCCGCTCGAGGTATTTTTACGACAGATCATCATCTCCGTGATGGCTATCGTCGAGGCGATCGATACGGGATTCTTTTGATTCTAGTGTTTTAATGGGGTTGTAAAAGTGTAGTGGTGATGTTCGTGGACAAATATCTCGGACGGTTATTGTGTAAAAAGTTAGTGATCTCTTTGTTTTGAAGTACAATAGGAACTGTTGACAGAAATGGGTTTGCGACTGTGTTACATTCACTGAAACGGCATTTCTTTGCTCTACGATTAAATTTGTATGCACTTGTCACATTTGAGGCGTATTATTACAAATTTTTAACTGTTTGATATTCAGCGAACGAAGTAAAGTAGCATTAGTGAGCTTAAACAGTGTGAGTTGAAGCTAGTAACCAAGACGTTTTGTACGCAATATGGACATGCAATTCATGTGTAGCATGATCGTGCAAGCCTCGCAGGTGTGGCCAGGTACACATTATAGGCATTGTGGAATCAGTTTTATCAGACGCAAAAGCTCCTAAAATATTCCATTTGTTATTTTTGTGGTTTCCTTTTTATCACGCAAGGTTCATTTTAAAGTGAAAGAACAGATAAAACTGCAACTAGCAAATTTACAACTGGGAATAAGATAAATAAGACAGTTAAAGTCAAGGGAGCGAGTATCACATCGACGGTGGGCCGGGGTGTTATAAAGATGTTTATGGCTTTATGACCGGCGAGCAGTTCCGGAGAAGTAAGGCATAAACGTCACATGTAAACAGTAAACAGTATCGCCGTACGCCGTACGCCGTACGCCGCCTGCTGAGAAGTGATATCACTGTCAAACATCCCGCGGGACCGGGACAACGCACTGAGACCCCATAAAACCGCTGGTTTAGGTAGAGCAACCAGTTCTGTGTTTTAGGAAGTTTGTGGGCTTTTTAGGTAAGTACTTCAAGGTTTTGCGGCGGTTTGATGTTCTATATGGGACTAGCTGTTACCCGGCAGACGTTGTCATACCTTTGACTATTATTAACTAAAACCAATTCACCAAGATCACCTGTTCAAGTAAACATGTCATAAGCTTTTATGTAAACAACAATTTATTTCCATAAGGTTTATATGGGAACCCTTTTGGGCCTCTTGGGAGGAACCCAATTGAGTTAGAACGAAATGGATGGCTTAAAAACCTTCTCCGTGAAATTTTACATATATATATATGTGTGTGTGTGTATGTGTGTGTGTGTGTGTGTGTGTGTGTGTGTGTGTGTGTGTGTGTGTGTGTGTGTGTGTGTATATATACACACACACACACACACACACACCAAGTTTCATGGCAAACTAACCAACGGTGTCCGAGTCCATAAGCTTCAAATATATACAAACAAACCAACATCCTTTTTTATAAATATAGATATCATACCAAAGCTATAAGTATTTGGACAACCCGGTATTACAAAATATTAGTACACCTTGGTATTATATGTGTAATTGAGGTTTTTGTGGTTTTCAAATTTATTTAAAACTTCCCATTAGAACCTGCTTCACCCATTGGGCCAATGTTATCTTTCAAAGCCCGTCCCTCCCAACGGATAATCCGATATCTTTGATTTATGCCAAATTTTAAAGATAACAGTGTTTCAATGTTCAACATTTCGACATCACAATTAATAATCGTTCAGTAACATTTCAAAATATTCGGTATTTTAGACTTTTTAAGGATGAACTTTTTATGATAGCGAAATGCTCCTTATCGAAATCGTTATAGGTATTTTGTTGATTTTTCAAATGAACTGAAAATAAACGATTTCGGATAATTTATTTAAAACTAACATTGACCGAATGGGCGAAGTATGTAGTGAGACGCGAGTTATTGCGTTATTGGTGCCTTCTTTTAGGAATGTTCAATTCGTACATGACTGTCTAATTCCTTGTAAATATGATTGCTGCGATAGTTTTGCTCCTATATTTTTGGGCTTATTAGCCAACGAATGTTTAACCAATCAAGTCTAATTAACAAAAAAACATTGATTTTATAAAATCGTCGAAAAATTGTGGCACTGTTTCTATTATTTCCTGCTTACTATTAACTAATACCATTCCTTATTACTGATATAATTCCTGTATATGTGTAAGGTTGTTTTACTGGTCGTGCTCCGATTCAGGTTAAAAGGAAAATGGTTATAATAAATATCCAGAAATTAATTTAATTAATTGGGTAAACTTTAATATATTATCATATTGTATGTTAAATTAGTTAAGCCAGTTCAGTTTCAGGAATGAATACAAATGTATATTCATTACAGAATCCTGTGATAGTACATACGTGTATTCATAGCTGAATCATGTGTTTCATTTTCAGCATTTAATACATATTTGCATTTATTGCTGAATCATGGTTCCAATTCCAGCAAATAATACACATGAGAATTATTTGTATTTTGTTTACGCATTGACTTGCATCTTTAATGTGCTTCGAACCAGCGATCATTGTCATGGTTTAAAATGTATACATGATTATTCATAAATGTACTTCGCTTACAATTGTTATCACTATATAACAATGTAACCACCCTCACCGATGGTCGAAGTAGATCGTTCATTCGATAAACAACAGAAACCTGTAATTCAATGCTGTCAGTGGCATTATTCTGAACGTGAATTAATTTTTGACACATCATGTTATTAACCCCGCCATTATACCCGAAACAAGGCCTTTACAAATTGAAGTTATGAATGGTCAAATAATTCGTCGTTAATAGTGTAATGAATGTTGTCTGTTGCGGTTGCACCGCTGCACCTTTCCCCGCAGGTGTCCCGATGGCCTTAGGCTTTCGGTAGTCTAATTTGATCATCTGTCAGGATAATAAGGACCGATCCAGTCGAATTATCAGCTGGTTCACCTCGTTAATCAGCTGTTCAGTAGTCCTCTCGAATTAAATTTATAAATGGAAATATCCTTATCGAATAAAATGGAAGAATTAGATTATTTTGTGTGAGTCTTAATTCGGAGTTTAGTGAATGCTGGACGTTGTTCTGTGAATTTGAAATGCCTACGAAAATAATTATGTAACATTTATTGTTGGTAGTACAATTGAGCCGAGCTTGGCTGCCACCAGTTCGTGTAATTGGCCCAGAACAAGGTTGATCAGAGCGGCAAGAGGGAAAACCGGATATAATGGGAAAAGTGTTCCGGGTCCAACTGCGGAAAGTTTGTCAAAAACTCTCTAAAATAGTGTATTTCCAGGCTTCCTAATCGTCCAAATATTTGCTCAAAGCACAGATATTGCACTGTGATCTCTCAGCCTCATTGTCGTAGCGTTCCCATTAAATTACCAATCTTTTTGACAAAATCGTCCTTAAACGTACACTTAGTCTTTTGTATGATTATATATTAGCTTCAATAAATCAGGAAAATGTATTTGTAAAACCTACAAAGGTTTAATTCACAATATTCACTGAACATAAATCAACCGCATTGACTACTGTCCCGATAGAGTTTTTCGGGACATGGGTCACATCGGAAAAAACGGGACATTTCGGTTTTTATGGGACATTTGTTATCCCTACCCAGTAAACTTTTTCACCCTGGTCGATTCCTACATGACGAGGAAATCTAATTCCTTTTCCCGCTTTTGTATCATAGCAAGCGAATTCCCTTCGCTCAAAGATTAAACTCTTGCCTCCGACTTCGGCCTCACTTTGTTTTTTTATTTTTTACCTCCTTAGCATTTATATGTTCATCACATTCACGCTCCAGGTCTTAGGCTAGGCGTTCGGCTTTGCAATGTTCACATTGCGTTGCAGTTTTCAGTAGTCGTTTATTTTTTCACTTTGTTACATTATGTTCTCCTGAAAAGTTGTGTATTGATGTACCAATAGATTTTTTAACGTGCATTTTTTACTTTTTGTCGGGTACTGTTAATTACCACTCTAGGACATAGTTTAGTCTGCCGCTGTAGGACACCCCCGATACCTAAATGACCTTTGACATTTTTCTCTCAGACTTAATGGCAAATCGGCACAACCCATAACATAAAGATGCAAATGTTAAACGCCGTTCTTGACTTGTTAACAATATAACTCGCCTGTCAAACTTATTTTTTTAAGTATCAGTGACAAGTACAAATCAACAACACAAATGTATCTAAAAATTAAGTTATTACTTTTAAACGATAACTCTACACCGAATTGTTTATAAGTGGGTTAGCTCCCACGATATAAGTTTTTTTGCTATAAACCTTCCTCATAACAGATACCAATCACCCCAATCAATGATGCATCTTAAAAAAAGATTAGGTGTCATTTCGTCATCTATACTTTGTTTATAAGCATATTTGAGCGAGGTATAATATTGTTTAGATATAGACTACATCCCTTTATTTTGATTTATTTATCAGATTGAGCCTGGGCTGAAAGACTAACATATATATCGATTGAAGCATTCACGCAATAGAATTTACCATTCAAAAATGCAGCTGAAGGTGAGGCGATGGACGATGGGCGATGAGATCAGCCCACGGTGCAACTCCGGTCACTGGTACTACAAACAATTAGCTTTTATTGGCGCAAACCCCGCCCAATGGCCATGTTGTAGCGACTAGTTCTGCTGCCAGTGATTTAACTGTGACAGCCGACCAGCCGACCGGCCTGCCGCCATATACGAGGCTGCCCACTCGATATTACCTCGTTCATGCTTCCTTTGTCAATTTTAACGTCACAATTTTGCGTACATTTTCCGCTTGTTATCACTTTTTTAAATTAAATTATTGAATGATTGCAATTATGTAGTATTCGTTAAATATGTAGGTTGTTGTGTTATGTTAGGGTTGTTGTATTGCGTAGATTTGCTATCGCTGATTGAGAAAAACAAGTTTCACGTTCACGATGTTTCGGGATTAGGAATCTGATCTCGTATTCAGGTGAGGAGAATGCCTGTAACAAAGAGAGTGACAGTAGAACAAGCTGGGAGAACAAGAGCTTCAATAGCAGTACAAATAAAACAACATCAAGATATGAAAAACAGCCTTTTCCAACGTAAAATCCCCGTAAAACAACGTACTGTGTAAAGACAATTAACATTTTCTTTAATAATTCGGTTAATACTTGTGCTAGAATGATGAGGGAGGCCTTAAGATTTTTGGCATTTTACGTACAATAATTTAATATACAATAATGTTACATTTGGGGCTTTTCTGACCCTTTTTGGGCTCAAAAACTCATAATTTGACAAATTAAAACCCCAAAATAGGGGTTAG
This sequence comes from Allygus modestus, assembly GCA_963675035.1. NCBI lineage: Eukaryota > Metazoa > Arthropoda > Insecta > Hemiptera > Cicadellidae > Allygus > Allygus modestus. The sequence goes on along the minus strand of OY776114.1, from coordinate 69,683,246 downwards.
AGTTGCCCGATTGTTTTTCCCAACGAACTTGTCCAACTGTTTACAGAAGGGAAGGTTCAAACCAAATTTCAAGTAAATCGGAAACAAATTGCGACCGCTAAAGTGCGAACACATATACATATATAAAGTTTTTAGCGACCACCCAAAATGTGTTCAGGGGGTCACTTTAGGAACTTCTGTGGTGGTCCCGGGCTTAAGTTTCACCGTGCGGGTCATGCTTCCATAGGAAATTCACTAATAATAAAAATGAACGCTGGCAAACGTCCGCAATAATTTCTTAAATTACATTAATCACCTTCACCAACTGTTAATTTTAAACAAAGAATAGGTTATTGTATTGTAGCAGTTTAGTTGTTATACTGACCGGTATAGTAACATTAGCAATTGTCTTAATATATTTAATATTCGAAGGGGTTTTGTTTTGTTATTTTTTAAATATTTTCTACTACCATTGAGGTAGAATAAGATTGACCGTGATTCGTAGTTGCCGGCCGGCGCGAGGACAAGTGCGGCAACATGTTTTGGACAAGCAATGCACTAGTTGTTGTGTGTAACAAGTCAACAACTTGTTCATGGGTCTGCCTACGGTTTATTGACGTACACGCTCATGTGTGTACTATTCCCGTTATTGTATTTATTTATTTTTAATGATTTATACATAGTTAAGTTTAAATTATTTTGTTGCAGTTTATACCGCTACATTGAACTGTTATTTAAACTAAACACTTTCGTAACGCCAGCAGCAGCATGTGCTTCTATAATTTATGATTCAATATATCAATATCAATCCATCCCACAGGGTAAAACAAATACACCCGTCGCAGCAAACCTGCGTACTCAGCGAATTTCCAATGCAAAATATATGTCTCAATACCACATAAAGCCACATATCAAGATTCATAAAAATATATTCACAAATAAGCGATACAACAAATTTTAATTATTCTCCATAAGAATAACATTGGGAATGAGTACGCAGGTTTGCTGCAACAAGGAACACAAAAAATTGGTTTTTATGCTAATATCAATATAACTCAACTAAGTGAAGTCGTATACCAGTTTTTATTCATTAATGTTATAATTAAGGGAGACGGAGCATTTAATTATTCTCCATAAGAATAACATGGGGGCTGAGTACGCAGGTTTGCTGCTACGGGAGCCTTTGGCAAAAATTTGTTTGAGCAAATATCAATATACCACAACGAGATGAAGCTTTATACCAAGTTTCGTCAGTATTCGTTCACAATTAAGCGAGATATAAAAATGTTCTTTTCCTCCATAAGAATAACATCAGACAACGTACTGTGTTTAGCACTTTCAGTATCTCGGTAACCAATTGACGTAGAGGAATGATCAAAATACCAAATTGTGTGTTTTTTTAAAGCTGAATCCAATGGTGAAAACTAAAATTTGACTATTTCAAAAATGATATGTAAAAAATTCAAAAAACCCATTTTTGGGGTACAAAACCCCCGAAAAATGAGATCTTCCTTAATAAGGTAGAGCGATATGGCTGGTTTTCGAACTTAAAGTCATAAATGTTCCTTTACACGTTTATACCAAATTTCATTAAAATCGGACCTTTTTTACGAGAGTTATCGCACCCACGGACACACATATATATATGTATATATATATATGTATATATATATATATATATATACAGTTTCGAACGAATGGTGTTTTTGGGGTCTGGGGACCTCAAAACGAAAATTCATCATGGTCCCGGGCCTAGGTCTTACCATGCCGACTACGGTAATAGCTTCTTCCCTATAGGGGAAATTCGCTAAAAAAGGTTCACTGGTCCTATATCCGGATTAACACTCATTAAAAAACAATAAATGTTGAGTGACATTTTTTGGAATACTGTTCTGTTTAGCGTCAGTCAGTATTTTATGTATTTCTATCCGAAACGGTATTGGATTGAAACCTGGCATACATTGTGTCTAAACCTGATGCAATTGTGGTACCTATTAAGTTTGAAGATTTTACTTTTCACAAAATAATAATATGAATAACTGCAGGATACATAACTAAAAAATGAAGTGTTATTTTTGTAATATAAAACATGCTTTTTGGAAGTATTTACAGGCCAAATCATAATGTTTCAGATTTTAAAAGTCATAATTTCTCAGTTATTTATGAAAGTCTCCAAAAGACAAAAGACGCAACTTTTAGATTTTTATAATTGTTCTAAATCTGACGGTTTCAATAATACTTATCTTTAAAAACCAAAAATGGCCGCCATTAAAACGTTGAAGGGTAGAAACTTAAAATTTAATACCAAAATAGTATCAGGGACAGACACAATACAAACCAATTTTGAAATCAAGACCTTTAACGGTTAAAAATATATACATTTATTCTAAAAAACTGACTGACGCTAAACGGAGCAGAATTTCGTAAAATGTTACCCTACATATGTTGTTTCTTTGCGTGTTTATAATCCGACAATATATATAGATAACCCCTGTATATTCACTAAAACCAATTGCTTCTGTGTTAGTAATAACATAGATTAAGCATACTCCTTAGGGGTATGCTTAATCTATGCTAATAACTTAAAATATCGAGAATTGATAGTTGGCCGAGGTAACAAGATTCTCAATGGGCCTACACCACATAGCAGTAAATGATGCGCCATATCGCCGCGAGTTAACAAGGGTAGGGCATGTACAATTATAAGAAGGGCACATTTAGTCTGGTTAGGGTGTAAGATGGCCACCGATGGCGTATTAGCCGTAAACACGGTACCCGTGTACTTGTAATGTGTATTAATGCGCCGGACCGCACAAAGAATACGGGACCGTAATACGCTCCCATTAGTTACACTGTACAAGGTCCACCTGCCTTGCTGGGGAGGAAAATGCGTATTTATGTTAAGTAATGAAATACTTTGTCTTCGTGTTGTGAATTACACGCTGATAAATCTGGGTTGTAAAAGTAGGTTAGAGTTTGTGACGTGAATCTAATCCGAATCGGTGATGAACGTTCTTCAGAACCGGTGTAACTTGAAGATTTCCTCGATCCTACAATTTAGTAGCTTGATGAAGATGAAAACATTAATTTTAAAGCTGAATCTTTAGGGACACTTCATTGTTAAGTAATCATTAAAACAATTAACATTTCAGTATTTTAAATTAACTCTCCCATGTTAATCCTTCTCTGGGAACAAACAGGGGTACCAGGATACGATTGGGTGCCTTAGTCAAAAATTCTTTGGGGACCCCCCCTTATCTTGGTAGATGGTGTCTGTTGACCAGGAGCCCCCCGGGGCCCCTGGAATTCAGTGGTCTGAGGCAAAGTGCCCCTGTTCCTCCCTCGTGCCTCACGGCGGTCCTAGGATCACAATTTTCAGTTTTTTGGAAGTATTTGATTTTCGGGGCGAGTCAGTTGTTATGGGAGATGGCGATTGAGCATTCTTACAATTGTTTGTGAGCATTACCACTTGAAACGCTTCCCGTTGCATGAATACTGGTAGCCGGTTCTCTAGTGTAATATATTTATGTTCTCATCTGTCACAGGCTGTACGTATTTCACGTTACCCTTTTCCCATTTCATATCAATACGTTTTCGGCGGTAACCTTCCAGTGGCATATATACCTCACCGCCAGTTGACCAAAAGCAGGTAGTCTCTGTACCTGGTATTACGTTAGAGCGCTGTAGCAGTTCCAAAAAGGTCTTAATAGTTTCAGTTCCTACCACCACTGAATATAAATCTGTTAGAACGAAACAGCCCATAATAATAAGTCCGTTGTTGGTAACCGTTGTCGGATACCGGTAGCTTCTATTTATTACTATCGCTATACTACCTGATCAGAGGTATGTTATGTATTCTGTTCCTTTGTAGTAACCGATCTACAGGTACCAGCAGCTATCCCCATTTTATAATCTCTAGACATTAAGAGGTGGGTAAGCCCAAGGAGCCTGGTAACAAACTGCTAGGCATTTACCGTTCCCATTTTACCAGTGTACCAAATGTAACAGTTATTATTTCGTAACCGTTCCACGGGTTCGGTAGCTTCCGCTCCTCCGCTCCACATCATCATTGTTCCTATGGGCCACGGGGCACCTGGTAACACATTCCTAGTTCATAGCCGTTCCACTGTTACCATTTTACCAGTAGTAACAGTTTCTTATTTCGGAACCGTTCCACGGGTTCGGTAGTTTCCACTTCTCCGCTCCAAAACATCATCACTGTTCCAATGGGCCTCGGGTCTTCTAGTGACACATTCCTAGCTTATAACCGTTATACTGTTACCAGTTGCCAGTAGTAATAGGTTCTTAGTTCGTAACCGTTCTAGTAGCTTCCGCTATTCGTCACCATCACATCATCATTGTTCCTATTGGCCACGGGGCACCCGGGAACTCTTTCCTAGTTCATAATATTTCCACTGTTAATATCAGTGTACCAGTACCAGTAGCAATAGGTTCTTTCGTAACTGTTCCGGGTTTTTCCGCTCCTCGACGTTTAAGCGGTTCCCATGAGCAACGGGGCCTCTAGTATTGCATTCCTTGGTCGTAGTATCAACAGTAGCAAATATCTTTATTGCCACAAAACAAAATCAATTGCATTATCATACGTAATTAAAACCATTTTTCTAAAACTAAACATATTTATTGTCAAAATAATCCTTCATATTATAAAAACTACTTTTAAGTAAGAACCTTTTTACATTTCTTTTGAAGGTGACTAGATTACATTCTTTACAAACTTGTTTAAGAGTGGTCGGAAGGCTGTTGAACATTTTTGTACAATTATAGACTGCGTGGTTTATGAAAAATTTGGATTTGTGTGGTGGATTGTTATAATTGTGCTTTTTTGTGGTTTTACTATTTGACGATGGTAAAAATTCGTGAAAAATGTGTTGGTTCTTTTAAAAAAAAAAAATAAGTGACTCCAAGATATAAATAGATGGAAAGGTGAGCAGATCAAAAGCCTTGAAGTAGGAAGCACATGATTCTGTTTTGTCGATTCCTGCAATTATTCTCACAGCTGTTTTTTGAAGAACCGTCCAACTGCTACCAGTGTACCAGTTACTAGTTACTGGTTCTTAGTTCGTAACCGTTCCGGTTGCACCCGCTCCTAAACACCATCACTGTTCCTATGGCTATGGCCACAGTCCGCAGTTTGTAATGCTAATACTCTTCTCCACGGTTGCGGCCTGGACTATGTAATTATCCCACGCTAATGTTTAGATATAAATACAAGCTGTTGGTGTCTGAGTTATTACCGTTTCGAATCAGAAACAGTTCATATCATGTTCATTATTAAATCGTATTATTTCAGTTAATTGTGGATGCGGATTAACCTAAGTAATTAACTGTGAAGATGATTCAGTTGGTTTCACAAGATAAACACATTAATGGATCTCTTATACACATTAATTAGTGAAGCTGTAAATCTTTCTCGACCGATGGTTTTCGTCAATTAATTTTGGTAATAATACTCGACAGCCACAGTTTAATGGATTTTTTTGTAAAAATTCAACACATTGTTAATTTACGTCCATTTATTTTGTGTCATTTAAGATTCGTTATATCAAGTTTTAAGTTTATTAACTAAAGCTTTGTTACTCTATTACGTTGCTTATTCCCTAAAAATCGCCATGAAATTAAGATACTAAATATAACACTGGCAGTTGTGCACAAAAATAATTGCACAAACCTGCTCGTGATAACATCGGCGCAACCAGGACTCTTGTCAGCTCTCAAGGGATGTCTAATTTTTGTTCATTCACGGCTTTATTTTGGTGATAAATTACCAATTTTACTTTCATGACAAATTTAAAGACCTTCCTGATAGAGTTACATATAATTAAGTAATCCATTTAGAGTGGGCTCCTGGCCCGTGCTTCCACTTGCGTTTCCCATAAAACCAATATTATCTTTAAAACCCCGTCCCTCCTCAATGGATTATCAAAATTTGTTGATTTATGCCTCGATTTATAGATCAAAAATATACCCAGGGATTTCAGTGAGCAAAATGTTGACATCACAAAAAGTAATAGTTCAATAAAATCCAAAAATGTTTAAAATTCTGCCCAATGAAACTTCTAATTGTTTGTTAGCTCTTTAATGCGAGCCATTTATGAATATTTTCGATTAGTGCGTTGAGGAGGGACGGGATTTCAAAGTTATTATTGGCCTTAGAGAAGAAGATAAAAACGTGACATGTTTCGTGACTGGAGCTGAGCGCCCAACTTTGCTCGGGGAAGGCCAGTCAGTTATATTAGAGGACTTGGCGTAATTAATTGTTCATCACTTCCTCCTAAAAATATGATTATCATTTTTATAGATCAATGTCCCTTTGATTTATTTTCGATATGCCCACTCTATATATGTAGTTACGGCTCAATGGGTGTAGTTACGGCTCTCACGAAACCACATGTTGATACTTTAACTGTTACTAGCAAACCATATGATTGTATCTTTAATCCCAGCTGTTCTGCTTCTTTTGTTTTGATTTGCTCTCCAATGTTATTTAAATGGGCCAAAATCGTATCTTTGAGGGTTTTCCAAGGGTTTCTAGTTCCACGCACTGACTTGAGACCCCAAAAGGTTTAGACGTTAAGGGTTTCCAAACGACACGTAAATCATCAAAATCAACCCGGTAGTTTGGCCACAATCTTCTGCACAAAAATCGCCGTATTCTTTTAATATAATGATTACTTTTAGAGTTTACTGATTGAATAAATAGAAAGCTGTTATTATTAGTGAATTTCCTATGGGAAAATGAACTATTAGCATGACTCGCACGGTGAGACGTAAGCCCGGGACCACCATAGAAGTTCCTAACTTGACCCCCTGAACACGTTTTGGGGTCGTTCAAAATTAAATGTATATCTATATATGTGTGTGTGTGTGTATATGCACTCTAGCGGTCGCATTTTTTGTCCGATTTATTTCAAATTTGGTAGGGACGTTCCTTTCTATAATCTGTTGAACAAGTTCGTTGGGCAAAACAATCGGAAAACTCTAAACCCATTTTTTGGGGATTATTCTTTAAAATTTCGAGTTTTTGGGCCCAAAAAGGGTCAGAAAAGCCCCGGACGTAAAACTAATGCATATATTAAGATGGGAATTAGTGAAGCGAAAGTTTTAAGCCCCCTCTTGTCATTCTAATATAAATATTTACCGAGTTATTAAAGCAAATGTATATCGGTTAAACACAGTACGTTGTCTTATGGGGTTTTTACATTAGAAAAGCATGTTATTCATTTGTTGGTATATTTGTATCAACCCCAGCAACAACGCGCCTATTTTCAAGCCTGACTGGACCTTCTCCTAAACTTATAATGCGCAAAATCGTATTCATAGCATTGCAGGTAAATGAAACCAGGAGCATCAGGTCAGCCAAAAATCTATGTTTTCAGATTTCAATAAAATTGGAATAAATGTATGTTTTACACTGGTTTTGAGTTTTAAAGGTTTTGTATGTGGAAATTCCCTTCCCTCACGTTAGCGTGCTGCGTGCGAACTCGTTCTTTGTTTTGATTTTAAACCCCTTAAGCCCAATAGGGTCAAAACCAAAAATCGGACTCCGTTATCTTCCCCATGCAATTGTCTATGAACGTTCCAAGTTTCAACCTTCTAGGACGTACGGTAACTTCTGAAACCTGCTTAAAGTCACAAATTGACTATTTTTCCTTACTCAATTATCCTATTATACACTCTAATATGAGTAAGGTTTGCTTGCTTGCTTGCTTGCAACACGGATCTCAAAAAAGGCTCCAACGATTTCCTTCAAATGTTCGAAATAACTAATTTCTGGGATAAAAATAAGTTCTAGACAGGCCTCATCCCCAGAAAAAATCAAATAATGTAAAAAAACTAAAATGAAAAGTTAAAAAAATAACATTGGGCTTATGGAGTTTCAAATCAAAACAAAAGAATTGTAACAGCTGTTCATAATCAACCAGGGAACTGTCAAAGTAATACTCATGTTGTATATGATTATTAACATTTGGTTTCCTGAGAGCAGAGATTAAAAGATTTGAGTGTAGATTACATAGAGTAGTAAAATAAATCAAAGGGACATTGAGCTATAAATAACAACTGGAGTGACCTTAAAAATGTAGAAAAGAGGCAAATGAGTTGTACAAATCTGATTATCAGTAGGGGGAAGTGGTGAAATATTACTCCGAGTCATCTAAACAAAGTGGCTGACCTTCCCCGAGCAAAGCTCGGCCCCCAGGTACTAGATTTGATTAGCCAATACATCTACGAATACTTTTCTTGAATACATCCAAGAACACATTACGTCTAAAACATACTTAAGCTTTCTGCCCCATCAACCTTCTTTGACGTCCCAAGGGTAATCTGATTGACATTTTATGTTATTGGATGTTTTCTTAAGTAATGTTAGAGTGAAACCGTAGTTTCAAATAAAAAAAAGTATATTAAGTCAAAGCTGAAAGATCACACACATAAAATAAATGTTCCGAGGTAGTGGCCCTGTTGTAGCACTCCACTTATGTTGAGAGTGGCGCCGCGCGAGGTCTGTTATCGCGACCGCTCCATCAGTTATCACACACAATATTGAGATCGCACCTGACAGATGACCGCGATCCATTACGCCGCTTGTTCCCATACAACCGGTGTTTACCTTAAACACTGGACGGCGATATGGCCGCCTAAGCTCACACGCCGGGAAAACAAACACTGACATATCTGCGTCGAATCCGTCATTTCAAATTACCAATTATTTAGAGTACCTGGGGGCCGAGCTTTGCTCGGGGAAGGCCAGTCAGTTTGTTTAGATTACTTGGAGTAATATTTCACCACTTCCCCCAACTGATTGTCAGATTTGTATAGTTCATTTGCCTCTTTTCTGAATTTTTAAGGTCACTCCGGTTTTTATTTATAGCTCAATGTCCCTTTGAACTATTTCGAATATGGCCACTCTATAAATGCAATTTTTACATAACAGCTTTAGTCACGGCTCAGGAAACCACATGTTAACTATTATAAACAACACCGGTATTCCATTAACAGTTCCCTGGTTGATTATGAACAGCTGTTATAATTGTTTTGTTTTTTCCATTATTTGATTTTTTCTGGTGATGAGACCTGTCTAGAACTGTTTTTTATGCCAGAAATTAGTTATTTCCAACCTTTGATGGAAATCGTTGGAGCCGTTTTAGAGATCAGAGTCGCAATCAAGCAAGCAAGCATGCAAACCTTACTCACATTAGAGTATAGGATAGGATTACTCAGTGGCGATAGATTTATGTTATGTTACGAATGTCAAAAGATAGTGAAGTGTATGGGTCCCGTGGGAGGTGCAATGCTGCTTGCCAAAAACGGAAACAATTTGTCATTTGTACATATTAGGGGTTTTACGGTTGATTTGAAAATGGTGTTTGAGTGCATAACGAAATAAAAATACAAAATTGTATCAAAAAAATTATACTTATGTAGTAAAAAAAGTTATTATGGAGTAACGTTTTATGCGCTGCACTCTGTTTTAAATCGTTTAAACTATCTCAATTGCTGAATATCAATTTAATTTATCCATTACCATTAAATATATATAGAATTGGAACGTCGAAGAAGGATGATGGGGCAGAATCCTAAGCATTTTTAAGTGAAATCCTTGTATGAATTCACGGATAGTATTTGTGGATATATTGGCTTTCTTAATTTATAATTGCGTGAGGAAAACGGTAAATGTGTGACTTTGCGTAGGTTTCTGAAGCTATGGTACGACCTAGAAGGTTTAAACTTTGAACATTAATAGAACATTACATGGGGAAGAACCCAAAGGAGCCCAAATTTTCCCTCTCTTATTTTCCCTTTAAAATACCCTTAACGTACTAAACGTGTTTTCAATGTCAACACTTGAAAATTGTTTTAATGATCAGTTTTAACTGTGGATAATGTTATTAAATCTTCTGTATTAACATGTTCATACTTTCATGATGATTTATTCACCTCAGCAAGTATGCTGTAAATAGAATCTCCGCATACACAAAAACCAAATATTAGGGGATGTGGCCCTTAGTAGCCACTAGTTTTCATAACAATGGATGGAATAGTTTGGGCGTTATGCGGCAACCAACACACACAGACTTATCTAAATATAAAGCCAAACTATACCAGGAACCCATAAGAAAACCATAAGTCTGACGCGAACTATCAACTTGAATGAACGGTCTCGAGGAGAAAGATGGAAGTAAAATAGCAGGCCAAAGTGTCAAGTTGAAACACATTTTTAATTATTGGAATTTGATCAGCTGTTTGATTAGGCCATACAACTGGAGTAAGGCGAAAAAGCAGACCTGTTGGGCCCAGTTAGTGGTATATAACTGGGGATTTTCATTTTCGTTGATTTACAACTTTACGATTTGTGTGTTTTATTAACACATACTGAGACTGTAGAGATGATTAAGTACTCAAATACCCAAGATGGACTAAACCCCACAAAGTATCACTTTCCGCGGATAGATGGCGCAGCTTTGTTTTTACCAGCGGCCGTTTATGTTCGCGCCTGTTAACACGTGTAGGTGATGTATGTATATGCGCGGCGCGGGGAGGCGCAGACAGATGCGCGGCTTTATAAATGTCCGGGGACGCATTCCGCCGTATTCCCACGTCACATCTGTAACTGAATTCCTGTCAACGCCGGAGAAAAATGACAGCTACCGCGGTGTTTGTTTAATTTTAGAGTTGTCGACACGAGGGCAGTTTGTCTTGTAAGGGCGCGTCCCACCGAAATACTACGGGCTTCCATGCCGGGGACACGCGGCACTGGATACAGTGTGTCTTCTCTTGTCTTCGCTTACCAAAGGAATTTAATAGAATCATTCAACATTTTAGGAAAAATGAAACTGTACTTGGAACATAATGAAGTATAGGATGAATGTTTGAGCCGATTTTGAAATCATTAAGACCAGAAGAAATTTAAAATGGGCTCTCAACTGTAATACAGACCGAATTGTTCTCCAAATTCTAAATTGCGTACGACAACCACTCTTACGAAATCGATATTTATAATATTATATATCTAGAAAAATCTAGCATTTAAAGTCAAGCAAATCATAAAACTAATAGAGATTACAACACTTCAAAAAAATAAAGATACAACGGGCCTTATGGGTTGACATGTAAAGCAACAAAATAACGCAAAAAATAAACAAAAATATTTAGAGCCGTTTCTTTCAAACAAAGGTTTTACCATGACAATTTTGTTATTTACATAGTGGAAGAACTTTACAATTTTTATCTTGTTTAATAATGTAAATACAATAATTAATTTGCAAGTAAATCTTTATATGTAGTTTTAATGTGTATATAACATTTTAATCCACGCTTTCAACATGTTTTGTAACTATTGTGCAGCCTATTTTTACGGGTGTTTTTCTGTACATGTTGTTTCATTTCTGCGCCATTTTGTTTCACCAGAAAGGTAGACTCTATATCTCATTATCTCAGATTATCTATTTTAAACTCCACCTATTATTATGTGATTAACAAAGTTACCATAATCTGCTGGTTTATATCTCATATTCCATATTCAAATATTTTTCATGGGTACAGGCAGACAAAACCCTGCCAATTATCAAATAGGCTTATTAAGATCAGCCAGTGTCCTAAGCATCCCACCATTCAAACTAAACCTGGGGGTTGTTACCTGGGGTTATTCAACCTGGTGTTAGTAGGGGTGGGTAAAAAGTGGTTCTTTAGGGTTCGTTAGCCTTCAAGGACTATTTTCAGAAGCACAAATGATCAATGGTTGACGGCTGACCTACTCGACGACATTTTAAACAGACACGTTAATCGCTATCCCTCATGTATTTGTGTCCACCTATTTGTGACTGCCAAACTTGTTCTGATATTCACTCTGATTTTCCAGACGGCGTTACACTGGGCTGCCAAGCACGGCAATGTTGACGTCATCAAGCTGATAGCCGGGACCCACAAAATGGACGTCAATACTCGCACGGTAAGTTTACAGTTTTACCAGCTGTTTTAAATGGATTAATAAGCTACTTTATTTCGCTGAATGTTTAAGAGCTTGAGCTCGCATTTTGACGCTGCCGAGCACTGACGAGCATCCCAACCGACAACACAAATTTCCAAACGTTTTCTGCCAACCGAACATTCTGAAAATTTTCTTCATGGAGTAATAAACGTAACTTCTGCATTTTTCTTTCACAAGGTTGCCAACGTAACTTTCTTTACATAGTGCTGCCAACCCAACATGTTTTTTTCTTTATCTATGTTGCCAATCTAACTTCTGAATTTTTCTTTCGTACTGTTGCCAACCTTACATAGTTTTGAGCGATTTTTGTATGTTGTTAGATGAAGCAGGTTTTTTGTTCTCAGCTTCATGGATGCTTACATAACGGATGCAATATCTTCGTGTAGTACTAGAATGCAGTTTCCTAGTCGTTCTTATAAGTATGCGATTGTGATAAGGTGATGCCCAGATAAGGAAATATTTATCTGAGATTTTACCAAGTTTGCATCGCAGTAAGATACATTTAAATATTGCAACTTTGTTTAAAGTTTTATTGATTACAATTTGACAAAGAGTATGCCTTCAAACACACAATCTCAAAAACATGTAGCGTAGTCAGATTATTACTCATAAGCCTGAAAACATAATCGTTCTAATCATTTTCATGTTAATATTCGTTGCGTCATGGCACTTTACCGCAAGCCGTGAACATATGAAAACATAACTTCTCTCTATTTCAAGCAACATTGACCTATGTAGTTGTAATCCCTACCATAATTTAGCGTAGATTGTATATCGGATACCCGATGTCGAACAAAAGAGATATCGCACTTTTGTTAAGTTTTTCTGGGCGCCATAAAGACAAACCGTATCCGAACTTTTAAGAAAACCACAAATCTGACATCCATGAACCTAGTGATAGGATTAACCCAGGTGAAAAAAACAATTCACCCGGTTCTTGTCTCTCAACCGAATCACCCCGTTCTTATTCTCCCCGTCGGTTGGGTGAATCACCTGAACAGCCTGAACCACTGGAACCTAGTGCGAAACTGTTGGAGTGGAATACAACCGAACAACTAGGCGATTCACCTGCCCCGTCTACGAATATACTGGAGAAAAAGCATTTCACTCTTTTGCTGTAAGGAGTTATTGAAACAAAATTTGCAGCAAACAGCCAGGTTTACAAGTGAGAATCGGCAGTATATTGTTGTGTTGACATATAAATATTCGTGTAATTAATAATACGGGTAAATATTATAACAGGAGAAACCGGAACACAGGCTATTATAACCCACAGATCATTGCCCAATCACAGATGAATTACTACGATGCAGGCTCTTTTTCCCGTTGTAAGGAGCTCGGTTCAAGTTCAGGTGAATCATTCAGGCTAAAAGAACCGGGTGAATCCTAAAACCACTGGGTGAATAATCGGTTGGCGAAATCAGTCGGTTTTCTCATCACTTCGAACCATATACGTGAATGAAAATTCTCGGTGAGAAAGTTTGACAAATGGTTGTGGCCCCACCTAAGGTCATAAATTAAGTAAGTGACAAGTCAAAACACTTTTTAAATATTTAAATTTGATCACCTGTGTGATTTATTTTGACTATAAAAATAAATCAGGTGAACAGCTGTTGAGGAAAGCTAGTTTCTTTAGTTCTACAGGGACAACATTCTTAGATCTCGAATAGAACATCCAATACTCTGTGAAAGACTTGTTTTCAATGTATTTTATACTACAGTTCGGGTCACAGTGCTTGGCGTCTGGTTAGCGTATGCTTTGGACTTTTCGCCTCTATTTGGCTTAGTACTGCATTGGGCTTAGTACTGCATTAACACTGTATTTGTTAGTGTTACAGTTTACTTTTTGCAACAGAAAGAAAAAGTCACTTATTTAATTTTAAAACATTGGTTTTGGTTGTTTTTGTTATTGTCTACTTTTATTTACGAGAAATTTCAGTAGTTTCTTTCCCAGATGCCATTCACCGTGAACCGAACTGTATCAGCTGATTTGTAGATCTTAAAAATGTTGTTGGTTTTGAAATGAATTAGAGGTTATTTGTTTTTGTTTAAAAGCTACTGATTCTCCTATATTTTTCAATTCGAAGATAATACTACTATGATCTGTGGCCTCTTATAAGTTATATAATTGTTTAACTTCTACACTTTCCACCAATTTTCGCGAATAATGGAGTGCCCATGTGAACCTGTGTTGTTCTTTTTGTTTCTAGCTTTCATTTTTCTGTTCGGGTATATTTACTTGATAATGGGGAACACCAAATAAAATAAGTTTGATGCTCAAATAAATCAATCGAAATGTAAATGGAGTTTTATTATTTGTTCTTGAACTAATTGTGTTTTTGTGATCTGTTTCATGTTCTGATTATTCAATTGGTCTGCTTTCTTCGGTGGTGCAGAATGGCGTAAGTGTATTTTCTATTAATTTATTTTATAAACCTTGCATTGTTAAAGATGGAAGTTGTAATACATTGGAAAGGAAATCCAATGTGTGTTACGAGGCAATTAATTTTAAACTGTCAGGTTTATTAGTTGGCTGTCAGTTAGAACTGGTAAGAGCATGAATTAAATATAAATATGTAAAAAGAGAATGGATCACATAAAAGTAGGATTAACGAAAGTCCTCTTCGTTCTAGGCAGAACCGTAACAGTTTTATCTTGAGAAGTATTGAGTAGTTTTATTTTCCTTTTATATTTGTTTTGTCTGACAATGACAACGGTAATTACTAATAAAAGTTGAGTGCAGATTGCTTTGTCCGTAGAACGCTCGTAAATTTAATAATTATCTTGAAGGTTAGGAAAAACTCTAGATTTCCATGCAAAGTTCATAAATCCCTAGAAGGTTAAATAGTCCCTAAATCTCGGGAAAATTCCCTAATTTGGACATACTGACGTGTCGCGATACTATAACCTGAAGTGTCTAGTGGCAGTGGATCGGTGTCGGGGGCAGGTGTAGAGCTGTCAGTCAGCTGATTATAATATTACCTCGACCACTGTCACAGCTGATTGTAATATGAACCTCTACGTCAGCTGATCAGATGCCTCGCCCAGCTGCGGTCTCGGTCTCCCCGCTCATTTGTTGCTCATTCTCAGTCGAACAATCGTCATTCACAATTACTGTTTTGCCCTCATGCAAATGAATACTTTTTTGCATTCGAATTCAGTTAATTGATCGTTGAAATATAAAGGGGTGAGTTATCACTCATTAGGGGTAGGCCTATTAGATTTGAAATTAAGTTCCTCCAAGTAAGAGAACGTTCCCATGAAAATTCTGTGAGAGTCCAGAAGTTTTCGTAACCTATTAGATTAGGAAATGGTTATCCATACAGTTCGTTTCGATATGGGATATGGACAATCCACAGTTTTTAAGGACGAGATAGGTATATAAGACTTTGATTTTTCCTCGAACAAAGTTGAGAGGAGGCTCCAGTCACGTAAAATGTTGTTTTTATACCTGCATCTCTCCCAAGCTCAATGTTGAATTTCAAAACCCGCCACTCCCAAAGCGATCTCATCCGATATTGTAAATCTATGGCCCATTGCTCATTGTATAGAGCAAAACAATACCTAGCGAGTTCAGTGAGCAGGATTATATCACAAATAATAATCGTACAGTGAAATTTCAAACTATTCTGTTCAAGCAATTTTGGTTATAAACTATTTTTAATATCAAAACTCTGCTCACTGAAATCGCTAGGTATTGTTTTTGCTCTAAAAATAAGCCATAAATCAACAATACGGATCCGTGAAGAGGGGCGGGATGTGAAACATTGGCCTTTGAGAGAAGGATGTACAAGCAGGTGAATGAAGTTATGTAGAAATCACATAGGTTTTTTTATCCTGTTGTGGTAGTGTTACGGGGGTGGGGGGGAATGTAAATAAATTCAAGTGTTTTTTTAGTTCTCTTGCCACATGTGATTTAATCCCCATTTTTCGTCCTAAACAACCATTTTAAACAGCGTGATGACTTTTCAAGGGCAAATAACTAATGGTACCTGTAGTTTATTGCGCTGCGACAATGAAAGGCGCAAAGTACCCTGTGTTGTTGTGGCAGCCAGCCGCTCAAACACGTCGGAGTTTGATCACGTCTAATTGCGAAATTCGGGGTAAAACCTGATTGAAAACTGCTCTTTGTTGACCTTTTTCGACACAGGTAATGAATGCGCTGAATGTTCTCGTCCGATCGCTTTGTTTGTTCAAAGCGTATTTTGGTCAGCGCTCTGCGTTGTCGACAGTGTTTTCATTACCTCGACGATTGACGAGTTTAATCTAAAGTTTAGGACAGCGTTAACTCACAGTAATTAAAATGATTAGAATCTATAATCGGTGATATGCAGTAGATATATCCCTGTTTGACGTTGTCCTTAGATTTTGTAAACAAACAATTTTGAAATAAAATGACCATTAATTGACGGGGTGTGGTTTGGTTTTCCTTGCCAGACGTGAAAATGAACTTTGAAAAAATATTTTAAAACAATTTAACGATTAACAGCGGAAAAGTTATTTATCTCCGGTTTTGAATGGATCAGTGTCAAGATTTTCCAACTGTTTATTTCACAACTTGGCCAACCTTTTTCAGAATTGATGTTTGTTTATACGTATAAGCGTAATTTGAGAATTTCTATTTTGGGGGAAGGGGGCTGATCGTGATTGTGATTATGTATTTTCAAATTTTGTATTAGTACATGCTCTCCCCCCCTTGCATCTCCCAAATTACGCCAATGTTTAAGCGAATCTTTATATTAATAGGCAAGCAAAAAACTGTCCCTCCTTTTTTCTCAGCTTGTGTGCATCGTAGGAGAATTTCACGCATACCGTTAGAAAGCTATTGTCCTGTAGATGAGCAGAAACCCATTATAATTTACATTGGCTCTCAGGGCTACGCCGTAAAGGCTTTCAAAGTTTCAATGTTATGGAAGGAAGTAATTGATTGAATTGTATATTTGACAGCTGTTGATATAACAAATGCCAGCAAAACATCAGGAACAAATTTGTTTCAGACATAATATATACAGGGTGTTTCCAAATGAATGTTGCTAACTTCGGGAGATTGTTCCTTTTGTCAAAAGGAACGTAAATCATCATATAACCGGGGGTCTCTTTCTTTTCGTTTACTGACTGTCTGTTTGTGGTTTTTACTAGAAAATTTATATTTTAAAAACGGCTTGGCCAAATTCAACCAAATTTTGAATAAATACTCTTCTTGGTAGGTTATTTTTTAGAAACAAATATTTTTTCATAATGCTTTCCGTTTAAAAATGGAGGTCATTTAACCATCTTTAACCTCAAATCTGTATAAAAACTAGAAATTTTACAACAAACATCTTGGAATATAAAAAGTTAGAAAATGTAATTATAAATCCATATCTGCTTTTCGGGTTACGATTAACTGAACTATGACTGAAAACTGAACACATGGCTAAATGTTGCTATCATAACTAATCAGAGGAGAGAGAGAGAGAGAGAGAGAGAGAGAGAGAGGGATAGAGAGATGAGCGCCACAGAACCCACTCAATATTAAACTGTTTTCATATATTCTTCGACTTTATATTCAAAACATAGTTGGTCGAATTTCGACCATTGGGCGGCCTCTAGTACTGTATAACTTTAGTTATAATACTTTTATTTTTTAACCAGAATTTCGAAAGTGACCTTCAGTCGTGTATAACCCAGTTTAAAATAGCATTGAACATTTTTACTATACATAAAACCGTAGCCAAATTTAAAACGAAATCGTGTCGACATCCATGATTCACACTATATGTGACACCGGGAGAGCATAAAATGCCAATAAACACAGACGCGAGCGGGAGGCGACTGATATTTTCAATTTGAACCGGCATTGTCATCGCCGGATATATGGGCTGTATTTCATAGTTCGATTTAATAAAACCTATGACGGCCGGGTTTAAAATGATCACATATCGTCGGCGTGGTATAGATGAAGCTGTGTTTCAAAATATTGCGTCTTTCTTCTCCCTCGGTATATATTTATTATTTACCAGCTGTTACCCACAGGCTTCGCGAATTATTTATAAAAACTATGATAGTTTTGTGTGCTGCATTCTGTGGTTAGCCTGTGGAACTGCTACGAATCAAGATCAGCTGTTTGTATTTTCATCAGCTCAAACAAAAAGGAATGTCCATAAGGAATACATGGGAACTTTGAACCCCCGTGGGGCATAGTCCTATAGGATTTTCACAACTTTAATATGCCTATATTTTACTCAGGACTATCAAGTACCTCTCTGCAAAATTTCAGCTCAATCGTTTCAGTAGTTTTCACGTGATGGAACTTCAGAGTTACGCACAAACATCATACTTTCACATTTAAAATATTAGCATCATTATTATATTATGTATTATATTTTTCTCCGCCTATATGATAATAATTTATGGAAACTTTTGTTCCATAAATAAGTTGGATCAACTTTAAGTCATTGCGTTTTAGTAAAAGTGTTTTTAATAGTTTTAAAATAATATTAATGATCGGTTTGTAATTGGCAAAACTATTTTTTGTTTTTAATCTACTGTCGGTGATGGTGAGGTTATGTTATTTTAAGAAATGATATTTGCCCTCACTGAATGAGCAAAAACAAGTTTCACGACGTTTCGGGGTCGGATTCCAGATTTAATTTCAGTGTCCGCAATAATTTGTTAAATAACATAAAACGATCACACCTTGGATACAGTAAAATACTTAAACCTATATGATGTAAGTTGATGTTAAATTTACAAAGAGATCGCACGCAGCACGCTGACGTGAGGGAA